>JAEIFR010000156.1:0-612500 GCA_018904105.1 Zaprionus tsacasi
AAAAAATTTTTTCAAAATTTTTCGAACAAAAAACAAAATTTTAGGAAAAAAAATTTAAAATTTATGTAAAAAAATGATTCATAATTTTGAAAAAAAAAAAACTTTCAACATTTGGAAAAAAAAAGTTTACAAAAATTTTGGAAAAAAAAAAATTTCAAAATTTTGGAAAAAAAATTTTCAAAATTTTGAAAAAAACTTTAAGATTTTCCAATAGATAAAGTTACAAAGATTTTGAAAAAAAAGTTTTCAAAATTTTCGAAAAAAAATTATTTTTAAAATTTTGGAAAAAAAAAAAATTTTCCCAAATTTTTGGAAAAAAAAAATATTCAGAATTACAGAAAAAAAAATTTTCAAAAGAGATCACTGCCCCCCCCAAATAACTTCAAGACTTTAAAAAAATTCCCCAAAAAATTTTGAAAAATTTTGGAAAAAAATTTTCAAAGGATACAGGAAGAAAAATTTTCAAAAGATTTTCGAACAAGATACCTCAGATTACTGGACAAAATAAAATTTGAAGTTAAGGATACGTAAAAAAATGTTCATAATTTTGCCAAAAAGTTTTCCAAATTTTCCAGAACTCAAAGTTTTGGGAAAAAAATTTTCCCAAGATTTTGGAAAAATTCTCAAAATTTTGGCAACTTTTTTTTTTCAAAATTTTGCCGAATAAGAGTTACTCTAAGAGTTTTCGGAAAAAAATTCCCTATGATTTTGAAAAAAATTACTACAGGATTTTTGAGGATAAAAAATCAAAAAAATTTACAGAAAAAAATTTTCAAAATTTTGGAAAAAAAAATTTTTCTAAAATTTTGGAAAAAAAATTTTTTCAAAAATTTTGGAAAAAAAAAAATCTCAAAATTTTGGAAAAAAAAATTACTCAAAATTTTTGGAAAAAAAAAAATTCACTAAATTCTTATAAAAAATAATTTTCCAAAATTTTTATAAAAAAAAAATTTCAAAATTTTTGAAAAATTTTTTAAATTTTGGAAAAAAAATATTCAAAGTCTGGAAAAAAAAAATTTTCAAAAATTTTCCCAATAACTAATTTTCAAGACTTTAAGTAAGTTCAAAAATTTAATAAATTTTGAAAAAAAAAAAAAATCTAAAATTTTGAAAAAAAATTACCTCAAAATTTTGTTAAAAAAAAAATCATTCCAAGATTTTGGAAAAATTTTCAAAATCAATTTGGAAAAAAAAAAAAATTTTCAAAATTTTGAAAAAAAAAAGTTAGAAAAAAATATTTAAATTTTTGAAAAAAAAATTTTCAAAAAATTTTGGAAAAAAAAATTTTCAAAATTTTTGAAAAAATTTTAAAAGTTTAAAAAAAATATTTAAAGTAAAAAAAAAACTAAATTTGAAAAGATTTTTCTTAAAAAAAAAAAAATTTTCAAAATTTTGGAAAAAAATTTCCCAAGATTAGGAAAAAATAAAAAAAATTTGGAAAAAAAGCCTTTTTCAAAATTTTGGAAATTCAAAAATTTTGAATAAAAAAAAATTAAAATTTTCAAAATTTTGTGGAAAAAAAAAAATTTTCAAAAAAAAAAAAATTTCGAAAAAAAAATTTCAAAAATTTTGGAAAAAAAAATTTTCAAAATTTGAAAAAAATATTCAAATTTTGAGAATAAAAAAATATAAAAGATGGAAGAAAAGAAAAATTTTGGAAAAAAATAACAGTTTCAAAGTTTAAAGAAAAAAATTTCAAGGATTTTTGAAAAAAGATTTTCAAAAATTTTGAAAAATTTAAGAAAAAATTTTCAAAAATTTTTAAGATCGGAAAAAATTTTCAAAATTTAAAAAAAAAAAATTTTAAAATTTTGGAAAAAAAAATTTTATAAAAAATTTTGGAAGAAAAAATTTAAAAATTTTGGAAAAAAAAAAAAGTTTTCAAAATTTTGAAAAAAAAATTTTCAAAAATTTTGGAAAAAAAAAATTTTCAAAATTTTGGAAAAAAAATTTTCAAATTAATAATAAAAAAAATTTCAAAATTTTCGAAAAAAAAATTTTCAAAAATTTTTAAAAATTAAAAAAAAATTTTTTGAAAAAAAATTTTCAAAAAAAAAAAACTTTTCAAAATTTTTGAAAAAAAAAAATTTTCAAAAATTTTGGAAAAAAAAATTTCAAAATTTTTGAAAAAAAAAATTTCAAAATTTTGGAAAAAAAGTTCAAAAAATTTTGAAAAAAATTTTAATTTTAAAAAAGAAAAATTTTAAATTTAAAATTCAAAATTTGGAAAAAAATTTTCAAATTTTATTGGAAAAAAATTTTAAAAATTTTTGAAAAAAAAAATTTTCAAAATTTTGGAAAAAAAAATTTTGTTTTGGAAAAATTTAAAAAATTTAAAAAAATTTGAAAAATAAAATGTTTATTGGAAAAAAAAAGAAAAAAAGGTTATTCAAAATTTTTGGAAAAAAATTTTTAAAATAATTTTGAAAAAAAATTTTCAAAATTTTGGAAAAAAAAAATTTTTCAAAATTTTGAATAAAAAAGTTTTTAAAAATTTTGGAAAAATTTGGAAAAATTTTCAAAAATTTTGAAGAAAAAAAAATTTTTTAATTTTGAAAAAAAAAATTTTCAAAATTTTGAAAAATTGAAAAATTTTTAAAATTTTTGGAAAAAAAAGGTTTTCAAAATTTTAGAAAAAAAAATTTAAAATTTTGGGAAAAAAAATTTTCAAAAATTTTGGAAAAAAATTTTAAAAAAAAAATTTTTGATTTTGGAAAAAAAAAATTTT
The DNA here is from genome assembly GCA_018904105.1 of Zaprionus tsacasi. NCBI lineage: Eukaryota > Metazoa > Arthropoda > Insecta > Diptera > Drosophilidae > Zaprionus > Zaprionus tsacasi. The sequence goes on from JAEIFR010000156.1 coordinate 2,729, forward strand.
CAAAAATTTAAGAAAAAAAAATTTTCAAAATTTTGAAAAAAATTTTAAAAATTTTCAAGAATTTAAAAAAATTTTAAAAAAATTTTGAAAATTTTTGAAAAAAAATAATTTTCAAAAATTTTCAAAATAAAAAATTTTCAAAAATTTTGGAAAATAAAAATTTTGAAAAAATTTTGAAAAAAAATTTTCAAAATTTTGAAAAAAAAAAATTTTCAAAAATTTTGGAAAAATAAAAAATTTTCAAAAATAAAAAAAAAAATTTTGGAAAAAAAAATTTTCAAAAATTTTCAAAAATTTCAAAAAATTTTCAAAATTTTTGAAAAAAAATTTTCAAAAAAAAAAAAATTTTGAAAAAAATTTTTTTCAAAAATAAAAAAAATTTTCAAAAATTTTTGGAAAAAAAATTTTCAAAAATTTTGGAAAAAAATTTTAAAAAATTTTGGAAAAAAAATTTTCAAAATTTTTGAAAAAAAAAATTTTCAAAATTTTTGAAAAAAAAAAATTTTCAAAAATTTTTTGAAAAAAAAAAAATTTTTCAAAATTTTGGAAAAAAAAATTTTTCAAAAATTTTTCAAAAAATTTTAAAAAAATTTTCAAAATTTATTAAAAAAAAATTTTCAAAAAATTTTGGAAAAAAAAATTTTAAAAAATTTTGAAATAAAAGAAAAAAAAATTTTCAAAATTTTTGAAAAAAAAAATTTTTTTCAAAATTTTTGAAAAATTTAAAAATTTTTGAAAAAAAAAAAAAAAAAAAATTTTCAAAATAAAAAAAAAAAAATTTTCAAAAATTTAAAAAAAAAAAAAATTTTCAAAAATTTTCAAAATTTTCAAAAAAATTTTCAAAATTTTTTTGAAAAAAAAATTTTCAAAATTTTTGGAAAAAAAAAATTTTCAAAATTTTGGAAAAAAAAATTTTTCAAAATTTTGGAAAAAAAAATTAAAAAATTTTCAAAAAAAAATCAAAAAATTTTCAATAATTTATTTAAAAAATAAAAAAATTTTCAAAATTTTGGAAAAAAAAATTTTCAAAATTTTTGAAAAAAAATTTTCAAAATTTTTTAAAAAAAAATTTTTTCAAAATTTTTGAAAAAAAATTTTTCAAAATTTTGGAAATAACAAAAAATTTTCAAAATTTTGAAAAAAAAAAAAAAAAAAAAAAAAAAAAAATAAAAAAAAAAATTTTCAAAATTTTGGAAAAAAATTTAAAAAAAATTTTCAAAAATTCTTAAAAAAATTTTCAAAATTTTGGAAAAAAAAAATTTTAAAAATTTTGAAAAAAAAAATTTTCAAAAATTTTTGAAAAAAAAAATTTTGAAAAAAAATTTTCAAAATTTTTAAAAAAAAAATTTTCAAAATTTTTGAAAAAAAAATTTCAAAATTTTTTAAAAAAAAAAAAATTTTCAAAATTTAAAAAAAAAAAAATTTTCAAAATTTTAAAAAAAAAAAATTTTCAAATTTTTGGAAAAAAAAATTTTCAAAATTTTGGAAAAAAAAAATTTTCAAAAATTTAAAGAAAAAAAATTTTCAAAATTTTTGGAAAAAAAAAATTTCAAAAATTTTGGAAAAAAAAAAATTTTCAAAAATTTTTGGAAAAAAAAAATTTTCAAAATTTATTTTAAAAAAAAAAATTTTCAAAATTTTTGAAAAAAAAAATTTTCAAAAAATTTTCAATAACTTCAACAAATTTTCAAGAATTAAAAAAAAAATTCATAAAATTTTCAAAATTTTTGGAAAAAAAATTTTTCAAAATTGTTTGGAAAAAAAAATTTTCAAAAAATGTTCAATAACTTCAACAAATTTTCAAGAATATTAAAAAAAAATTCAAAAAATTTTCAAAATTTTTGGAAAAAAAAAAATTTTCAAAATTTTTGGAAAAAAAAAAAAATTTTTTTCAAAATTCTTGGAAAAAAAATAAAAAAAAAAATTTTCAATATAACTTCAAAATTTTTAATAATTTTGAAAAAAAAATTTTCAAAATTTTTGAAAAAAATAAAAAAATTTTGGAAAAAAATTTCAAAAATTTATGGAAAAAAAATTTTTTTCAAAATTCTTGGAAAAAAAAAATTTTTCAAAAAATTTTCAATAACTGCAAAAAATGTTCAATAATTTAAAAAAATTCAAAAAATTTTAAAAATTTTTGGAAACAAAAATTTTCAAAATTTTTAAGAAAAAAAAATTTAAATTTTTGGAAAAAAAAATTTCAAAATTTTTGGAAAAAAAATGTTCAAAAATTTTTGGAAGAAAAAAAATTCTTCAAATTCTTGGAAAAAAAAATTTTCAAAATTTTTGGAAAAAAAAAATTCAAAAAATTTTAATAACTTCAAAAAATGTTCAATAATTAAAAAAAAATTCAAAAAATTTTAAAAATTTTTGGAAAAAAATAATTTTCAAAATTTTTGGAAAAAAAAAATTTCAAAAAATTTTCAATACTTTCAAAAAATTTTCAAGGACATACTTAGATTTGGATGTGGTAAGCCTGATAGCTATATCTTGAAATATAACGAAAATCGACCGATAGGCTCCATGACAGCTGTTCGATATATCAGTCCAATCTGGCCCGTTCCGACTTATTTAATGAAGGCAGAATTAAGAAGCTTGTGAGCCAACTTTTATGAAGATAGCTCAATAACTGGGGGACTAATTTGCGTTGCAACAGACAGACGGACTGACTGATTGTTCCTATAACAGCTATAGAATATAAACGTCTGAGATATTTAAATGGAAAAAATAAGGGCGGGTTACTGTATAACATTAAAAAGTATTGATAATGTGCGGTATTTCCAAGAACAAAACAGGTTTGCATACAAAAACCCTTATTTCAGCCGATTGTTCCTATGGCAGCTATATGTTATAGTGGTCCGATTTTGATACAATTTTGACAGCACATTAGGAACGTAATAAGAATAAGATTTGCCAAATCTTGTTGCAATATCTTGAAAAACAACAAAAATCGGCCGATAGTTTCAATGACAGCTATACGATATATCGGTCCGATCTAGCTCGTTCCGACTTATTTACAGCGCGCAGCAATAAGAAGTTTGTATGCCAAGTTTCATGAAGATAGCTCAAAAACTGAGAGACTAGTTTGCGTTGCAACAGACGGACGGACGGACGGACGGACGGACGGACGGACGGACGGACGGACGGACGGACGGACAGACGGACATCCATTTTTGGACTCCTCTGTTTATGCTGATTCAGAATATATATACTTTATAGGGTCGGAGATGTCTCCTAAGGTGCGTTGCAAACTTCTGGCTAAAATTAATATACCAGTTAACACGTGCAAGCTTGAGTTTGCTGACAACGCTGTTGCGCCGGATGCCGTCGCGACAAAGTTGCAGCCGAAATCCGAAACTCGCACGCGCAAGCAGCCTGATCGCCCGTTGGAGACGCCGACTCAGCACTCAGCCGGCATTCCAGCCGGCAGCGACGGCTTCACGGTTCGATGCAGCTTGCCCTAGAAAGCAGTTTAGAATTTGTTCTCCTAAGGTTCAAACGAACTTAGAAAAAAACGAATTAAATTAATAAAGATTCTTCTCTAATAATAAAAGAGACTTCTTTTAATTGGCGCCCAAACGGGAAATAACCCAGTTATCAGCGATCATAAAATCGCTTTCGTTTAGACCAACCGTAATAACTCTTTAGTTAAAACCAAGAGTCGCGGTACAAACTATAAAGTGAATAAAAAACACAATTTTTATTTTTGTCAAGAGAGCTGAGAGAGTTAAAACAAACCAACAAAACAAAGTGACTAAAAAACCACAAAAAAAAAATAAAAAAAAAACCCCAGCCAAGGGAGCTAAGAGAGTTAAAACAAACCAACAAATACGAGCGTCCAACGGAAATTCAACGGGAGAACTACATACCTCAGCGGCCACCACACCATTGAATTGAGGCTCATATTTCATACTCCAAAATGTAAGTGAGATGTTCATTTATTTAAAATTCAAATCAAATCAATAAAGAATAATTAGGGCTGTTTAGTGTGAGATTGCATTGTTACAAAAAATATAAGCATAACCCTGCCTGTTGCAATAAAGTGCTAAGGAACCTTTACGAGCATAAGTTGAAATTAAAATTAATTTCGTAGCGGTCTAAAGTTTTATGTTGCGCCCATTGCAAAACCACACCGACGCGGACAGTAGTGGCGACGAACTGATAACTTCATACTTAGAACAGCGGTCTTTAGAAAAAACAAAAAAAAGAATGAGGAACAAATTGCCCAGCTGGAGGCAAAGGTTCAGGCAGCCCTTGACAAACAAGCCAGTTTACTTGAGGAAAAGATAGCCTTCCTGACAAACCAGCTTAGTAGAACCACAGTTTCTGCACCACAGATAGAAATTTTCCGCGAAATAGAAATCGTGCCAGAAACCATTTGCAACGAGCCCCTAGACATTATAAAATCCATCCCCGAGTTCGACGGTAAAATAGAAAACTATGTGTCGTGGAGGCAAGCTGCTTCCGCAGCCTACAAAGTGTTCGAGCCATACAATGGCAGCTCAAGACACTATCAGGCAGTTGCTATAATTAGAAATAAAGTAAGGGGATCAGCAGATGCTGTGCTGGCCTCATTCAACACAGTGTTGAATTTTAAAGCCATTATTGCTAGGCTAGATTATACATACGCCGACAAAACACCGGTACATGTAATACAACAGCAACTAAGCACGCTTCAGCAGGGCAACCTGCCACTGCTACAATACTTCGACGAGGTCGAAAAAAAAACTCAACTTATTAACAAATAAAACACTAATGACGCACGATTCCGTCGCAGCAGCTGTATTAAATGAGAAATATAGAAGCGACGCGCTTCACGTTTTCATCTCAGGATTAAAAAAGTCCCTGAAGTGGGCAGTCTTCCCGGCACAACCTATAGACCTTCCCTCAGCCCTAGCTTTAGCCCAAGAAGCCGAATCAAGCAATGAGAGAGGCATCTTTGCAGCAAATTTTGCAAAACACCTTGAGGAAAAACCCCAAAAGCAAAATTCGCAAAAAGTCACAGAACTGGCGTCAGAACGCCCAACAGGGAACGGAAGACAATTCTCAAAACAAGAACCCCCACTTCCAAAAGAATCAAAAAGACAAAAACGACCAGCAAAAACCAAATAGCACGAAACAGCGCTATAACAACCAAAAGCCTCAAGGGAGGGGTCCCGAGCCAATGGAGGTGGACTCCTCCTCGCGCTTCAGGCAACCTACACAGGGTTACAAGAACAATCAAGGTTACGGGGACCAGTCTATGAGGACCCTACAAAGCCTGAATCATCTACCACAAGATGAGAGTAACGGTGACTACGAGTCCCGATCACAGCATGAAACGGCACAAGTTGAGGACGATTTGTCCGGAGCCGAAAGTTGTAATTTTTTAGCGGGAGCTCCCTGCTTCCGTTCATAAGACGAATGGTTGCAGGGCGAATTATCAGACTTCTGATAGACACAGGGGCATCAAAAAATTACATAAAGCCCCTTCCCGAATTGGCACATTGGAAGCCAGTTGACAGCCCTTTTCAAGTCAAATCAATTCATGGGCACACTAAGATTGAGCAGAAATGCCTCATCCTACTTTTTCGTGCTGGAGTCACTTAATGACTTCGATGGCATAATTGGCCTTGACCTGTTAAAACAGATCAACGCCCAAATAGATCTGACAAACAACGTCATTAAACATGACTATGGGATAGAAAAAATAGAGTTCACTAAATGTCAACAGGTAAATCATATTCGGATTAATGACACAGATGTCCCTCCTGCTGTCAGATCCACCTTTGATAGTATGATCAACAAAATGATAAAAGCATTCGCAGACGTTAACGAGTCCCTACCGTACAACATAAATACGGTTGCCACTATACCAACGGACGACGAACCAGTTTACTCAAAACTTTATCCGTATCCGAAGGGCGTGTCTGACTTTGTCAATGCAGAGGTTAAACAACTTCTAGCGAATGGCATAATACGACCGTCAAAGTCCCCTTATAATAACCCGATTTGGGTCGTCGACAAAAAAAGCATCGACGAAGCAGGGCACAAGCAAAAGCGTCTGGTTATTGATTTTAGGAAACTAAATCATAAGACAACCGATGATAAATACCCTATCCCATCTATTTCGACTATATTATCAAACTTGGGCGAGGCTCAGTATTTCACAACGCTGGACCTCAAGTCAGGGTTTCACCAAATAGAATTGGCTGAAAGAGATCGGAAAAAGACAGCGTTCTCTGTCAACAACGGGAAGTATGAGTTTTGTAGACTCCCCTTTGGGCTGAAAAATGCCCCAAGTATTTTTCAACGAGCCATTGATGATGTGCTCCGCGAACAAATTGGTAGGATATGTTATGTTTACGTCGATGACGTAATAATCTTCTCCAAGTCCAAAGAAGATCATATCGGAGATATTGAGTGGGTCTTGAAAAACCTTAGGGACGCAGGCATGCGAGTGTCTCAAGAAAAATCCAAGTTTTTCAAAAAAAGCGTGGAATATCTGGGATTTACAGTATGCAGAGGTGGTATTCAGTCTTCGCCCGATAAAGTAAAAGCTATTAAGGACTTTCCCCCACCGAAAACCCTATTCGCTCTTAGGTCATTTTTAGGTCTAGCACGCTACTATAGCTGCTTCATAACGGGTTTTGCCAGCATCGCAAGGCCCCTAACAGATATCTTGAAAGGCGAAAATGGCAAAGTAAGTGCCAATTACTCAAGAAAGGTGATAATCGAATTGACACCAGAGCAAAATTAAGCTTTTGATAGGCTTAAAAATATACTGGCCTCAGAAGATGTAATATTGTCCTACCCAAATTACAAAAAGCCTTTTGACCTAACAACAGATGCGTCTGGCTACGGACTGGGAGCGGTACTGTCACAAGGCGGCCGCCCGATAACAATGATCTCGCGAACATTGCGAGGTAACGAGGTAAATTTTGCCACAAATGAGCGTGAGCTTCTCGCCATTGTATGGGCACTCAAAAACCTCAGAAATTACTTGTATGGTGTTAAGAATCTTAACATTCATACAGACCACCAACCATTAACTTTTTCGGTATCGGACCAAAACCCGAATGCCAAAATAAAGCGTTGGAAAGCCTTCATTGATGAGCACAACGCAAACATCATTTATAAACCCGGAAAGGAGAATTTGGTAGCGGACGCTCTGTCTCGCCAAAACGTCAATGCATTAGAGGATTCAGCAGACTCGGATGCTGCCACTATCCACAGTGAACAATCCCTCACATATACCATTGAAGCCACAGACAAGCCGGTGAATTGCTTTCGGAACCAGATTATTCTGGAAGAAGGGCCTATCGCCCAACAAAAGACGTATATTTTGTTCAAGACAAAAACTCGACACGTAATTAATTTTTCTGATCGCAGCACATTACTGCAAGGCATTAAAGATGCAGTAAATGCTAACGTAACCAACGCAATTCAATGCGAGTTACCCATACTGGCTTTCATCCAACACGGACTAGTTGAGGCATTCCCTTCTACCACCTTTAGATATTGTAAGAACTTGGTTATAGATATTGTAAACCCAACGGAACAAAGGGAAATTGCGACAACTGAACATAACCGTGCGCACAGAGCAGCGCAAGAAAATGCGAAACAAATACTTAGAGACTATTTTTTTCCAAAGATAGGTCGCTTAACGTCGGAAATAGCTGCAAATTGTAGAATTTGTGCTATGAGTAAACATGATCGGCACCCAAAAAAACAAGAAATAGGGAAAACCCCGATACCATCGTATGCCGGAGAAATGTTGCATATAGATGTTTACTCCACTGCTGGCAAATATTTTCTAACTTGCATCGACAAGTTTTCCAAGTTTGCAGTAGTACAGCCTATACGGTCTCGCGCAATCGTAGATATAAAAGCTCCACTTTTGCAACTTCTCAACATTTTCCCCAAAACAAAAGCGATTTACTGCGACAACGAGAAATCCTTGAACTCAGAAACCATTAAATCTATGCTCAGCAGTAACTTTGGCATTGAGATTTCAAACGCCCCACCCCTGCATAGCTCCTCTAATGGACAAGTCGAGCGGTTCCATGGCACCCTTGGGGATATAGCACGTTCTTATAAGTTAGAAAAACAGGTAGAGGACACTGTCGAAAACATTCTCCTTGCAACCATAAAGTACAACCGGTCAATCCATTCGGTGACAAACGAGAGACCGATAGACGTAATTCACGCAGCCACCAGAGACAGTACTGTGCGAATTAGCGAAAAAATCGCATCAGCACAACAAAAGACACTTGACCAAATGAATAAAAATAGGGTCTATAAGTCATATTTGGTAGGCGATAGGGTTTGGATAAAAAACAATAAGAGACTGGGAAATAAACTATCACCCATATTCACAGAAGCTATAGTGGAAGCAGACCTAGGTACGACGGTTCTTATTAAAGGGAGGGTGGTCCATAAGGACAATCTTAAGTAGGCTTTTGACATTTAAAAAAAATTATGACAATTATTTTATCAAATTACTTTTTAGGTTAAGATATCTTTTCAGTTTAACAATAGCAACCATGACCTTGACCGACGCGACATTGAGACTCAACGACTACTCCCACGCGGACTACATACCCATAGTTGACGGAGACGTAACAATCTGGGACTCGTACACTTACATGGGACACACGACGAACTTGACATCTTTTGAAACCTACATCGATGAGACATTGAAATTGATAGATAAACTACCCAAAGACCACATGAAACAGGTACTGAAAACCCGACAAGCGCGTAGCATTAACATGATAGGTAGTGCCCTTAAGGTAATTGCAGGAACCCCAGATTTTGATGACTGGGAACAAATAAAGTTTAAACAAGGTCAGTTAATAGATTCCGAGAGCAAGCAGATAGAAATCAACAGTAAATTTCAGGAGAGACTTAATGCCGTTTCAAAGGCCCTCAACGAAATCTTGAAACCAGATGCAGAGGTCGAACATTTTTATGCAACAATTTTGGCAAAGAATAGAATGATAATTACAAACCTTGAGGACTTAATCCTCACCGTTACACTTGCAAAAATTAATTTAATCAGCCCGCTTATACTAGACAGCATCGACATAAAAGAATTATTAAATGAACAACTCACAAATACTAGTATAACCGACCTATTAGAAGTTTCTTATATAAAAGCTTTTCAAAATTCTGAGTTACTGTACTTTCTGATTTAATATCCCAAACCTTTGATAAATTGTAAAAAAATAGATATTCTTCCTGTTCAACATAATAACATAATATTAGATCTAGAAGAAGGTAATACGGTGGCCGACTGTGGAACAAAGACCTTCGCTGTACGTGACTGCGCTGCCACTCTGAGCACTACTTTCTGCAGAAGACTACAAAACACTTCATGCGCCCAACAACTGGTATCTGGAACCGTCGCACAATGCGCTACACGCACCGGACACCTGGCGCCCGTGGTAGTAATTGGCGAGGGCATTGCAGTAATAAACAGCGCGACCATGAATGTAGTGGACAGCACTGGGAACAGCCAGATAGTCGCGGGAACCTTCCTCGCCACTTACGACGACCACATCTCACTAAATGGCACCCGTTACGTGAACCACCGAGGCATCCTGAAGAAGAAACCTGCTGTATCCACGGCAGCCGTGGTCAACGTCACCCTCTTCAGAGAACATCTGAGCCTCCCATTCTTGCATGATCTGACCATGAAGAATCTCCAGCATATCGGGGATCTTAGATCGGGAGTGTCTTTACGATCTTATGGCTGCCTGACACTCATCGCCATACTACTACTTTTCGTTGGCGCCTGGAAATTATATCAGCGCAGAACGAGACAGAGGAAACCCGAGGACGCGTTTCAACCTAGTAGGGGAGGAGTTAACACGCGCAAGCTTGAGTTTGCTGACAACGCTGTTGCGCCGGATGCCGTCGCGACAAAGTTGCAGCCGAAATCCGAAACTCGCACGCGCAAGCAGCCTGATCGCCCGTTGGAGACGCCGACTCAGCACTCAGCCGGCATTCCAGCCGGCAGCGACGGCTTCACGGTTCGATGCAGCTTGCCCTAGAAAGCAGTTTAGAATTTGTTCTCCTAAGGTTCAAACGAACTTAGAAAAAAACGAATTAAATTAATAAAGATTCTTCTCTAATAATAAAAGAGACTTCTTTTAATTTACCCTCTGCAAGGGTATAAAAATAAAAATAAAAACAAAAGAAAAAACAAAAAAAACAAGAAAGCAAGGCTACCTTCGGCTTGCCGAAGGTTTTATACCCTTGCAGTTGTACACAGCTATGTGTAATAGCACTCAGATTTTCATAAAATTGCAACAGGTACCTTCATTAGGCCGATCGTTGATTGTTATAAGTTATAAAACTTCGATTTTGATGATACTTTATTATTAAGGACATACTTAGATTTGGATGTGGTAAGCCTGATAGCTATATCTTGAAATATACCGAAAATCGACCGATAGGCTCCATGACAGCTGTACGATATATCAGTCCGATCTGGCCCGTTCCGACTTATTTAATGAAGGCAGAAATAAGAAGCTTGTGAGTCAACTTTTATGAAGATAGCTCAATAACTGGGGGACTAATTTGCGTTGCAACAGACAGACGGACTGACTGATTGTTCCTATAACAGCTATAGAATATAAACGTCTGAGATATTTAAATGGAAAAAATAAGGGCGGGTTACTGTATAACATTAAAAAGTATTGATAATGTGCGGTATTTGCAAGAACAAAACAGATTTGCATACAAAAACCCTAATTACAGCCGATTGTTCCTATGGCAGCTATATGTTATAGTGGTCCGATTTTGATACAATTTTGACAGCACATTAGGAACGTAATAAGAATACGATTTGCCAAATCTTGTTGCAATATCTTGAAAAACAACAAAAATCGGCCGATAGTTTCTATGACAGCTATACGATATATCGTTCCGATCTGGCTCGTTCCGACTTATTTACAGCGCGCAGCAATAAGAAGTTTGTATGCCAAGTTTCATGAAGATAGCTCAAAAACTGAGAGACTAGTTTGCGTTGCAACAGACGGACGGACGGACGGACGGACGGACAGACGGACATCCATTTTTGGACTCCTCTGTTTATGCTGATTCAGAATATATATACTTTATAGGGTCGGAGATGTCTCCTAAGGTGCGTTGCAAACTTCTGGCTAAAATTAATATACCCTCTGCAAGGGTATAAAAATGTATGCTCCTGTTGGGATTCGAACCGTAGACCTCAAAAAGTTTGTAACATGCAGCTTGCAACTTTAACCACTCCGCACATATTTTTAGCACCGGAAAAGTTCCATTATGAGAGTATTCCGCTTGTCGTCCAGGACAAAAACTAATACCAACTCACCTTCCCAAAAAATTCTTTTTAATCAAATGCATTTAATACTAAACTTAAAATATTTTAAGTACTTGAAAAAAAGTAAATTTCAGAAAATCCACTAGAATCGGACCGGACCGAGTAGGATTCGAACCCGTACCCTTTGGCTTCACAGTCAACGATAACATCCACTCAGCCACTGCATCTTCTTTGCATATACTATAAAATTGCAATAATGATCAGTGCAAATAACTTTAGTACATATAATTGAAAAAAAGTGCTTTCTACCGGAGTTGAACCTGCATATTTTGCATATCTAACATAACAAAACAGACAAAACACGTGGTCAGATGGCACTACTATTTCTTTAATATCTTCCATATTTATAGTCCAATCTTACTCAAATTTTTACGAAACGTCCGCAAGGTGGTATTTATAACGTATATAAAAAACTGTTACTGTAGAGCTAATATTGCTGCTGTAGTCCAATTTTTTTTAAATTTATAGGGGCGGGTGGAGGCGTGGCAAAAATCTAAAATAAACTTGATAAGCGTGCAGTAATAACACATATTGTCACAAAATTTGGTAGCTCTAGCTCTTATAATAGCTAAGATCCAGGTGATTACACGGACGGACGGACAGACAGACGGACAGACGGACATGGCTATATCGACTCGGCTGTTGATACTGATTAAGAATATATATACTTTATGGGGTCGGAGATGTCTCCTTCTGCCTGTTACATACATTTTCGGTTTGAACAAAGTTATAATACCCTTCTACTCTATGAGTAGCGGGTATAAACAGTACAACTAAACATATATTAATTTCATACATACGTTAAGAACAACAAACCTTGGCTTTTGTTTTCCATATTTTACTATAATTTATGGATGCGTATTAACAATCGTACCACGTGCAAAAGTAAGCACATAATATGGCGGAATTCTCTCAATTATCTGCTTAACACTGCATCCCTAAAAGCTCATGATAAGCTTTATATATAATTGCTAAAGAACAATATATTGACATAAAATTTAGACTTTATGACAAAAAAAAGAATTCTGGACCATAGTGTAATAGGCCAAAGGCGAGGGCAACCTGGAGGAAAGGGCGGTCGTGCTAGTGCACGAGGACAACACACCCCCTCAGCAGTGGGTAACCGGGCGCGTAACACGCACAATTCGAGGGGAGGACGGCAAAGATCGAGTGGCAGAGGTGAACCGCAACAGGCGTCACTAAGCGCCCTATACACAAGCTGGCTCTACTTCCAATAATTGAAAACCCGAGCTCTTCAACGGGGCCGGAATGTTAGAGCAGCAAGATTAAGTTTAGTTTTATTATTATTATTACTATTGTATATTAATCGAATGAAATTATTATTATCGTATATTAATTTGAAATTGACATTGAAGTCATAGGCTAAAATAAATTAGAGGAAAATTGTGGATTGTAAATGTAGTTAAGCATGCTCTCTTTATAAGTTAGTTTATGTATGTTCTCTTAAGCTGTAGTCGATCGGCAATTGCCGACGGTAAATTCGCGAGTGCGTAGCCAGGCTCTGGCCACCTCGCAAAAAGAATGTATTAAAGTCACTCTCGAGTAGCAATCGTCGCTAGCAGCAGCAATAAATTAATTACGTTGAAAATCCGAGCCACCTCGTCTCTTTTGTTGTTTATTAAAAACGTTTAATTCTCTAAAAAAGCTTAGCGATTTTTCAGCGATAATAGTTCGTGCTATGATCAAAGCGAGAAGGTGTCAGAGTGAAAGCTTAAAGCGAAGCGAGTTACATTGCTGCAGTTTAGTTATTCGTCAGATCGCAATGGATTCAGACGAATTAGAATTAGACGATTAGAAAGTATCCAGAAAGGTTTTATAACTAGACGAGGATGTCAATGTCAACTGAGTCGCACATTTACTCACAAATAATTACGAATACGAATTTTAATTAATTTTAATAAATTTAAATTAATTAGTATTTTATACTGAGAAACAAATCTTACGATCAAAGCGAGAAAGCAGGTAACAAACTGCTCTCTCGGTTCGCTCTCGCTTTCTGGCTTTAACTCACTCCGCTCGCACTCTGACACCTTTTGCCGATTGCATATGAAAAAGCTTGGAGAGCTTTATCGCCCAATATTATCGCATCGCTTCTCGCGCGCACTCTGACATCAGCCTAACAGTCGACTGTTCTTAGTTGACTTTAAATAAATAATTAATTGAAATAATTGGTTGAAAAAAAATAAGCTGCAAGGGTAAATTGAAATTGCAGTCTTCTTGGTTTGTTCTTCCCATTGCCGTTTTCCACGGTTAATGAACCAAATTTGGGCTCTTTCTGTTAATAAGTTATTTATTGTATATTTCTTCAGTGATAGTGACTCCATTTCTCTGTATAAAACGTGTATGAATTCCTCTAGATATAAATCGTTTAGTTGCATTTATATCTAGGCGTGGCGCTGTTTTAGAGTCTGTAATCTTCTTCTCACGAGCAAGTAATTCTTTTGCTCTACCTAAATCATGTAATATATAATGCTGCAAAACAAAGTTGAATAGAGGATAATTGTATATTATACATTAATATCAACACAGTTTTTAACATTCATACCTTTGACAAATCTGACCCCTGCAATTTTAAGAATATCCAAAACAATGTGCTGTTTGCGTAGGCCAAATATGTGTCTAGTTTAATTTGCTCATTTATAAACACATCTTTGGAATCACGTGATTCTACTGCATAGTTCAAGTCATTTTCCAATATATCTAGAGATATTGAAAAATTGGTCAAAATAGATGATATTTGATCATTTTCCAGTTCTTCTTTAAAAAAAGTAATCTCCTGATTCTTTGCGTTGGAATCTTTTAAGTCCATCATCATTATTTTTTCATTTCCAAACTGTAATTTTATAGTAGAGCTGGAACAAGCATCGGCGATGTATCGATACATCGATGTTTTTTTCTGAAAAACATCGACTCATCGATGTAGGTAAATATCGATGTTTTTCCACCTCTATTTTATAGAAACAATATGTAATGGTTGATACTCGCAAGTAGAGTTGCAAAATTTGAATTTTAGAATTCATTTTAAGTTTTATTATATGTTTAAATTTGGGTAAATGTCTAGTGACGGGGCTTTGGGTTAATCGCGACGTAAGAATTTTTTGATTTTTGCTAAGATATGTAAAAAAATCACCTGAATCCAAATCCGTTTACGCTTTAGTGCTAAGTTAAGTGGTTTAATTGTTATTAACAAAAGAAAACTGCATTAAACAACACTGATTATCGATAAATTCGATACTTTTTCCATGAATTTGATGTGTCTGTGTTTACACACACATGTAATACAGTGAAAAAGATCGTTGAACAGCACTACTTTACCGATGTTCCAACATTTATTTTGTTTGCAATTCAAATAATAAAATTTATAAGCGAAATGATACAATAAAACAACGGGCTGCAGACAAAAATAAATTTTTAAAAATAAAAGAATATATCGCCGTGAGGCGAAAACAATTTTGAAAAAAATCGCGCGATTTTTTTTTAATTTTTTCGCCTCACGGCGATATTTTCTTTATATTTTAAATTTATTTTGTCTGCCTGGTTTTTGCCGCCAAAGATGCCAAACAGCTGTTTGCAACCACACACACATGAAATTCGTGTTCATTGTTTTGGTTGTATTAGTAAGCATGTTATTCAACGCATTAATTTATTGTTTTTTGTTAATAACAATTAAACCACTTAACTTAGCACTTAAGCGTAACCGAATTTGGATTCAGGTGAATTTTTTACATTTTATAGGTCAAATTCCAAATTTTTTACGTCGCGATTAACCCAAAGCCCCGTCACTAGACAATTACCTAAATTTGATATAAGGATATAAAAAAGCTTGTTTTATGAATTATTTTCATTTTATTATTATATTTGCAACACTTAAATTACAAATTTCTGCACACTACAAATCGTCAGCTGAACACGCAATTGTCAGCTGTACACACATACACATGCACAATTTCGTGTAAAATAAGTTATCGAACAGTGTAGAAAAGCAGTGAAGTGGCAATTTCATTATATTTATATCTTCTAAAATACGTAAAATTCCCTTCCTCCGACACCGGATTCGTGTTCAGAAGGTCGAAATACATAGTCATACAAAAAAATATTGAAAATCGTGCGACTTCGGAGAAGGCAGACTTATAGACAATTACCTTATACATATATAACAGCTATACTGCTACGGACTGCTTTTTATACCCTTGCAGAGAGTATATTAATTTTAGCCAGAAGTTTGCAACGCACCTTAGGAGACATCTCCGACCCTATAAAGTATATATATTCTGAATCAGCATAAACAGAGGAGTCCAAAAATGGATGTCCGTCTGTCCGTCCGTCCGTCCGTCCGTCCGTCTGTTGCAACGCAAACTAGTCTCTCAGTTTTTGAGCTATCTTCATGAAACTTGGCATACAAGCTTCTTATTGCTGCGCGCTGTAAATAAGTCGGAACGAGCCAGATCGGACCGATATATCGTATAGCTGTCATAGAAATTATCGGCCGATTTTTGTTGTTTTTCAAGATATTGCAAACAATATTGGCAAATCTTATTCTTATTACGTTCCTAATGTGCTGTCAAAATTGTATCAAAATCGGACCACTATAACATATAGCTGCCATAGGAAATATCGGCTGTAATTAGGGTTTTTGTATGCAAATCTGTTTTGTTCTTGCAAATACCGCACATTATCAATACTTTTTAATGTTATACAGTAACCCGCCCTTATTTTTTCCATTTAAATATCTCTGACGTTTATATTCTATAGCTGTTATAGGAACAATCAGTCAGTCCGTCTGTCTGTTGCAACGCAAATTAGTCCCCCAGTTATTGAGCTATCTTCATAAAAGTTGGCTCACAAGCTTCTTAGTTCTGCCTTCATTAAATAAGTCGGAACGGGCCAGATTGGATTGATATATCGAACAGCTGTCATGGAGCCTATCGGTCGATTTTCGTTATATTTCAAGATATAGCTATCAGGCTTACCACATCCAAATCTAAGTATGTCCTTAATAATAAAGTTTCATCAAAATCGAAGTTTTATAACTTATAACAATCAACGATCGGCCTAATGAAGGTACCTGTTGCAATTTTATGAAAATCGGAGTACTATTACATATAGCTGTGTACAACTGCAAGGGTATAAAACCGCCAGCAATGCGAAAACTCCATAGTCATATGAAATTTCATATATAAGTTATATTAAGATAGATTGTTAGTAGTCCCTCGTTGGCTGCGGCAGGGGAGCTGCAGGCAGCTTGATGAGAATGAAGCCTGGGTGCGGCAGGTATGCGCCCACACTCAGTCCCGCGACGGTGGTGTCGTCGGAAGCTTACAATTCCCTCAAAGGTTCCTTCCACTTGACGGGGGCGTCGGGAGTGGAACTTCGATCACGGCAAGCAGTTTGTGATCGGCAGTGCACCTTCTAACAGGGTCCTTTGTAGCGCGGCAGGTATGCGCCCACGCTAGGAACACTTGACACAATTACAGTTCGTACGCGTTGCCTCAACGGGGCAACAACGGGTGCACTAGAGATTGATTCGAGTCTTCTGATTTGATAGAGACTGCGCGGCATGGACTTGCCCACGCACCGAACCGGGGAGTAAAACACTAGAGTTGCTTCACAAGATTTATTGCGGACCGAACGCGTCCGTTAATTATGAGTTAGGATGTTAGACTGAACAGAAGTACAATATCAACTTAAGAGCTAAACCCTAAAGCCGCGGCGATCGAAACATTGTTGACTCTGCATTCCCACGGAGTCGCCGGCACGTTTCGCTGACTACGCGCCTCATGCAAGATATTTGGTTGCACTGATTCAAGGAACATGAAACGCAAGTTAGGCGGAATTTGGTGCCTGGTGAGCGGATGTCGTTAACTAATGTTAACTACTCCCTCCTTTCGAAACATGGTCGTCCCTGGCCATGCCCACATTCTCCAGCACTTGCTGCACCACATCCAAAGTCTTCCTTCTACGCCTTAGCTTCAGGAAGGCGAGGATGCCAAATGCGACAACCCCAACTATGGAGCAGGTTGCCGCTGCTGCAACCGGATTGACAACCACCTGCGTGCGCAACTCCGTAATTCGCTGCAGGTTCTCTTCACTTAACCTGTGAAGGAAAGGCAGGCTCAAGAGTGAGTGATGATACGTCACGTTGAGTCGGGCGGAGGCGGCTGTTTGTGGGACCCTCTTCTGGTGTCTGCTGAGGTTGACGTACTTTGTGTTGTTGACGTACGCAACCCGATCAAAGGTTACCAAGTAGGTTCCGTTGACTGAAACCTCGGGCCTGTCATCCAGACTGACCCTGACCAGGGCATCGTTTACCACCAGTATGCCCTCATCGATGGTAGATATCGAGGGCAGATCATTATCCTTGGTGCCACAATGCGCCTCGGTTCCAGCGTGAAGACCTTGCGCACAAGTCCTCTCTAGGGTCTCGCGGCAGAACGTTGCTGTGGGAGTCTTAACGCAGGAGGAGACAGCGGTGACGCCATTAGGGCATTCGGCAACAGTATCTTCTGATAGGTGGAGTACTCGACCAGCATGCGCGACGGGAAATATTATAATTTTTTTACAAGTCATCTTAGGTCTAGGGAAGCTAATAACAAAACTTAAGACTTCACCATCTGTCAAAACCTTTACCCTAGCTGCACCAAACAACTGGGCAATCGACACCTCTGCGGAACTCTTGCTCAAGATCGCCTCTACGTCATCCGAATCTATAATCGCCGGGTTTACTACGTTAAGTTTAGCTAAAGTGATTGCAATCATTAGATTCTGTATTTCTAGAGTGAGGATTCTGTTCCGGGTTAAAAGTGTTTCGTACAAGTGGGCCGAGTCAATCTCTTCCCTTTTCTTTACCTTCAAAATTTGGTTAACAACGGAGGTGAGTGAGTTGATCTGCTCCTGAGTTCTGGAATTAATTCTAATCTGCCTGTTATTTGCCCTAATAAGTTCTTCCTCCGTCAGTCGGGTCTGTAATAGGTCGTCCGCGTCCGGAGTGCCTGCAACAACCTTAAGGGCTGACCCCAGAAAGTTGATGCTCCTAGCATGTCTCCTATGTACCCCAAAAGTCGTCAGTAAAGTCTGTATGTGCGTAGTGTCCACCTTCAAAATCTTTTTCATATGAGAAAGCGGAAAGGTCTCAGTCAGTTCCATTGTCTCCCGTACGTACCTTCTGTACTCGGTCAAGTTCGAGGTGTGTCTAATGTAAGTGGTATCGTTCCATACTACCGCGGTGCCGTCCGAAATGGGGATGTAGTTAGAGTGGGAGTAGTCCGTCAGTTTTGCATCTGTCCAAGGGACCAATCCAAGCAACGATAAGAGGCAGAAGTGTCTGAAATGCGAATGGAAAGCTGTCAAGTCTGTCTGTTGCCAATAAGTGAGAAGCTCTAACGGAGATTGTCCTTATGGACCACCCTCCCTTTAATGAGAACAGTCGTTCCCAAATCTGCTTCCACCTTCTGTTCTACGTACAGTGGCGTAACTTTGTCTCCTAGCCTTTTGTTTGACTTTACTAACACTTTTTCCCCTACGTCGAATACTCTATTCTGGCGAGAGGGATTATTTCTTACCAACTGCTCTTGCTGGGCCCTCTCGAGCCTTGCAAAGATCTCTGGTGCAAGTTTAGAAGCCGTGTGGACAATCTCAACTGGTCTCGCCCTAGTAACAGAGTGAAAGGTCCTATTATACTCAACAGCTGCCTGTAGGAAGAGCTCTACGATGTCATTTGTTGACCTTTGCAGCTTCAGACACCTAGCGATCTCTGTAAGAGTGCTGTGGAACCTTTCTACCTGCCCATTAGAAGTGCTATGAAGGGGCGGAGCGTTCACTACGTCAATGTCGTACTGATTTTTCAACATTGACCGAATTGTATCCGAGTTGAAAGAAGGTTCATTGTCACAGTACATAACCTTTATCTCGGGAAAAACGTTCACCAACTGAAGTATGGGTACCTTCACATCTACGATAGTCCGAGAGGCTACTGGCTGTACCAAAGCAAACTTAGAAAACTTGTCAACCGCTGTCAGGAAATGTTTCCCCGCAGTTGAAAAAATATCTATGTGCATTATTTCCCCTACGCGTGTAGGAATAGGCGTGACCCCCAGCTCTTGCCTTTTCGGGTGCCTGTCGTATTTCGCCTTGTCACACACCTTGCAATTTGCAACTACTTCAGCTGCGATCTTACCCATTTTCGGGAAATAATAGTCAAGCAGAATCTGCTTGACATTCTCCTGGGCGGTCCTGTGCGCCCTGTTATGCTCTGAGACCGTTATTTCTTTTTGTTCGTCCTTGTTGGTAATGTCCGTCACCCGTCTTTTACAGAACCAAAACCTTGTTGCAGGAAAGAGTTCAATCAATCCATCCTGAATGCTCGCTAAAATGGGTAGCTCGCAATGAATGGCATTTACAACGTCCGGCTTAATCACGTCCTTAACCGTGTCGAGAAGTGTTTCCCTGCGTCTAAAAGCGATATGGTGGCGAGTCTTGGTGCCAAACAGAACGAATGTGCGTTTTGAGTCCGAGGACGACTCCTCGAGAATCACCTGGTTCCTGAAGCAGTTTAACGGTTTATCAGTGGCCTCAATAGCCACGATAGATTGGCCTGAGTTCTGCAGTGCATTAACGTTTTGCCGAGACAAAGCGTCCGCTACAAAGTTTTCTTTGCCTGGTTTGTATAGGACTTTGGCCCCGCTTTCCTCTATACGGGCTTTCCACCTCTTTATTTTGGAATTGGGGTTTCGATCGGATACTGCGTATATCAGGGGTTGGTGATCTGTATAAATGTTGATGTCGCTTTTACCGTACAGGTAGTGGCGAAGAGTGTCTAATGACCAAACAATTGCCAGTAACTCCCTCTCGTTCGTGGCATAGTTGACCTCTCTGTCCTTTAGGCTCCGAGAAATCATCGTGATAGGTTTGTTGCCTTGGGATAGGACTGCGCCTATACCAGATGCCGAGGCATCGGTGGTAAGGTCGAATGGTTTTGAAAAATCCGGATATTGGAGAATCACGTCCTCCGAGGCAAGCACATTCCTGAGCTTGTCAAAAGCGTCTAGCTGTATCTCGTCGAAAACTACAGGAATATTCTTCGAGCGATATTTGCTCACTTTGCCGCCTTCGCCTTTTAGAATGGCAGTTAGGGGCCTTGCTATAGCCGCGAAATCCTTAATGAAGCACCTGTAGTAGCTAGCGAGACCCAAAAAGGACCTCAACTCAAACAGGTTGCTCGGCTGCTTGAACTCTTTGATCGCTCTTACTTTCTCTGCACTCGTCCTGGTGCCTTCCTTTGTTACGACAAAGCCCAGAAACTCAACCTCTTCCTTAAAGAACTGAGATTTCTGTTTGGACACCCTCATGTTCGCGTCGTAGAGGCTCTGTAACACCTGGCCGACGTGCGAGACGTGCTCTACCTCATTCTCGGAGAAGTCAATTACATCGTCAACACAGACGTAGCAAGTCTTTCCAATGAAATCTCGTAAAACATCATCAATAGCCCTCTGAAAAATGCTCGAAGCATTTTTTAGGCCGAAGGGTAGACGGCAGAATTCATACTTGCCACCGTTTACCGAAAAGGATGTCTTTTCCCGGTCCTGTTCTGCCAGCATGATCTGGTGATAGCCAGATTTCAAGTCCAAAGTCGTGAAGTATTTAGCTTTCCCTAAGTTTGACAGAATCATGCTGATGCTTGGCATCGGGTACTTATCCGCTATGGTCTTTGAATTGAGTTTCCTGAAGTCGATGACCAAGCGCTTATTAGGCGAGCCCGAAAGATCGGAGCCTTTCTTTCCAACAACCCATATGGGGTTGTTGTAAGGGGACCTGGATGGACGAATTATGCCGTTACTTAACAGGTCTTCAATTTCTTTGTTAACAAAGTCGGCCGCACCCATTGGAAACGGGTACATTTTTGAATATACCGGCTCGTTGTCTTCAGTCCGGATTGTCGCAACAACGTTGGTGTTGAAGGGGAGTTTCTTACTTGGGTCCGCAAAAGCCTTTAAGCCCGTGGACATCATTTTAATGAAACTTTCGCGAATTTTGGGCGGTACGTCAATGTCGTCTACCTTGGTAAAACTGACCTGGGCGCATCTTATGAACTTTAAAGGTTCGGATCCCCATTGAATCGAATGAGGTTGTTTTTTAAGTCGAGGGTTGCATCAACCTGCGACAGCTGATCAAACCCAATTATTCCGTCAAATGTGGTAAGTCCGGGTACATGAAAAAACGGGCTGGTGACACCGAGAATATTGAGAAAACTTTTGTGGCTGATGCTGTTGAATCCGTGTATGGATTTCACAACAAATGGGGTCTTTACTGGAACGGGGGGAGCTATGTTTAGGTCTGGTTTTATGTAGCTCTTTGACGCCCCGGTGTCAATCAGAAACTTTAACGTTTTCCCTGCTACTGCTCGTTGGACGAACGGAAGCAGGGATACTCCGCTAAAAAATTGAGGCCATCAGACCCATTATCTGCCTCTAATTCTTCAGCGGCTTCTTCAGCAGCCTGAGCATATCGCTCCTCATAGTCGGCCTCCTCTTGTTCCTCTTGACGCAGGTGGTTTACCCTCTGTCGTCTAAAGTTGGATATTCTCTGAGAATTGGCTGGTCTTTTCTGGTTTAGCTGTTGCTGATTACCTCCGAACACCGGTAATGGTGCTTGGCTCGGCCCTGCAATAGCTTGCCGTTGAAAGCCGGTTGGTTGTCGGAACCTGAAGGATGAATCGACCTCCATTTTTTCCACCTGGTCTGGCTTCTTCTCATTCGGACGGAATCCCTGATCCCTAGAGAAGTAAGGGTTTTTCCCAGGCTCCGCCTGTCGTTGATTGGGGCGGCCTTGAAATTATCTGGTAGCCCTGTCTTCTAATGATTTAGCGTACTGAGCTGCAAACGTATACCTGTCATGATTTGACTCTACCTCCTGTGCCATAGCTAAGGCCGAAGGCAGATCTGCCGGGTGAGACGCGAAAAGAACGTCAGTGAGATTTCGACGCAAGCCTGACACGAACACCATAAGTGCGTCACCCCTGTATTTCTCGTTCATAAAGCTTGCTCGGTCCGCTTCAAGCGTCATGGTCGTGGTCATGGTATTTGTTAGGAGTGTGAGCTTTTTCTCAACCTCCTCGTAAAATTGAATGATGGACTGAGGACCCTGTCTAAGTGTCGTGAGCTCCTGCTCGAGCAAGTACAATGGGCGTTTGTCCGAGTAAGTGAAGTCAAGTCGAGCGATTATGGCATCGAAGTTCAAAACAGTGTTGAACGAAGCTAAGACTGCATCGGCTGATCCTCTAATTCGGTTCCGAACTATAAGAACAGCCTGGTAGTGTTTAGAGCTGCCCTCATGGGGCTTGAACAAGGCATATGCGGCCACTGCCGCCTGTCTCCATGAGACATACTGCTCCTGCGACCCATTGAATTCTGGAAGTGACTTAACGGCATCCAAACATTCATTACATTCAACGCCCTGTATCACTCGGATCGGCTGGTATGTTGTTACCTCGGTCGTGGTTACAACTGTGGCCCGAAGCTGATCAGTTACATGCTGCAGTCTGGTCTCAAAACCTACCCTCTGCTGCTCTAAAGCGGCAGATACAGCTGCTGTAATAATTCGCTGAATGTCTTCTGCGCTCATGTTGCGATTCTGTCCGGCTAGCTTCCTCGTCAGTATTTCGTTATTCAGACGGTCTAGCAGTCTGTCGTTATTCCACTCATTTATACACCCAAAGCCAACCAAACTTAAGTTGAGAGTCAAAACAAAATAAATGGCAGGGAGAAAGACGAAAACAAAACAGCGGCTGGTTGTACGAAACAGAAACAACCACGGAACATAAAGAAAAGTCAAATGAATGAACAGACCCCGCGGCCGGTTCGTCTGACTGCGTGTCAATTTCAGTTGTGCGACACACAATATCAATGCAATTCCAAGAGAGGCGCAGCGTTGGAATGTGCTGACACAGCTCTTCAACTCGACCAAACGAATTTAAAATGTATTTTTTTTATTTTTTTTTATTTTGATTAAGGGTTTTTTTCTAAGATTGCATTCACAAGTCGCTATTCTTGAATTTATTTTTAATTGAATTTATAAATTTATGGTCTTATTCTGAGGCGATAGTGAAGAAGTTTTCCACTTACATGAGCATATTGTGAATTTAATTTCCGGGGCGTAGATTCTTTTAACCCGTTGGGCGCCAGTTATATTAAGATAGATTGTTAGTAGTCCCTCGTTGGCTGCGGCAGGGGAGCTGCAGGCAGCTTGATGAGAATGAAGCCTGGGTGCGGCAGGTATGCGCCCACACTCAGTCCCGCGACGGTGGTGTCGTCGGAAGCTTACAATTCCCTCAAAGGTTCCTTCCACTTGACGGGGGCGTCGGGAGTGGAACTTCGATCACGGCAAGCAGTTTGTGATCGGCAGTGCACCTTCTAACAGGGTCCTTTGTAGCGCGGCAGGTATGCGCCCACGCTAGGAACACTTGACACAATTACAGTTCGTACGCGTTGCCTCAACGGGGCAACAACGGGTGCACTAGAGATTGATTCGAGTCTTCTGATTTGATAGAGACTGCGCGGCATGGACTTGCCCACGCACCGAACCAGGGAGTAAAACACTAGAGTTGCTTCACAAGATTTATTGCGGACCGAACGCGTCCGTTAATTATGAGTTAGGATGTTAGACTGAACAGAAGTACAATATCAACTTAAGAGCTAAACCCTAAAGCCGCGGCGATCGAAACATTGTTGACTCTGCACTCCCACGGAGTCGCCGGCACGTTTCGCTGACTACGCGCCTCGTGCAAGATATTTGGTTGCACTGATTCAAGGAACATGAAACGCAAGTTAGGCGGAATTTGGTGCCTGGTGAGCGGATGTTGTTAACTAATGTTAACTTATATTCATTTCATATGATAAATGTGTTAATTGAATTCAATTAGAAAAGACAAGACATTAAAATTATATGATTTATATATATGTTTTTTTCAGCCGATCTGGCCGTTAATGGAGACGGTTCCTCCGCCCGCCACCAGATGGTGCTGATCCAAGGTCACGCTTGGCTCGCATTGCTTGTTCCGCCTGCCGATGTTTTTGTACCAGGGCAGCTGTGTTCATCGATATATGCCTATCGACGCTCAAAATGAACACAGTAGTCTCGCAGAATGCAACAGCACCCAACATTTCGAGCGGCGTGTTCAATCCTGCAGAGCGACGAAATGATTGGGGCATTCGATCCTCTTGCTGCGCGGCCTACTCATCCGAAGCAGTCCAACAGGCGTGCAACGCGGGTCCCACGCTCTCCATTAGACTCCACCAAGTCTCTGCTGTTCCGGTGGAATTGGCTTAAGGTCTTTAGTTTGTCGTTCTGCTGCGATCTTGTCTTGGCCTCCTCTTGGCCTTGGGTCGGTAACGTCGCGGGCCAACTGGAATGTTCGCCAAAAATCAATTCCGAGGTAATCTGCTTGTTCTAAGTATTGACATATATAAAATGTTATTGTCTTATTCGTCCCTTTGTAATCCACAGGCAACTTAACACGTCCGATTATGGACCGGTCCCCTCC
This sequence comes from Zaprionus tsacasi, assembly GCA_018904105.1. Taxonomy (NCBI): domain Eukaryota; kingdom Metazoa; phylum Arthropoda; class Insecta; order Diptera; family Drosophilidae; genus Zaprionus; species Zaprionus tsacasi. Next base: position 27,634 of record JAEIFR010000156.1, read on the forward strand.
TCCTGCTGTACGTACCTTGGAGAAGTACGTCATTGGCACCTCCAACTGATCCACCAGTTCACGACTCCCGCGTCCAAGGATGCTTACGGATGCTACGGAGTCCAGAAGCCCGACGATGCGCTCGCCCAGCACCGAGATTTCTGCAAATGATCTGGGATCATGCATTTTTTTTATACCCTTGCAGAGGGTATATTAATTTTAGCCAGAAGTTTGCAACGCACCTTAGGAGACATCTCCGACCCTATAAAGTATATATATTCTGAATCAGCATAAACAGAGGAGTCCAAAAATGGATGTCCGTCTGTCCGTCCGTCCGTCTGTTGCAACGCAAACTAGTCTCTCAGTTTTTGAGCTATCTTCATGAAACTTGGCATATAAGCTTCTTATTGCTGCGCGCTGTAAATAAGTCGGAACGAGCTAGATCGGACCGATATATCGTATAGCTGTCATTGAAACTATCGGCCGATTTTTGTTGTTTTTCAAGATATTGCAACAAGATTTGGCAAATCTTATTCTTATTACGTTCCTAATGTGCTGTCAAAATTGTATCAAAATCGGACCACTATAACATATAGCTGCCATAGGAAATATCGGCTGAAATTAGGGTTTTTGTATGCAAACCTGTTTTGTTGTTGGAAATACAGCACATTATCAATACTTTTTAATGTTATACAGTAACCCGCCCTTAGTTTTTCCATTTAAATATCTCAGACGTTTATATTCTATAGCTGTTATAGGAACAATCAGTCAGTCCGTCTGTCTGTTGCAACGCAAATTAGTCCCCCAGTTATTGAGCTATCTTCATAAAAGTTGGCTCACAATCTTCTTATTTCTGCCCTCTTTAAATAAGTCGGAACGGGCCAGATCGGACTGATATATCGTACAGCTGTCATGGAGCCTATCGGTCGATTTTCGTTATATTTCAAGATATAGCTATCACGCTTACCACATCCAAATCTAAGTATGTCCCTAATAATAAAGTTTCATCAAAATCGAAGTTTTATAACTTATAACGATCAACGATCGGCCGAATGAAGGTACCTGTTGCAATTTTATGAAAATCTGAGTACTATTACATATAACTGTGTACACCTGCAAGGGTATAAAACCTTCGGCAAGCCGAAGGTAGCTTTGCTTTCTTGTTTCTATTCAGGGCTGAGTTTAGTAGCACTTGATGTGCAGTTTTCTCCTCCAGCCCTGCAGTCCGCACCAACTATCGAGTAACATCGGTATTTAACACATAAAACACATCACTAACAAAAAAAGGTAAACAAACCAAGCCGTAAAACATACATTACACATATTTTCACATAACTACTCTGCGTGGGACAAACAACAACGGCCATTGGTGACTGCCAGGTCACCGCGCACGGCTGAGGTGTTACCGGCTAGCGCAGGCAAGAGATTACGTCAGCTGTTGGCGTTGGATACGTCGGCTTCTACTAGCGCTGCTGAAGTCGCAGCAAGTTTACGCGCTACGCTGCCTAGGTGTTAGCGCGCCGTCACGGCAGCAGTTTGGCGTTCACGCCGGGGAAATTTGGACCAAACTGTTCGTTGCGCCCTTGGAAAAGATGTTGGCGGTCATACCAGTTGGCATTCGGGCATCTGCCGACGGCTCAAACGGCGCTTGCTCAAACCGAGAGTTCTTTTTGTATGAAGACATGGATCTATATAAGTTTTTCATATGCATTTTTAGGCCATGGATTTTAAAACAAGTGGATATGGCTACAGTCGAGCGCTCGACAGTAAGATACCCTTCTCCCAATTTTTAAAATCCGTTACAAACGTGTAAACACACTCATAATTTCAAACAGAAATTTTGCTCAACTACTTCTACTACATATAGCTTTCTCGCCCACACTCACACAGCGACGCACGTTAAGAGTGACGTCGACGTCGGCGTCAACTACTGAAAGCAGCGCGCAGGCTGCTGCTCGTATATTTGTACTGAAAACGTTGACTTGAATAACTTCTGTGTTATTGGTCCGATCGGATTAATTTGGGGGATATGTTCATATGGCATTTAGCATTATACATACCAAAGCAGAACTTTATAAGTTTAATAGTTTGCTTAATAATCACAAATTACGGATTTGCGGGGGCGGTGGGCGTGGCATCAAACATTTGAAATGAACTTCATCTGCTTGGGAAATTCAGGAACCTACGTACCAAATTTGGTGTCTCTAGCTTTTTTAATAGCTGAGATCCGTTGTCTCAAACAGACAGACGGACATGTCTCAATCGACTCGGCTAGTGATCCTAAGCAAAGATATATATACTTTGTGGGGTCTGCCACGCCTCCATATGCCTGTTACATACATTGCACAAAGTTAGTATACCCTTTTTTGACCATTTTCAATGGTCGCCGCCTGCCTTTCTCAAGGATTGAACCTCCACGTCTTTTTGCTTCATGGTCGGCTGCTCAACACATTTGACTATCGCCGGAACTACTAAACGTTCGGCTAAGTTACTATTTTGATCTCATACACACACATAACCATAACCATAAAGATCGAAAACGCACGGATCAATAACACAGGAGTTATTCAAGTCAACGTTTTCAATACAAATGTACGAGCAGCAACCTGCGCGCTGCTTTGAGCAATTGACTTCGACGTCGACGTTGCGTCGTGTCGCTTTACTCTTTACGCGCGTCGCTGTATGAGTGCGAGCGAGTAAGCTATATGTAGTGTAGTTACACGTTTGTAACAGATTTAGAAAATTGGGAAAAGGGTATCTTACTGTTGAGTGCTCGACTGTAGCCTTACCCACTTGTTTCACTTCTAATTAGAAGTTTTTTTTTTCATCATAAAATTAAGTTTCATATGTACCATATATATGTGATAATTTCAACAAATTATGTCATTCAATCCAGTAGAAGTGTTATTGTTGTACAAGATGACACATTTGAGCTAATGGTCCAAGTATGCAATTTTAGCGTGCGCGGAGTGCAGCGACGGTGGTCTAGTTGTTCGGATGACGGACTCCTATGCAAACGGACAGGGTTCGAATCCTCACGGCCACGGCGAAAAAAAAATATACCTATTTTAATTTTTTTATGTTTTGTTGTATTTTATATTTGTTTACATTTATATTTATAAAGCATGTACATTTTTGAATTATTTCCCAATTATTAATATTCATCTAATCAATTTTATATTAAGTGTTACATTTTTCCTTTTAAAATGTTTTGCATGCTGTACTTATGCGTGCATGTATACAAAGCTCACACATGCGTACATAGGTCAGTGCATTCTTAACGGACGTCTAAATTAAAGAAGAAGCAGTTGACGCTGGTGTGTGTGTGCGTAACGAATCTTAGCGCGCGCCAAAAATTCATATATCTCTCTGTCCTTCAAACTTATGCTATCTACCCTTGTGTATTCTGCTGGCTTTGTCCCTTAACTATTTTTTTTAGGGTTTACTTTAAATATATGTGTACACTAAAAATCCATGGCCTCTTACAGTCACCGCGTGACTGTAGCCTTTCCGACTTGTTTCATATAATTTTATTTTTCTTGACTTATATATGCCGTCGGCAATGCGAAAACTCCATAGTCATATGAAATTTAATATATATCCATTTCATATGAAAAATGTGTTTTTATATAATTTTTTTGTATGAATAATTTTATTCATATAAGTTTTTTGTATGCAAAATTTTATTCATATACATTTTTTTATATGATATTATATTTCTTGACTTCGATATGCCGTCGGCAATGCGAAAACTCCATAGTCATATGAAATTTAATATATATCCATTTCATATGAAAAATGTGTTTTTACATAATTTTTTTGTATGAAAAATTTTATTCACACAAGTTTTTTGTATAAAAAATTGTATTCATATAAGTTTTTCATATGCATTTTTTTCATATGATATTATATTTCTTGACTTCTATATGCCGCCAGCAATGCGAAAACTCCATAGTCATATGAAATTTCATATATATTCATTTCATATGATAAATGTGTTAATTGAATTCAATTAGAAAAGACAAGACATTAAAATTATATGATTTATATATATGTTTTTTTCAGCCGATCTGGCCGTTAATGGAGACGGTTCCTCCGCCCGCCACCAGATGGTGCTGATCCAAGGTCACGCTTGGCTCGCATTGCTTGTTCCGCCAGCCGATGTTTTCGTACCAGGGCAGCTGTGTTCATCGATATATGCCTATCGACGCTCAAAATGAACACAGTGGTCTCGCAGAATGCAACAGCACCCAACATCTCGAGCGGCGTGTTCAATCCTGCAGAGCGACGAAATGATTGGGGCATTCGATCCTCTTGCTGCGCGGCCTACTCATCCGAAGCAGTCCAACAGGCGTGCAACGCGGGTCCCACGCTCTCCATTAGACTCCACCAAGTCTCTGCTGTTCCGGTGGAATTGGCTTAAGGTCTTTAGTTTGTCGTTCTGCTGCGATCTTGTCTTGGCCTCCTCTTGGCCTTGGGTCGGTAACGTCGCGGGCCAACTGGAATGTTCGCCAAAAATCAATTCCGAGGTAATCTGCTTGTTCTAAGTATTGACATATATAAAATGTTATTGTCTTATTCGTCCCTTTGTAATCCACAGGCAACTTAACACGTCCGATTATGGACCGGTCCCCTCCTCCTGTTGTACGTACCTTGGAGAAGTAATGCGTCATTGGCACTCCCAACTGATCCATCAGTTCCCGACTCCCGCGTCCAAGGATGCTTACGGATGCTACGGAGTCCAGAAGCCCGACGGTGCGCTCGCCCAGCACCGAGATTTCTGCAAATGATCTGGGATCATGCGTAGTGTTGCGCAACACGGCAGCAGCCACCTTTCGATGCGTCGTTTGCCGCTGTTTGAAGCGTAGCCTCGCCTTTTGGACGCGAACTGACACGCGTCGCTTCCCAGACAATTGGTGTTGTTGACTGGTCCTGTTCTTAACCTCGAGGTATTGGCGCATCCTTTCTTCTAGTGATATAATATTCTTTATGCTCTTGTCTATGTCATTACTTATTATTGTTTGTGTGTATATTACAGGCTGCTTAATGTCTATTCTCTGCTATTGTGGTCTCTCTCCGGGCGTGGGCCTCCCATCTTGGTCACCCCCAGGCGTCCGTTTCCCGCACAATTTGGGCATTTCGGCGTCACTGTTCCTGGCTTCCCACTTTGATAGCAAAACAGCTTCCTGGTGTCCGACTCGCAGTCGCGAAACAATTGTCCAGTCGTACCGCAGTTCCAACACACCATCTTATCTGGGGCCTTCGGTGCGCGCAGCTTTACCACAGTTCGAACTGGTGTCTCTCCAACATCCTCATGTGGTAATGTTACCTCGTGGACGCGAGACCTGAAGGGGGCGGAAGGCGTTGGCTGTTGGATGGATGATGTCCGCCCTCGACGCCCGAAACCGTCTCTACTTCTGCTGCCTCGTTCCGGAGCTCATCCACGGTAAATATGTCCATTGCGTAGACAAAACGTGCGACACTCTCCTTGAGACCCTTTTTTATTACATTTACCAGGTGTCTCTCCGCCATGGGTTTGTTGAGTCTCGACGCCAGTCTACTCATCAGGGGGACATATTCCTCGACGCTTTCTTCTGCCTGCTGTTCCCGTTGCAGGAGCTCGTGCATGCTGTCATGCTCCGTCTGGTGGCTGCGGAAACGGTCCAGCAGCGCCTGACGCAGTTGCATCCAGCTGGTGACGGTCGAGTGGCGTACCCAGTACTACTCTCTCGCTCTCCCGGTAAGGAGCACATGGAAAGTGCGCAGGATCTTTGACCATGGAAATCGGAACTTCCTCTGGAGGAATTCGAGTCGGAATATGAAATCCTCTACAGATTTGTAGCGGTCCTCGTCGTCAAAGGACACGCCCCACCGCTCGACTCTGGTGTTCGGGGTCGGATTCACCACATTAACATAGTCCGTTTCCGCATGGTCATCCATCGGACCGTTATACTGTGGTCCCCGGCGTCTATCCGCATCCCTTGTCCACGGTTCTGGAATGCTGCTACTTCTTTCCTGCACTTATGGATGGAAGCGCGGTGGCGGCATCGGCGCGCGAACATCTGGGCATGCGCTGCCCTTTGGAATTGCTCCGTGGACGAATTGCGCGTCTTCAGTGGGCCTGCTGGGCGCGTCCATTTCCTGTGCTCGCTCGTTCGACTCTTTAACTGATCCAGATGCGGCGTTCAGCGGCCTAATAACATCGTTGAGCAGCTTCATCATGGCCATTTGGCTCTAGCGCATCTCATCCCGTCTCGTAAAACTTACGGTATGTATTCGCCGCTTGTGCAACCGCAACGTTCACCGCCTAATCACGCTGTCCAAATTTTTTTCTAGTGCGTCTGGCTGCTGTTCAACACCGTCTTTGCTGTGGACTTGATCATCAGTCAGTCCGTCTGTCTGTTGCAACGCAAATTTAACTTGGCTCACGAGATTCTTATTTCTGCTCTCGTTAAATAAGTCAGGCTTACCACATCCAAATCAAAGTTTGGTCATTCGATGTACTGTTATAATTGTTTTATTAATACCACGGAAACCACAAGCAATCCAAATTTATTTTATATTTAGTATAACTGCAAGGGTATAAAACCTTCGGCAAGCCGAAGGTAGCCTTGCTTTCGTGTTAAACATGTCTGAGTCCGAAATAATGATTGAAAAGCCACAAATCAGCAAGAAAAGTGCAAAATTATCACTATACCTGCAATGATTTGACAGGGTTAGTGCTGATATTGCTCGTATAAAAACAGCAATTAAAGCAAAAACCATCTCGACTGATAAAACAGATTTAGCGTGCCGATTAGAGCTTTTAGAAGGATACATAAGAAAGGCAATGGATTTACAGGCTGAGCTAGATAATTTAAGCCCTCTTAATGATTCTAGAGGTCCATTAGAGGATTTGTGTGTCGTCACAAGGGCATTATATATAAATGCACCCAAGCCAATGTCTGAGCCAAGACCTGAGCATAATTGCTCCGTAATTTCAAGCCAGCGTTCTCAGATGCCGAAATTGCGTTTGCCAAAATTTAGTGGCAAACATTCAGAGTACAAACATTTTATGTGCCTGTCTGAAAGTTTAGTCGATGACGACAATTCCTTGTCAAACGTCGAAAAGTTCAATCATCTAGTCTCGATGATGATTGATTAATTGTCAGATGAAGCATTGGGGGTAGTTAAGCCGTATAAATTAAAGGATTGTAACTACCCAAAGGCCCTCGCTAGTCTCAAAGCAGTGTATGACAACAAATGTCTTATATTCTTTGATACAGTTTCACAATTGTTTGACATACCTAGCATGACAAAACCATCTGCATCGAGCTTGAGATCGATCATAGATACGGTGTCTGCTATTTATTCTTCGTTGTCATCGTTAGGAAACGACAAAGACATTGCTAATGCAATGATAATTCACATGGTCATGGCAAAGGTAGACCAGGTAGACATGGTCATGGCAAAGGTAGACCGTTGTCATCGTTAGGAAACGACAAAGACATTGCTAATGCAATGATAATTCACATGGTCATGGCAAAGGTAGACCATGTTACCAAATCTCGTTTCGAAGAGCAGCTTGACTATGAATAAACGATATCAGTATTTGTCTGCAGAAGAGTCAACGCTGGACAAAACAAAGTCGTGACTTGACGCTAAGAATTCCCATCAGTCTAAATTGTCCTTTGCTTGTGCTGATGGAGGACGTTCATCATCGTCTGTGTGCGTTTTTTGCAAGGCAACAAATGTCATGTACCATGACATCATGAAAGAATATTTGGATTTAGGACACATGTCCATTCTGAAGTCAACTCCTCTAGGAGAGCAATAATATATTTCTCTTCAATGCGTTCTTAGGCCTGAAATTCCTCCACCAAGCTTCGCGTAGTTTTCGACGCTTCTAATAAGACGTCAACAGCTGTTTCACGTAATGAATCATTAATGGTGGGGCCGACAATTCAAAGGGAGCTATATTTAACCCTGATTAATTTTCGGTTGAATAAGTATGCCGTAACTGCTGACATTTCAAAAATGTATAGGCAGATAAATGTTTCCGAAAAAGACAAAAATTTCCAACTTATTTTATGGAGAGAAAATCCATCACAAAATTTTCAGGCACCGACTTAATACAGTCACATATGGTACAGTTTCTGCACCTTTTCTGGCGATACGCTGTTTGTTTGAGCTGGCCAACATGCGTGCACAATCACATCCTATTGGATCAGATGTGATTAAGAAGTGCTTTTATGTTGATGATATGTTGGCAAGTGTAGATAGTGTAATAGAACTTAGCACTATTTGCAATGAGGTTCAAAAAATATTGGAATCTGGAAGTTTTCCATTTGCAAAATGGGCAACCAACTGTAATGATCTGTCGTTTAAAATGAAAGCTAGTGACGAAGTGACTCTCAATATTGATGAGCAGAATTCCGTCAAAACTCTTGGGATGCGCTGGGCACCTCAAGAGAATGTATTTAAATATCATCTCGATGTGCACAGTATTGCTCCGATTAGGTCAACGAAACGCAACATATTATCTGCAGCTTCTTATTTGTTTGATCCTCTTGGTTTGCAGTGTCCAATTGTTACCAAGGCCAAAATGTTGTTGCAGGAGTTGCGGAGACTGAAGATAGACTTGGATGAATGTGTCTTCACACAACATGGAACTAGTTAACCATAACACTGCGCGATTTACATAAAATCCGCATCCCTCGGTACGTATGTCTTAATACGTATGAAAAGGTTCAGATTCAAAGCCATGTTTGCTGATGCATCCAGTCGTGCATATGGTTGTTGCATACACGTTCGAACTTGCAACAACCAAGACGTTGGCATTACATTTCTCACTTCAAAGTCTAGGGTGGCCCCACTAAATGTGAAAACCGGCGGATTTAGTATCGAGAGGAACCGACATAGACGAGATTGTTAGCTCGTTATGGTTTGACGGACCCAGTTTCTTGAAGCTGGAGGAAGACCAATGGCCTCAGCTTCATCAGGTTGAAATAGCGTCGGAAATCAAAACTTCTGAAGACAAAAAAGTGCTATTGTAGGTATATTAGCAGAAGTTGAATCAAATTGTATTATGGAGCTAATGAATCGGCACTCCAGTTTCCCAAAATTGATTCGCATAATGGCTTATGTGCTTTGATTCTGCCACAAAGGGCTCAAAACTGATTCTCTCGTGGTGTCGGCATTAGAAAGAAATATTTCATTTTTAAAACTGATCGCCATAGTACAAAGCACCTCGTTCAAAAACGAACTCAAATTATTACGAAAATCAGCAGTTCTAGCAACAATGTTGCAATCGCTGAATCCATTTATTGATAAATTTGACAAAAATGGAATACAATTTGAGCTCATTCGAGTAAGAGGACGTTTGTTACACGGGCCTCTCTCTTATGACCCTAAGTTTCCGCTTCTAATGACAAAGAATTCAGAATTTATTCAATTTTTTGTCAGATATTTGCATCGTAGACACTACCATGCTGTTCCAAAAGTTCTAGTTGGACTTCTGAGGCTGCTGATTTGGGTAGTAAATGCTCGAAGTTTATGCACTGCAGTTGTTCGGAATTGCGTATACTGTTTTCGATATAAACCAAAATTATTGGTGCAAATAATGGGAAATTTGCCTGCTGATCACCTTCGAGAAGGTCGGCTATTTACAGTATGTGGAGTAGACTTCTGTGGGCCATTCTATGTGAGCTATAGGAGGGGTAGATCACCCGTAAAAATGTATGTTGCCATTTTTGTTTGCTTTGCCTCAAAGGCGGTTCATTTAGAGCTGGTAACCGATTTATCAACTGATGCCTTTTTAAATATTTTTAAAAGGTTCATGGGAGACGCGGATTACCGGACACGGTGTCCAGCGACAACGCGACGAACTTCGTTGGAGCGAGCAATGTGCTAAGGGGCTGAAGACGGCGTTCCACAACCACCGGTAGTGGCCGACGGACTACGCAGCGGAGAGAGGAGTGGAAATTCATTCCCCCCCGCGCCACGCACTTCGGAGGACTGTGGGAAGCCGCGGTGAAGTCGTCCAAGCACAGGCTCCTGAGAGGAGCGAGCAACGCTAACCTGACGCAGGACGAGCTGAGCACGCATCTGGTGGACGTCGAGGCGTTGCCCAACTCCAGGCCGTTGCTCGTCGACAGCAGCGACCCCAGCGATGGAGAGGTGCTGACGCCAGGCCACCTGCTCATAGGACAGCCTTGTTGGCGCTGCCGTCAGGATTAGAGCTAGAAGAGACCAGCAAGATGCCAGGACGCGGATCTTTGAAGCAGTGGCAACAATTGTCGGCGCTCAAACGTCACTTTTGGCGCAGGTGATCCAAGGACTATGTGCTCAGCCTCCAGCAGCGAGCACAATGCACTGTGGTCCAGAATTCGATTTTGTTGGCATAAAGTCTAAAAATTAATCTACAGACTTGAAACTTTGTACATTTTGTTGTTAAATCACAAATAGTTTGACTCAGGAGTCAACGAAATTTTATTGTTTTTTTAAATATAATAAACGTGTATACATATATTGTTTTATGAATAATCGCCACTTTTTTATCTCAGTTCTGTACGATACGTTTAAAACAAATTCAAAAAACCGGATCCAAGCATGTAGTGGACTTACCCCAAATTGTAAAACTTTTACTTTTGGTGCAAAGGGTTCTGAACTAAAATTTGTAATTTTCAACAATTGTGTTGGGTTGACTCTACAGATCGGACAACATTGAGTAGATTTAGTGTCTTACGTTAAGGAATCTGAAACATAGCTTATTTGTTACGCCTCAAAATGTCCAGGAGGTCGCTATGTCTGAATTCGAACTTGCCTATATAAAATCAAATTGTTAGAAAAAAGCAAAAATGGGCAAAAGATGTTACTTTACCGTCAAAGACAATAGTTAAAGGTACAAACTGACGTTTTTAATTTTTGTCAGAAATTGAGTTATACTCCACGAAACACAGGGGACACGTTAGAATTTTCTGTTAAAATACACATAAATTGGATGTTACACAACACAAAAACAGTACAACTACACATATATTAATTACATACGTTAAGAACAACAAACCTTGGCTTTTGTTTTCCATATTTTACTATAATTTATGGATGCGTATTCACAATCGTACCACGTGCAAAAGTAAGCACATAATTTGGCGGAATTGCCTTCTCTCAATTATCTGTTTAACACTGCATCCCTAAAAGCTCATGATAAGCTTCAGTGAAGCTTTCGGTCAATTTTGTTTTTGTTTTTTTATTTATATGATCAATTTTATTTTAGAATATAATTGCTACAGAACAATATATTGACATAAAATTTAGACTTTATGACAAAAAAAAAGAATTCTGGACCATAGTACAATGGGCCAAAGGCGAGGGCAACCTGGAGGAAGGGGCGGTCGTGCTAGTGCACGAGGACAACACACCCCTTCAGCAGTGGGTAACCGGGCGCGTAACACGCACAATTCGAGGGGAGGACGGCAAAGTTCGAGTGGCAGAGGTGAAAACCGCAACAGGCGTCACTAAGCGTCCTATACACAAGCTGGCTCTACTCCCAATAATTGAAAACCGGAGATTAAGTTTTGTTTTATTATTATTATTACTATCGTATATTAATTGGATGCAATTATTATTATCGTATATTAATTTGAAATTGACATTGAAGTCAGCAAACGCATACAGGCCGATGCGCGTCTGAGGCAGATGCAATGGCTCATTGAGAGAAGGTCCAAGCTGAGGCAGAATATCAAAATCCTGGTGTACAAGGCAGTTCTCAAGCCCATCTGGACCTACGGGATACAGCTGTGGTGCACGAATCGCCTGCGAATACAGCGGTTCCAGAACAGGTGCTTGAGAATTGCCTGTAATGCGCATCCCTACCATGAGAATATCGCCATACATAGAGAACTTGGAATCCCACAAGTTACAGATGAAATCTCCAGGCTCAGCGAGCGATACCTGAAAAGGCTCGAAAATCACACCACCTCGCCATCAACCTGTTGGACAACAGCCAAACAAGCAGACGTCCAATGAGGAGACATCCCCTTGACCTACCACAGCAATAACGAACAAATTTAAAACCCGCCTCAAATACACGTACAATAGTAACCCTTAAGTCAATGTTCACCCGCAAAACCATTTAATTATTGTCCACTAGGACATATTTTAAATAAATAAACGCACGCTACAACAAAAAAAATAAATAAATAAGTTTTTCGTATGCATTTTTATACCCTTGCAGAGGGTATATTAATTTTAGCCAGAAGTTTGCAACGCACCTTAGGAGACATCTCCGACCCTATAAAGTATATATATTCTGAATCAGCATAAACAGAGGAGTCCAAAAATGGATGTCCGTCTGTCCGTCCGTCCGTCCGTCCGTCCGTCCGTCCGTCCGTCCGTCCGTCCGTCCGTCCGTCCGTCTGTTGCAACGCAAACTAGTCTCTCAGTTTTTGAGCTATCTTCATGAAACTTGGCATATAAGCTTCTTATTGCTGCGCGCTGTAAATAAGTCGGAACGAGCCAGATCGGACCGATATATCGTATAGCTGTCATAGAAACTATCGGCCGATTTTTGTTGTTTTTCAAGATATTGCAACAAGATTTGGCAAATCTTATTCTTATTACGTTCCTAATGTGCTGTAAAAATAGTATCAAAATCGGACCACTATAACATATAGCTGCCATAGGAACAATCGGCTGAAATTAGGGTTTTTGTATGCAAACCTGTTTTGTTCTTGGAAATACCGCACATTATCAATACTTTTTAATGTTATACAGTAACCCGCCCTTATTTTTTCCATTTAAATATCTCAGACGTTTATATTCTATAGCTGTTATAGGAACAATCAGTCAGTCCGTCTGTCTGTTGCAACGCAAATTAGTCCCCCAGTTATTGAGCTATCTTCATAAAAGTTGGCTCACAAGCTTCTTAATTCTGCCTTCATTAAAGATGTCGGAACGGGCCAGATCGGACTGATATATCGTACAGCTGCCTATCGGTCGATTTTCGTTATATTTCAAATATAGCTATCAGGCTTACCACATCCAAATCTAAGTATGTCCTTAATAATAAAGTTTCGTCAAAATCGAAGTTTTATAACTTATAACGATCAACGATCGGCCTAATGAAGGTACCTGCTGCAATTTTATGAAAATCTGAGTACTATTACATATAGCTGTGTACAACTGCAAGGGTATAAAACCTTCGGCAAGCCGAAGGTAGCCTTGCTTTCTTGTTTTCATATGATATTATATTTCTTGACTTCTAAATGCCGTCGGCAATGCGCAAACTCCATAGTCGTATGAAATTTAATATATATCCATTTCATATGAAAAATGTGTTTTTATATAATTTTTTGTATAAAAAAATTTTATTCATATAAGTTTTTTGAATGAAAAATTTTATTCATATAAGTTTTTTGTATGAAAAATTTTATTCATATAAGTTTTTCATATGCATTTTTTGTATATGATATTATATTTCTTGACTTCTATATGCCGTCGGCAATGCGAAAACTCCATAGTCATATGAAATTTAATATATATCCATTTCATATGAAAAATGTGTTTTTATATAATTTTTATACCCTTGCAGAGGGTATATTAATTTTAGCCAGAAGTTTGCAACGCACCTTAGGAGACATCTCCGACCCTATAAAGTATATATATTCTGAATCAGCATAAACAGAGGAGTCCAAAAATGGATGTCCGTCTGTCCGTCCGTCCGTCCGTCCGTCCGTCCGTCCGTCCGTCCGTCCGTCTGTTGCAACGCAAACTAGTCTCTCAGTTTTTGAGCTACGAGGGTCGTTTGATAAGTGACTTTTTGAATAAAATATATTTTTTTCGTCAAAGAAGCGTTTTATTTCTCAACATAATCTCCTTTTAGCTCTATACATTTAGTCCAGCGTTTTTCCAATTTTTTTATTCCTTCCAAATAATAGGTTTTCTCAAGGCCCTCAAAATAGTCGTTTGTTTCTGTGATGACCTCTTCATTTGACCCGAATCTCTTACCGCCGAGCCATTTCTTCATGTTTGGAAACAAAAAATAGTCACAGGGGGCTAAATCTGGAGAATATGCTGGATGGGGTAGCAGTTCGTAGCCCAATTTATGAAATTTTGCCATGCTGACTACACACGTGTGCACCCGTGCATTGTCCTGATGGAACAGCACTTTTTTTTCGCCAAATGCGGTCGTTTCTGCTTCAAATCAATATCGAATCTGTCCAAAAGCTCTGAATAATATTCGCCGGTGATCGTTTTACCCTTTTCAAGGTAATCGATGTGAATGATACCTTGTGCATCCCAAAAAACTGTGGCCATGACCTTGTTGGCCGACAGACCCACCTTGGCCTTCTTTGGTGCACGTTCACCCGGAGAAACCCACTGTCTTGATTGTTCTTTGGTCTCTGGTGTGGTGTGGTGGATCCATGTTTCGTCTACGGTAACGAAACGGCGCAAAAATTCGTTTGGATTGCGGTTGAACATCGCCAAACACTCCTTTGAAATGGTCACACGGTTGCGCTTATGGTCGTGTGTGAGCAATCGCGGCACCCATCGCGCGGAAAGCTTTTTCATGTCCAAATATTCATGTAAAATGTGATGTACCCGTTCAGTTGAGATGCCTACAGCCTCAGCTACCTCACGCACTTTCATTCTCCGATCATCCAATATCATTCCATGGATTTTGTCGACGATTTCTGGCATGACGACCTCTTTTGGGCGACCTGAACGTTCGGCATCACTTGTACTGGTACGACCACAACGGAACTCAGTAAACCATTTCTTAACCATTGAAATTGATGGTGCAGAGTCCCCATAATATTTATCAAGTCTTTCCTTGGTTTCGGTGATGGATTTTTTACGCAAAAAATAATGCTTAATTAGCACACGAAATTCACTTTTTTCCATTTTCGTTAAAATTCACGAGATCGTCTGCTTTCAATGCCTATAAAACGCAAACCAAAAAACGCAGCTTTCTCAAAATTTTACAGTCAGCTGTTAATCGATAACTGCTGACAGGAGCAGTGTTGTATTTAGAGCAGGTGCGCGGCAAATTTTCATACAAAATACGTATATAAATAAAATTTTTTTATACAAAACAAGAAAGCAAGGCTACCTTCGGCTTGCCGAAGGTTTTATACCCTTGCAGTTGTACACAGCTATATGTAATAGTACTCAGATTTTCATAAAATTGCAACAGGTACCTTCACTAGGCCGATCGTTGATCGTTATAAGTTATAAAACTTCGATTTTGACGAAACTTTATTATTAAGGACATACTTAGATTTGGATGTGGTAAGCCTGATAGCTATATTTGAAATATAACGAAAATCGACCGATAGGCAGCTGTACGATATATCAGTCCGATCTGGCCCGTTCCGACATCTTTAATGAAGGCAGAATTAAGAAGCTTGTGAGCCAACTTTTATGAAGATAGCTCAATAACTGGGGGACTAATTTGCGTTGCAACAGACAGACGGACTGACTGATTGTTCCTATAACAGCTATAGAATATAAACGTCTGAGATATTTAAATGGAAAAAATAAGGGCGGGTTACTGTATAACATTAAAAAGTATTGATAATGTGCGGTATTTCCAAGAACAAAACAGGTTTGCATACAAAAACCCTAATTTCAGCCGATTGTTCCTATGGCAGCTATATGTTATAGTGGTCCGATTTTGATACTATTTTTACAGCACATTAGGAACGTAATAAGAATAAGATTTGCCAAATCTTGTTGCAATATCTTGAAAAACAACAAAAATCGGCCGATAGTTTCTATGACAGCTATACGATATATCGGTCCGATCTGGCTCGTTCCGACTTATTTACAGCGCGCAGCAATAAGAAGCTTATATGCCAAGTTTCATGAAGATAGCTCAAAAACTGAGAGACTAGTTTGCGTTGCAACAGACGGACGGACGGACGGACGGACGGACGGACGGACGGACAGACGGACATCCATTTTTGGACTCCTCTGTTTATGCTGATTCAGAATATATATACTTTATAGGGTCGGAGATGTCTCCCAAGGTGCGTTGCAAACTTCTGGCTAAAATTAATATACCCTCTGCAAGGGTATAAAAAGCTAGAGACACCAAATTTGGTATGGAAGTTCCTATATATAATAGGCAGATGAAGTTTATGTTAAATGTTTGATGCCACGCCCACCGCCCCCGCAAATCGGTAATTAGTGATTATTAAGCAAACTATTAAATTTATAAAGTTCTGCTTTGGTATGTATAAAGCTTTATGCTATACAAACATATTCTCCAAATTACAATTCGATCGGACCAATAACACAGAAGTTATTCAAGTCAACGTTTTCAGTACAAATGTACGAGCAGCAGCCTGCGCACTGCTTTCAGTAGTTGACGCCGACGTCGACGTCACTCTTAACGTGCGTCGCTGTGTGAGTGTGAGCGAGAAAGCTATATGTAGTAGAAGTATTTTTGCAAAATTTCTGTTTGAATTTATGAGTGTGGTTACACGTTTGTAACGGATTTTAAAAATTCGGAGAAGGGTATCTTACTGTCGAGCGCTCGACTGTAGCCATATCCACTTGTTTTTATATGATATTATGTTTCTTGACTTCTATATGCCGTCGGCAATGCGAAAACTCCATAGTCATATGAAATTTAATATATATCCATTTCATATGAAAAATGTGTTTTTATATAATTTTTTTGTATAACAAAATTTTATTTATATACGTTTTTGTATGAAAAATTTTATTCATATAAGTTTTTTGAATGAAAAATTTAATTCATATAAGTTTTTTGTATGAAAAATTTTATTCATATAAGTTTTTCATATACATTTTTATACCCTTGCAGAGGGTATATTAATTTTAGCCAGAAGTTTGCAACGCACCTTAGGAGACATCTCCGACCCTATAAAGTATATATATTCTGAATCAGCATAAACAGAGGAGTCCAAAAATGGATGTCCGTCTGTCCGTCCGTCCGTCCGTCCGTCCGTCCGTCCGTCCGTCCGTCCGTCCGTCCGTCTGTTGCAACGCAAACTAGTCTCTCAGTTTTTGAGCTATCTTCATGAAACTTGGCATATAAGCTTCTTATTGCTGCGCGCTGTAAATAAGTCGGAACGAGCTAGATCGGACCGATATATCGTATAGCTGTCATTGAAACTATCGGCCGATTTTTGTTGTTTTTCAAGATATTGCAACAAGATTTGCCAAATCTTATTCCTATTACGTTCCTAATGTGCTGTCAAAATTGTATCAAAATCGGACCACTATAACATATAGCTGCCATAGGAACAATCGGCTGAAATAAGGGTTTTTGTATGCAAACCTGTTTTGTTCTTGGAAATGCCGCACATTATCGATACTTTTTAATGTTATACAGTAACCCGCCCTTATTTTTTCCATTTAAATATCTCAGACGTTTATATTCTATAGCTGTTATAGGAACAATCAGTCAGTCCGTCTGTCTGTTGCAACGCAAATTAGTCCCCCAGTTATTGAGCTATCTTCATAAAAGTTGGCTCACAAGCTTCTTAGTTCTGCCTTCATTAAATAAGTCGGAACGGGCCAGATTGGATTGATATATCGAACAGCTGTCATGGAGCCTATCGGTCGATTTTCGTTATATTTCAAGATATAGCTATCAGGCTTACCACATCCAAATCTAAGTATGTCCTTAATAATAAAGTTTCATCAAAATCGAAGTTTTATAACTTATAACGATCAACGATCGGCCTAATGAAGGTACCTGTTGCAATTTTATGAAAATCGGAGTACTATTACATATAGCTGTGTACAACTGCATGGGTATAAAACCGCCAGCAATGCGAAAACTCCATAGTCATATGAAATTTCATATATAAGTTATATTAAGATAGATTGTTAGTAGTCCCTCGTTGGCTGCGGCAGGGGAGCTGCAGGCAGCTTGATGAGAATGAAGCCTGGGTGTGGCAGGTATGCGCCCACACTCAGTCCCGCGACGGTGGTGTCGTCGGGAGCTTACAATTCCCTCAAAGGTTCCTTCCACTTGACGGGGGCGTCGGGAGTGGAACTTCGATCACGGCAAGCAGTTTGTGATCGGCAGTGCACCTTCTAACAGGCTCCTTTGTAGCGCGGCAGGTATGCGCCCACGCTAGGAACACTTGACACAATTACAGTTCGTACGCGTTGCCTCAACGGGGCAACAACGGGTGCACTAGAGATTGATTCGAGTCTTCTGATTTGATAGAGACTGCGCGGCATGGACTTGCCCACGCACCGAACCGGGGAGTAAAACACTAGAGTTGCTTCACAAGATTTATTGCGGACCGAACGCGTCCGTTAATTATGAGTTAGGATGTTAGACTGAACAGAAGTACAATATCAACTTAAGAGCTAAACCCTAAAGCCGCGGCGATCGAAACATTGTTGACTCTGCATTCCCACGGAGTCGCCGGCACGTTTCGCTGACTACGCGCCTCATGCAAGATATTTGGTTGCACTGATTCAAGGAACATGAAACGCAAGTTAGGCGGAATTTGGTGCCTGGTGAGCGGATGTCGTTAACTAATGTTAACTACTCCCTCCTTTCGAAACATGGTCGTCCCTGGCCATGCCCACATTCTCCAGCACTTGCTGCACCACATCCAAAGTCTTCCTTCTACGCCTTAGCTTCAGGAAGGCGAGGATGCCAAATGCGACAACCCCAACTATGGAGCAGGTTGCCGCTGCTGCAACCGGATTGACAACCACCTGCGTGCGCAACTCCGTAATTCGCTGCAGGTTCTCTTCACTTAACCTGTGAAGGAAAGGCAGGCTCAAGAGTGAGTGATGATACGTCACGTTGAGTCGGGCGGAGGCGGCTGTTTGTGGGACCCTCTTCTGGTGTCTGCTGAGGTTGACGTACTTTGTGTTGTTGACGTACGCAACCCGATCAAAGGTTACCAAGTAGGTTCCGTTGACTGAAACCTCGGGCCTGTCATCCAGACTGACCCTGACCAGGGCATCGTTTACCACCAGTATGCCCTCATCGATGGTAGATATCGAGGGCAGATCATTATCCTTGGTGCCACAATGCGCCTCGGTTCCAGCGTGAAGACCTTGCGCACAAGTCCTCTCTAGGGTCTCGCGGCAGAACGTTGCTGTGGGAGTCTTAACGCAGGAGGAGACAGCGGTGACGCCATTAGGGCATTCGGCAACAGTATCTTCTGATAGGTGGAGTACTCGACCAGCATGCGCGACGGGAAATATTATAATTTTTTTACAAGTCATCTTAGGTCTAGGGAAGCTAATAACAAAACTTAAGACTTCACCATCTGTCAAAACCTTTACCCTAGCTGCACTAAACAACTGGGCAATCGACACCTCTGCGGAACTCTTGCTCAAGATCGCCTCTACGTCATCCGAATCTATAATCGCCGGGTTTACTACGTTAAGTTTAGCTAAAGTGATTGCAATCATTAGATTCTGTATTTCTAGAGTGAGGATTCTGTTCCGGGTTAAAAGTGTTTCGTACAAGTGGGCCGAGTCAATCTCTTCCCTTTTCTTTACCTTCAAAATTTGGTTAACAACGGAGGTGAGTGAGTTGATCTGCTCCTGAGTTCTGGAATTAATTCTAATCTGCCTGTTATTTGCCCTAATAAGTTCTTCCTCCGTCAGTCGGGTCTGTAATAGGTCGTCCGCGTCCGGAGTGCCTGCAACAACCTTAAGGGCTGACCCCAGAAAGTTGATGCTCCTAGCATGTCTCCTATGTACCCCCAAAGTCGTCAGTAAAGTCTGTATGTGCGTAGTGTCCACCTTCAAAATCTTTTTCATATGAGAAAGCGGAAAGGTCTCAGTCAGTTCCATTGTCTCCCGTACGTACCTTCTGTACTCGGTCAAGTTCGAGGTGTGTCTAATGTAAGTGGTCTCGTTCCATACTACCGCGGTGCCGTCCGAAATGGGGATGTAGTTAGAGTGGGAGTAGTCCGTCAGTTTTGCATCTGTCCAAGGGACCAATCCAAGCAACGATAAGAGGCAGAAGTGTCTGAAATGCGAATGGAAAGCTGTCAAGTCTGTCTGTTGCCAATAAGTGAGAAGCTCTAACGGAGATTGTCCTTATGGACCACCCTCCCTTTAATGAGAACAGTCGTTCCCAAATCTGCTTCCACCTTCTGTTCTACGTACAGTGGCGTAACTTTGTCTCCTAGCCTTTTGTTTGACTTTACTAACACTTTTTCCCCTACGTCGAATACTCTATTCTGGCGAGAGGGATTATTTCTTACCAACTGCTCTTGCTGGGCCCTCTCGAGCCTTGCAAAGATCTCTGGTGCAAGTTTAGAAGCCGTGTGGACAATCTCAACTGGTCTCGCCCTAGTAACAGAGTGAAAGGTCCTATTATACTCAACAGCTGCCTGTAGGAAGAGCTCTACGATGTCATTTGTTGACCTTTGCAGCTTCAGACACCTAGCGATCTCTGTAAGAGTGCTGTGGAACCTTTCTACCTGCCCATTAGAAGTGCTATGAAGGGGCGGAGCGTTCACTACGTCAATGTCGTACTGATTTTTCAACATTGACCGAATTGTATCCGAGTTGAAAGAAGGTTCATTGTCACAGTACATAACCTTTATCTCGGGAAAAACGTTCACCAACTGAAGTATGGGTACCTTCACATCTACGATAGTCCGAGAGGCTACTGGCTGTACCAAAGCAAACTTAGAAAACTTGTCAACCGCTGTCAGGAAATGTTTCCCCGCAGTTGAAAAAATATCTATGTGCATTATTTCCCCTACGCGTGTAGGAATAGGCGTGACCCCCAGCTCTTGCCTTTTCGGGTGCCTGTCGTATTTCGCCTTGTCACACACCTTGCAATTTGCAACTACTTCAGCTGCGATCTTACCCATTTTCGGGAAATAATAGTCAAGCAGAATCTGCTTGACATTCTCCTGGGCGGCCCTGTGCGCCCTGTTATGCTCTGAGACCGTTATTTCTGGTAATGTCCGTCACCCGTCTTTTACAGAACCAAAACCTTGTTGCAGGAAAGAGTTCAATCAATCCATCCTGAATGCTCGCTAAAATGGGTAGCTCGCAATGAATGGCATTTACAACGTCCGGCTTAATCACGTCCTTAACCGTGTCGAGAAGTGTTTCCCTGCGTCTAAAAGCGATATGGTGGCGAGTCTTGGTGCCAAACAGAACGAATGTGCGTTTTGAGTCCGAGGACGACTCCTCGAGAATCACCTGGTTCCTGAAGCAGTTTAACGGTTTATCAGTGGCCTCAATAACATTAGTTAGAGAGATCTCACTGTGAGCCGTGGCCACGATAGATTGGCCTGAGTTCTGCAGTGCATTAACGTTTTGCCGAGACAAAGCGTCCGCTACAAAGTTTTCTTTGCCTGGTTTGTATAGGACTTTGGCCCCGCTTTCCTCTATACGGGCTTTCCACCTCTTTATTTTGGAATTGGGGTTTCGATCGGACACTGCGTATATCAGGGGTTGGTGATCTGTATAAATGTTGATGTCGCTTTTACCGTACAGGTAGTGGCGAAGAGTGTCTAATGACCAAACAATTGCCAGTAACTCCCTCTCGTTCGTGGCATAGTTGACCTCTCTGTCCTTTAGGCTCCGAGAAATCATCGTGATAGGTTTGTTGCCTTGGGATAGGACTGCGCCTATACCAGATGCCGAGGCATCGGTGGTAAGGTCGAATGGTTTTGAAAAATCCGGATATTGGAGAATTACGTCCTCCGAGGCAAGCACATTCCTGAGCTTGTCAAAAGCGTCTAGCTGTATCTCGTCGAAAACTATAGGAATATTCTTCGAGCGATATTTGCTCACTTTGCCGCCTTCGCCTTTTAGAATGGCAGTTAGGGGCCTTGCTATAGCCGCGAAATCCTTAATGAAGCACCTGTAGTAGCTAGCGAGACCCAAAAAGGACCTCAACTCAAACAGGTTGCTCGGCTGCTTGAACTCTTTGATCGCTCTTACTTTCTCTGCACTCGTCCTGGTGCCTTCCTTTGTTACGACAAAGCCCAGAAACTCAACCTCTTCCTTAAAGAACTGAGATTTCTGTTTGGACACCCTCATGTTCGCGTCGTAGAGGCTCTGTAACACCTGGCCGACGTGCGAGACGTGCTCTACCTCATTCTCGGAGAAGACAATTACATCGTCAACACAGACGTAGCAAGTCTTTCCAATGAAATCTCGTAAAACATCATCAATAGCCCTCTGAAAAATGCTCGAAGCATTTTTTAGGCCGAAGGGTAGACGGCAGAATTCATACTTGCCACCGTTTACCGAAAAGGATGTCTTTTCCCGGTCCTGTTCTGCCAGCATGATCTGGTGATAGCCAGATTTCAAGTCCAAAGTCGTGAAGTATTTAGCTTTCCCTAAGTTTGACAGAATCATGCTGATGCTTGGCATCGGGTACTTATCCGCTATGGTCTTTGAATTGAGTTTCCTGAAGTCGATGACCAAGCGCTTATTAGGCGAGCCCGAAAGATCGGAGCCTTTCTTTCCAACAACCCATATGGGGTTGTTGTAAGGGGACCTGGATGGACGAATTATGCCGTTACTTAACAGGTCTTCAATTTCTTTGTTAACAAAGTCGGCCGCACCCATTGGAAACGGGTACATTTTTGAATATACCGGCTCGTTGTCTTCAGTCCGGATTGTCGCAACAACGTTGGTGTTGAAGGGGAGTTTCTTACTTGGGTCCGCAAAAGCCTTTAAGCCCGTGGACATCATTTTAATGAAACTTTCGCGAATTTTGGGCGGTACGTCAATGTCGTCTACCTTGGTAAAACTGACCTGGGCGCATCTTATGAACTTTAAAGGTTCGGATCCCCATTGAATCGAATGAGGTTGTTTTTTAAGTCGAGGGTTGCATCAACCTGCGACAGCTGATCAAACCCAATTATTCCGTCAAATGTGGTAAGTCCGGGTACATGAAAAAACGGGCTGGTGACACCGAGAATATTGAGAAAACTTTTGTGGCTGATGCTGTTGAATCCGTGTATGGATTTCACAACAAATGGGGTCTTTACTGGAACGGGGGAGCTATGTTTAGGTCTGGTTTTATGTAGCTCTTTGACGCCCCGGTGTCAATCAGAAACTTTAACGTTTTCCCTGCTACTGCTCGTTGGACGAACGGAAGCAGGGATACTCCGCTAAAAAATTGAGGCCATCAGACCCATTATCTGCCTCTAATTCTTCAGCGGCTTCTTCAGCAGCCTGAGCATATCGCTCCTCATAGTCGGCCTCCTCTTGTTCCTCTTGACGCAGGTGGTTTACCCTCTGTCGTCTAAAGTTGGATATTCTCTGAGAATTGGCTGGTCTTTTCTGGTTTAGCTGTTGCTGATTACCTCCGAACACCGGTAATGGTGCTTGGCTCGGCCCTGCAATAGCTTGCCGTTGAAAGCCGGTTGGTTGTCGGAACCTGAAGGATGAATCGACCTCCATTTTTTCCACCTGGTCTGGCTTCTTCTCATTCGGACGGAATCCCTGATCCCTAGAGAAGTAAGGGTTTTTCCCAGGCTCCGCCTGTCGTTTATTGGGGCGGCCTTGAAATTATCTGGTAGCCCTGTCTTCTAATGATTTAGCGTACTGAGCTGCAAACGTATACCTGTCATGATTTGACTCTACCTCCTGTGCCATAGCTAAGGCCGAAGGCAGATCTGCCGGGTGAGACGCGAAAAGAACGTCAGTGAGATTTCGACGCAAGCCTGACACGAACACCATAAGTGCGTCACCCCTGTATTTCTCGTTCATAAAGCTTGCTCGGTCCGCTTCAAGCGTCATGGTCGCCTTATTTGTTAGGAGTGTGAGCTTTTTCTCAACCTCCTCGTAAAATTGAATGATGGACTGAGGACCCTGTCTAAGTGTCGTGAGCTCCTGCTCGAGCAAGTACAATGGGCGTTTGTCCGAGTAAGTGAAGTCAAGTCGAGCGATTATGGCATCGAAGTTCAAAACAGTGTTGAACGAAGCTAAGACTGCATCGGCTGATCCTTTAATTCGGTTCCGAACTATAAGAACAGCCTGGTAGTGTTTAGAGCTGCCCTCATGGGGCTTGAACAAGGCATATGCGGCCACTGCCGCCTGTCTCCATGAGACATACTGCTCCTGCGACCCATTGAATTCTGGAAGTGACTTAACGGCATCCAAACATTCATTACATTCAACGCCCTGTATCACTCGGATCGGCTGGTATGTTGTTACCTCGGTCGTGGTTACAACTGTGGCCCGAAGCTGATCAGTTACATGCTGCAGTCTGGTCTCAAAACCTACCCTCTGCTGCTCTAAAGCGGCAGATACAGCTGCTGTAATAATTCGCTGAATGTCTTCTGCGCTCATGTTGCGATTCTGTCCGGCTAGCTTCCTCGTCAGTATTTCGTTATTCAGACGGTCTAGCAGTCTGTCGTTATTCCACTCACTTATACACCCAAAGCCAACCAAACTTAAGTTGAGAGTCAAAACAAAATAAATGGCAGGGAGAAAGACGAAAACAAAACAGCGGCTGGTTGTACGAATCAGAAACAACCACGGAACATAAAGAAAAGTCAAATGAATGAACAGACCCCGCGGCCGGTTCGTCTGACTGCGTGTCAATTTCAGTTGTGCGACACACAATATCAATGCAATTCCAAGAGAGGCGCAGCGTTGGAATGTGCTGACACAGCTCTTCAACTCGACCAAACGAATTTAAAATGTATTTTTTTATTTTTTTATTTTGATTAAGGGTTTTTTTCTAAGATTGCATTCACAAGTCGCTATTCTTGAATTTATTTTTAATTGAATTTATAAATTTATGGTCTTATTCTGAGGCGATAGTGAAGAAGTTTTCCACTTACATGAGCATATTGTGAATTTAATTTCCGGGGCGTAGATTCTTTTAACCCGTTGGGCGCCAGTTATATTAAGATAGATTGTTAGTAGTCCCTCGTTGGCTGCGGCAGGGGAGCTGCAGGCAGCTTGATGAGAATGAAGCCTGGGTGCGGCAGGTATGCGCCCACACTCAGTCCCGCGACGGTGGTGTCGTCGGAAGCTTACAATTCCCTCAAAGGTTCCTTCCACTTGACGGGGGCGTCGGGAGTGGAACTTCGATCACGGCAAGCAGTTTGTGATCGGCAGTGCACCTTCTAACAGGCTCCTTTGTAGCGCGGCAGGTATGCGCCCACGCTAGGAACACTTGACACAATTACAGTTCGTACGCGTTGCCTCAACGGGGCAACAACGGGTGCACTAGAGATTGATTCGAGTCTTCTGATTTGATAGAGACTGCGCGGCATGGACTTGCCCACGCACCGAACCAGGGAGTAAAACACTAGAGTTGCTTCACAAGATTTATTGCGGACCGAACGCGTCCGTTAATTATGAGTTAGGATGTTAGACTGAACAGAAGTACAATATCAACTTAAGAGCTAAACCCTAAAGCCGCGGCGATCGAAACATTGTTGACTCTGCACTCCCACGGAGTCGCCGGCACGTTTCGCTGACTACGCGCCTCATGCAAGATATTTGGTTGCACTGATTCAAGGAACATGAAACGCAAGTTAGGCGGAATTTGGTGCCTGGTGAGCGGATGTCGTTAACTAATGTTAACTACTCCCTCCTTTCGAAACATGGTCGTCCCTGGCCATGCCCACATTCTCCAGCACTTGCTGCACCACATCCAAAGTCTTCCTTCTACGCCTTAGCTTCAGGAAGGCGAGGATGCCAAATGCGACAACCCCAACTATGGAGCAGGTTGCCGCTGCTGCAACCGGATTGACAACCACCTGCGTGCGCAACTCCGTAATTCGCTGCAGGTTCTCTTCACTTAACCTGTGAAGGAAAGGCAGGCTCAAGAGTGAGTGATGATACGTCACGTTGAGTCGGGCGGAGGCGGCTGTTTGTGGGACCCTCTTCTGGTGTCTGCTGAGGTTGACGTACTTTGTGTTGTTGACGTACGCAACCCGATCAAAGGTTACCAAGTAGGTTCCGTTGACTGAAACCTCGGGCCTGTCATCCAGACTGACCCTGACCAGGGCATCGTTTACCACCAGTATGCCCTCATCGATGGTAGATATCGAGGGCAGATCATTATCCTTGGTGCCACAATGCGCCTCGGTTCCAGCGTGAAGACCTTGCGCACAAGTCCTCTCTAGGGTCTCGCGGCAGAACGTTGCTGTGGGAGTCTTAACGCAGGAGGAGACAGCGGTGACGCCATTAGGGCATTCGGCAACAGTATCTTCTGATAGGTGGAGTACTCGACCAGCATGCGCGACGGGAAATATTATAATTTTTTTACAAGTCATCTTAGGTCTAGGGAAGCTAATAACAAAACTTAAGACTTCACCATCTGTCAAAACCTTTACCCTAGCTGCACTAAACAACTGGGCAATCGACACCTCTGCGGAACTCTTGCTCAAGATCGCCTCTACGTCATCCGAATCTATAATCGCCGGGTTTACTACGTTAAGTTTAGCTAAAGTGATTGCAATCATTAGATTCTGTATTTCTAGAGTGAGGATTCTGTTCCGGGTTAAAAGTGTTTCGTACAAGTGGGCCGAGTCAATCTCTTCCCTTTTCTTTACCTTCAAAATTTGGTTAACAACGGAGGTGAGTGAGTTGATCTGCTCCTGAGTTCTGGAATTAATTCTAATCTGCCTGTTATTTGCCCTAATAAGTTCTTCCTCCGTCAGTCGGGTCTGTAATAGGTCGTCCGCGTCCGGAGTGCCTGCAACAACCTTAAGGGCTGACCCCAGAAAGTTGATGCTCCTAGCATGTCTCCTATGTACCCCCAAAGTCGTCAGTAAAGTCTGTATGTGCGTAGTGTCCACCTTCAAAATCTTTTTCATATGAGAAAGCGGAAAGGTCTCAGTCAGTTCCATTGTCTCCCGTACGTACCTTCTGTACTCGGTCAAGTTCGAGGTGTGTCTAATGTAAGTGGTCTCGTTCCATACTACCGCGGTGCCGTCCGAAATGGGGATGTAGTTAGAGTGGGAGTAGTCCGTCAGTTTTGCATCTGTCCAAGGGACCAATCCAAGCAACGATAAGAGGCAGAAGTGTCTGAAATGCGAATGGAAAGCTGTCAAGTCTGTCTGTTGCCAATAAGTGAGAAGCTCTAACGGAGATTGTCCTTATGGACCACCCTCCCTTTAATGAGAACAGTCGTTCCCAAATCTGCTTCCACCTTCTGTTCTACGTACAGTGGCGTAACTTTGTCTCCTAGCCTTTTGTTTGACTTTACTAACACTTTTTCTCCTACGTCGAATACTCTATTCTGGCGAGAGGGATTATTTCTTACCAACTGCTCTTGCTGGGCCCTCTCGAGCCTTGCAAAGATCTCTGGTGCAAGTTTAGAAGCCGTGTGGACAATCTCAACTGGTCTCGCCCTAGTAACAGAGTGAAAGGTCCTATTATACTCAACAGCTGCCTGTAGGAAGAGCTCTACGATGTCATTTGTTGACCTTTGCAGCTTCAGACACCTAGCGATCTCTGTAAGAGTGCTGTGGAACCTTTCTACCTGCCCATTAGAAGTGCTATGAAGGGGCGGAGCGTTCACTACGTCAATGTCGTACTGATTTTTCAACATTGACCGAATTGTATCCGAGTTGAAAGAAGGTTCATTGTCACAGTACATAACCTTTATCTCGGGAAAAACGTTCACCAACTGAAGTATGGGTACCTTCACATCTACGATAGTCCGAGAGGCTACTGGCTGTACCAAAGCAAACTTAGAAAACTTGTCAACCGCTGTCAGGAAATGTTTCCCCGCAGTTGAAAAAAATATCTATGTGCATTATTTCCCCTACGCGTGTAGGAATAGGCGTGACCCCCAGCTCTTGCCTTTTCGGGTGCCTGTCGTATTTCGCCTTGTCACACACCTTGCAATTTGCAACTACTTCAGCTGCGATCTTACCCATTTTCGGGAAATAATAGTCAAGCAGAATCTGCTTGACATTCTCCTGGGCGGCCCTGTGCGCCCTGTTATGCTCTGAGACCGTTATTTCTTTTTGTTCGTCCTTGTTGGTAATGTCCGTCACCCGTCTTTTACAGAACCAAAACCTTGTTGCAGGAAAGAGTTCAATCAATCCATCCTGAATGCTCGCTAAAATGGGTAGCTCGCAATGAATGGCATTTACAACGTCCGGCTTAATCACGTCCTTAACCGTGTCGAGAAGTGTTTCCCTGCGTCTAAAAGCGATATGGTGGCGAGTCTTGGTGCCAAACAGAACGAATGTGCGTTTTGAGTCCGAGGACGACTCCTCGAGAATCACCTGGTTCCTGAAGCAGTTTAACGGTTTATCAGTGGCCTCAATAACATTAGTTAGAGAGATCTCACTGTGAGCCGTGGCCACGATAGATTGGCCTGAGTTCTGCAGTGCATTAACGTTTTGCCGAGACAAAGCGTCCGCTACAAAGTTTTCTTTGCCTGGTTTGTATAGGACTTTGGCCCCGCTTTCCTCTATACGGGCTTTCCACCTCTTTATTTTGGAATTGGGGTTTCGATCGGACACTGCGTATATCAGGGGTTGGTGATCTGTATAAATGTTGATGTCGCTTTTACCGTACAGGTAGTGGCGAAGAGTGTCTAATGACCAAACAATTGCCAGTAACTCCCTCTCGTTCGTGGCATAGTTGACCTCTCTGTCCTTTAGGCTCCGAGAAGTCATCGTGATAGGTTTGTTGCCTTGGGATAGGACTGCGCCTATACCAGATGCCGAGGCATCGGTGGTAAGGTCGAATGGTTTTGAAAAATCCGGATATTGGAGAATCACGTCCTCCGAGGCAAGCACATTCCTGAGCTTGTCAAAAGCGTCTAGCTGTATCTCGTCGAAAACTATAGGAATATTCTTCGAGCGATATTTGCTCACTTTGCCGCCTTCGCCTTTTAGAATGGCAGTTAGAGGCCTTGCTATAGCCGCGAAATCCTTAATGAAGCACCTGTAGTAGCTAGCGAGACCCAAAAAGGACCTCAACTCAAACAGGTTGCTCGGCTGCTTGAACTCTTTGATCGCTCTTACTTTCTCTGCACTCGTCCTGGTGCCTTCCTTTGTTACGACAAAGCCCAGAAACTCAACCTCTTCCTTAAAGAACTGAGATTTCTGTTTGGACACCCTCATGTTCGCGTCGTAGAGGCTCTGTAACACCTGGCCGACGTGCGAGACGTGCTCTACCTCATTCTCGGAGAAGACAATTACATCGTCAACATAGACGTAGCAAGTCTTTCCAATGAAATCTCGTAAAACATCATCAATAGCCCTCTGAAAAATGCTCGAAGCATTTTTTAGGCCGAAGGGTAGACGGCAGAATTCATACTTGCCACCGTTTACCGAAAAGGATGTCTTTTCCCGGTCCTGTTCTGCCAGCATGATCTGGTGATAGCCAGATTTCAAGTCCAAAGTCGTGAAGTATTTAGCTTTCCCTAAGTTTGACAGAATCATGCTGATGCTTGGCATCGGGTACTTATCCGCTATGGTCTTTGAATTGAGTTTCCTGAAGTCGATGACCAAGCGCTTATTAGGCGAGCCCGAAAGATCGGAGCCTTTCTTTCCAACAACCCATATGGGGTTGTTGTAAGGGGACCTGGAGGGTCGAATTATGCCGTTACTTAACAGGTCTTCAATGTCTTTGTTAACAAAGTCGGCCGCACCCATTGGAAACGGGTACATTTTTGAATATACCGGCTCGTTGTCTTCAGTCCGGATTGTCGCAACAACGTTGGTGTTGAAGGGGAGTTTCTTACTTGGGTCCGCAAAAGCCTTTAAGCCCGTGGACATCATTTTAATGAAACTTTCGCGAATTTTGGGCGGTACGTCAATGTCGTCTACCTTGGTAAAACTGACCTGGGCGCATCTTATGAACTTTAAAGGTTCGGATCCCCATTGAATCGAATGAGGTTGTTTTTTAAGTCGAGGGTTGCATCAACCTGCGACAGCTGATCAAACCCAATTATTCCGTCAAATGTGGTAAGTCCGGGTACATGAAAAAACGGGCTGGTGACACCGAGAATATTGAGAAAACTTTTGTGGCTGATGCTGTTGAATCCGTGTATGGATTTCACAACAAATGGGGTCTTTACTGGAACGGGGGGAGCTATGTTTAGGTCTGGTTTTATGTAGCTCTTTGACGCCCCGGTGTCAATCAGAAACTTTAACGTTTTTCCTGCTACTGCTCGTTGGACGAACGGAAGCAGGGATACTCCGCTAAAAAATTGAGGCCATCAGTCTCATGTTCAGACTCATTATCTGCCTCTAATTCTTCAGCGGCTTCTTCAGCAGCCTGAGCATATCGCTCCTCATAGTCGGCCTCCTCTTGTTCCTCTTGACGCAGGTGGTTTACCCTCTGTCGTCTAAAGTTGGATATTCTCTGAGAATTGGCTGGTCTTTTCTGGTTTAGCTGTTGCTGATTACCTCCGAACACCGGTAATGGTGCTTGGCTCGGCCCTGCAATAGCTTGCCGTTGAAAGCCGGTTGGTTGTCGGAACCTGAAGGATGAATCGACCTCCATTTTTTCCACCTGGTCTGGCTTCTTCTCATTCGGACGGAATCCCTGATCCCTAGAGAAGTAAGGGTTTTCCCAGGCTCCGCCTGTCGTTGATTGGGGCGGCCTTGAAATTATCTGGTAGCCCTGTCTTCTAATGATTTAGCGTACTGAGCTGCAAACGTATACCTGTCATGATTTGACTCTACCTCCTGTGCCATAGCTAAGGCCGAAGGCAGATCTGCCGGGTGAGACGCGAAAAGAACGTCAGTGAGATTTCGACGCAAGCCTGACACGAACACCATAAGTGCGTCACCCCTGTATTTCTCGTTCATAAAGCTTGCTCGGTCCGCTTCAAGCGTCATGGTCGCCTTATTTGTTAGGAGTGTGAGCTTTTTCTCAACCTCCTCGTAAAATTGAATGATGGACTGAGGACCCTGTCTAAGTGTCGTGAGCTCCTGCTCGAGCAAGTACAATGGGCGTTTGTCCGAGTAAGTGAAGTCAAGTCGAGCGATTATGGCATCGAAGTTCAAAACAGTGTTGAACGAAGCTAAGACTGCATCGGCTGATCCTCTAATTCGGTTCCGAACTATAAGAACAGCCTGGTAGTGTTTAGAGCTGCCCTCATGGGGCTTGAACAAGGCATATGCGGCCACTGCCGCCTGTCTCCATGAGACATACTGCTCCTGCGACCCATTGAATTCTGGAAGTGACTTAACGGCATCCAAACATTCATTACATTCAACGCCCTGTATCACTCGGATCGGCTGGTATGTTGTTACCTCGGTCGTGGTTACAACTATGGCCCGAAGCTGATCAGTTACATGCTGCAGTCTGGTCTCAAAACCTACCCTCTGCTGCTCTAAAGCGGCAGATACAGCTGCTGTAATAATTCGCTGAATGTCTTCTGCGCTCATGTTGCGATTCTGTCCGGCTAGCTTCCTCGTCAGTATTTCGTTATTCAGACGGTCTAGCAGTCTGTCGTTATTCCACTCACTCATACACCCAAAGCCAACCAAACTTAAGTTGAGAGTCAAAACAAAATAAATGGCAGGGAGAAAGACGAAAACAAAACAGCGGCTGGTTGTACGAAACAGAAACAACCACGGAACATAAAGAAAAGTCAAATGAATGAACAGACCCCGCGGCCGGTTCGTCTGACTGCGTGTCAATTTCAGTTGTGCGACACACAATATCAATGCAATTCCAAGAGAGGCGCAGCGTTGGAATGTGCTGACACAGCTCTTCAACTCGACCAAACGAATTTAAAATGTATTTTTTTTATTTTTTTTTATTTTGATTAAGGGTTTTTTTCTAAGATTGCATTCACAAGTCGCTATTCTTGAATTTATTTTTAATTGAATTTATAAATTTATGGTCCTATTCTGAGGCGATAATGAAGAAGTTTTCCACTTACATGAGCATATTGTGAATTTAATTTCCGGGGCGTAGATTCTTTTAACCCGTTGGGCGCCAGTTATATTAAGATAGATTGTTAGTAGTCCCTCGTTGGCTGCGGCAGGGGAGCTGCAGGCAGCTTGATGAGAATGAAGCCTGGGTGCGGCAGGTATGCGCCCACACTCAGTCCCGCGACGGTGGTGTCGTCGGGAGCTTACAATTCCCTCAAAGGTTCCTTCCACTTGACGGGGGCGTCGGGAGTGGAACTTCGATCACGGCAAGCAGTTTGTGATCGGCAGTGCACCTTCTAACAGGCTCCTTTGTAGCGCGGCAGGTATGCGCCCACGCTAGGAACACTTGACACAATTACAGTTCGTACGCGTTGCCTCAACGGGGCAACAACGGGTGCACTAGAGATTGATTCGAGTCTTCTGATTTGATAGAGACTGCGCGGCATGCCCACGCACCGAACCGGGGAGTAAAACACTAGAGTTGCTTCACAAGATTTATTGCGGACCGAACGCGTCCGTTAATTATGAGTTAGGATGTTAGACTGAACAGAAGTACAATATCAACTTAAGAGCTAAACCCTAAGGCCGCGGCGATCGAAACATTGTTGACTCTGCACTCCCACGGAGTCCCCGGCACGTTTCGCTGACTACGCGCCTCGTGCAAGATATTTGGTTGCACTGATTCAAGGAACATGAAACGCAAGTTAGGCGGAATTTGGTGCCTGGTGAGCGGATGTTGTTAACTAATGTTAACTTATATTCATTTCATATGATAAATGTGTTAATTGAATTCAATTAGAAAAGACAAGACATTAAAATTATATGATTTATATATATGTTTTTTTCAGCCGATCTGGCCGTTAATGGAGACGGTTCCTCCGCCCGCCACCAGATGGTGCTGATCCAAGGTCACGCTTGGCTCGCATTGCTTGTTCCGCCTGCCGATGTTTTTGTACCAGGGCAGCTGTGTTCATCGATATATGCCTATCGACGCTCAAAATGAACACAGTAGTCTCGCAGAATGCAACAGCACCCAACATTTCGAGCGGCGTGTTCAATCCTGCAAAGCGACGAAATGATTGGGGCATTCGATCCTCTTGCTGCGCGGCCTACTCATCCGAAGCAGTCCAACAGGCGTACAACGCGAGTCCCACGCTCTCCATTAGACTCCACCAAGTCTCTGCTGTTCCGAGGTAATCTGCTTGTTCTAAGTATGGACATATATAAAATGTTATTGTCTTATTCGTCCCTTTGTAATCCACAGGCAACTTAACACGTCCGATTATGGACCGGTCCTCTCCTCCTGCTGTACGTACCTTGGAGAAGTACGTCATTGGCACCTTCAACTGATCCACCAGTTCACGACTCCCGCGTCCAAGGATGCTTACGGATGCTACGGATTCCAGAAGCCCGACGATGCGCTCGCCCAGCACCGAGATTTCTGCAAATGATCTGGGATCATGCATTTTTTTTATACCCTTGCAGAGGGTATATTAATTTTAGCCAGAAGTTTGCAACGCACCTTAGGAGACATCTCCGACCCTATAAAGTATATATATTCTGAATCAGCATAAACAGAGGAGTCCAAAAATGGATGTCCGTCTGTCCGTCCGTCCGTCCGTCCGTCCGTCCGTCTGTTGCAACGCAAACTAGTCTCTCAGTTTTTGAGCTATCTTCATGAAACTTGGCATATAAGCTTCTTATTGCTGCGCGCTGTAAATAAGTCGGAACGAGCTAGATCGGACCGATATATCGTATAGCTGTCATTGAAACTATCGGCCGATTTTTGTTGTTTTTCAAGATATTGCAACAAGATTTGCCAAATCTTATTCTTATTACGTTCCTAATGTGCTGTCAAAATTGTATCAAAATCGGACCACTATAACATATAGCTGCCATAGGAACAATCGGCTGAAATAAGGGTTTTTGTATGCAAACCTGTTTTGTTCTTGGAAATACCGCACATTATCAATACTTTTTAATGTTATACAGTAACCCGCCCTTATTTTTTCCATTTAAATATCTCAGACGTTTATATTCTATAACTGTTATAGGAACAATCAGTCAGTCCGTCTGTCTGTTGCAACGCAAATTAGTCCCCCAGTTATTGAGCTATCTTCATAAAAGTTGGCTCACAAGCTTCTTAGTTCTGCCTTCATTAAATAAGTCGGAACGGGCCAGATTGGACTGATATATCGAACAGCTGTCATGGAGCCTATCGGTCGATTTTCGTTATATTTCAAGATATAGCTATCAGGCTTACCACATCCAAATCTAAGTATGTCCTTAATAATAAAGTTTCATCAAAATCGAAGTTTTATAACTTATAACGATCAACGATCGGCCTAATGAAGGTACCTGTTGCAATTTTATGAAAATCGGAGTACTATTACATATAGCTGTGTACAACTGCAAGGGTATAAAACCTTCGGCAAGCCGAAGGTAGCCTTGCTTTCTGTTTTTTTTTTTTTTTTTTTTTGTACATCAGTTCGAATTTGACTTTCGCTCTGACCAGACGTGTCTCCGCAAGTGTTTATTCGCGCGTTATCTCAAATAACAGTTACGAACCAAAGATAAAAACAAAGAACAAAAATAAAAAATCAGTTCTGATACAGTTACACTGTCAGCAACATGGGTTTAGATGATCCACCTGATAAGCCCCCCAACCTTAACGAACCAAGGTTTCTAGTTATTAAAAGAAAAGACAATCAGTCAATGGCAAACGTTTCACCGTTTTTGATAAAGAAACAAATTGACTTTACCTGCAATGGAGAAGTTATATTTGCAAAAAAAAAAACACGAGACGGGAATCTTTTGGTAAAAACAAAAACTGGCCTACAAGCATTCAAACTATTAAGACTTAAAATCATGGGAGACCTCGAAATTGAAGTCGTGGAACACTTAACGCTCAATACTACAAAAGGCGTTATCTACTCAAATGATCTACGCCCGCTTACTGAAGAAGAAATCAAAAAGAATTGAAAGCACAGAACATATGCGATGTGAAAAAAATAAAAAAAAAGCTTAATGAAGTTCTAGTCGATACTGGATTAGTTATTCTTACTTTCGCCTCTGTCTCAACTCCAGAGAATATAAAAATCGGCTACGAATCAATTAAAGTTCGTGCCTACATACTCCACCACTTCGCTGCAACAACTGCTTCCGGTTCGGACACATCTCGAACACATGCCGCAACAGTAAACTCTGCATCAACTGTGCAAGTGATTTCCACACCAATCCAGATAGTGATAAAACTTGTTCGTTTGACAAGAACTGCGTTAACTGCAAAGACGCCAAGCTACCCGATAGCAACCACTCTTCAATCTACAGAGGATGCCCGATCTTTGTCAAGCAGCAAGAAATCCAAGCCATAAAAACTCTTGAAAAAGTCGACGTAAAAAGGCTATCTCAATCTATAACTCAAGACACGCCCACGACGGACCAATGTACTCCAGTGTAGTTAAGACTAACCTAGCAAATAATTATATTAAGAAAGACAACCCCACTAATTACGTTATAACGCAAAAATCAGATTCAAGCCCATCCACATCCAAAGATGCTGCTCGAAAAATTATAACATACAACGATATTACATCACAAAATACCTCTAGCGAAATCAAATCACCTACAATTACCCCTCTCAACTCTCCCATTAAAATATTCCCCAAAAATTTATCTAATCGTGCGAAGACCCTACTTAAGGCGAAAGAAAAACAAGAAAGCAAGGCTACCTTCGGCTTGCCGAAGGTTTTATACCCTTGCAGTTGTACACAGCTATATGTAATAGTACTCCGATTTTCATAAAATTGCAACAGGTACCTTCATTAGGCCGATCGTTGATCGTTATAAGTTATAAAACTTCGATTTTTATGAAACTTTATTATTAAGGACATACTTAGATTTGGATGTGGTAAGCCTGATAGCTTGTAACGACCGAAGTCCAATAACCTCCCCTGCACACCCTGTCTAAGTTACAGCCGGCTAAGCTCAGGGAAAATGGGCGGGGTTTTGTGTGCAGGTTCGATTATCGGTGTTACCAGAAAATATCGACAGGTTATAGGACTGCTAGAAGGGGGAATGGCAATAAAAGGGAAGGCCAAAATAAGCGGACGGACTACCCCTAACGAACGATCTAGTCGGAGAGCTAGATGTAATGCTCTCCTTCTTCACCCACCCAACCATGTACTATCGATATCGGAATACCGATACTACCCATGTTGCTGTTATGCTACCGCCCTTAGTGCCTCAAGAAAAAGTTTACTCCATTTTAAATTTCATCAATGTTATTTAATAACAAACAAATATAGCACATGCAGCTTCGTGCTGCATTGCGAGTTCGATAAATCTAACCTTAATTCCCTAATTTTATCCTTTTTGATTCTTCCTTTTTTTTATTATACCCTTGCAGAGGGTATATTAATTTTAGCCAGAAGTTTGCAACGCACCTTAGGAGACATCTCCGACCCTATAAAGTATATATATTCTGAATCAGCATAAATAGAGGAGTCCAAAACTGGATGTCCGTCTGTCCGTCCGTCCGTCCGTCCGTCCGTCCGTCCGTCCGTCCGTCCGTCCGTCCGTCCGTCCGTCCGTCCGTCCGTCCGTCCGTCCGTCCGTCCGTCCGTCCGTCCGTCCGTCCGTCCATCCGTCCGTCCGTCCGTCTGTTGCAACGCAAACTAGTCTCTCAGTTTTTGAGCTATCTTCATGAAACTTGGCATACAAGCTTCTTATTGCTGCGAGCTGTAAATAAGTCGGAACGAGCTAGATCGGACCGATATATCGTATAGCTGTCATAGAAACTATCGGCCGATTTTTGTTGTTTTTCAAGATATTGCAACAAGATTTGGCAAATCTTATTCTTATTACGTTCCTAATGTGCTGTCAAAATTATATCAAAATCAGTCCGATCTGGCCTGTTCCGACTTATTTAATGAAGGCAGAATTAAGAAGCTTGTGAGCCAACTTTTATGAAGATAGCTCAATAACTGGGGGACTAATTTGCGTTGCAACAGACAGACGGACTGACTGATTGTTCCTATAACAGCTATAGAATATAAACGTCTGAGATATTTAAATGGAAAAAATAAGGGCGGGTTACTGTATAACAT
Organism: Zaprionus tsacasi; assembly: GCA_018904105.1. Taxonomy (NCBI): domain Eukaryota; kingdom Metazoa; phylum Arthropoda; class Insecta; order Diptera; family Drosophilidae; genus Zaprionus; species Zaprionus tsacasi. Next base: position 64,517 of record JAEIFR010000156.1, read on the forward strand.
TAAAAAGTATTGATAATGTGCTGTATTTCCAAGAACAAAACAGGTTTGCATACAAAAACCCTAATTTCAGCCGATTGTTCCTATGGCAGCTATATGTTATAGTGGTCCGATTTTGATACAATTTTGACAGCACATTAGGAACGTAATAAGAATAAGATTTGCCAAATCTTGTTGCAATATCTTGAAAAACAACAAAAATCGGCCGATAGTTTCTATGACAGCTATACGATATATCGGTCCGATCTGGCTCGTTCCGACTTATTTACAGCTCGCAGCAATAAGAGGCTTGTATGCCAAGTTTCATGAAGATAGCTCAAAAACTGAGAGACTAGTTTGCGTTGCAACAGACGGACGGACGGACGGACGGACGGACAGACGGACATCCATTTTTGGACTCCTCTGTTTATGCTGATTCAGAATATATATACTTTATAGGGTCGGAGATGTCTCCTAAGGTGCGTTGCAAACTTCTGGCTAAAATTAATATACCCTCTGCAAGGGTATAAAAATAAGGGCGGGTTACTGTATAACATTAAAAAGTATTGATAATGTGCTGTATTTCCAAGAACAAAACAGGTTTGCATACAAAAACCCTAATTTCAGCCGATTGTTCCTATGGCAGCTATATGTTATAGTGGTCCGATTTTGATACAATTTTGACAGCACATTAGGAACGTAATAAGAATAAGATTTGCCAAATCTTGTTGCAATATCTTGAAAAACAACAAAAATCGGCAGATAGTTTCTATGACAGCTATACGATATATCGGTCCGATCTGGCTCGTTCCGACTTATTTACAGCTCGCAGCAATAAGAAGCTTATATGCCAAGTTTCATGAAGATAGCTCAAAAACTGAGAGACTAGTTTGCGTTGCAACAGACGGACGGACGGACGGACGGACGGACGGACGGACGGACAGACGGACATCCATTTTTGGACTCCTCTGTTTATGCTGATTCAGAATATATATACTTTATAGGGTCGGAGATGTCTCCTAAGGTGCGTTGCAAACTTCTGGCTAAAATTAATATACCCTCTGCAAGGGTATAAAAAGGTGCGAAAGCGCTAGCGCTCCTCTGGCCACACGCGGTTCACTAAAAGGCAAGAGCGAGGTTATGAGCTGCCAAACATTGATTTGGAAAGCTTGTACTCACATTTGGTCTCGAACACCCACAAACAGTATAGCGCTGCACTTTATGAAGCTTTTTCCCTATAATTCCTTCGGTATAGTTGTTATTTAAATTTATTTGGCTCTTTAGAATTTTGCGGCGTGCTTTTTCTTTTTCATTTAGTGAAAAGAAAAAATATCGAACACGATAGGTGATCCAGGCAATCGATATATCTCTACTCCACTTCCCAACACTGATCGTTCGGATCGGCCGATTCGGAGTTGCCAGACCGGTCGATTATCGGTGTGACCCTGGGTGTGGTGAAAACCGTTGTTCAAATTCAAATTTAAATTTGAATTCCTGCATTTCGAAACATATGGAGGCAAATCTCTCACCAAATAAAAATGTAACAAAAACAACAAAAAAATAATAATACACGGGCCTCACAGCACAAGTTTAATTCCGGGTCACTGGCCTGGAATTAAGATTGAAGAAAATCAAGGGGCGTGTAGAACAGACAGAGCTCAAGCCTCTGAAGCGGGTTATAAGAGCGATGATTAAATCCACAAATCTTTCGCGTGAAATTGACCTAGTTCCTTCCCCGACAAATCTTCCACCAAATACAACGTATTGCCAATTTTTTCTTTAATGCGCACCTTAGTCCCTACAGGAGCTAACTTTGTATTAAAATTAGCAGCAGCGTTGCTTAAGGCGAAGTTGCGCTTGATCACTATCTGGCCCACGTCGAAGGTGCGTGGTTTAGCTCTTAAATCATAGCTGTGTTTGTTCCGCTCGTATGCCTTGAGGAAATTTGCGTCAATCTTTGACCGAATCAGCTCGATCTTGTCTGCTCTTGGCACATTTGCGCTGGAATCGCCGAGCATGCTGAGGTTCTTCAGCACTTGGTAGTCATTCCCATGCGAAATCATGTGCTGTCCGAAGACTACGAAGTACGGCGACATGCCAAGAGATTGATGCCATGACTTGCGTAACGAACCGTTGATGTAGCTAAGAACCACATCCCATTCCCGTTGGTCACCCTGAACATATGCTCGAAGTGCGGCGTTAATGAATCGATTAACTCGTTCGGCAGCGTTCGACTGCGGAGCATATGCACCCGTGAAGACGTGTCGAACTCCGTATTTCGAAAGGAAAGTCGTGAACTCATGGCTTTTAAACTGAGTACCATTATCGCTCACGACTACCTCCGGAACTCCGAAGCACGGAAAAATTTCCTCCTGCAGAACGTCTACCATCATCTTCGCTGTGAATTTCCGAACCGCCTTTAGGAACGTAAACTTGGAGAAGTGATCCAAGATTATGAAAATCCCTATGTTCCCTCTCTTCGAACGCGGAAACGGACCGATAAAGTCAATATAGAGACGCTGGAACGGTCGTTCGGTGACTACTCGAGCACCCATTGGAGGCTTGAGTGCACTGGTCGGGTACTTCGTTGTCTGACAAACCTTGCAGTTCCGGATGTAGTCTCTGACGTTCACCACCATGCCTGGCCAGAAAAATCTACGGCGGATCTGCTCAACGCACTTAGCCATGCCACAATGGGCAGACAAAGGCTGGTCGTGTGCGGATCTGATCACGCCTTCCCGCAGAGATTCCGGAACAAACAGCTTCCAGCTGTCATCAGGACTGACATCCCCACCAGCGAACTCCGTACGGTGATAGATGTAGTCATCTACTACCTTAAAATCTGGAAGGTTGGCCGTTAGGAACTTTTTCTTCAACGAACAGTATTCTTCTGACTTGAATGCTTCTGAACTGAGGTCGATCTCGGGAAGAATTTCGCAATCCAACGCACATAATTCATCCGTGTTCTCAAAGGATCGTGACAACGCGTCCGCGACGACATTTTCGCTACCCTTGCGATGTTCAATGTCGAAGGAGAACCCTTGTAGCTTGATCGCCCAACGAGCAAGCCTACCACTAAGGTCCGGCTGATTCATCAACCAACGCAGACTAGCATGATCTGTCACCACCTTAAACGGATGACCCTCGATGTACATGCGGAACTTTTTGATGGCCAGAACTACAGCCAAGCACTCGAGTTCGGTCACTGTATAGTTGCGTTGAGCCTTATTCAGCTTCTTGGACATGTAAGCAATGGGTCGCTCACAGCCAGACTCGTCGCACTGCGCCAAGACAGCTCCGACACCATGCAAGGATGCGTCGCACTAGAGAACTAAAGGTTTCTTGTAGTCCGGATGAACTAGAAAAGAAGCAGAGCACAAGCACCCCTTTATCTTAATAAACGCCTCCTGAGCACGGTCATTCCACTGGAATGCTTTGCCTTTCAGAAGTTCCGTTAGGCCGAAAATTACGTCTGAATAATTTGGAATAAACCGCTGATACCAGCCAGTCATTCCTAAAAACCTGCGAAGCTGCTTCTGCGTCTTCGGAACAAGAAATTCCTCGACCGCGCGAATCTTGCCCGGATTAACCTGAAGCGTTCCCTCGCCCACAATGAATCCAAGGTAATCCACCTTCCTGAGACAAAACTGACTCTTCTGGACGTTTATGGTCAGTCCAGCCTTACGCAGCTGAGTTGCGACCTCCGTCAGATGGATGAGGTGCTCTTCAAAACTGGAAGAAAGCACCAGAAGATCATCCAAATAGACTAAGACGTGCGACTTCAACTGGTAAGGAATCACGATGTCCATCAGGCGACTCATCGTTTGAGGAGCGTTGGTCAATCCGAAAGGCATGCGCTTGAATTGGTACAATGGCCTATTGGGTACCGTAAAAGCAGTCTTCGCGTGGGAGTCCTGATCCAGACAGATCTGCCAAAATGCATCCTTGAGATCTATCTTGGAGATACAGTGTACTGGAGGGAGCCTGCTAAGGAGCCCATCCATGATTGGAATAGGATACGCATCCCTCACAGTCACTGCGTTCAGCTTCCGTGCATCCAAACAAAATCTCACCTTACCAGGTTTTATATGCAAGGTGACTGGAGAAGACCATGGAGAACTAGGAGCCTCTTCGATCACGTCCATCGCTAGCATTCTATCGATCTCAGCGCACAGGAGACTCTCCTTAGCCGGAGACAAGGGGGTAAAACCTTTGCTTTATTGGCTTTGCGGCTGCTGTATCGATAGTATGCTGGATGAGTGTCGTCAGTCCTGGGCCATTCTTCTCGAAGGATGGAAATAAGGTAATTACGCCATCAAGCTGTGATTTTTGGACGTGAGTCAAATCTAGCTGAGGCGAATCGGGATCAGATTTGCAGAAGACTTCATTTATGGATGCTGGAACGATGGAGATGTTAAATCGTTTCCAGAAGTCCATTCCACAAATGAGCTCCTGTCTAATAGTCGGTACAATTAAAAATTCGAACTCGGTTGTCACCGAGTGATACGTCAGGGGAACAGCAATTAACCCAACTATCTCCTGCGTCTGCCCATCCGCCGTGTGCACGACGTTCTTCGTCTTGCCGAACACACATCCCTTGTCAACTAACTTCTGTGCCAACTTGCCACCGATAACGCTTTTGTTAGCACCGCTATCAAGGAGTGCCAAGTGATCCTCCCCGAAGACGTTGACTTGGGTGAAGGGGCGTATGTCACCGCTTTGATGGACGATAGAGGAGATAGTATACCGTTTCAAGCCCCGTATGCGTCGCCAAAATTCACGCATACGGGTCGCAGACCTTGATCTACTTGAAACGGTAGCATCGACGTTGAATATTTCAGCTCTTCGCTTCAGATATTCGCGTAGACGCACGTGATACGGCTTAAAATGCTGTGGAATTGTCAAATCCGGTATTTTGGTCGAGTCTGGTAAAATTGAAAGTCTGGTAGGATAAAGTGGCGCTACAGGTTCCGAGATTAGCGTCGGATGTCGCCTCTCGGAAGTCTGCGAGCATCCTGCGTCGGGTTTTCCGACTTGGCCTTGCACCTGTCACAATTCGGCCTGTAAACATCCACTGCCCCACATCCGTAGCAAAAGACGCGCCTCGGCTGAAGACAGTCATGATAGCGATGCCCTACCTCCTCGCAATTCCAGCATTTGGAATGGTCGGATGAGCGAACGGCGCATATTTCCGCTTCCGATGCCTCTTTTGACTCTGGCTCGGAATCCTCTTCCACCTGAAGAGAATTCACGAAGCCTCGCTTGACGGCTGAGCGATATTGGGGACGAATGTTTCGGAAGAACTCCTCGTGTCTGTGACATTCCCTACGCAAACTGGCCAAATCCGAGGTGTCTACATGCAACAGCTCATGTTGCAGCTCCGAACGCAAATTGTAACGGACTTCAACCGCGATCTCGCTATCCGACATAGGTTCTCGGAGGGAATCAGCGATAGCCAACATAGCGTCTAGAAACTCATCGAAGCTTTCGTTGCTACCTTGCTTACGACGACGCATAGCATCCTTGATGTCCCTGTCCGTTCTCTGGTCCTGGTAACGCTCTTGCAGGCGACTACATAACTCGTACCAGTCTAAATCGCGGACCGTGCGATGCACTCTCCAATTAAACGCGAGTGCTGGGGCAGAGAACAAAAGATGAGCAAATTGGGACAACAATGAACAGTTGCCGTTAAGGCTCTGGGTGGTCATGCAATTGACTCGAAATATAAAATCTTCGAGAGGAAGGTCATTGGGTGATCCCGTAAACTTAATGCGCCAGTTCGAGATGGTGTTTGAAATCCCTATCTGGGCGATCAATCTCTGAATAGCCGAAAGAAACACGAGCTCCATGCTGCCTTCCACCTAAGCTATCCTCAGGTCTCGACGCGTTGCTATGACGACGAAACGCTGGTGCTGCTTCGCCCTCTTCCTCGTAACGAGGATCATCTCGAGCTTCTCGAACAGATTGGGCCACATTAAGATTCCGAAACGCTGCAGAGATCTGTTCGGCAATCACTGCTGTCATGCTATCTCTATAACTCGCCATCGAGCTAGAGATGTGCTGTATTTCCAAGAACAAAACAGGTTTGCATACAAAAACCCTAATTTCAGCCGATTGTTCCTATGGCAGCTATATGTTATAGTGGTCCGATTTTGATACAATTTTGACAGCACATTAGGAACGTAATAAGAATAAGATTTGCCAAATCTTGTTGCAATATCTTGAAAAACAACAAAAATCGGCCGATAGTTTCTATGACAGCTATACGATATATCGGTCCGATCTGGCTCGTTCCGACTTATTTACAGCTCGCAGCAATAAGAAGCTTGTATGCCAAGTTTCATGAAGATAGCTCAAAAACTGAGAGACTAGTTTGCGTTGCAACAGACGGACGGACGGACGGACGGACGGACAGACGGACATCCATTTTTGGACTCCTCTGTTTATGCTGATTCAGAATATATATACTTTATAGGGTCGGAGATGTCTCCTAAGGTGCGTTGCAAACTTCTGGCTAAAATTAATATACCCTCTGCAAGGGTATAAAAATAAGGGCGGGTTACTGTATAACATTAAAAAGTATTGATAATGTGCTGTATTTCCAAGAACAAAACAGGTTTGCATACAAAAACCCTAATTTCAGCCGATTGTTCCTATGGCAGCTATATGTTATAGTGGTCCGATTTTGATACAATTTTGACAGCACTTTAGGAACGTAATAAGAATAAGATTTGCCAAATCTTGTTGCAATATCGGACGGACGGACGGACGGACGGACGGACGGACGGACAGACGGACATCCATTTTTGGACTCCTCTGTTTATGCTGATTCAGAATATATATACTTTATAGGGTCGGAGATGTCTCCTAAGGTGCGTTGCAAACTTCTGGCTAAAATTAATATACCCTCTGCAAGGGTATAAAAAGGTGCGAAAGCGCTAGCGCTCCTCTGGCCACACGCGGTTCACTAAAAGGCAAGAGCGAGGTTATGAGCTGCCAAACATTGATTTGGAAAGCTTGTACTCACATTTGGTCTCGAACACCCACAAACAGTATAGCGCTGCACTTTATGAAGCTTTTTCCCTATAATTCCTTCGGTATAGTTGTTATTTAAATTTATTTGGCTCTTTAGAATTTTGCGGCGTGCTTTTTCTTTTTCATTTAGTGAAAAGAAAAAATATCGAACACGATAGGTGATCCAGGCAATCGATATATCTCTACTCCACTTCCCAACACTGATCGTTCGGATCGGCCGATTCGGAGTTGCCAGACCGGTCGATTATCGGTGTGACCCTGGGTGTGGTGAAAACCGTTGTTCAAATTCAAATTTAAATTTGAATTCCTGCATTTCGAAACATATGGAGGCAAATCTCTCACCAAATAAAAATGTAACAAAAACAACAAAAAAATAATAATACACGGGCCTCACAGCACAAGTTTAATTCCGGGTCACTGGCCTGGAATTAAGATTGAAGAAAATCAAGGGGCGTGTAGAACAGACAGAGCTCAAGCCTCTGAAGCGGGTTATAAGAGCGATGATTAAATCCACAAATCTTTCGCGTGAAATTGACCTAGTTCCTTCCCCGACAAATCTTCCACCAAATACAACGTATTGCCAATTTTTTCTTTAATGCGCACCTTAGTCCCTACAGGAGCTAACTTTGTATTAAAATTAGCAGCAGCGTTGCTTAAGGCGAAGTTGCGCTTGATCACTATCTGGCCCACGTCGAAGGTGCGTGGTTTAGCTCTTAAATCATAGCTGTGTTTGTTCCGCTCGTATGCCTTGAGGAAATTTGCGTCAATCTTTGACCGAATCAGCTCGATCTTGTCTGCTCTTGGCACATTTGCGCTGGAATCGCCGAGCATGCTGAGGTTCTTCAGCACTTGGTAGTCATTCCCATGCGAAATCATGTGCTGTCCGAAGACTACGAAGTACGGCGACATGCCAAGAGATTGATGCCATGACTTGCGTAACGAACCGTTGATGTAGCTAAGAACCACATCCCATTCCCGTTGGTCACCCTGAACATATGGGACAACAATGAACAGTTGCCGTTAAGGCTCTGGGTGGTCATGCAATTGACTCGAAATATAAAATCTTCGAGAGGAAGGTCATTGGGTGATCCCGTAAACTTAATGCGCCAGTTCGAGATGGTGTTTGAAATCCTATCTGGGCGATCAATCTCTGAATAGCCGAAAGAAACACGAGCTCCATGCTGCCTTCCACCTAAGCTATCCTCAGGTCTCGACGCGTTGCTATGACGACGAAACGCTGGTGCTGCTTCGCCCTCTTCCTCGTAACGAGGATCATCTCGAGCTTCTCGAACAGATTGGGCCACATTAAGATTCCGAAACGCTGCAGAGATCTGTTCGGCAATCACTGCTGTCATGCTATCTCTATAACTCGCCATCGAGCTAGAGATGTGCTGTATTTCCAAGAACAAAACAGGTTTGCATACAAAAACCCTAATTTCAGCCGATTGTTCCTATGGCAGCTATATGTTATAGTGGTCCGATTTTGATACAATTTTGACAGCACATTAGGAACGTAATAAGAATAAGATTTGCCAAATCTTGTTGCAATATCTTGAAAAACAACAAAAATCGGCCGATAGTTTCTATGACAGCTATACGATATATCGGTCCGATCTGGCTCGTTCCGACTTATTTACAGCTCGCAGCAATAAGAAGCTTGTATGCCAAGTTTCATGAAGATAGCTCAAAAACTGAGAGACTAGTTTGCGTTGCAACAGACGGACGGACGGACGGACGGACGGACAGACGGACATCCATTTTTGGACTCCTCTGTTTATGCTGATTCAGAATATATATACTTTATAGGGTCGGAGATGTCTCCTAAGGTGCGTTGCAAACTTCTGGCTAAAATTAATATACCCTCTGCAAGGGTATAAAAATAAGGGCGGGTTACTGTATAACATTAAAAAGTATTGATAATGTGCTGTATTTCCAAGAACAAAACAGGTTTGCATACAAAAACCCTAATTTCAGCCGATTGTTCCTATGGCAGCTATATGTTATAGTGGTCCGATTTTGATACAATTTTGACAGCACATTAGGAACGTAATAAGAATAAGATTTGCCAAATCTTGTTGCAATATCTTGAAAAACAACAAAAATCGGCAGATAGTTTCTATGACAGCTATACGATATATCGGTCCGATCTGGCTCGTTCCGACTTATTTACAGCTCGCAGCAATAAGAAGCTTATATGCCAAGTTTCATGAAGATAGCTCAAAAACTGAGAGACTAGTTTGCGTTGCAACAGACGGACGGACGGACGGACGGACGGACGGACGGACGGACGGACGGACGGACGGACGGACGGACGGACGGACGGACGGACAGACGGACATCCATTTTTGGACTCCTCTGTTTATGCTGATTCAGAATATATATACTTTATAGGGTCGGAGATGTCTCCTAAGGTGCGTTGCAAACTTCTGGCTAAAATTAATATACCCTCTGCAAGGGTATAAAAAGGTGCGAAAGCGCTAGCGCTCCTCTGGCCACACGCGGTTCACTAAAAGGCAAGAGCGAGGTTATGAGCTGCCAAACATTGATTTGGAAAGCTTGTACTCACATTTGGTCTCGAACACCCACAAACAGTATAGCGCTGCACTTTATGAAGCTTTTTCCCTATAATTCCTTCGGTATAGTTGTTATTTAAATTTATTTGGCTCTTTAGAATTTTGCGGCGTGCTTTTTCTTTTTCATTTAGTGAAAAGAAAAAATATCGAACACGATAGGTGATCCAGGCAATCGATATATCTCTACTCCACTTCCCAACACTGATCGTTCGGATCGGCCGATTCGGAGTTGCCAGACCGGTCGATTATCGGTGTGACCCTGGGTGTGGTGAAAACCGTTGTTCAAATTCAAATTTAAATTTGAATTCCTGCATTTCGAAACATATGGAGGCAAATCTCTCACCAAATAAAAATGTAACAAAAACAACAAAAAAACAAGAAAGCAAGGCTACCTTCGGCTTGCCGAAGGTTTTATACCCTTGCAGTTGTACACAGCTATATGTAATAGTACTCAGATTTTCATAAAATTGCAACAGGTACCTTCATTCGGCCGATCGTTGATCGTTATAAGTTATAAAACTTCGATTTTGATGAAACTTTATTATTAAGGACATAGTTAGATTTGGATGTGGTAAGCCTGATAGCTATATCTTGAAATATAACGAAAATCGACCGATAGGCACCATGACAGCTGTACGATATATCAGTCCGATCTGGCCCGTTCCGACTTATTTAATGAAGGCAGAAATAAGAAGCTTGTGAGCCAACTTTTATGAAGATAGCTCAATAACTGGGGGACTAATTTGCGTTGCAACAGACAGACGGACTGACTGATTGTTCCTATAACAGCTATAGAATATAAACGTCTGAGATATTTAAATGGAAAAACTAAGGGCGGGTTACTGTATAACATTAAAAAGTATTGATAATGTGCGGTATTTCCAAGAACAAAACAGGTTTGCATACAAAAACCCTAATTTCAGCCGATTGTTCCTATGGCAGCTATATGTTATAGTGGTCCGATTTTGATACAATTTTGACAGCACATTAGGAACGTAATAAGAATAAGATTTGCCAAATCTTGTTGCAATATCTTGAAAAACAACAAAAATCGGCCGATAGTTTCTATGACAGCTATACGATATATCGGTCCGATCTGGCTCGTTCCGACTTATTTACAGCGCGCAGCAATAAGAAGCTTGTATGCCAAGTTTCATGAAGATAGCTCAAAAACTGAGAGACTAGTTTGCGTTGCAACAGACGGACGGACGGACAGACGGACATCCATTTTTGGACTCCTCTGTTTATGCTGATTCAGAATATATATACTTTATAGGGTCGGAGATGTCTCCTAAGGTGCGTTGCAAACTTCTGGCTAAAATTAATATACCCTCTGCAAGGGTATAATAATAATACACGGGCCTCACAGCACAAGTTTAATTCCGGGTCACTGGCCTGGAATTAAGATTGAAGAAAATCAAGGGGCGTGTAGAACAGACAGAGCTCAAGCCTCTGAAGCGGGTTATAAGAGCGATGATTAAATCCACAAATCTTTCGCGTGAAATTGACCTAGTTCCTTCCCCGACAAATCTTCCACCAAATACAACGTATTGCCAATTTTTTCTTTAATGCGCACCTTAGTCCCTACAGGAGCTAACTTTGTATTAAAATTAGCAGCAGCGTTGCTTAAGGCGAAGTTGCGCTTGATCACTATCTGGCCCACGTCGAAGGTGCGTGGTTTAGCTCTTAAATCATAGCTGTGTTTGTTCCGCTCGTATGCCTTGAGGAAATTTGCGTCAATCTTTGACCGAATCAGCTCGATCTTGTCTGCTCTTGGCACATTTGCGCTGGAATCGCCGAGCATGCTGAGGTTCTTCAGCACTTGGTAGTCATTCCCATGCGAAATCATGTGCTGTCCGAAGACTACGAAGTACGGCGACATGCCAAGAGATTGATGCCATGACTTGCGTAACGAACCGTTGATGTAGCTAAGAACCACATCCCATTCCCGTTGGTCACCCTGAACATATGCTCGAAGTGCGGCGTTAATGAATCGATTAACTCGTTCGGCAGCGTTCGACTGCGGAGCATATGCACCCGTGAAGACGTGTCGAACTCCGTATTTCGAAAGGAAAGTCGTGAACTCATGGCTTTTAAACTGAGTACCATTATCGCTCACGACTACCTCCGGAACTCCGAAGCACGGAAAAATTTCCTCCTGCAGAACGTCTACCACCATCTTCGCTGTGAATTTCCGAACCGCCTTTAGGAACGTAAACTTGGAGAAGTGATCCAAGATTATGAAAATCCCTATGTTCCCTCTCTTCGAACGCGGAAACGGACCGATAAAGTCAATATAGAGACGCTGGAACGGTCGTTCGGTGACTACTCGAGCACCCATTGGAGGCTTGAGTGCACTGGTCGGGTACTTCGTTGTCTGACAAACCTTGCAGTTCCGGATGTAGTCTCTGACGTTCACCACCATGCCTGGCCAGAAAAATCTACGGCGGATCTGCTCAACGCACTTAGCCATGCCACAATGGGCAGACAAAGGCTGGTCGTGTGCGGATCTGATCACGCCTTCCCGCAGAGATTCCGGAACAAACAGCTTCCAGCTGTCATCAGGACTGACATCCCCACCAGCGAACTCCGTACGGTGATAGATGTAGTCATCTACTACCTTAAAATCTGGAAGGTTGGCCGTTAGGAACTTTTTCTTCAACGAACAGTATTCTTCTGACTTGAATGCTTCTGAACTGAGGTCGATCTCGGGAAGAATTTCGCAATCCAACGCACATAATTCATCCGTGTTCTCAAAGGATCGTGACAACGCGTCCGCGACGACATTTTCGCTACCCTTGCGATGTTCAATGTCGAAGGAGAACCCTTGTAGCTTGATCGCCCAACGAGCAAGCCTACCACTAAGGTCCGGCTGATTCATCAACCAACGCAGACTAGCATGATCTGTCACCACCTTAAACGGATGACCCTCGATGTACATGCGGAACTTTTTGATGGCCAGAACTACAGCCAAGCACTCGAGTTCGGTCACTGTATAGTTGCGTTGAGCCTTATTCAGCTTCTTGGACATGTAAGCAATGGGTCGCTCACAGCCAGACTCGTCGCACTGCGCCAAGACAGCTCCGACACCATGCAAGGATGCGTCGCACTAGAGAACTAAAGGTTTCTTGTAGTCCGGATGAACTAGAAAAGAAGCAGAGCACAAGCACCCCTTTATCTTAATAAACGCCTCCTGAGCACGGTCATTCCACTGGAATGCTTTGCCTTTCAGAAGTTCCGTTAGGCCGAAAATTACGTCTGAATAATTTGGAATAAACCGCTGATACCAGCCAGTCATTCCTAAAAACCTGCGAAGCTGCTTCTGCGTCTTCGGAACAAGAAATTCCTCGACCGCGCGAATCTTGCCCGGATTAACCTGAAGCGTTCCCTCGCCCACAATGAATCCAAGGTAATCCACCTTCCTGAGACAAAACTGACTCTTCTGGACGTTTATGGTCAGTCCAGCCTTACGCAGCTGAGTTGCGACCTCCGTCAGATGGATGAGGTGCTCTTCAAAACTGGAAGAAAGCACCAGAAGATCATCCAAATAGACTAAGACGTGCGACTTCAACTGGTAAGGAATCACGATGTCCATCAGGCGACTCATCGTTTGAGGAGCGTTGGTCAATCCGAAAGGCATGCGCTTGAATTGGTACAATGGCCTATTGGGTACCGTAAAAGCAGTCTTCGCGTGGGAGTCCTGATCCAGACAGATCTGCCAAAATGCATCCTTGAGATCTATCTTGGAGATACAGTGTACTGGAGGGAGCCTGCTAAGGAGCCCATCCATGATTGGAATAGGATACGCATCCCTCACAGTCACTGCGTTCAGCTTCCGTGCATCCAAACAAAATCTCACCTTACCAGGTTTTATATGCAAGGTGACTGGAGAAGACCATGGAGAACTAGGAGCCTCTTCGATCACGTCCATCGCTAGCATTCTATCGATCTCAGCGCACAGGAGACTCTCCTTAGCCGGAGACAAGGGGTAAAACCTTTGCTTTATTGGCTTTGCGGCTGCTGTATCGATAGTATGCTGGATGAGTGTCGTCAGTCCTGGGCCATTCTTCTCGAAGGATGGAAATAAGGTAATTACGCCATCAAGCTGTGATTTTTGGACGTGAGTCAAATCTAGCTGAGGCGAATCGGGATCAGATTTGCAGAAGACTTCATTTATGGATGCTGGAACGATGGAGATGTTAAATCGTTTCCAGAAGTCCATTCCACAAATGAGCTCCTGTCTAATAGTCGGTACAATTAAAAATTCGAACTCGGTTGTCACCGAGTGATACGTCAGGGGAACAGCAATTAACCCAACTATCTCCTGCGTCTGCCCATCCGCCGTGTGCACGACGTTCTTCGTCTTGCCGAACACACATCCCTTGTCAACTAACTTCTGTGCCAACTTGCCACCGATAACGCTTTTGTTAGCACCGCTATCAAGGAGTGCCAAGTGATCCTCCCCGAAGACGTTGACTTGGGTGAAGGGGCGTATGTCACCGCTTTGATGGACGATAGAGGAGATAGTATACCGTTTCAAGCCCCGTATGCGTCGCCAAAATTCACGCATACGGGTCGCAGACCTTGATCTACTTGAAACGGTAGCATCGACGTTGAATATTTCAGCTCTTCGCTTCAGATATTCGCGTAGACGCACGTGATACGGCTTAAAATGCTGTGGAATTGTCAAATCCGGTATTTTGGTCGAGTCTGGTAAAATTGAAAGTCTGGTAGGATAAAGTGGCGCTACAGGTTCCGAGATTAGCGTCGGATGTCGCCTCTCGGAAGTCTGCGAGCATCCTGCGTCGGGTTTTCCGACTTGGCCTTGCACCTGTCACAATTCGGCCTGTAAACATCCACTGCCCCACATCCGTAGCAAAAGACGCGCCTCGGCTGAAGACAGTCATGATAGCGATGCCCTACCTCCTCGCAATTCCAGCATTTGGAATGGTCGGATGAGCGAACGGCGCATATTTCCGCTTCCGATGCCTCTTTTGACTCTGGCTCGGAATCCTCTTCCACCTGAAGAGAATTCACGAAGCCTCGCTTGACGGCTGAGCGATATTGGGGACGAATGTTTCGGAAGAACTCCTCGTGTCTGTGACATTCCCTACGCAAACTGGCCAAATCCGAGGTGTCTACATGCAACAGCTCATGTTGCAGCTCCGAACGCAAATTGTAACGGACTTCAACCGCGATCTCGCTATCCGACATAGGTTCTCGGAGGGAATCAGCGATAGCCAACATAGCGTCTAGAAACTCATCGAAGCTTTCGTTGCTACCTTGCTTACGACGACGCATAGCATCCTTGATGTCCCTGTCCGTTCTCTGGTCCTGGTAACGCTCTTGCAGGCGACTACATAACTCGTACCAGTCTAAATCGCGGACCTTGCGATGCACTCTCCAATTAAACGCGAGTGCTGGGGCAGAGAACAAAAGATGAGCAAATTGGGACAACAATGAAAAGTTGCCGTTAAGGCTCTGGGTGGTCATGCAATTGACTCGAAATATAAAATCTTCGAGAGGAAGGTCATTGGGTGATCCCGTAAACTTAATGCGCCAGTTCGAGATGGTGTTTGAAATCCTATCTGGGCGATCAATCTCTGAATAGCCGAAAGAATCACGAGCTCCATGCTGCCTTCCACCTAAGCTATCCTCAGGTCTCGACGCGTTGCTATGACGACGAAACGCTGGTGCTGCTTCGCCCTCTTCCTCGTAACGAGGATCATCTCGAGCTTCTCGAACAGATTGGGCCACATTAAGATTCCGAAACGCTGCAGAGATCTGTTCGGCAATCACTGCTGTCATGCTATCTCTATAACTCGCCATCGAGCTAGAGATGAGCCTATTGATTCGCTCTTCTGCGAGCGCATTAGAATCAGGGGCTTTAGTCTCACGTCGGGTGTTTCCCCGAGTTGGAAGTGGGAGTGAAGAGCTGGCCTGGGTCATGCCACGCCCCTGAGAACGGGTATTCACGCGGCTCTTTGGAATTGCTCCCGGATGAGCCGGGGCGTTCAAAGGTCCTTGCTCAGTTGGCGGGTTCAAGGAAGCCCTGCGCTCAACTGCTGCTGTCAGGATGGCCTTCGAGCACGCCTGTCGGCAGATCGGACAGGATTCGTTCGAGTCGAGCCAACCAGACAGACAAGTTCGATGGAAATGGTGTCTGCAAGTTGTCTCGATGAGATCTGGGTCCTGACTGGTGTCATTGCAAATGGTACAGTCCATCGCAATGTTCATCAGGTCCCCCACTCTTTCGTTAACCCGTTTTGCCGCCATAATAAAATCTCAAAACAAAATGATAAATTTGGTCAAAACTACTCGGTTCCAACCCCGATTAATATAAACAACTTATGTGCTCCTAAATGTCAGAGGGCCTACGATGAAGGTATCCCACAAGCTACAAGGTAGTTGCAATTGTACACACAAACACTATATATGTATATTTTAATACGCCAAACTTAAGTATGTGAAGTTGTATATATAATGAATCCTAACGTTATGTCACGATATGATTTAATGATGTAATATAATATTCATTCAAGATTAGAGGGCTTACCTAAGTTAAGGTAACATAACAGCAATTTTGTGATGTGATCGTTCAATAGAGGTAGTTCCGATTACTGAAACTACGTTAATAAAAAAAAAACTGCGTGAAGCTCTAATCGGATGCTGAGGATCGTGCCGAATCTATCCAGCACAAACAATCTCAGCCATCACGAGTCGAGGTGTTTGTTCGATGGAGCTAAGATGAGGTATCGAACCGATATAACCCAATTCGATAATTCCACACCTTATATTCCACCATCGAACGCCACTGATAATCCTCTGCATCGAAGATTATCGAACTCGGATAGCTATATGCAATCGGTCTGGATCCGATATCCACCAGAATAACCAGCAGTTCCAGATTGCATATAACTATCGGCTGAATCAAAAAAACTAATAAAAATGGAGGGATTTTGGGTTCCTAGGGAAAAAAAGAATGGAAAGGAAAGGGTATAGCCGAGTGGAACCTTTTCGGGCCCCACGTTGGGCGCCAATTTCTGTAACGACCGAAGTCCAATAACCTTCCCTGCACACCCTGTCTAAGTTACAGCCGGCTAAGCTCAGGGAAAATGGGCGGGGTTTTGTGTGCAGGTTCGATTATCGGTGTTACGAGAAAATATCGACAGGTTATAGGACTGCTAGAAGGGGGAATGGCAATAAAAGGGAAGGCCAAAATAAGCGGACGGACTACCCCTAACGAACGATCTAGTCCACCCAACCATGTACTATCGATATCGGAATACCGATACTACCCATGTTGCTGTTATGCTACCGCCCTTAGTGACTCAAGAAAAAAAATTTACTCCATTTTAAATTTCATCAATGTTATTTAATAACAAACAAATATAGCACATGCAGCTTCGTGCTGCATTGCGAGTTCGATAAATCTAACTTTAATTCCCTAATTTTATCCTTTTTGATTCTTCCTTTTTTTTATTTTTTTACTCTTTAAATAATTTTTGAATTTGTAACTGGGTCTATATGTGGTTTAACGTTAGAGGGATGAGCAAAATATTTCATCCACGATAGTCAGGCGACAGTTCGAAGGTATATAATATAATTTGCTTATTTTTGTTATTGCGACTCACCCGCGATCCGTTGGGGCCCCGACGAAAAAACTGAGGAAAAATAATAATGACACAATAACAACACCAAGAATACTCTCACACCGAAACAAATCTTCTGTCCTATCACTCACTCCCTTTTTATTTAATTTATCATTACTTTTGTTGATCTCTAAATAAATACGTTACAAAGTTTGTGTTTGTGTGTATGCGAATGAATGAATGAAAATGCACATGAAAATAAAACTGATGATAAACAAAAGGTAATGAAAAAAAAAAGAAATCGAAATCAAAAAGGATGAACAAATTAATTGAAATGAAAACAAAAGTAATAAAAATGAAAGCAAAACAAAAAATAATAATTTTGAAACTAATAATAAATAAAGAAAATGAATAAATGAATGAATTTAAGTAAAGTGTGTATGCGTACTGTAAGTCTGCAAGTGTGCGTCTATAGCATGTGTGTGTATATATACATGAACGTGTTTGTGTGTGTGAAACTTGTGAGTATGTGTTTGACAGTGTTAATGTTTGCGTGTTTGATATCAAAATAAAAACAATTGTTGTATCCTTCCCGTCGTCTGTCCCTGCTCGCAACAGTTTGTCTCGTCCCTGCTAGCAACAGTTTGTCTCGTCCCTGCTAGCAACAGTTTGTCTCGTCCCTGCTAGCAACAGTTTGTCTCGTCCCTGCTAGCACAAGCTGGATCTGGGGAACTATATAGGGCTAAGAAGGGGAGACAAACGAACGTCAGGTGGCTGTCTTGACAGATTTCTGACAACTCACCAACAGAACAGCAAACAAAACGCACGGCAATTAGCGAAACGCACTGTCATGTGTCGTGCTCCAGCACCACTAGCCTGCAGCAATAACAATGAAGAATGGGGCGACGTGTGGCACAGTATGGCGGGGGGCAGGCACGCACTGCCGCCTTCAAAGAAAAACAAGAAAGCAAGGCTACCTTCGGCTTGCCGAAGGTTTTATACCCTTGCAGTTGTACACAGCTATATGTAATAGTACTCAGATTTTCATAAAATTCCTTAGGCCGATCGTTGATCGTTATAAGTTATAAAACTTCGATTTTGATGAAACTTTATTATTAAGGACATACTTAGATTTGGATGTGGTAAGCCTGATAGCTATATCTTGAAATATAACGAAAATCGACCGATAGGCTCCATGACAGCTGTACGATATATCAGTCCGATCTGGCCTGTTCCGACTTATTTAATGAAGGCAGAACTAAGAAGCTTGTGAGCCAACTTTTATGAAGATAGCTCAATAACTGGGGGACTAATTTGCGTTGCAACAGACAGACGGACTGACTGATTGTTCCTATAACAGCTATAGAATATAAACGTCTGAGATATTTAAATGGAAACAAGAAAGCAAGGCTACCTTCGGCTTGCCGAAGGTTTTATACCCTTGCAGTTGTACACAGCTATATGTAATAGTACTCAGATTTTCATAAAATTCCTTAGGCCGATCGTTGCTCGTTATAAGTTATAAAACTTCGATTTTGATGAAACTTTATTATTAAGGACATACTTAGATTTGGATGTGGTAAGCCTGATAGCTATATCTTGAAATATAACGAAAATCGACCGATAGGCTCCATGACAGCTGTACGATATATCAGTCCGATCTGGCCTGTTCCGACATCTTTAATGAAGCCAGAATTAAGAAGCTTGTGAGCCAACTTTTATGAAGATAGCTCAATAACTGGGGGACTGACTGATTGTTCCTATAACAGCTATAGAATATAAACGTCTGAGATATTTAAATGGAAAAAATAAGGGCGGGTTACTGTATAACATTAAAAAGTATTGATAATGTGCTGTATTTCCAAGAACAAAACAGGTTTGCATACAAAAACCCTAATTTCAGCCGATTGTTCCTATGGCAGCTATATGTTATAGTGGTCCGATTTTGATACAATTTTGACAGCACATTAGGAACGTAATAAGAATAAGATTTGCCAAATCTTGTTGCAATATCTTGAAAAACAACAAAAATCGGCAGATAGTTTCTATGACAGCTATACGATATATCGGTCCGATCTGGCTCGTTCCGACTTATTTACAGCTCGCAGCAATAAGAAGCTTATATGCCAAGTTTCATGAAGATAGCTCAAAAACTGAGAGACTAGTTTGCGTTGCAACAGACGGACGGACGGACGGACGGACGGACGGACGGACGGACGGACGGACGGACGGACGGACGGACGGACGGACGGACGGACGGACGGACAGACGGACATCCATTTTTGGACTCCTCTGTTTATGCTGATTCAGAATATATATACTTTATAGGGTCGGAGATGTCTCCTAAGGTGCGTTGCAAACTTCTGGCTAAAATTAATATACCCTCTGCAAGGGTATAAAAAGGTGCGAAAGCGCTAGCGCTCCTCTGGCCACACGCGGTTCACTAAAAGGCAAGAGCGAGGTTATGAGCTGCCAAACATTGATTTGGAAAGCTTGTACTCACATTTGGTCTCGAACACCCACAAACAGTATAGCGCTGCACTTTATGAAGCTTTTTCCCTATAATTCCTTCGGTATAGTTGTTATTTAAATTTATTTGGCTCTTTAGAATTTTGCGGCGTGCTTTTTCTTTTTCATTTAGTGAAAAGAAAAAATATCGAACACGATAGGTGATCCAGGCAATCGATATATCCCTACTCCACTTCCCAACACTGATCGTTCGGATCGGCCGATTCGGAGTTGCCAGACCGGTCGATTATCGGTGTGACCCTGGGTGTGGTGAAAACCGTTGTTCAAATTCAAATTTAAATTTGAATTCCTGCATTTCGAAACATATGGAGGCAAATCTCTCACCAAATAAAAATGTAACAAAAACAACAAAAAAATAATAATACACGGGCCTCACAAGCTATATCTTGAAATATAACGAAAATCGACCGATAGGCTCCATGACAGCTGTTCGATATATCAGTCCAATCTGGCCCGTTCCGACTTATTTAATGAAGGCAGAACTAAGAAGCTTGTGAGCCAACTTTTATGAAGATAGCTCAATAACTGGGGGACTAATTTGCGTTGCAACAGACAGACGGACTGACTGATTGTTCCTATAACAGCTATAGAATATAAACGTCTGAGATATTTAAATGGAAAAAATAAGGGCGGGTTACTGTATAACATTAAAAAGTATTGATAATGTGCGGTATTTCCAAGAACAAAACAGGTTTGCATACAAAAACCATTATTTCAGCCGATTGTTCCCATGGCAGCTATATGTTATAGTGGTCCGATTTTGATACAATTTTGACAGCACATTAGGAACGTAATAAGAATAAGATTTGGCAAATCTTGTTGCAATATCTTGAAAAACAACAAAAATCGGCCGATAGTTTCAATGACAGCTATACGATATATCGGTCCGATCTAGCTCGTTCCGACTTATTTACAGCGCGCAGCAATAAGAAGCTTATATGCCAAGTTTCATGAAGATAGCTCAAAAACTGAGAGACTAGTTTGCGTTGCAACAGACGGACGGACGGACGGACGGACGGACGGACGGACGGACGGACAGACGGACATCCATTTTTGGACTCCTCTGTTTATGCTGATTCAGAATATATATACTTTATAGGGTCGGAGATGTCTCCTAAGGTGCGTTGCAAACTTCTGGCTAAAATTAATATACCCTCTGCAAGGGTATAAAAACAAGTAAACACTTTAAAAAAGAATTTACCTTCAGACGCACTTGCACGCTTTGACAAGACAAACGTCGTCAACTTCTTGGACGTTGACATGTCACCGGACGACTCAGATGTTACACCTAATTAACTGCTGGAGTTCACGGAGCCCGCTCCCCTTTCCCCGCCGAGCGCTCCTCCCGGCGCCACCAAATCAATCGATTTGCGCAAGGCGTGGGGAGAGGGAGCGGCTCTGTATTACAGCGATACTCACTGTAGTCGATGTCGGAGAGCGTAGGCCTCCCGACATCTACATATCATATCTTAACTTCTTCTTAGATACCATTTCTTTAATTCCCTACCAATCTTATGTCCCTAAAAATTTTACAATGGAACATTAACGGCTATGTCAATAACTACAGTGAGCTGCAAACATTAATAAAAGAACACCACCCACATATATTAACTTTGCATGAGACTCACCTCAGATTCAACTCAAAATACCCTATCCCCACAAACTATCTTCTTCTCACACTCAACTCATCACCTTCTTATGGAGGTGTTGGAATACTTATTCACAAGACAATCCAGTTCAAAGAAATTCCTCTCGCCACTGATTTCGATGCAATCTGCATTGAAATATGCTCAAAAAAAAATTAATGTAATCTCAACTTACCTCCAACCTAAATACATCTTCAATATAAAAAATCTACAAGCAGTACTGCTCCCTGCAAACAACAAGCCAACGCTTGTTACTGGGGACTTCAACTCATGGCATAGAAGCTGGGGCTCTCCCACCAACAACAAAAAAGGAGTCATCCTTGAAAAATTCATTATGCAGTCGAACTATATCATTCTTAATGACAAGAGCCCCACACACTTGAGCACACACAACACTCTCACACACATAGACCTCACTCTTTGCTCAGCTGAGCTAGCAATACATGCCGAGTGGGAAATAGAAACCAACTTGTTCGGAAGTGATCACCTCCCAATCATCACGCATTTATTTCATTCCCCCCAAAACCACTCAATGATAAATAGATCACCATTTAATACAGACAAAGCGGACTGGAAATTATTTGAATCGCTAGCCAGCTCATTTAATCTGGCAACCTCCAATAGCCCGAATATCAATCACGAAGCAGCCATTATCAACAATATTATTTTAAAAAGTGCACACCAAAGCATACACAAATTTTCTTCTAGAGCACATAGATCAGTACCTTGGTGGAACAAAGAGCTCCAAATGCTACGCATTGCCAAAAATACTGCATGGCATGCTCTAAAAAGAAATATTACCAACGAAAACATCATCGATTACAGGAAAAAATCAGCAATCTTTAGGCGCGCCCTTAGAATCTCAAAAGAGACGCAATTAACAAGTTTACCGAGGAGATTAATCCTAAGTCGTCCATACAAAAGATATGGAGTAATATACGCCGATTTTGCGGGCTAAACTCTACCAAGGGAATTCACTGTTTAAATCAACCACACAATCCTAACCAATACATCACCCATCAACAAAACATAGCGGAGTTGTTCTGCGAAAAGTTGTCATCTGAATCACTCGATCGCAATTTCTCCCAAGCATTTAATGCAAGCAAAATCAAAATAATTCAAGAAAACTCACGACACACACCCGACAAAAGAGCTCTCCCAATAGAGCTTGGCATCAACTTTACTGAATTCTCCTCTGCTTTAACACACTGAAGGGGAAAAACTCCAGGCTTTGATAGAATTAATTACGATATGATTAAAGGTCTACCTACGAATCTTCAGCACCGAATAATCGACTTATATAATCTTATACTATGCGGCCACATACCGCAACAATATAAAATTAGTGTAATCATTCCCATTCTCAAACCTGACAAAGATAAAACCGACCCATTATCATACCGCCCAATTTCACTTAACTCTTGCATGGCCAAACTTCTTGATAAAATTGTTGCTAGAAGGCTATGGTGGTTTGTAACTAACTACAAACTTCTCCACAATAGCCAAACAGGATTTAGGAAAGGCAAATCTGTTATGGACAGTCTACTCTTTATAGACTATCTTATTAACAAAGCCTTGGTTTCTAAGAATCATCTCTCTATTATCTCGCTCGACTTTTACAATGCATTCGACAAAATTGGTTTACATGCGATTATCAACCAATTATTAAAGTGGAAACTTGGCCCCAAAATAATTAATTATGTTCGCAATTTTATGACTAACAGGAAGATAAAAGTTAGAGTCGGCAAACATTTCTCCAACACACTACCACTCGATAATGGTATCCCACAAGGATCAGTGGTACTATGTGTCATAGCTTACCAAAATCTTGTCGAGGTGATAGCATTGCACAAAGAAATACAAATAAGTACCTATGCCGACGATGTCAAATTGCTTATTAAAATGAACAAAACAAAAAATGGGATATTAAATCTAGATATGCTACACAATGACATAGCCAACTGGTGCTCTTATTCTGGTGCTATCCTTTCACCCGAAAAGTGTAAGCATATGCATATATGCAACAAACAACTGCAAATACAGTGTGTCATTTGGCAGCTTTCAACTTCCCAATGTAACCTCACTCAAAATTTTAGGCTTGAGATTCAACAACAAACACAAGTGGAACTCACACATAGACCATCTTGTCGATGCTTTACAAAAACGGCTTAATATTATAAAATACCTATGTAATCCAAACTACAACTGTAGCACATTATCACTAATTTCGGTAGTGAAAGATTTAATAGTAACAAAAATTGATTTCGCTTTACCATTCTTCGGAACTGCTCCAAAAAGTGTCCTAAATAAAGTTAACTCAACCTTACATTCAGCTATTAGAATAGCTCTTGGTGCCCTTCGTTCAACACCATCACGAATTTTGCTATTTGAGGCCAACATTGTACCTCTCGCCATTAGACAAAAGCTCCTTACCACTAATCTATTCACATGCATCAGCAATAGCGCAGATGCTCCCATTTGCAATATTATAAAAAAATATAAAACCCCTAAAGGGTCTAAAAAACTGTCTGTTCTAGATAAAATTATAGATTCGCACAAACACCTCGAAATACAATTAAATCCCTCAAAAAAACATATCCAAAATTCACCGCCTTGGACACTTAACCAAAAAGCCGTTAATAACACCCACAGCTACCTCAATAAAAACGTTACGTCCCCCGAAACATTCAGAAAAGAGTTTGCCAGAATCCAAACCGAACTCAATAGCAATAAAACGTCATTTATTTACACGGATGGGTCACAAATAAAGGATCTCATTGGCTTTGCAGTGACAACCAATTCTAGCATCCTAAAAATGGGAATTCTTCCAACTTATTCTACCGTCTACACAGCTGAAATAATAGCCATTTATGAAGCAATTATGACACTCAAAACTATCCGTGGCAAATACATAATTTGCTCAGATTCATTATCATCCCTCAATGCTATTAAAAACACGTCCAATCATTCGTACTATGCCACTGAAATTCGGATCTTATTAATTAGAAACTTCCCTAAATTCACTCTATTGTGGACTCCCAGCCATGTCAACATAACTGGCAATGAATTTGCAGATTTAGCAGCCAAAAATGCTTTACGCTATCCACTCGTATACACAATTAATCTCAATTGCGGAGACATTAAAAAATATGTATCTTAATACTTCAACTCCCTCTCTAATGACACTTTTTTGGATTCCTCAGTATGGTACCAAAACATCAATAAAAATAAATTAAACATTTCCCATTTTCTAACAAAAACACAACGAATATCTCGACTTGACGAAATAAAATTTCTTCGCCTTAGATTAGGTCATACAAAGTTAACTCACGCGCACTATATAAGCAAAAGCCCTATTCCATCTTGCCCATTATGTAACCTCCATCCAATTAAACTTGATCACGTTATAGCATCATGCCCTTATATAACCCAACTCAGGCCCAACCCCATTAGCCACATTAACAAACCCATCACACGAAAATATTACACTCTTATTAAAGACACTAAAAACTGTAAACTTATTCTATAGTATTTAAGATTACCTGTACAGCTACTATTAATTAAGACCAACACAATGAATTATGTACATACAAGACACTAAGTTAAAATAAGATATAATGAGCATATATTGTACTTCTGCAGCTGAAGGCCTGAGTTGCCATGGCTCCTAAAACTCAGTGGCCCAGACTTTTCAAGTCTTGGTCCACCTTACTATAATAATAATCTGGGATCATGAGTAGTGTTGCGCAACACGGCAGCAGCCAGCTTTCGATGCGTCGTTTGTCGCCACTTGAAGCATAGCCTCGCCTTTTGGACGCGAACTGACAATTGGTGTTGTTGACTGGTCCTGTTCTTAACCTCGTGGTATCTTGGTCAGCTCCCATCTTGGTCACCCCCAGGCGTCCGTTTCCCGCACAATTTGTGCATTTCGGCGTCACTGTTCCTGGCTTCCCATACTGATAGCAAAACAGCTTCTTGGTGTCCGACTCGCAGTCGCGAAACAATTGTCCAGTCGTACCGCAGTTCCAGCACACCATCTTATCTGGGGTGATGCGCGCAGCTTTATCACAGCTCGAACTGGTGTTTCTCCAACATCGTCATGTGGTAATGCCACCTCGCGGACGCGAGGCCTGAAGGGGGCGGAAGGCGTTGGCTGTTGGATGGATGATGTCCGCCCTCGACGCCCGAAACCGTCTCTACTTCTGCTGCCTCGTTCCGGAGCTCATCCACGGTAAATATGTCCATTGCGTAGACAAAACGTGCGACACTCTCCTTGAGACCCTTTTTTATTACTTTTATCAGGTGTCTCTCCGCCATGGGTTTGTTGAGTCTCGACGCTAGTCTACTCATCTGGTGGATATATTCCTCTACGCTTTCTCCTGCCTGCTGTTCCCGTTGTAGGAGCTCGTGGTCAAGCTCCGTCCGCAGTTGCATTCAGCTGGTGACGGTCGAGTGGCGTACATGTACTCAGTACCACTCTCTCGCTCTCCCGGTAAGAAGCACATGAAACGTGCGCAGGATCTCCGACCATGGAAATTGGAACTTCCACTGGAGGAACCCGGGCCGGAATATGAAATCCTCTACAGAGTTGTAGCGGTCCTCGGCGTCAAAGGGCACGCCCCACCGCTCGACTCTGGTGTTCGGTGTCGGATTCACCACATTAACATACGATAGTCCATTTCCGCATGGTCATCCATCGGACCGTTATACTGTGGTCCCCGGCGTCTATCCGCATCCCTTGGCCACGATTCTGGAATGCTGCTCCTTCTTGCCGGCACTTCTGGATGTAAGCGAGGTGGCGACATCGGCGCGCGAAGATCTTGGCATGCGCTGCCCTTTGGAATTGCTCCGTGGACGAATTGCGCGTCTTCAGTGGGCCTGCTGGGCGCGTGCATTTGCCGTCTTTGCTCGTTCGACTCTCCGACTGATCCAGATGCGACGTTCAGCAGCCTAATAACATTGTTGAGCAGCTTCATCATGGCTATTTGGCTCTTCTCATAGAACTTACGGTATGTATTCGCCGCTCGTGCAACCGCTACGTTCACCGCCTACCTAATCACGCTGTCCAAATTCCGTCTGTTGCAACGCAAACTAGTCTCTCAATTTTTGAGCTATCTTTATGAAACTTGGCACACAAGCTTCTTATTGCTGTACGCTGTAAATAAGTCGGAACGAGCCAGATCGTATAGCTGCCATAGAAACTATCGGCCGATTTTTGTTGTTTTTCAAGATATTGCAACAAGATATTGCATTTGGCAAATCTTGTTCTTATTACGTTCTTAATGTGCCGTCAAAATTGTATCAAAATCGGACCACTATAACATATAGCTGCCATATGAACAATCGGCTGAAATCAGGGTTTATGTATGCAAACCTGTTTTGTTTTTGGAAATACCGCACATTATCAATACTTTTTAATGTTATATAGTAACCCGCCTTTAGATTTTCAATTTAAATATCTTAGACGTTTATATTCTATGGCTGTTAAAGGAATAATCAGTCAGTCCGTCTGTCTGTTGCAAGCCAAAATAGGCACACAGTTATTGAGCTATCTTCATGAAACTTGGCTCACAAGATTCTTATTTCTGCCCTCTTTAAATAAGTCGGAACGAGCAAGATCGGACCGATATATCGTATAGCTTCATGAAACCTATCGGCCGATTTTCGTTATATTACAAGATATAGCTATCAGGCTTACCACATCCAAATCTAAGTGTGTCCTTAATAATAAAGTTTCATCAAAATCGAACTTTCATAATTTATAACGATCAAATATCGTCATAATGAAGGTACATATCTCTTGCAATTTTATGAAAATCTGAGTACTATTACATATAGCTGTGTACTACTGCAAAGGTATAAAACCTTCGGCAAGCCGAAGGTAGCCTTGCTTTCTTGTTTTTACTCATTTTTATAACCTTCGACCATTGAAAATGGTCAAAAAGGGTACACTACCTTTTTGCAAATGTATGTAACTGGAATAAGGAGGCGGACCCCATAAAGTATATATATTCTTGCTTAGGATCACTAGCCGAGTCGATTGAGCCATGTCCGTCTGTCTGTCCGTCTGTCTGTCTGTCTGTCTGTCTGTCTGTCCGTCCGTCTGTATGAGACAACAGATCTCAGCTATTAGAATAGCTAGAGACACCATGGAGGTTCCTATATATAATAGGCAGATAAAGTTTATTTCAAATGTTTGATGCCACGCCAACCGCCCCCACAAATCCGTAATTTTCGATTATTAAGCAACGTATTAAACGTTAAAGTTCTGCTGTGATATATATCAGCACATAAGCATTTCATTTCCTAGTGAACGGACGTGTTTTTTTTGCGCTTCGATTTTTCGGCTTTTTTTTTATTAAAAACAACCGGTGTTTTCACTTTAATTAACTTTAAACTCGAAGTTTAAATTTAGCCCGTTCACGACGCGTGTGTATGCTTCTGTAAATTAGTCAAACTAATCTGTGTTTGCTAATTTTAGATTCTATTTTTTTTCTGTTTTGTGCATCGGTTCTGCATAGTTTGGTGCATTTCGTTCTATCTATTCTCTTTTCGGTAAGCGACGTAATTGTTAGTGTTGTTTGTCACCGCTAATTTTTGTCTCTCCTTACCTCTCCTAATTCTTTGAGCGTGCCTAAGCTGCTCTCACGCTTTGCCGCTCTAGCACTTGTCTTTTTCTCTGCTTTCTCTGCTCTCTGCCCTTTACGCGCGTTAATTTCTCTCTCTTGCGCTCATCCCTTTTCTTGTTTTGGTTTTGTTTTCTTTTTGGCTGATTTTGTTTTTACAGTAGGTGTTCCTTATAATGGACGTTTTAATTTGTTTCAAGAAATCCTGCCTTAAGCAGGTGACTGCCGCCCAGGCAAGCATCTCGTGTTGGCTATGTGAGACGCGAAGTGTGCTGAATATACTGGCCCGACGGCTGACGCCGTAGCCAAGCGCACTGGGTTGCGTTATTGCTGTGATGTGTGTAGGGAGGTGGAGAACGAAATGTGTTCGTTTATGCGTCAAACGAAAACTGGATTTAGGGAACTGTTTGGAAGTTTTCGCAAACTTTCTGACCAGTTCTCTGCGCTTGATTCGTCTTTCAATAACCTTAAGTTATTGAATGAATCACCAAAGCGTAAGAAATCCGCACGAAACCAAAAGGCTTTAGTAAGCGCCACCCATCTCCCTCTAATTGACCAGCCAAGCACGCCAGTGACCCAGCCGTTAATTTCGTTTACCAATCCCCCAATAGTAACGAGGTCTTCGGCTCAATCGCTTTCTGATAATGTCATTGAGTGTGTGCAACCTGTAACGCCCATAATTTCCAACAAGTCCGCTGTGGTCTCGTTGCCCGTGCCACAGTTAATATTTTTACCGAAGGCGTGTTCAAGTTCTGGTTTACCAGAAGAGAACCTATGCTCTGGAGTTATACCTGAGGTGCCTAAAAAGATTCTAGGTGTTCCACAAGGAAACAAATTTTTGTTTCCAGGCTTGCCCCTGACCTCACATCAAATGATGTAACAGCCTATATTCAAGGCAAAATTCATTCCTTGGATATTAAAGTGGAAAAATTTAAGTTTTCTTACGAGAGGGACATATCATCCTTCAAAATAAGTGTCCCCAACGAACTCCTGGGCATTATATGCTCGTCTCAATTTTGGCCGGAGCATGTAATGGTCAAAGAGTTCGAAACAAAGAAGAAGAAAAATCGCCCACCGATTAATCTTCGTCTCTAGTCTCAGCCCAAACAAAAACAACATTAAACAAAATAAACTAACATGTGTAGTAGGCAATTTAATTTGTATTTAATAGATAATGTAGATTGTATTAGATTTTTATTTACAGCTTTTTTTACTTTGATGAAACTTAAACTTCTCCGCCTTCATTCATCGTACATTGCATTTGATATATCGATATTATACATGGTTGCTTTTCTTTACAATAAATCGATATCAAACTGTTATTCAATACGATAGTTATGTTGTTACAATATGTGTTTATCTTACATGCTATAATATCTAAATCTATTACAATTCGACCATCCTGATTTAGAGATAGCCCTCTATCTCCCTTATATTCTTGTAACATACATTAAATATTCTAGATTTTTATCCAAGGTTTCATATTATGCGCACCCCACACTCCATGATACGGGTTTCGAGTTAATTGAAAACCATTGACGTCCTTCAATATATATCTATCATTGTTTAACACTTTAAATATTTCATACGGACCTTTCATTTTAGGTATTAATTTTCTTGCTACCCCTGCTGTGCTATCGAAAGTTTTTACCATCACTTAATCACCCACACTATATTTGATCGCTACCTTTTTCTTTTAATTAAATGTCTTTTCATTATTTGCCTGTGCTAATACTTGATTTTTTTTCGCCTATTTCTCTAAATTGCTCTAAATTCCGTTCATTATTTTCTAAATGATTCATCGTTTCTAACATTGCTTCTAACTCATCACTAACCTTCCCTTTCTGAGCTAATCCAAACAGCATTTCACTTGGTAATTTCTTCGTACTACAATGCTGCGTGTTGTTCAACGTATACTCTACTTCCTCAATCACAGAGTCCCAATATTGTCCATTCTCAGGTTCCCTTAGTTTAAAAATCATAGGTCCTTAACTTCTATTAATTCTCTCTACCTGTCCATTTGCCTGTGGCGAACCCGTAGCAATTTTAATGTGTTTTACATTCAAATCGTTTAAAAAATCTTCGAAATCCACCGATGTAAAACAACTACCACGGTCGGATATAATACAAGTTGGTTTACTATATGCCCTAAAATATTCTTTTAAAGCGCTTATAACCTCCTTAGTGTTTGTAGTCTTAGTTGTATATAATCTTACAAACTTCGTAAACCCATCTACCACTACCAAAATATGTTTTTTCAATCTGCTATTATCAACTGGACCATAATGATCTATATGAATTATCTCAAATGGTTTATTTCCTTTAGGTATACTGTGCAACAATCCTTCCCCTTTACCATATTTTGTTGAAAAAGCAATACACTTTAAACAATTTTCAATGTGCTCCATAACTTTATTCCTCATATTCGAAAACCAATAACTTTTAACTATCGCACTTAACATCTTGTCTCTACCAATATGTCCTAAGTGATCATGATACTTATATAACACATGATCCTCCATCCTTTGTGGCACACAAAACAATAATCTACCATCATTGGTTTTTCTAAACACAATGCCATTTCTCATTTCGTAAAGCTTATGCTCATTTTCCATCAACAATTTCTTAATATTCTGTAATTTTTCATCTTTGGCCTGAGCAATTATTAAATTAGTTTCAAAACTATTTGCCTCAGTGATCATTATCGCATCATTACATCTGCTAAGTGCATCTACATGTTACATTTGTTTACCCGCTCTATGCTTCAGTTCATAATCAAATTCTTGCAATTCCAAAGCCCACCTGGCAATTCTCTGATTAAGCTAAATCTTATTTAACGTTAACGTTAAAGAATTACAATCTGTCACTATCTTAAAGTGTCTGCCTTGCAAATATATCCTAAATCTCCGTAAAGCATATATAATTGCTAAGGTTTCCAATTCAAAACTATGGTATTTGGCTTCTGTTTCTGTTGTCCTTTTCGAAAAATAAAATACCGGATGCCACTTTCCATCATGCTCTTTTTGCATCAATACCGCCCCAAATCCTAATGCACTGGCATCACAATGAAGTTCAGTTTCCTTTTTATGATCAAACATAGCTAAAACCGGTGCCTCAACTAATTTGTCCTTTAACTGTTGAAAACAATCTAACTCTCTTTCCTCAAATTTAAACTTTTTATCCTTTCTTAATAAATCATATAACGGTTTCGCTATCGTTGAAAAGTTTTTTATAAATCTTCTAAAATAAGAACATAACCCCAGGAAACTGTGAACTGTCTGAGTTTTCACTCGTATGGGAAAATTTCTAACTGCTTCTTATCCCTTTCCTTCTGCTCTAATGCCATCTTTAGATATTTCAAATCCCAAATACTTAACTTTATCCTGTAAAAATTCACATTTGTCTAGCCTTAGTTCTAATCGATTTTCCACTAAACGTTTAAAGACTTCTTTCAAAATTAGTAAATGATCCTTCATACCCGCACTCGCAATCATAATGTCATCCATATGACGGAGAAGATAAGTTATCTTCTTTATTGGTTGTAGTACTTCTTGTATTGTGTAGTGAGTCCCCTTTTAAAATATTTCCAAAGCACGTGTGTCTCTTCGTTCTCTTCATTTTCTTCTATAATAATGAACGACTACACTTTTTCAAAGTTACCAGGGCCACACTCGATCTTACAAAAATCAAGACCTCACAATCAAAATACAACCCTGACACTCTTATCGATAAGTCTTCCATAAAACCCATCATCGATAAGGCGCCCTTTTCAAATCAACATCTCCATCTCCGACACGGCCATTCTGATATACTACACGTCCTCGTGTATGTGCTACACTCATTGTAAATCAGAAATTCACTCTGTATTTAAGCCTTAACATTTATTGTAAAATAACAATTCAACTTAAAAATTTCTTTCATTAACATTTTGGTCTCTTCGGTAACATAAATTCTAGTGTTCATTAACCTTTTTAAAGCTTTAACTTCTTCTTACTATTTTTAAATTATCTTATTTCAATTGAAATTCTTCCTCAAATAATTCGTTGAATTTTCATATTTCAACTCAAAAGTTCTACACATATTTCTTCAGGTAAATTCATTTCAAATTCATTCATTTTTTTTTGTTTACATGAATTAAACTCTTATTAAACAACAACAAATCATATTTTTTTTCATTCATTTTCTTTTCTCGTTTAACTTTTTCATCTTCTTTTCTCTTTTTCTCTCCAAATATTATCTTTATCAAAATACCACTCCAGGGTCAGGTGCCGCCACGTAGCAATCGACAACCGCGTATCTCAATACACCTTCCGCCATTCGACTGTCTATTTCAACAGCTTCCATAACCATCTCTTTCAACGGCTTTACTACTGTCTATTTCAACAGCTTCACTACTGTCTATTTCAACAGCTTCACTACTGTCTATTTCAACAGCTTCACTACTGTCTTTTTCAACAGCTTCACTTGGCGGGCTATCCTCGATCTCAAGCTCGTTTGGCACCTCCCCATTTGGTAATCTTCTTAATCTTTCATGCGCGTATTTATACCGTCTGTTACTTTTCATACTCTTTAACGTATATCTGTCGTTCTCTTATACCTCAGTTATCTCGAATGGACCTCTATATTTAGGATCTAATTTAGTCTGGTTTCTTTCACTATTATTGAGCAACACAAAATCTCCTACCCTAAATTTAACTATTTTAGCCCTGCTTTTATCAAATCTTTTCTTCTCATTCTTTCCTGATTTTTCTATATTTTGTAAAGCCTGGGCTCTTATCTCAGTCAAATTAATTTCTGCGTTTGAGTCATGAATGGCCATGCCCTCAAACCAATAGTAATCGTATACTTTGTCAAGCGTTTTCTCCCATCCCAGATGCATTATGGATTCATGTACTTGGTTAATAACCGACCATTTAAATCCCCGAGGTACTACTGGTGAACAAAGGGTCTTGCCATTCCTTTGGATAACCCTGTACAAAACTCCAGCCCTCAACTCATATGTCTTGGACAAATCCAATGAGAATTCATCATTGTTCAACTTGGAAATAATATCTACTATATCTGGATCTTTCTGTTGTTCTGCATGAATCCAATCTTCAGATACTTCGGTTAGTTCGATTCGCTTTTCAACAACCTTTACATATTCAGGGGAGTTTTTTGGAGGAAGTGGATTTCTGGAAAAGAAATCAGCATGGGCCATACGTTTGCCTTCTCTATATTCTATATCAAAATCAAATGTTTGTAAATATGCCCACCAACGGTAAACTCTGGGCAACAACTCAATCTTGTTTCGAGATGATTTTAGCGAATTACAATCCGTGAATATTACAAATTTTCTACCATGTAAGTAGTGTCGAAAATGCTTAACAGCATTGACCACAGCAAGTGTTTCTAATTCGTATGAAGTATATTTAGATTCGCATGGACTTGTTGTCTTACTATAATACTCCACTACATACGGTTTATGGTCAATTCTATGCAAGCGTATGGCACCATATCCGATTGCACTTGCTTCGGTGTGCAACTCGATCGGATACTGAGGGTCGAAGATCATCAAGACTGGCTTATTTGTTAGAATGTAAATAATTTTCTTACGAATCTCCTCATGGTCTATTTTCCACTTGAACTTATTTCTCTCGGAGGTTGGAAATTATAGAGGCTTCATTAGCTGTGAAAATCCGGGAATCAAGGATCAAGGATTCTATTTTTCGCGAATTCGGCCTAATCTCACCCGCCCTCACTTCAAATCCTAAATATTGGACAGCAGTCCTTAAGAAGAAACATTTTTCAACATTGAATGAGAACCCAGCCTTTGTTAAAATGTCCAAAACAATCTTTAGCCTCTCACAAGCGGTTTCCTTGGTTGGAGCTACAATCATTATGTCATCCATGTACACAATGACATACGAATAAGCTATCTCACCTAACGCCTTCATGACGGCTCTTTGGAAAACTGATGGGGCATTCTTGAGTCCAAATGGCATCGACAGGAACTCGTACTGTCCGTCAGGGGTGACGAAAGCTGTGTATTCGACAGAGTTCGGATGCATGGGGACTTGATAATACCCACTTGCCATGTCCAAACAGGTAAAGAACTTTGCACCGCGCAGCCTGGCTATCTGATCAGCTATTAAGGGAAACGGAAACTTATCGGCAACAGTATTTGAGTTAAGTTCTCTATAGTCAACACAAAGCCTGGCTGATCCGTTCTTCTTCTTTACCAATAAAACAGGGCTCGCAAAGGGGGAACTACTCGGTCTGATAACTTTGTACTCTAATAGCTCTTGAATTTTGCTTCGGACTACATCTCTCTCACTGGGACTCAATCTATATGGTCTTCTCTGTACAGTTTTGGTCTCGTCGATCAATCGAATTATCATTTCACCTGAATTAACACGAGTCTGTGGCGTTCCCTTTATAAACGAATCTGTGTAAGATTTTAACAGTGTTATTACTTCGTTTTTGTCTTCACCATATACATCACTCTCTATCTTATCAAATGAGTTGTCTTCTACTGTAGAGCACGTATTTACAGTTTTTGATTTAATTATTTCAACTCCCTCACAAGACACCATTGCAACGTATCCCTGAGCTAAAACTTCTCGTCCTAGTACCATATTATTTGACATACAGTCATCTGGTATTACATGAAATATTACATTTAGACTATTTCCATTAATAAGGACATTATTATCAATTTGCATTGTGCTACAAACATTAGCATTTCCAATTCCTTTCAAACTTACAACATTATTTAGTCTTTTTCCACTTAGCTTGTTTGAGAAACTCTCTTTTACTAATGAGCACTCCGATCCCGAATCAAAAATAATTGGAAAGTTCTCACCTCGCAACAGCATACTTGTTTTTGGCTCTTCTACCACGCACAGCTCAGCCCTCTTTTC
Source organism: Zaprionus tsacasi (assembly GCA_018904105.1). Classification (NCBI taxonomy): domain Eukaryota; kingdom Metazoa; phylum Arthropoda; class Insecta; order Diptera; family Drosophilidae; genus Zaprionus; species Zaprionus tsacasi. The sequence goes on from JAEIFR010000156.1 coordinate 99,396, forward strand.
GTTCCGCGATCCAGCTCCACCAGTTAACATGTTCTTTGGGCATTGTGAAGCTATATGGCCTTGCTCCTGGCAACGATATCAAGTTACGCTGCCCTTAAAATGTTGTTGAAACGGTTGGTTTCCTCGTTGATCCTGCCTCGGCATACCAGTGCTCTGCTTCCTGTTTCTGCAATCAGCCATTTTGTGGCCCATGTTACCACAACGATGACACTTTATTGAAGAAAACTTGGTTCGCTTTGCTCCAGATTCCTCGTTTCCCATATGCTGCGTACGCTTGTCAAACGCAAAGACCTGCAACTCGGCTTGTAACTCACGTCTGGTCTTGATATCCGCAGTGTATGTTATTCGTTGCAGTCGTCGATCAACGTTGGCCAAATGTCCCAGGACCACAGATACAGCAATCCTCTCAGCGTCGAAGCCCTTCCATTTGCAAACGAGTGATGTCACCAAGCGACTACCATATATCGCAAGGCACTCACCGTTGCTGGGGCGACCGTTTAATAACTGTAAAAACATGGCGGCCGGCGTCTCAATTTTTGCATAGCGTTGCTGAAATAACTGCTTAAATTCCAGCCATGTTACTCCTGAGTAACATATTTGAGAGAGCCATTGGGACGCGCTTCCTTCCAGCGATTTTGTTAGTGCCAGTATTAGAGCACTGCCTTCCAGTGGGTTTTCACTTAAAACAATATCAACGGTTTCACACCATTGAGTGGCGTCGGCGCCCGAAGTCTCGGCATTGAATTTTGGCAATATGACGCCGCCATTTTGTGCCGGCTCTCGTACCGACACTTGCAAAGTTTTTGCCAATTCCAGGAAACTTTGGCTTTGCTGCTCCATCAAAATGCGAAGTTGATCTTCCATGTTTCGTTGGCGAGAATTATATCCCACTTCTGATGACGGAGAAGATATGTTATCTTCTTTATTGGTTGTAGTACTTCTTGTATTGTGTAGTGAGTCCCCTTTTAAAATATTTCCAAAGCACGTGTGTCTCTTCGTTCTCTTCATCTTCTTCTATAATAATGAACGACTACACTTTTTCAAAGTTACCAGGGCCACACTCGATCTTACAAAAATCAAGACCTCACAATCAAAATACAACCCTGACACTCTTATCGATAAGTCTTCCATAAAACCCATCATCGATAAGGCGCCCTTTTCAAATCAACATCTCCATCTCCGACACATATATATTATAACCTAAAATAAAATAATAATAAAATAATAATAATAATAATAAATAAATCTTTGAAAAACTTGTGGAGCTGTCTTCAATCCCATCGGCATTCTTAAAAATTCGTATTGGCCTAAAGGGGTGACAAACGAAGTGTATTTTATCGATTCCTTATCCATCAACACGGCCGGCACAAATCCTCTGACTGAACCCTCCACGAGGGTGCCGGCTGGGCAATGGGCTGTGTATTGACTCAAACATCAGAGTCAGACACTGTCTTGTTGCTCGGGCCAATGCACGGCCCAGCTAAGGCAAGGACACAACAACATACGGACTATCAAAGTCTGGTGTTGCGGTGTCCGATGCCATGGTCAGAGGTGCCTGGCAGATAGGCCTAAAATGCTATGGGGTGGTTCCCAAGAACAAAATTAACCAAAGAATGCAGTAGAAGATGGAGTCATCTATTAATTCAACTCGGGCTGGGATGTCAGCCCAAACGTCGGTGGAAGGCGTGACTGCTACCACCGGCGGGCACGGGGGGGTGAACACCCCTCTACGTGTCGCCAGCGGTCACACCTCTGTACTGGTGGGAGCAGGCCAGGACAGTTGTACAACTACTGCCTCAAAGTCCAAGAATGCCAAGATGTGGCGCGGTACCAGAGTCCATGCAGACTCGGACAGTGACCCTCAAGGCATAGAAATAAGTGCCGAGGCGGAAGAAAGCCTCTTGCGCTCCCCAGTCAAGGGTTCCAACTCCCCTAGTAGGGAAGGGCCCAAGAAGACGAAGGAGGGCTTGAGAGCCAAAGCCCAGTACAAGGCAGCTCTGAAAATTAAATCTAGGCTCACTGGCAGTACCAAACTCACCCCTGAGGAGAGGAAAAAGCTGGAGTGGGCCGAAGAGAAAATCGAAGAGGGAAGGAAACATTTTGAGGGCAAATTGGCAATGAAGGCCACTTCAAGCCAATATGCCAACAAGGTCGAGGAGTTGCTGCTCACTAAAAGGCAGCGGTCTGAAGACCAAGACAAGGCGGATGTGCCCGCGAGCAAGCGGCCGCGCCAGAAGGTGGAGAAAACCCCCAGGAAGCCACTGCCGAAAAGGGAGACAGCGAGAGATGTGGCGCGACGGCACCTAGTCGTCGCGCTCATCGACCGCAGTAACCCCAACGGCAAAATGACACCCGAGAAGTGGAAGATGGTAGAACTGAGGCTATTGGACGCCCTATTCAAAAGAATGGAGGAGCCAGAGTCTCAGCCTACCACCTTTGACGGAGCGGGGTGGCTCAACGGGGTAAAAATACTCAGCTGCAAGGATGACCTCACCCTGAAGTGGGTCACCGAAACTGTTTCCAAGATGGACGCCCCCTGGGAAGGTGCTAAGCTGGAGGTAGTTGACAGAACTTGTATTCCATCAATACCAAAAGCGAAGGTACTCTTCCCAAGGGTCGTACCTAAGGAACAGGCGCTCAAATTGCTCCGATGGCAGAATCCGGACGTGCCAACCTCTGACTGGACGGTACTGCACGCTGGCAAGCCGGAAGGCAACGGCCAACAGATGGTCCTCCAGATCAACAAGGAGGCCGAGGATCTGCTGTACCCGAGGTTCGGGAAGATGGCGTGGGGAGTAGGTAATGTATACCTACGACTCAAAAAGCGCCATCCGAACGATGCCAACGCCAACACGCTGGAGGTCGGCGAGGTGGAGAAGGACCTCGAAGCCTTGACTGAGGCGGCCAACAGTCTCGATATCGACGAGGAAACGGAGGAGGATGGTGACCTGACTATCATAGCCAACCCATCCAAGCTGAAGGAATCCGATAATAGCCATAAAGCTGAAGATCCTTCAGCTAAATCTCCATAAGAGCAAGTTGGCGTCGGCGGAGCTCCTTCTAACCCTGGAGGAGGAGTCCGTCGACGTAGCCCTAGTCCAGGAGCCCTGGATCGCGTCGGGCAACAAGATCGCTGGGCTAGGGTCTAGCAACTACACTATCTTCTACCCGACCACCGTAAGTAGAGCTAAAACTGCAATTCTTGTAAGAAAAGGCATCTACGCTTATCTTATGTCCAATTACAGCACTGACGACATCACGGTGATAGCGCTAGAGGGTTGCAAGGACGAACCACTCCTAATGGCGTCCTGCTATCTAGCGCAAGACAGGGAATCACCGACGGAGGAGACGGAGCGTCTGATACAGGAGGTGAGCCGGAAGAGGCAACCCCTGCTGATAGGCGCCGACGTAAACGCCCACCACACCCTATGGGGCTGCAAGGACGTGAACAACAGGGGTGAGTCACTTTTAGACTTCATTCTTAAATACAATCTTAAGATCGCGAACAGGGGAGAGGAACCCACCTACGTGGGTCCCACCTCATCAAGCGTCATAGATTTAACACTCGCGTCTGGAACAAATACCGAAGTCACTGAGTGGAGAGTTCTCAGCAAACCCTCCTTCTCTGATCACAGGTATATCCAGTTCAAAGTTGAACTCGAGTGCAAAGTGACAAAAAGTCTTTACAAGAATCCCCGGAATACCAACTGGGATATGTATAAGACCAAAGTGACTAGGACACTCCCAGAACCACCACCGATCGTATCAACGGCGGACACTGAGAAGTCCGTGAAGACTCTCTGTCACCACCTAACCTCGGCCTTCAACACAGCGTGCAAAACCTCAATTGTAAGAAGGAAACACAGGCCACCCTGGTGGAATCCACAATTGAAAGCACAACGCACCGACCTACAAGAAATCTTCAAACTGGCCAAACAAGCGGATGAAGATCTTGTATGGGACGAGTACAAAATAAGGCTCCGTGACTTTAAGAAAAAGGTCCAGACAGCCAAAAGGAACTCCTGGAGATCCTTCTGCTCTGGCATAGAGAAGGTCACAGAAACCGCAAGGCTTAGAAAGCTTCTGTCGAGCCAACCGGCAATCCAGAGCCAACTAAGAACCAGCGATGGCCAATGGACGGGTAGCAGCAGGGAAGCGACTAATGCCCTTTTAAGCGAGCACTTCCCCGGATGCACAGATATACCCTATCCGCAACAACCATTGCATACGAACCCAAGGTCCGATGTACCAGGGAATATAATCACACCACATAAAATCCAGTGGGCCATAGACTCGTTTGAGAGTTACAAATCCCCTGGCCTAGATGGTGTAATACCAGCCATGCTACAGAAGACCAAAGAAAAGGTCACCCCATGGCTGGAATCGATATTCAAAGCATGTCTGAGGCAGGGATATGTACCGGTACCCTGGAGGACAGAACGTGTTGTGTTCCTGCCAAAAGCAGGAAAATGCAGTCACATGCAGCCGAAAGATTACAGACCGATAAGTCTCACCTCATTCCTGCTAAAAACTTTCGAAAAACTTCTGGATCTACACATAAGAGGAGGCATGGACCGACTCGTAGAATCCAACCAACACGCATACACAAAAGGGAAATCGGTGGAAACAGCGCTACACTCCCTAGTAGCCACCATCGAAAAAGCCCTACACCACAAAGAATTTGCCTTAGGAGCGTTCCTGGACATCTCAGGTGCATTCAACAATGTATCTACGGAAGCGATCATGCGGAGCCTGAGAGCCGCAGAAACCCACGAAGCTGTAAACTCTTGGATATGCAATCTACTGAGCTGCAGAAGAGTAAGAGCCGAATGGGGAACCACGACCATAACAAAAGCAGCGCACAGAGGCACGCCACAAGGCGGAGTTCTGTCGCCGCTGTTGTGGAATTTAGTGGTAAACGACGTCTTAAGGAAATTTAAACGAGAAGCCCCCAAGATAACCACCTATGCAGATGACATAGCCATAATTATCGTGGGCAAATGTCCAATGACAATCAGCTCTGTCATGGATAATACACTCAAAGAAATACTGAAGTGGACAATGGAGGTCGGACTCAGTATCAATGCGGACAAGACGGATCTAATTCTCTTTACCAAGAGATACAAGATACCGAAATGGACTCCGCCATCTATAAACGGTGCCATGCTCGAGCCAAAAAAGAGCGTAAAATATCTAGGAATAGTATTGGACAGCAAGCTGAGTTGGAAACCCAATGTCGAGGAAAGGGTTAAGAAAGCCACCAATGCACTTTACGCATCGCAAAAGATGCTAAGTAGCACGTGGGGCTTGTCTCCCAGACTAATGCACTGGATTTTCATCTCAATTGTTCGTCCAATACTACTCTACGGTATCCTAGTATGGTGGAAGGCCACTAAAAAATCCACATACCTCCTAACAATGGAAAGGGTACAAAGACGTGCACTGATGTGCATTACTGGGGCACTGAGATCCACTCCCACAAAGGCCCTGGAAGTGATACTCGGAGTTCTCCCAATTGACATACAGGCCAAACTACTAGCACAAAAGACTGCGCAACGTCTTGGTGCTACGGGACAAATGGCCTTCGCAAACTACGGGCACAGCGAAGTGGGAGGAGAGTCATTCAATAGCACGGACTATATGACCCCAATAAACAACTTCTCTAGAACGCCCACTCTAATGGACCATGAAGATTGGAAAATCGGCATGGACGAATACGCAACAAAGTTGTTTACGGACGGATCCAAAATGGAAGCCGGCGTGGGCGCCGCGGTCTACTGTGCAGATCCGCTCATTCAAGTGTCGTATAAGTTGCCGGATTACTGTAGCATCTTCCAGGCGGAGGTCTTCGCTATAAGGAAGGCGGCAGAACTCGCGACAACACTCAACACAAATCGGGTCAACATCCTAGTCGACAGTCAGGCGGCTATCAAATCTTTGCAATCCTATGTCATCAGCTCCGGAAGTGTACTGGCAAGCAGGGAAGCATTAGATGCATTAAGCATCCGATCGAAGGTGCGCATCTTCTGGGTTCCCAGCCACCAGGGCATTGACGGAAACGAGATGGCAGACAGGCTAGCGAAAGAGGGTGCCGAATCTAGACAGCTGACAGTTGAAGACCTGAAGCCACCGCTGCGATCAATAAGCCACAGCCTAGAACAAGGCGCTGCAGTAACAGCAGGAAGAAGATGGCACAACACGAAAAACTGCAAAATAACCCGCACTATGTGCAACAACGCAAACGCGAAACTAGCCCATTATGTCACTCAGCTCCCGAGAAGAGACTGTAGAACAATGATAGGCATACTCACGGGTCACTGTATGACCGCAACTCATGCCAAAAGGTTGGGCATCACCGATAACGACGAATGCAGGAGATGCAAGGAACCAGATGTAAGAGAAACTCTGGAGCACATCATCTGCGACTGCCCCGCTCTCATGACCTTGAGAGCGAAGTACCTTGGACGCCCCCTGCTTGCATCACTAGAAGAAGCAGCGGGCCTGGCACCCCAAAAACTCCTGGCTTTTGCCAAACTAACAAGCTTACCAGACTGGGACAATTAAACCAAGAAATTAACAGCCTCCATCACCTATTCGGCCGCACTAAGGATCATACTGATCTATGTGAGGCCCCCGCACTAAGGGGCCTGCCGATATAACCTAACCTAACCTAACCTATCCATCAACACATGGAAATACCCATTTTTTAAATCCAACTTCGTAAATATCGTTTTATTCACTAACCTATCAAGCAAATCATCTATAACCGGTAAAGGATAGTTGTCTTTTATTATCATCTTATTAAGTCTCCTAAAATCAATACACATTCTTAACTCCCCTGATTTCTTTTTTACTAACACTATTGGCGATGCATACTCTGAACTACTCTCTCGTATTATACCATCCCTGTATACTCATCTAACATCACCTGTAATTTTTCTCTTTTTACATATGATAGTCTTCTTGGTGAACAACTAAAAGGTTTTGCATTATCTACCGTAATATTCATTTCATATTTAACCTTTTGCATCATAGGCTTTTCCGCATTAATATACATCGTTCTTAAAATTTTTTCTAATTCACATCGGACTTGCCATTCTACCTGTTCCCCAATATTGTAAGAATGTTCCTTTACTTCATTGTCTAAAATGTAAATCTGTAATAAAGCTTCTTCAAAATTATCATTCACCTGTGCATGTCCTTTTGTATTATCTTCTAATTCACATAATCTCTCACTAACTAATCCATTGTCTAATGACTTACTCTTACTTTTCATTTCTAACAATTCCTCATCTAACAATTTATCTTCTAATTGTCTGCTATCTAACAATTTAGCTAATTTTATTTCCTGCAGTGGCACTTCATTTACTAACTCTTCATCTTCCAATACACTAATTTCTTCCTTCGTGTTTTCGTCCTGATTTTCAATACACTCTACCGTAATAATTTTTAATGCCGATAAATCAATTTTCAGATCAAATTTGTTCATAAAGTCTCTACCCAGAACTACTCCACACCTCATAGATTCGTCGGAAACAATTATCAAATCAAAATATATTTTAACTTCTTGCTTCTTTACATAACATTGTGTTTTTCCAATAGCAATTAACTGGTTTTCATTTAGCCCAAAATATGTGTTATAACTTTCTTGCAGCCCCACTCCATCTGGGATTAAACTTATCTTAATAAATGATACTGGACTTCCCGAATCTATGAGTGTTTCTGTAATAATTGACTTATTAATACCTTTGCTAAAATAAATTTCAACTGGTCTTACATAATTATTTTCAGACTCCGATTTCCTCTTAGGGCATTGAGCTACCAGGTGCTCTGCAGATCCACATCCATAGCATGTTCCCCTCTCTCGAATTAGTAGCTTGCAATCTTTTTTCCAGTGCCCTTTTATATTGCAATTATAGCAACGCAACTCCTTTACTGCACCGCTCCGCACTGCCTCCAACTTAGCATCACTCCGTTGTTGTATCGGTAGTACCATCCCAGCAAACACCCGCAAAACCTTCTCAGCACTCTCAAAACCCTGCAATTTTGCTTGCATGCGAAGATTGTCCACTGGAATCCCTTCGATAATTCCATCCACCAACTCCTCGTCATCCATGTTAACAAATCAACCTTACTATCATAGTAAGTTACGAAACTCTCTCCAAACTTCCAGTTACGCCGTTCAAATTTTCGTCGTAATTCTCCTTTAGTTACTTTCCCGTCGAATGCCAGTTTTAATTGCTCCAACAACTCCTCGAAAGGTTGAATAATGCGTGCTGGGTCACTATGAAGCCATTGAAGTGCAACACCTTTGAGTTTTGCCATGCAAAACAACATTGCATTTTGGTCAAATTATATGCGATAGCCACATTTCGCAACTGCGTTGTCCAATTACGCACCGACGTTTGACCAGTAAATTCTAACAATACTTCCTTCGCCAGTAGAAACATGCTCGAAGACCCTGCAGCGTTGTCATCAGATTTCGCGCTAATTTGAATTTCATCACCATTTGAAATACCAGCGTCATCTTGTCCGGCGTCTAAATTATTTCCAAGCGGTGCTTCTTCTTGCTGCTCATCCCTCGCTTTAATGCTACTGCGCACTTGTAATTGTGTAATCATGTCTGTTGCTGCTCCTATCTCCGCTTGTAAATTCCTGAGAATTTCTCGATTCTTGGATATCTCTTCCATTTGCACCACCAACATTGCATTATGCATCTCAGTTTCGTCCTCTATTTCAGCTTGATCCATCACCGGAACATTGCCACGCTCCTCTGTTGGTACTGCATTTAAACGCGCCAATAATTCTACTTTGCAGCCACGTGTTGACAAGCCCAAAACTGTCAACCATCTCTTTAATTGTGCCACCGACACTGCCGAAATATCAATATCCATGACGTGAATATTCGGACCACTTCTGATATTGTAGTAGGCAATATAATTTGTATTTAATAGATAATGTAGATTGTATTAGATTTTTATTTACAGCTTTTTTTACTTTTCCTCTTTAGCTTCACTCTTTCCTGACGCTTCGAGATGAAACTTAAACTTCTCCGCCTTCATTCATCGTACATTGCATTTGATATATCGATATTATACATGGTTGCTTTTCTTTACAATAAATCGATATCAAACTGTTATTCAATACGATAGTTATGTTGTTACAATATGTGTTTCTCTTACATGCTATGTTATCTAAATCTATTACACATACTCCTTAACTCTTTCATATTAAAATGTTAGAGGTCTATGTACTAAACTTTCAACTTTATATATTAACAGTCTTTCTTTTTCTTCTCAAATTGTTGTGTTTACTGAGACTTGGTTAAAACCGGATATCCTAAACTCCGAAGTCTTTCCCAGCAAGTTCACAACCTACAGGTGTGATCAACCTGACCGTCGTGGTGGTGGAGTCCTTATTGCAGTCGATTCCACTATCAATTCGGAACTTTTACTGCCGGAGATTCAACTTGGTATTGAATTCCTCTGTGTAAAATTACACTTTACCGTTTTTTTCATTATATAACCTGTTCCTATATTCCGCCGTCATCGGATGTATCTGTCTATTTGCAACATTTGTCTGCAATAAAGACTATATTTAATCTGTTATCAGACAGAGATCATCTTTCAGTTCTTGGGGACTTTAATATCCCTGATTGTAATTGGACAACAAGTGTTGATTCAAATTCTCTTTTGGGGCTTGTATGGATAAACCTGAAAAACTATGTAAACGCGTACGCTGCTTTAGAAAAGCAGATTTTAATTTATTAAATTCCTTAATTTCCCAATTTGATTGGTCGGAATTGTATGTATCTACTGATATATCAGTAGCGACCAATATTTTTTACAAAACTATCTATTCATTCTTTGATATTTGCGTTCCGTGCTTTAATTCATCATCCTCGAGTAAGCCGCCATGGTTTACAAGAGAGTTGTCACGGTTAAAAAATTTAAAATCAAGCCTTTACAAAAAATTTAAATGTAGTAACTCGCCCTTAGCCTTTTCACGCTACTTAAGCGCGTGGTCAGACTTCACAGTCTTAAACGCGAACTGTTATAAAAACTATTTAGCTCGTTGTAAGGTTCAGTTCATTCAGAACCCCAAATAGTTTTATAGTTCTGTTAACACGAAGCGTAAGACTTCTGCTTTTCCTACTAACTTAACGTTTGAAAATGCTAATGCAAATACCGACCAAACCATGGCCTATCTGTTTGCAAAGTTTTTTCTTTTACCCATACAACATTCCAAGTTCGAATGGTATCTTCTCCCCCTTTCTAAACGAAAGCTCCCTTGGCAAGGATCTTCATTTAGTTAAGCCAGTTTTTTCATCAGGCCCTGACGGTGTTCCCGCTTGTATACTTCGGTTCTGTGCCAACTCCTTAAGTAAGCCTTTGCTCAAACTATTTTCGCTGTCCTTAGAAACTTCACTCTTTCCTTCAATTTGGAAGGAATCTTTTATTATCCCCTTATTGAAAAAGGGCAGCAAGTCTGTAGCAAGCAATTATAGAGGTATCTCTAAATTGTAGGCCATACCTAAATTTTTCGAGAATGTTATAACTCCTCACTTGCAACATTTATGCAGATCCGTTATTTCACCTTTTCAACATCTGGCGTTCCTCAAGGGAGTCATCTCGGCCCCTACTTTTTACGCTTTTCATCAATGACCAGCCTTTGGTCATACGTAACTCTCGTACTCTCATGTACGCGGATGATGTAAAGCTTTGTTATCAATTTAAAGACGACCACTGTCACTCACACTTACAAGCCGGCCTAAATAGTTTTCATTCGTGGTGTTGTGCCAATTTTTTAAACCTGAACAGCTCTAAATGCAAGCTGATGACATTCTCTCGAGCCAGTCCAATGTATACTTCTTATTCTCTTTGTGGTTGTGTCTTGGAAAGAATTACCCTAGTTGATGATTTGGGGGTCCGTTTGGACCGAAAACTAAAGTTATCCAATCATATTTCTAATATGGTCAATAAAGCTATGGCTTTATTTTAGAGATGGTCTAAGGAATTTGACGATCCTTATCTTACAAAGACCCTCTACATCTCACTTGTTCGTCCTATTCTTGAATACGGTTCATGCGTATGGTGTCCCCAGTACACTATTCATAACGAACGCATCGAGTCCGTACAAAAGAACTTTTTACTTTTTGCTTTACGTGGCCTTAACTGGGATGAAAATTAAAGACTGCCTTCCTATAACAATAGACTCTTATTATTAAATTTGCCTTCCCTAACTAATCGCAGAACCATGCTAGGGGTATTATTTATTAACAACCTTCTGCAAGGAGACATTGACAGTGAAGCCCTTGTAAGACAGCTTCACTTCTCTGTCCCATGCAGAAGTACTCGTAATTATCTTCCACTAATTCTTCCTTATTGTAGATCGAACTATGCACTGCACGATCCGTTCAGGGTATTATGTTCGGACTACAATAAACTTCAACACGTCATAGCTGGCACTAACTCTATTGCTGCTATGAAGTTTTTAATTCTTCTCTATCTAGTACGTAATTAGTAATATTATTTCCTCGATATTCTTTTTATTGCATGCATATTCTATCTTCTATCCACGTTTTCTATGTTTATCGCGTTATTTCCTTTCGCGTGTCTATTCGCATTTTTACCGCGTTTCCGTGTCGTCCGTTATGCGACGGTGCCTCTCGGTCGGTTAGGCAGGAGGTGGACTTCGTCTGGGTTCCGCGCGCAACAAGCATCGGCTTGGTGTCGTTGGACCACTTGTTAATACATTTATTGTATTCAACGTCCAAAAAAAAAAAAAAATAAAAATATGTATAAAGCTTTATGCAATATGAACATATCCTGCAAATTACAATCCGATCGGATCAATATCACAGAAGTTATTCAAGTACACGTTTTCAGTACAAATGTACGAGCAGCAGCCTGTAGCTGCGCGCATTTGATGTCGACGTCGACTTTGTGTCGGGTCGCCTTACTCTTTACGCGCGTCGATGTGTGATTGCGAGCGAGTAAGCTATATGTAGAGAAGTATTTGTGCTGAATTTCTGTTACGTGCAACCCAAAATTTATGTTTAATTTACTAATACTTTAATTTGTAATACTTGTGTGTGTGTTTAAGCAAAAATGTATATGTGTATATCTTAATATTAATAATTTTTAATTTCAATGTTTATATCTAATAATTAATATTGTAACAACCCGTACCTTATTAACCAACGCACAGTTCGAATTAACAAATGATTTATTTTCACTTCAGTGTGATTGCTTCCAAAGTCAAAGACAAACTAAAACTACGAAGTAATTATGTATAACATAAGAGTAAAGTAAAGTTATTGAACGAGAGCGCGAGCGCGAGAGAGCGTTGACCGTCGATCTTCGCTCAGCATCGTGGTGCTGGTTCCCACTTCCCTTCCTTCCTCACCAGCTTCAGCTTCAGGGCATCCATGTTGTGTGGCTCATTCTCTTCCGGGGTCGGCAAGCTTGGTGGTGTTTCAGGATCCAGATACTGACCCGCCTCAAGCATGGGTAAGGGGTCAATGTTAGACGCATCGGATTGTGTACTCTGTTGGGGAAGCTTTTTAGATGGTTTGCATTCCTCATAAGGGTTCGACCCTCCCCTACACCTTTCACTATATTTCCTTTCCTCTCCACCACTTCATATTCAGTAGTGTCGAAGTTCGGAGTAAGCTTGTGGGGAAAAACTAAATTTTTAAGGACCACTTTGTCTCCTACGCTGATATCTGCTTCTTTTGCTCCCCTTCTTTTGTCTGCAATTTCCTTTCCCTTTTGCTTACCTATACAGTCTCTATCTTTTTCCGCTGAATCAGAAAATTCGCCAACCAAATCTTGTGTACCTGGTGTAGGGGTAAAATATATATCCCCCGTTTTAAGTAAAACGCAAACGCACAACTCAGTTTTTGTCTTTAATTTATTCACACTTGACGTTAGCCTTTTGCTGATTCTGACTCCGTTTGCGATCTGCCTCTTCGCATGTTGCGAAACAGACAGAACGAACGACAACTTAAGCATAATGTTTATATACAGTGTTGATACAACAAACTTATATACAATGTTGAAATAACAAACTTATATACAATGTGTGTGTTGGCCGGCACAAATCCTCTGACTGAACCCTCCACGAGGGTGCCGGCTGGGCAATGGGCTGTGTATTGACTCAAACATCAGAGTCAGACACTGTCTTGTTGCTCGGGCCAATACACGGCCCAGCTAAGGCAAGGACATAACAACATACGGACTATCAAAGTCTGGTGCTGCGGTGTCCGATGCCATGGTCAGAGGTGCCTGGCAGATAGGCCTAAAATGCTATGGGGTGGTTCCCAAGAACAAAATTAACCAAATAATGCAGTAGAAGATGGAGTCGTTTAGAGATTCAACTCGGGCTGGGATGTCAGCCCAAACGTCGGTGGAAGGCGTGACTGCTACCACCGGCGGGCACGGGGGGGTGAACACCCCTCTACGTGTCGCCAGCCCAGTACAAAGCAGCCCTGAAAATTAAATCTCGGCTCACTGGCAGTAACAAACTCACCCCTGAGGAGAGGAAAAAGCTGGAGAGGAAAAAGCTGGCCGAAGAGAAAATCGAAGAGGGAAGGAAACATTTTGAGGGCAAATTGGCAATGAAGGCCACTTCAAGCCAATATGCCAACAAGGTCGAGGAGTTGCTGCTCACTAAAAGGCAGCGGTCTGAAGACCAAGACAAGGCGGATGTGCCCGCGAGCAAGCGGCCGCGCCAGAAGGTGGAGAAAACCCCCAGGAAGCCACTGCCGAAAAGGGAGACAGCGAGCGATGTGGCGCGACGGCACCTAGTCGTCGCGCTCATCGACCGCAGTAACCCCAACGGCAAAATGACACCCGAGAAGTGGAAGATGGTAGAACTGAGGCTATTGGACGCCCTATTCAAAAGAATGGAGGAGCCAGAGTCTCAGCCTACCACCTTTGACGGAGCGGGGTGGCTCAACGGGGTAAAGATACTCAGCTGCAAGGATGACCTCACCCTGAAGTGGGTCACCGAAACTGTTTCCAAGATGGACGCTCCCTGGGAAGGTGCTAAGCTGGAGGTAGTTGACAGAACCTGTATTCCGTCAATACCAAAAGCGAAGGTACTCTTCCCAAGGGTCGTACCTAAGGAACAGGCGCTCAAATTGCTCCGATGGCAGAATCCGGACGTGCCTACCTCTGATTGGACGGTACTACACGCTGGCAAGCCGGAAGGCAACGGCCAACAGATGGTCCTCCAGATTAACAAGGAGGCCGAGGATCAGCTGTACCCGAGGTTCGGGAAGATGGCGTGGGGAGTAGGTAATGTATACCTACGACTCAAAAAGCGCCATCCAAACGATGCCAACGCCAACACGCTGGAGGTCGGCGAGGTGGAAAAGGACCTCGAAGCCTTGACCGACGCGGCCAACAGCCTCGATATCGACGAAGAAACGGAGGAGGATGGTGACCTGACTATCATAGCCAACCCATCCAAGCTGAAGGAATCCGAAAATATCCATGAAGCTAAAGATCCTTCAGCTAAATCTCCATAAGAGCAAGTTGGCGTCGGCGGAGCTCCTTCTAACCCTGGAGGAGGAGTCCGTCGACGTAGCCCTAGTCCAGGAGCCCTGGATCGCGTCGGGCAACAAGATCGCTGGGCTAGGGTCTAGCAACTACACTATCTTCTACCCGACCACCATAAGTAGAGCTAGAACTGCAATTCTTGTAAGAAAAGGCATCTAAGCTTATCTTATGTCCAATTACAGCACTGACGACATCACGGTGATAGCGCTAGAGGGTTGCAGGGACGAACCACTCCTAATGGCGTCCTGCTATCTAGCGCAGGACAGGGAATCACCGACGGAGGAGACGGAGCGTCTGATACAGGAGGTGAGCCAGAAGAGGCAACCCCTGGTGATAGGCGCCGACGCCAACGCCCACCACACCCTATGGGGCTGCAAAGACGTAAACAACAGGGGTGAGTCGCTTTTAGACTTCATTCTTAAATATAATCTTAAGATCGCGAACAGGGGAGAGGAACCCACCTACGTGGGTCCCACCTCATCAAGCGTCATAGATTTAACACTCGCGTCTGGAACAAATACCGAAGTCACTGAGTGGAGGGTTCTCAGCAAACCCTCCTTCTCTGATCACAGGTATATCCAGTTCAAAGTTGAACTCGAGTGCAAAGTGACAAAAAGTCTTTACAAGAATCCCCGGAATACCAACTGGGATATGTATAAGACCAAAGTGACAAGGACACTCCCAGCACCATCACCGATCATATCAACGGCGGACACTGAGAAGTCCGTGAAGACTCTCTGTCACCACCTAACCTCGGCCTTCAACGCAGCGTGCAAAACCTCAATTGTAAGAAGGAAGCACAGGCCACCCTGGTGGAATCCACAATTGAAGGCACAACGCACCGACCTACAAGAAATCTTCAAACTGGCCAAACAAGCGGATGAAGATTTTGTATGGGACGAGTACAGAATAAGGCTCCGCGACATTAAGAAAAAGGTCCAGACAGCCAACAGGAACTCCTGGAGATCCTTCTGCTCTGGCATAGAGAAGGTCACAGAAACCGCCAGGCTTAGGAAGCTTCTGTCGAGCCAACCGGCAATCCAGAGCCAACTAAGAACCAGCGATGGCCAATGGACGAGTAGCAGCAGGGAAGCGACTAATGCCCTTCTAAGCGAGCACTTCCCCGGATGCACAGATGTACTCGATCCGCAACAACCAATGCATACGAACCCAAGGTCCGACGTACCTGGGAATATAATCACACCACATAAAATCCAGTGGGCCATAGACTCGTTTGAGAGTTAGATGGTGTAATACCAGCCATGCTACAGAAGACCAAAGAAAAAGTCACTCCATGGCTGGAATCGATATTCAAAGCATGTCTGAGGCAGGGATATGTACCGGTACCCTGGAGGACAGAACGTGTTGTGTTCCTGCCAAAAGCAGGAAAATGCAGTCACATGCAGCCGAAAGATTACAGACCGATAAGTCTCACCTCATTCCTGCTAAAAACCTTCGAGAAACTTCTGGATCTACACATAAGAGGAGGCATGGACCGACTCGTAGAATCCAACCAACACGCATACACAAAAGGAAAATCGGTGGAAACAGCGCTACACTCCCTAGTAGCCACCATCGAAAAATCCCTACACCACAAGGAATTTGCCTTAGGAGCGTTCCTGGACATCTCAGGTGCATTCAACAATGTATCTACGGAAGCGATCATGCGGAGCCTGAGAGCCGCAGACACCCACGAAGCTGTAAACTTTTGCATATGCAATCTACTGAGCTGCAGAAGAGTAAGAGCCGAATGGGGAACCACGACCATAACTAAAGCAGCGCACAGAGGCACGCCACAAGGCGAAGTTCCGTCGCCGCTGTTGTGGAATTTAGTGGTAAACGACGTCTTAAGAAAATTTAAACGGGAAGCCCCCAAGATAACCGCCTATGCAGATGACATAGCCATAATTATCGTGGGCAAATGTCCAATGACAATCAGCTCTGTCATGGATAATACACTCAAAGAAATACTGAAGTGAACGATGGAGGTCGGACTCAGTATCATTGCGGACAAGACGGATCTAATTCTCTTTACCAAGAGATACAAGATACCGCAATGGACTCCACCATCTATAAACGGTGCCATGCTCGAGCCAAAAAAGAGCGCAAAATATCTAGGAATAGTATTGGACAGCAAGCTGAGTTGGAAACCCAATGTCGAGGAAAGGGTTAAGAAAGCCACAAATGCACTTTATGCATCGCAAAAGATGCTAAGTAGCACGTGGGGCTTGTCTCCCAGACTAATGCACTGGATTTTCATCTCAATTGTTTGTCCAATACTACTCTACGATATCCTAGTATGGTGGAAGGCCACTAAGAAATCCACATACCTCCTAACAATGGAAAGGGTACAAAGACGTGCACTGATGTGCATTACTGGGGCACTGAGATCCACTCCCACAAAGGCCCTGGAAGTGATACTCGGAGTTCTCCCAATTGACATACAGGCCAAACTACTAGCACAAAAGACTGCGCAACGTCTTTGTGCTACGGGACATATGGCCTTCGCAAACTATGGGCACAGCGAAGTGGGAGGAGAGTCATTCAATAGCACGGACTATATGACCCCAATAAACAACTTCTCTAGAACGCCCACTCTAATGGGCCATGAAGATTGGAAAATCGGAATGGACGAATACGCAACAAAGTTGTTTACGGACGGATCTAAAATGGAAGCCGGCGTGGGCGCTTCGGTCTACTGTGCAGATCCGCTCATTCAAGTGTCGTATAAGTTGCCGGATTACTGTAGCATCTTCCAGGCGGAGGTCTTTGCTATAAGGAAGGCGGCAGAACTCGCGACAACACTCAACACAAATCGGGTCAACATCCTAGTCGACAGTCAGGCGGCTATGAAATCTTTGCAATCCTATGTCATCAGCTCCGAAAGTGTACTGGCAAGCAGGGAAGCATTAGATGCATTAAGCATCCGATCGAAGGTGCGCATCTTCTGGGTTCCCAGCCACCAGGGCATTCACGGAAACGAGATGGCAGACAGGCTAGCGAAAGAGGGTGCCGAATCTAGACAGCTGACAGTTGAAGACCTGAAGCCACCGCTGCGATCAATAAGCCACAGCCTAGAACAAGGCGCTGCGGTAACAGCAGGAAGAAGATGGCACAACACAAAAACTGCAAAATAACCCGCACTATGTGCAACAACGCAAACGCGAAACTAGCGCATTATGTCACTCAGCTCCCGAGAAGAGACTGTAGAACAATGATAGGCATACTCACGGGTCACTGTCTGACCGCAACTCATGCTAAAAAGTTGGGCATCACCGACAACGACGAATGCAGGAGATGCAAGGAACCAGATGTAAGAGAAACTTTGGAGCACCTCATCTGCGACTGCCCCGCTCTCATGACCTCGAGAGCGAAGTACCTTGGACGCCCCCTGCTTGCATCACTAGAAGAAGCAGCGGGCCTGGCACCCCAAAAACTCCTGGCTTTTGCCAAACTAACCAGCATACCAGACTGGGATAATTAAACTAAGAAATTAACAGCCTCCATCACTTATCCGGCCGCACTAAGGATCATACTGATCTATGTGAGGCCCCCGCACTAGGGGGCCTGCCGATATAACCTAACCTAACCTATATACAATGTTGATATAACAAACTTATATACAATGTGTGCGCATACTATCTACATACCCTAGCCTGCTACAATTCGGCCATCCTAAGATCCCCTGATCTTGTTGAAATTTTCAACTTATAGCTATTACATGGTCTTTAGTCTATATTTGGTTAATTTTTACAATTTTCTTACACTTAATTGTACAAATTTATTTTCTACTCCCTATCCAATGTTTATTATTTTGACTACTCCAGACACCTTGATATGGATTACGTGCCAATTGAAAACCTTCAACATCTTTAATCAAAAACCTATCATTTTTCAATACCTTCTCTATTACATATGGACCCTTATGTTTAGGTATTAGTTTTCTAGCAACTCCTCCTGTACTATCCAAATTCTTAACCATAATATAATCTCCTACTTTGTACTGCGTACTTGTTTTCTTCTTACTATTATATCTTTTTTCATTATCACTCTGTGCTTTTAATTGCGATTCCGCTCCTTTCTTTCTAATTTCTTTCAAGTCTCTTAATTCACTAAAGTTATCTAACTCTTCTAATTTTAGTCTTAACTCATCAATAACTTTCCCCTTTTGCTCAATTCCAAACAACATCTTGCTCGGAGATTGCGCTATACTTCTTTATTTGGTATTATTCAAAGAAAATTCTACGTCTTCAATAACTGCATCCCAATGTAAACCATTTTCAATGTCTGTCAATTTAGCTATCATAGGCCCTACTATTCTATTGACTCGTTCTACCTGTCCATTGGCCTGGGGTGAACCTGTCGCTATCTTTATGTGCTTAATATTAAATTCTGCCATAAACTTTGCAAAATCTTCGGATGTAAAACAGCTGCCCCTATCTGATACTACAAATTTCGGCCTGCTATTTGATCTAAAATAATCCTTTAATGCTAGAATCACTTCTTTTGTATTCGTTGTCTTTGTTGCATATAACCTAACATATTTAGTGAATCCGTCTATTATTACAAACAGATGTTTCTTTACCCTACCGTTATCTACCGGCCTATAATGATCGATATGTATTATCTCAAACGGCACGTTCCAGACTTTGGTGAAAATGCCACACATCTCAAACAATTTGCTATATGCCTTACAACTTTCTCTTTCATATTCGAAAACCAATAAGTGTTAACAATAGCATCCATAACCTTATCTCTCCTTAAATGCCCTAATTCATTGTGATATTTGTATAAAATTGTCTCTTCCATTTCTTCTGGCACACAAAACAACAATCTTCCATCATTTGCCTTTCTAAAAAGTACACAATTTCTCATTTCAAAAATTTTATCTTCTGTTGTCTCTAACTTTTTCCTAATATCTTTTAACTTATCATCTTTTGCTTGACAAATAACTAAAGTATCTTCAAAACTATTCGTTTCTATTACTAATATATTCGTATTTCTGCTTAATGTGTCTACATGCTGCATATGCTTGCCTGCTTTATGAACTACCTCAAAATCGTATTCTAATAGTTCTAATGCCCATCTCGCAATCCGAGATTTTCCACTCTATTTAACGTTAACGTTAATGCGTTGCAGTCCGTAACAATTTTAAATCTCTTTCCCTGTACATAAATTCTAAATCTTCTTAATGCATACAGGATGGCTAATGTTTCCAGTTCGAAACTATGATATTTGGCCTCATCCTTCGTAGTGGCTTTTGAGTAATAAAATATAGGGTGCCATTTCTTATCTTCTTTCCTTTGCAATAATACTGCACCAAAACCTTGTGCACTTGCATCTGTTTGTAATCCTATTTCATCCTTATAATAATATAAACCTTACACTGGAGCTTCCACTTACTTTTTCTTAAGTATCTCAAAGCATTCTAACTCTTTTTCCTCAAACGTAAATTCTTTGTCTTTCTTCAATAAGTCATATAAAGGTTTTGCAATAGTTGAAAACCCCTTAATGAATCTTCTGAAATATGAACATAATCCCAAAAAGCTTCTGACACCATGCACCTTATCTGGTACTGGAAAATCCCTAATTGCTTATATTCCCTTGTCATTGGCCTGTATTCCCTTACTTGTTATGAAAAATTCGAAATATTGTACACTCGATTGAAGAAACTCACATTTGTCCATTCTTAACTCTAATTTGTTCCTCGTTAATTTGTCAAAAACTTGCATATGTTCCTTTATTCCTTTACTAGCTATCATTATATCATCTATATATATAATAACTTTATCCTGCCTTATCATATCCTCGAAAATTCTATTAATAAATCTCTGAAAAACAGCCTGTGCATTTTTCAGTCGCATTGGCATCCTTAAAAATTCAAACTGCACTAAAGGTGTCATAAACGAAGTGTATTTAATTGATTCCTTATCTACGAAAACATGAAAGTAGCCATGTTTAAGATCTAACTTCGAGAATATCGTTTTATTTACTAACTTATCCAACAAATCATCAATCAACGGTAGAGGATAATTATCTTTAACCATCGTTTAATTGAGTTTTCTGTAATCAACACATAACCTTAGATCTCCTGTTTTCTTTTTTACTAACACTATTGGAAATGCATACTCTGATTCACTCGGTTTAATGATTCCGTTTTCTAAATACTCATCTAAAATAATCTGCAACTTTTCTTTTTCGGTATATGCTAATCTTCTCGGCGAACAACTAAACGGTTTCGAGTCCTCTAATCTTAGTTGCATCTCACACCGAATCTCTGGTTTTTTCGGTCTTACTTTATTAACATAAAAATTTTCTACTAACTTAGTAAATTGGCATCTCACATTATGATCTATCTGGTCACCTATTTTATAATCAATTGAGTTATCTATTACATTAATTTCAAACAATTCCCTCTCCACTGTGCTTATTTCAAAATTTGCAGCTTTTCCTAATCTTTTTCTAATCTTGTCACAAATCATTTGCTTTTCCTTACTACCCTGACTAACACTATCGATAACTGTTTTATTATTAATGTACATATTTGCTTCTTCTAACATTTTATCGGCTTTATTATTATTTTGACTTTTAATTTTATCCACTGTAATCATTTTCAAGGTGTCCAAATTCAAATTTAAATTGAATGCGTCCATAAAATCTCTTTCCAACACTACGTCATTGCCACAATTATTAAATTAAGATGTATTTTATCAAAATTTTTCATAACGTAACACAATACTTTTCCATATGTTTTTAAGGAACTATTATTTAATCCATGAAATGAACTTAATACTGGTAATTCAATAACATCTTTTGGTACTTTACTTATTTTAATGAACGAAATTGGGCTTCTCGTGTCTATGAGGCATGCTGTAATTAATTTTGTTTTAGGATAGTTCATAAAGTTAATTTCAAAATATCTTACATAATTGTTGCCCTCTCCATTCTAGTTTTTCGGGCACGTTGCTACAAAGTGCCCCATCTCACCACAGGCATAACACGATCCTTTTTCGCGCTTTGGCTTCCTGCACTCCTGGCCCAGTGTCCTTTTGAGTTGCAATTGAAACAGCTTTGCTTTGCCTTTTATCTTGTTGACAGTCAACATCTTCATAAACGGGTCATTTACTCCATAAATGCTGGCTATGTTCTTAACTTGTGTGATCCATTTGCGTGCACATGTATCTCCCGAAAATTCGTTTAATACATCGGTTGCCATGCGCAATAATAAATTATTTTGCTCAGCTTGTCCCACTGTATTTCGTTTTTCCTCGCCGCCTTTTTTATTGACAGCTTTGGCAACTTTGTTGCCAGCGCCGCCAATTTCATCATTCCTTCCAGTTTCGTCGTTTCTATTGCCGACTGCAATGCCTCGCCCCTCTCTGTCGCCGTCTTGATTGTCCCGCTCGTCGCCGTCTTTATTGTCTTCCTCGTCGCCGTCTTTGTCGCCATCCTCGTCGCCTTCTTCGCTGTTGCTCATTTAATTTTCGTCGCTATTCCCGTTGCCGCCGTTGTTGTTGCGGACGCCGCTTTTGCCGCTATTTTCGCCGTTACTTTTGTTGTTGCGCTCGGTACTGTTCTTATCGCCGTCTTCGTTGCTCTCTCCAGCTTCGCTGCCACTCTCGTTGTCTTTGTGTTCTCCGTCTTGTCCGTGTTTCATTTTGCCTTTTTGGAAACTATTACCGTTGCCTTCGTTGAAATTTTCGCAATCGTCGTTTAAAAATAATATCAATTGATTTCGCTTCTCGTTTGTTAATTTGTTTAAACGCAAAGTCAATTCTCTCTTTGTTCCTCTGGTTGGCTCCTTTACCACGCTTAACCACTGTTTTATTTGCGCCATTGATGCACTGCTTATATTCATTTTTAAATGTTTGTCTTTTTGTTTTTATTATACCCTTCGACCATTGAAAATGGTCAAAAAAGGGTATACTAACTTTGTGCAATGTATGTAACAGGTATAAGGAGGCGTGGCAGACCCCATAAAGTATATATATTTTTGCTCAGGAGCACTAGCCGAGTCGATTGAGCCATGTCCGTCTGTCTGTCCGTCTGTCCGTCTGTATGAGACAACAGATCTCAGCTATTAAAAAAGCTAGAGACACGAAATTCGGTATGGAGGTTCCTATATATAATAGGCAGATAAAGTTTATTTCAAATGTTTGATGCCACGCCCACCGCCCCCGCAAATCGGTAATTTACGATTATTGAGCAAAGTATTAAACTTATAAAGTTCTGCTTTAGTATGTGTAAAGTCTAATGTAATGTGAATATATCCTCCAAATTACAACCCGATCGGACTAATAACACTGGAGTTATTAAAGTCAACGTTTTCAATACAAATGTACGAGCAGCCTGCGCGCAGCTACGAGCATTTAACGTTGACGTCGACTTTGCGTCGAGTCGCTTTACTTTTTACGCGCGTCGCTGTGTGAGTGCGAGCGAGTAAGCTATATGTAGAGAAGTATTTGAGCAGAATTTCTGTTTAAAATTATCAGTGTAGTTACACGTTTGTAACGGATATAGAAAATTGGGAGAAGGGTATCTTACCGTGGAGCGCGCTCGACTGTAGCCTTACCGACTTGTTTTTATTTTAATTTGGTCGTAATCGGCCCACTTCTGATATTGTAGGGGTATAATATATATCGCCCTTTTAAGTAAAACGCAAACGCACAACTCAGTTTTTGTCTTTAATTTATTCACACTTGACGTTAGTAGCGTAAGCCTTTTGCTGACTCTGACTGTGTTTGCGATCTGCCTCTTCACATGTTGCGAAACAGACAGAACGAACGACAACTTAAACATAATGTTTATATACAGTGTTGATACAACAAACTTATATACAATGTTGATATAACAAACTTATATACAATGTTGATATAACAAACTTATATACAATGTTGCTATAACAAAATTATATACAATGTTGATATAACAAACTTATATACAATGCCACATTGGACGATTTTCCCAAAAAAGTGGCATAAAGTAAAAAGATGTATGGTAGAATATTAAAAAAACCTTGTTATTTATTAATAGTAAACACTTCAGGAAGCTTGAAAAAAATTTTCGTTGGGTGGCAACTTTCTTTATGTGACACCCTTTTAAAGTCAGCTAATGGCAAGCAGATTTTGATTGTAAAAGTTACCGCGAAAATTTTACTTCTGCAATCGATCTGTGTGCGTATGTTTTTATGCAGTTAAATATATGTATTTAGTATGGAAAACAAATATGAAGGTATATATAATCTGTATGTTATGCCAAAAGTACACAAATATTTGTGTTATTGGTTTTGTCCAGTGTTGTTGTTGGTTGTATTTGAACTAAAATTTTAACAATTTTAATCGTGTTCCGTGAAGTATTTCTATATCAAGAGCAAGGCAGAGCAGGTAACTAATAATGGCAAGTTACTTACTTAAATGTCTATTTTCATTTGGTAAATATCTTATTTCCCCGTTTTCCCCCGTTTATACAAAAAATGCACTTGTAGTTGTTGTTGCGATTACCAACAGCGAGCGATTGTTAACTGCTTATTTTTAAAGTTTGTAATAATATAACTACATAAATGAATAAAAATTTGTTATCTTTTTTATTAAATATTATGATCTATGTGAGGCCCCCGCATTAGGGGGCCTGCCGATATAACCTATTGAATATTATGTCTAAGTATAATAAAATAAAGCTTTTCATTTTGTTTCAATTTTAGTTGAACATTTATAATTTTCTCTTAAATAAATGCACATATTAGTGGCGGCCTACACATATGCGGAAAAAAAGGAGTGACCCAATTGTCGAAAAAAAAAAAAAAATTCCGAAATTAGAGTTAAATATAACGAACATTTAAAAAAAAATATTATGTCTCTAGCTTTATTTTTAGACTTTATGCAGCCAAAATCGACAAATCGCCCATAGTGCAATGTGTCCGCATACTATCTACATACCCTCGCCTACACTGGGATCTTATCTCGAATGACTCGATTAAACGTTTTTTGGCAATGGGCCTAGCAAGTCTGTTGCCACTGCAAGCCAAGGACCGTTCGGAAATTCAGTTCTCTTCATTGGCGGCTGATTTGCTGCTCGGAAAACCAGAGTACAATCTAGGCAGTCCTTTAAAAATTTCTCGGCGTCTTTGTCTATTTGGAGCCACAACACTTAGGCTCTTAATCGCCGCTTCATTGCCGATTCGCCTGGATGTCCTTCGTGTGCCAACGTCAACACTTTCTGCCTTAGATTTGAAGGAATAACAATGCGTACTCCCCTCAACATAATTGTTCCCACAGTTGACAGTTCGTGTCGGAATGGGTACAGTTTACTTCAAAGTGCAGAGTTCCAAGAACCTTGTTGAAGGCACATCATTGCGTCAACGATTTCTTCGTTACTAGTGCTTTTCTCGGCCAACTCAGATATCTCAATCGGAGTGGGTACCGCGTTTTTAATTATCAAGAGTATGCTGTGCTCGCCCTTGATATCGTAACACTCTGGTGTTGTCTGTTCACACAGCCGTGATAAACTGTCAGCAATATTTTCTTTCCCGGATTTGTATATAACTTTAAATTTATACGCCTGGAGGCGCAATAGCCATCTTTCAATCCGTGCTGGCGGTTTTGAAGTTGGTTAAGGTCTCCAGGGGCTTAAGGTCGGTCACTAATTCAAACTCCAATCCCAGTAAGTAAAAATAATAATATCTCTCTACTGCTCAAACCAAAGCCAAACTTTCTTTCTCAGTTTGGGAGTATGGTTTTTCCACATCGGTTAAGCTTCGACTAGCAAATTCAATTATTTTTGGGTCGTGATCATTGTTAAATTGTACTGCCCCAAAGCTACAGGGCTAGCATCTGCTATCAATCTAGTTCTATTGTTGGGGTCAAAATATGAAAGACTTGGAATTTTAGCTAACGCTGACTTAAATTTTTGAAACCCCTGGTCTTGAACTGGTCGCCAGATGAACTTCTTATCCTTTTTTAACAACTCACGCAGTGGTTCCGTCAAATCGGCCAGGTCTGGAATAAATTTACCCACTTAGGTAACCAAACCAAGAAAACTCCGCGTCTCTTCTATACTTTTGGGTGCTCGAAAGGAAACGATAGCAGCTATCTTCTCAGGATCAGCCTTTATCCCTTTATTCGTTAAGATGTGCCCCAAGAATTTGATTGTGGTCGTCTTCCAAATACACTTCTTATCTTTTAGGAGTATATTATATTCTTTGAAGACATTACGAACTTTTTCGACTGCAGCATCATGTTCCTGTTCGCTATTTCCAAAAATTATTACGTCGTCGATGTAATTCATTACGTTATCGCACGATGAAAAAAGTTCCTCGAGTCGTCTTTAGAAGATTTCAGGAGCTGCGTTTATGCCAAACATCAATCGCTTGTATCTAAACAGTCCTCGAGGTGTGATGAAAGTGGTAATCGGTCTACTGGCTTCGTCCAGTTCCAACTGGTGATATGCGTCCTTTAGATCGAGTCGTGAAAATAATTGGCGTTTCGTAATTTAGTTATAAAAGATTCGAACGTAGGCAGAGGATAGTTTTCACGAAGAATGGCTCGGTTGGCCTGTCGCATATCCAGACATAGTCGGATGTCGCCTTTCGGCTTGAATGCAATTACCATCGGGGAGATCCAAGGACTGTGACCACTTACTGGTTCAATAATGTCCATGCGGTGAGCTTCTTCTAACTTAGCATTCACCTTGTCTTCCAACGCCACCGGAATTCGCCTCATTGGTTGTTTTACTGGGTCAACATCCGGATCGACTGTTAGCTTAACGCTAACGCCTTTCCATTTTGGGAACGGCGCTATGATTTCAATGTGGTTACCCGGTAACCCCATTCTGAGGGCATTTAACTTTGTAGCCGTTTCCCTCCCAAGCAAAGACTCCTTTTTCAATGACGAAAAATGATGCAATTTGCTCCGGATTTTCCTTGATCGCTATCGGTGCCTCAAAGACACAAATTACATTTAAAATTTCGTCCGAGGCATATCCCCTAAACTGATTATGCGCATTCGCGCGAACATTGAAAAGTGCTTCATTCTTTGTTTTCAAAACCAACCAATCGTCTTGCGAGATCTGGTTGAACCGGGAACCGGAATCGATTATTAGTGAAACGTTCTCGCCACCAATTCGGCATTTAATCAATTCTTCATGTTCCTCGTCACTGTGTATTTGAAACAACTTTCCCGTTTATCTCGTTACCCTCTTGGTTTGAATCTTCAATTCAATGTACATTTCTGCGCTTGGAATTCTGATCGTTCGATTGTGGGTGTGGGCGTTTTAGAATCGTTCGTTCCCAACCGAGAGCACCGTTTACACTTAACCTGCCGGGCCGGGCACGTGGGACTATCTCCTTTATATCTCTCCGACCGGCACACCTTCCACACTCGCTATTATGCAGTTTCCGTGGTTTCCAATTAGAAATTTTATTGACGGTGTCTGGTAAACGTTTCGGCAACATCAGATGTGATTGTTTATTTATTTCTTCATCGACTTGACACGCGTTTATAACTTCGCTTAATGTTTGTTCTTTCTCTAACAGTTTCTTTTTAAGTTCCGAATTAGCCCAAGTATCAATAAGTTTGTCCTTTAGACAAATTTCTTCTATCTCGGCTTTCTACAGCCCATTTAAACTTTTCAGGGTTAAACATAGTTCCAGAAAGATCCGGCTTACAACTTGAACTTCTAGCATCAGCTTAAGTGTTTTCCAGCGATCGTGACTGAAAGAGTCAGATTTTTTTAAAATTGTAATATCATTAGACGACCCTTTGGCTAATAGCATGTAAAGACTCGATGCCCCCGGCTACGATTTTACACTACCACTGTAGGTGCACCAACTGTCACACTGAGCAAGTCTAATGTTTTTGTTGTAGATGCTGAGAGTGTTTCTGTAAACGTCGATTGTACTTAGCATTGATGAAAAGGCATCTAACTTTCCTTCTCTGTACATCTATTTCCTCGTTTCAAATTGGAACTTAGTGAATGAGTTTTCGTATTGAACTATCCTCAATGAATAAGATGATCACATCTTAGAGCAGATTGGCAGATCTCACCGATAGATTTACAATTACTTTAGTGTGCTTTGAAAGCAACCGGGACTTTGAATTGCTCCCAATTCGTCTTGTTGAGGCACGAGTACTGGTAGCTTTCGACTTGGTCTGGAAGGTCGAATCTGATATACTGATTGTAAAACAAAGAGTTTTCGTCTGTGAAGGAAAAAATGCCATTGAGTTTCTGATAAAGCTGATATTTAAAAACTTCTCCCTATTAGCATTTATGAAAAATCTAACTGATAGCACAATAGATGTTGCAAGAGGGATTCACCACGTTAGTTGACTTAGCTACATTCCCCAACCGTGGTGATTTGGATATTGGCATTAAAACCAAATCTTTACGCCTTATTCTACAGATGATAAAACTGTTAAAGCTTATGGTGCTCTGCTCACTTACGGCATTCACCGTGTACCTTGGAATGTATAAATAATTCTGGAGCGCCACAGGTATTAAGAAATCTTATACTAGACACCTGGCTTAACTCCGACCATGCATTCATCGGTGTAAGCTATTTTACTTTGGATTGGGTTGACTTCTAGAGTCACGACCTTCACTCGACTTAATTAATCAGCAGAGACATGACATAATTTACCTTAATTTCCGTAGGACATCCATTTCAATACAAATTTGGTATTTCTATATTTATATGAATTCTCTAGTTATATTCAAAATATTTAATTCATCTGTTTTAGGTTCTTCGACTAATTTAGGTTCTTCGACCGATGGCACTTGTAATTCCGAAGACTTGGACTGTTTTAATGAAAATAATCAAGATCAACTTGGAATGGAAGCAATCGCTAGTCTACACCGTCAATTGGATGATGATGATAACGGAAATATTGATTTAAGCGAATCAGATGATGTAAGAAAAAAATATTTTAAATAAGAGCTTAATGAAATTTTGATTTTTATTCAGTTTCTCCGAGAAGAACTTAAATATGATTCTGGTTATGAAAAACGTCAGAGGGCATTCCACTTTAATGATGATATGCATATATCTGTTAAGGAACTATGGGATGCATGGTTGCGTTCTGAGGTACACAACTGGAAAATTGAACAAACCACTGATTGGTTGGCGCAGTCAGTGCAATTACCACAATATGTAGATCTCTTTAAGTTACATAAAGTAACTGGCGCTGCATTGCCAAGGTATGATATGTTTTACAACCTTAAATTTGTATTCAATAAAGAAATGAAACATATTAAACAAGTGGGTAGGGCTACATTCGAACGCCCGTCAGTAGGATACCCTTCTCCCAATTTTTAAAATCCGTTACAAACGTGTAACCACACTCATAATTTCAAACAGAAATTCTGCACAAATACTACTACATATAGCTTTCTCGCTCGCACTCACACAGCGACGCACGTAAAGAGTGACGTCGACGTCGACGTCGACGTCAACTGCCCAAAGCAGCGCGCAGGCTGCGCTCGTACGGAAAAAGTTGACTTGAATAACTTCTGTGTTATTGGTCCGATCGGATTGTAATTTGGAGGATATGTTTATATTGCATTTAGCTTTATACATACCAAAGCAGAACTTTATAATTTTAATGCTTTGCTTAATACCGATTTGCGGGGGCGGTGGGCGTGGCATCAAACATTTAACATAAACTTGTTCTGCCCGGATATATAAGAACCTACATACCAAATTTGGTGACTCTAGCTTTCTTTGTGTGTCAAACAGACAGACGGACATGGCTCAATCGACTCGGCTAGTGATCCTGAGCAAGAATATATATACTTTATGGGGTCTGCCACGCCTCCTTATGCCTGTTACACATATTTTGCACAAAGTTAGTATACCCTTTTTGACCATTTTCAATGGTCGAAGGGTATAGTGAACACGTGGCTGATAGTACTTATCAGAGGCCTGCAGCGAGTAGCCATTTTTACCCAAAGATAATCCATTTTTACCCAAGTATTGGCAAAACGAGTATCCCAACTCGTTCCATTTGATTTTGTGATATCTGTGTGGTAGACAGATTTGCATCGCCACTCGAAAGATCGAAAAAATCAAATGACAAATGCTACAGCGATCTCATAATATCTAAGATCCAATTCAGGTCAAGTTTTTCTACCATTTATTACCTACTTGCTCTCATTCATTCAATTAGACATGCTCGCAAAAAAGAAAGCGACGCATCGACTTTCAAATCGTCAACTACACTCACAGCTGCGCGCAGACATTTGTACATTTTTCTGAAAACATAAACTTGAATTATTTATGCGTTATTGGTTCAATCGGGTTCCGGTAGATAACATTCATGTTAGTACCAAACCAGAATGTTATGAATTCAATATTTTTCTTAAAAATCGCAAATTACACATGGTCTGGGCATGCGGCGTATACAGGCAAATGTATTTAAGGTCGCTAAATCTGAATCCGGTGTCGGAATTTCGCCATCACGTCTAAATTGAATCGAACCTTACCATTCTCTGAAAAATGTTGGAAGTCCCCCAAATCATATAGAATTCTGATCTGGCCTTTAATTGTTAAACATTTAGAGCACGTATAACTTTCGACAAAATTTAAAATTTGTTTTAAAAACATTTTATGCGTTATTGGTTCAATCGGGTTCCGGTAGATAACATTCATGTTAGTACCAAACCAGAATGTTATGAATTCAATATTTTTCTTAAAATTCGCAAATTACACATGGTCTGGGCATGCGGCGTATACAGGCAAATGTATTTAAGGTCGCTAAATCTGAATTTCGCCATCACGTCTAAATTGAATCAAACCTTACCATTCTCTGAAAAATGTTGGAAGTCCCCCAAATCATATAGAATTCTGATCTGGCCTTTAATTGTTAAACATTTAGAGCACGTATAACTTTCGACAAAATTTAAAATTTATTTTAAAAACATTTTATGCGTTATTGGTTCAATCGGGTTCCGGTAGATAACATTCATGTTAGTACCAAACCAGAATGTTATGAATTCAATATTTTTCTTAAAATTCGCAAATTACACATGGTCTGGGCATGCGGCGTATACAGGCAAATGTATTTAAGGTCGCTAAATCTGAATTTCGCCATCACGTCTAAATTGAATCGAACCTTACCATTCTCTGAAAAATGTTGGAAGTCCCTCAAATCATATAGAATTCTGATCTGGCCTTTAATTGTTAAACATTTAGAGCACGTATAACTTTCGACAAAATTTAAAATTTGTTTTAAAAACATTTTTAGACATTGGGTATTAAGCAAGCCCAACTGTTAAGCCATGGGTGAAATCTTCAATCTAGCAGCGATTACCACAATATCCAAAATAAAAATTGTCGCTACATATTTTTTTAAATTTGTCACTGTCATACCTATTATCACAAAAATACTGCATGCAATCTGAACATCCGAAACATAGGAATGCTATAGGGCTTATTAAAATGTTCAATCCGTTTTGCATTCTATTCATTCTCATCGAAAGCAGCTTACTGGGAGACACTTATTCCAAAACGGCATTGCAATACGTTCCTCACATTCATTCAATACAACTTATCATTTGGATTATTTAAATGATCGAAATGCCACTTTGAGAGCCACCGAGAAATTTGCCACTAAAGCGGTTACACAAAAGATTCCCTAATATAAGTCCTGAGTCAAAGTACAATTTTCTTGGGCCGTCAATTTTTCCTTCGTTTTTATACCCGTGTAGAGAGTGTGTTAACTTCGGCCAGAAGTTTGCAACGTACGTTAGTATGCATTTTTGACCCCAAAAACTATATATATTCTGAATCAGCATCGATAAATAGAGCATTGTTCGTCTGCCCGTCTGTTGCAACACAATCTAGTCTCTATTTTTGGCCTTTCTTAGTGAAACTTTGTAGACATGCTCCTTATTGCCGTCAGACTGTACATAAGTCGGAACGATATATCGTATAGCTGCCATTGAACATATCGGCTGATTTTTTGTTAGTTTTTAAGATAGCGCCACATCAATTTTCATTAATTAAAACATTATGCCTGTCAAATTTCATCCGAATCGAAGCACTATAACATATATCGGAAAAATAGGACGAAAATGCGCTTTGCATGGAATACCATACTTTTAACAAAATTGATCTTTTAATAATTGTTCGTTATTATTACCCCATAACAATTTTACAATGTAAAAACCCTATAACAGCTGTTTTTAGTATAGGTATAAATGACTAAAATGTAACCTTAAATGGAAAATCTGTGAAAGGGTATATATCTTCGGCATGCCAAAGGTATTGTAAGTTTCTATTTTTTCTGTAGGTTTAAGATAATTTTGGATCTGATAGCTCCAGCAAAGCTATAAGATGTAGTTGGCCGACTTTAACAGAATTGTGCCTCTGCATATTTATAATTTTTGTTGTTCAAAATATTGTCAGAAAATTCACCACATATATTGTACATTATAAATATACTGTAATAATAAATAACTTATAATTTTATAAGTTTAGATTTTGCAGTAACCCGGTTCAGCATATCTTCTCGTTTCCTCTATACATACAGTAACCGCTTTAGTACCTAGAAGGAGCCACAAATAGCAGGAGACTCTACAAGCAAGAGTCGTAAAAGGCAGGAGGCGCAACAGCCAGGAACGTTTTGGGAAAAAAAGCAAGAGACTTTGCCCAAATGCAAGAGACTTTTACCCTCCGCTCGGTAGGTTCGGTACTACCGAGTCGGTAGGTAGAGACAGCACAAGGGTTCGTGAACGTTCAGTTGTCCCGAACGTTACCCCTTCCACTTGTGTTCTATTAATAGACGCATAAGTAGGTATAGAAAAGGACCCGAAGGCAATGCATTTCAATTTCTACTTGTTCCGTTACCCCTTCCACAAAATAAGCGAGGCACGCGCTAGCAGAAAGGGAGTGGCAAAAATCTCATTCATTTTTGTGTGTTGTGTATGCATGCATGTTGCAGTTCTCTGGTACGTATTACATACACGTACAACAGTACGCCACAATTAATATAAAAGACACGAGCAGTAGCAGGGAAGACACCTCTAAGAACTACATTAGACCGGTAGAAGGACTCCAGTCAATTATACCTGTGGAGACACCATTCGTGGTAAAATCAGTTCATGGCTTTAACAACATTGAAAGTAAATGCTTTCTTAAATTTTTCGGCATAAAATGCCCTTTCTTCATTTTGCCACAGCTGTCAACATTCGACGGTATTATTGGTCTAGACACCCTAACACAAGCTGGTGCGACCATCGACTTAACATCAAAGGCCTTAAATTTCTCAAAATGTACGGAAGAGATCCTATTCCACAAATGTCGCAGCAGAAACATTACGAAAATAGACGACATTAAAGTACCGCCAGCCATAAGAAGTGAGTTCATAAAAATGATGACGCAAAAATCAGAACTTTCACAAATCCAAAGCAGCTATAATTAGAACCAAAGATAATGAACCGGTATATTCCGGGATGTATCCATTACCTGCGAGCTCCACCAATTTTCTTAATGAAGAGGTAAAAGATCTCCTACACAAGAAAATAAGTCTAGCACCAAAATCTCCTCTGGGTTGTAGGGAAAAAAGGGACAGACGACTTTGGCCAAGCAAAAAAGCGGTTAGTAGTAGATTTCCGCAAACTAAATTATAAGACTATAGCTGACAAGTATCCAATGCCCAGTATAGCCATGATATTTTCAAACTTGAGAAATGCGAGGTATTTTTCTATTCTTGACTTAAAGTCAGGGTATCATCAAATCACACTAGGTGAACGCGACAGTGAAAAGACCTCATTTTCAGTAAACGGTGGTAAAGATGAGTTTTGCCGTTTACCATTCGGCCTAAAAAATGCGTCAAGCATATTCCAACGGGCCAATGACGACGTACTACGGGAGCACATCGGCAAGATATGCTAGGTGTACGTTGACGATGTTATTGTCTTCTCAAAAAATGACGCTGAACACGTCAGGGGCATTGAGAAGATGCTCAAGTGTCTTTACGATGCTAACATGAGAGTATCGAAAGAAAAGTCTCAAATTTTTAAGGAATGCGTCGACTTCCTTGGATTTATTGTCTCACGATAAGACACGCGGACAAGTCCGGACAAAGTCAGAGCCATACAAAAGTTTAAACAGCCTTCCACACTGTATGAGGTGAGCTCGTTCTTAGGCCTGGCTAGCTACTACACGCGTTTCGTAGGGCTTTGCACTAATAGCAAGGCCTATTTCCAACATATTGAAAGGTGACAACGGTAAGGTCAGCAAACAGCGATAAAGGGGTATTCCTGTAGAATTTGATGAAACTCAGAAGCAAGCCTTCGATAAGCTCAGGGACATTTTGGCATCGGAAGAGGTTATACTCCACTATCCAGACTTTAACCTGCCATTCGATCTAACCACTGACCCCTCTTCCAGTAGAATTGGGCCGGTCCTCTCGCAGTATAACAGACCCATAACCATTAACGCTGAAAGATTCCGAATTGAACTATGCGACCAATGGGAGAAAACTCTTGGCGATAGTTTGGGCTCTGGACACTTTGCGTCACTACCTGTACGGAACGAGTGACATTGACATCTACACTGACAATCAGCCGTTAATATTCGCTGTCTCTGACAAAAACCCGAACTCTAAAATTAAATGCTGGAAAGCAAGAATTGAAGATTCTGGCGCGAGAGTTCTGTACAAACCAAGCAAAGACAATCATGTAGCGGATGCGCTATCAAGGCTGAATATTAATGTCTTGGATATTCGGTTCAGTCCACAATATACATCGATGCTTCACTCACTTATACTATTAAAGCCACTGATAAACCACTGAATTGTTTTAGGAATGTTAGAAAAATCAAACATCCACATTTTAGGCATTGATAGTCATGAAAATCTCTTTGAGACATTAAAAGATGTGGTTAAATTAGAGGTTGTGAATGCCATCCACTGAGACTTGCCTATTTTGGCATACAAGACAAATTGGTACAAGCATTCCCGTCCAACAAGTTCTGGCACTGCAAGTCTTGGGTGACTGACATCAACAATGATGAGAAACGCAAAGAAATAATAAACGCTGATCACAATAGGGCGCATAGGGCCGCCCAAGAAAATGTAAAGCAGGTTTTGCGGGATTATTATTTTAAAAAAATTAGCAAAATAGCATCAAAAGTAGTTGCGAACTGTAAAATTTGCGCAAAGTCTAAATATGTCAGACATCCAAGAAAACAAGAATTGGGTGTGACGCCGAGTAGGCGAGCTCTTGCATATGGACACATTCTCTACCGCAGGAAAATACTTCCTTACCGCGGTTGACAAATTTTTCAAATTCGCTTTGACACAACATATTGCGTCACGAACAATCACAGATGTGAAAACAATTTTTTTACAATTGGTAAATCTTTTTCCTGATGTAAAAAATATTTTGTTGTGACAATGAGGCGTCTTTTAGTTTGGATACAATCCGGTCTTTGTTAAAGAATCAGTTTGACATTGACGTGGTGAATGCCCCGCCTCTACACAGTACGTGAAATGGGCAAGTGGAGCGCTTTCATAGCACGTTGCTAGAGATTGCAAGGTGTTTAAAACTACAGCGCCAAATGAGGACACGGTTGAATTGATCATTCTAGCTAGTATTTAGTACAACCGATTAATCCACTCTGTCACAAACAAGACACCGATTAACGTATTTCACTCTAAATATGATCTTAGCAATGAAATAAAGCTGAGACTGTTGAAAACCCAGCAAGAACAATTTCAGAGAAACAACCCGGCTAGGTAAAACAGAACCTTTGACGTTGACGAAAAGGTACTGGTGAAAACAAATAAAAGGTTGGGAGGTAAACTCACCCCAGCTATATCCCGATCATTGATGGAGTAGCTAAAATTTGGAACGCAATCGCACATGAAGAAAATTTTGATTACAGATACAGAACACTTGACGATTATTTTGTTAATTTTAAACGTTCACCATAGGCATGCTAGAAGCCTCAATGAGTTCAATCTTAAAAATCATAGCAGGAACACCTGACCACGACGACTTGCAACTGACCAGAATGACAGAACAAGACCTAATCCTAATACAACAACAGACAGATTAAAATCAACACAGCGTTCCAGGACAGAATAAATGCGCTCACAAACACTGTTAACGAGTTAAAAGTCAAAAAGAAAGAAGAAGTCGATACGGCTCATCTCTATTGAACGCTTTTGGCAAGAAATAGGATGCTGACCCTTGACTTGCAGAATGTTATGATTGCGGTCACATTAGCCAAGGCAAAGATAGTAAACCCAGCTATTAATAATGACTTGAACACAATTTTGAATAAAAATCTCACAGATGTTAGTGTAGCTCAACTACTTAGCGTAGCTAGTAGTAAAGTTTTAGCAAGTAGTCAAATAATAGCAGGCTACAATTCTCCCTGTCGCACACGCTGGAATATCACTGCAACTACCCGAGGACAAGGTAGCTGACTGCCAAGGAGTCATTCGACCCCTCAATTCATGCAATGGGTCACCAGCGTCCATGTTCTGCAAGGAAGATAATAATTCCACTTGCGCCATCGAATTGCATGCGGGAGTCATTGCACATTGCAAAACTCAACCGAACCATCTAACACCAGTGGCCATTGTCGATGAAGGTCTCATAATAATCCTTTCCTTCTTGCACATAAACTAAACATTATTGGTTTCTCACCAGAGAACAGCTTCGGTTAAATCAAATGTGTGTATACACTATCATTCACATGAAAAATCACGCTATTCGGCGCACAGCGTCAACTGTGTATGTGTCAAGACATTCGCTGCTGAAGCGACAACGTTACAGAATCCCCCATTTCACTTTTCGTTTCGTTTCTAGCTTGCCGATTCGCTGCCTCGTGTGTTCCATTTTCGTCTTGATCCTTTTGGGCTATTTGGGAATGTATACTAAGATTCGGTTTTACACACAAATAGCGCGCCTGTACACAAACCATCCCTAAGGAAGCGCTTCAATAGTGTTTATTTAGGGTTTTGTATGTATGCATGAGCGCGTGCAATGCTGTTAAATGCTGGAAGGGGAAATAATTTAACGGAAAAAGCAATTCGAATTGAATAATTGCTCATTACTAGCAATTCAATATAAAACAAGTCTGTAAGGCAACAGTCGAGAGCGCTCGACAGTAAGATACCCTTCTCCCAATTTTCTATATCCGTTACAAACGTGTAACTAAACTGATAATTTCAAACAGAAATTCAGAAATACACAAATTTTTCTCTACATATAGCTTACTCGTTCGTACTCACACAGCGACGCGCGTAAAGAGTAAAGCGACTCGAAACAAAGTCGACGTCGACATCAAATGCTCGTAGCTGCGCGCAGGCTGCTGCTCGTACATTTGTACTGAAAACGTATACTTGAATAACTTATGTGTTATTGATCCGATCGGATTGTAATTTGGAGGATATGTTAATTTTGCATTCAGCTTTATACATACCAAAGCAGAACCTTAGAAGTTCAATAGTTTGCTAAATAATCGTAAATTACCGATTTGCGGGGGCAGTGCGCGTGGCATCAAACATTTGAAATAAACTTGGCCTGCCTATTATATATAGG
Organism: Zaprionus tsacasi; assembly: GCA_018904105.1. NCBI lineage: Eukaryota > Metazoa > Arthropoda > Insecta > Diptera > Drosophilidae > Zaprionus > Zaprionus tsacasi. The sequence goes on from JAEIFR010000156.1 coordinate 136,511, forward strand.
AACCTCCATGCCAAATTTGGTGTCTCTAGCTTTTCTAATAGCTGAGATCTGTTGCCTCATACAGACGGACAGACAGACAGACGGACATTGCTCAATCGACTCGGCTAGTGATCCTGAGCAAGAATATATATACTTTCTGGGGTCTGCCACGCCTCCTGATGCCTGTTACATAAATGCACAAAGTTAGTATACCCATTTTTGACCATTTTCAATGGTCGAAGGGTATAAAAACTTAACTGATGTTTTTAATGTATGTATAACCTAAAGTTGTATCCAGAAAAATGTTCATTTTTCATGCAAGAAGTTGCATTCCTAGGTCACAAATGCACCGACAAAGGTGTATTGGCAGATGACAAGAAATTTGGTGTCATCAAAAATTATCCTGTCCCTCATGACGCAGACAGCGCAAGACCATTTGTAGCATTCGATTTATAAGAAATTTCTCCGATTGCTCACGGCACATAACTAGATTACGTAAAATGAATGTTCCTTTTGAATGGTCAAGCGAATGCCAAAACGCATTACCTTACATTGAAGAAATGCTTATGCACCCCACATTATTACAATATCCTGATTTTCGCAAAGAATTTTGCATTATATCGAATGCTAGTAATCTAACTCAGAACCGTGACGGGATTCAGCTCCCAATAGCTTATGCAGCTCGTTATCTTTTATCTTGTTGACAGTCAACATCTTCATAAACGGGTCATTTACTCCATAAATGCTGGCTATGTTCTTAACTTGTGTGATCCATTTGCGTGCACATGTATCTCCCGAAAATTCGTTTAATACATCGGTTGCCATGCGCAATAATAAATTATTTTGCTCAGCTTGTCCCACTGTATTTCGTTTTTCCTCGCCGCCTTTTTTTATTGACAGCTTTGGCAACTTTGTTGCCAGCGCCACCAATTTCATCATTCCTTCCAGTTTCGTCGTTTCTATTGCCGACTGCAATGCCTCGCCCCTCTCTGTCGCCGTCTTGATTGTCCCGCTCGTCGCCGTCTTTATTGTCTTCCTCGTCGCCGTCTTTGTCGCCATCCTCGTCGCCTTCTTCGCTGTTGCTCATTTAATTTTCGTCGCTATTCCCGTTGCCGCCGTTGTTGTTGCGGACGCCGCTTTTGCCGCTATTTTCGCCGTTACTTTTGTTGTTGCGCTCGGTACTGTTCTTATCGCCGTCTTCGTTGCTCTCTCCAGCTTCGCTGCCACTCTCGTTGTCTTTGTGTTCTCCGTCTTGTCCGTGTTTCATTTTGCCTTTTTGGAAACTATTACCGTTGCCTTCGTTGAAATTTTCGCAATCGTCGTTTAAAAATAATATCAATTGATTTCGCTTCTCGTTTGTTAATTTGTTTAAACGCAAAGTCAATTCTCTCTTTGTTCCTCTGGTTGGCTCCTTTACCACGCTTAACCACTGTTTTATTTGCGCCATTGATGCACTGCTTATATTCATTTTTAAATGTTTGTCTTTTTGTTTTTATTATACCCTTCGACCATTGAAAATGGTCAAAAAAGGGTATACTAACTTTGTGCAATGTATGTAACAGGTATAAGGAGGCGTGGCAGACCCCATAAAGTATATATATTTTTGCTCAGGATCACTAGCCGAGTCGATTGAGCCATGTCCGTCTGTCTGTCCGTCTGTCCGTCTGTATGAGACAACAGATCTCAGCTATTAAAAAAGCTAGAGACACGAAATTCGGTATGGAGGTTCCTATATATAATAGGCAGATAAAGTTTATTTCAAATGTTTGATGCCACGCCCACCGCCCCCGCAAATCGGTAATTTACGATTTTTGAGCAAAGTATTAAACTTATAAAGTTCTGCTTTAGTATGTGTAAAGTCTAATGTAATGTGAATATATCCTCCAAATTACAACCCGATCGGACTAATAACACTGGAGTTATTAAAGTCAACGTTTTCAATACAAATGTACGAGCAGCCTGCGCGCAGCTACGAGCATTTAACGTTGACGTCGACTTTGCGTCGAGTCGCTTTACTTTTTACGCGCGTCGCTGTGTGAGTGCGAGCGAGTAAGCTATATGTAGAGAAGTATTTGAGCAGAATTTCTGTTTAAAATTATCAGTGTAGTTACACGTTTGTAACGGATATAGAAAATTGGGAGAAGGGTATCTTACCGTGGAGCGCGCTCGACTGTAGCCTTACCGACTTGTTTTTATTTTAATTTGGTCGTAATCGGCCCACTTCTGATATTGTAGGGGTATAATATATATCGCCCTTTTAAGTAAAACGCAAACGCACAACTCAGTTTTTGTCTTTAATTTATTCACACTTGACGTTAGTAGCGTAAGCCTTTTGCTGACTCTGACTGTGTTTGCGATCTGCCTCTTCACATGTTGCGAAACAGACAGAACGAACGACAACTTAAACATAATGTTTATATACAGTGTTGATACAACAAACTTATATACAATGTTGATATAACAAACTTATATACAATGTTGATATAACAAACTTATATACAATGTTGCTATAACAAAATTATATACAATGTTGATATAACAAACTTATATACAATGCCACATTGGGCGATTTTCCAAAAAAAAAGTGGCATAAAGTAAAAGAATGTATGGTGGAATATTAAAAAAACCTTATTATTTATTAATTGTAAACACTTCAGGAAGCTTGAAAAAAATTTTCGTTGGGTGGCAACTTTCTTTATGTGACACCCTTTTAAAGTCAGCTAATGGCAAGCAGATTTTGATTGTAAAAGTTACCGCGAAAATTTTACTTCTGCAATCGATCTGTGTGCGTATGTTTTTATGCAGTTAAATATATGTATTTAGTATGGAAAACAAATATGAAGGTATATATAATCTGTATGTTATGCCAAAAGTACACAAATATTTGTGTTATTGGTTTTGTCCAGTGTTGTTGTTGGTTGTATTTGAACTAAAATTTTAACAATTTTAATCGTGTTCCGTGAAGTATTTCTATATCAAGAGCAAGGCAGAGCAGGTAACTAATAATGGCAAGTTACTTACTTAAATGTCTATTTTCATTTGGTAAAAATCTCATTTCCCCGTTTTCCCCCGTTTATACAAAAAATGCACTTGTAGTTGTTGTTGCGATTAGCAACAGCGAGCGATTGTTAACTGCTTATTTTGAAAGTTTGTAATAATATTATATAATTACATAAATGAATAAAAATTTGTTATCTTTTTTATTGAATATTATGATCTATGTGAGGCCCCCGCATTAGGGGGCCTGCCGATATAACCTATTGAATATTATGTCTAAGTGTAATAAAATAAAGCTTTTCATTTTGTTTCAATTTTAGTTGAACATTTATAATTTGCTCTTAAATAAATGCACATATTAGTGGCGGCCTACACATATGCGGAAAAAAAGGAGTGACCCAATTGTCGAAAAAAAAATTCCGAAATTAGAGTTAAATATAACGAACATTTTAAAAAAAATATTATGTCTCTAGCTTTATTTTTAGACTTTATGCCGCCAAAATCGACAAATCGCCCATAGTGCAATGTGTCCGCATACTATCTACATACCCTCGCCTACTACACTGGGATCTTATCTCGAATGACTCGATTAAACGTTTTTTGGCAATGGGCCTAGCAAGTCTGTTGCCACTGCAAGCCAAGGACCGTTCGGAAATTCAGTTCTCTTCATTGGCGGCTGATTTGCTGCTCGGAAAACCAGAGTACAATCTAGGCAGTCCTTTAAAAATTTCTCGGCGTCTTTGTCTATTTGGAGCCACAACACTTAGGCTCTTAATCGCCGCTTCATTGCCGATTCGCCTGGATGTCCTTCGTGTGCCAACGTCAACACTTTCTGCCTTAGATTTGAAGGAATAACAATGCGTACTCCCCTCAACATAATTGTTCCCACAGTTGACAGTTCGTGTCGGAATGGGTACAGTTTACTTCAAAGTGCAGAGTTCCAAGAACCTTGTTGAAGGCACATCATTGCGTCAACGATTTCTTCGTTACTAGTGCTTTTCTCGGCCAACTCAGATATCTCAATCGGAGTGGGTACCGCGTTTTTAATTATCAAGAGTATGCTGTGCTCGCCCTTGATATCGTAACACTCTGGTGTTGTCTGTTCACACAGCCGTGATAAACTGTCAGCAATATTTTCTTTCCCGGATTTGTATATAACTTTAAATTTATACGCCTGGAGGCGCAATAGCCATCTTTCAATCCGTGCTGGCGGTTTTGAAGTTGGTTAAGGTCTCCAGGGGCTTAAGGTCGGTCACTAATTCAAACTCAAATCCCAGTAAGTAAAAATAATAATATCTCTCTACTGCTCAAACCAAAGCCAAACTTTCTTTCTCAGTTTGGGAGTATGGTTTTTCCACATCGGTTAAGCTTCGACTAGCAAATTCAATTATTTTTGGGTCGTGATCATTGTTAAATTGTACTGCCCCAAAGCTACAGGGCTAGCATCTGCTATCAATCTAGTTCTATTGTTGGGGTCAAAATATGAAAGACTTGGAATTTTAGCTAACGCTGACTTAAATTTTTGAAACCCCTGGTCTTGAACTGGTCGCCAGATGAACTTCTTATCCTTTTTTAACAACTCACGCAGTGGTTCCGTCAAATCGGCCAGGTCTGGAATAAATTTACCCACTTAGGTAACCAAACCAAGAAAACTCCGCGTCTCTTCTATACTTTTGGGTGCTCGAAAGGAAACGATAGCAGCTATCTTCTCAGGATCAGCCTTTATCCCTTTATTCGTTAAGATGTGCCCCAAGAATTTGATTGTGGTCGTCTTCCAAATACACTTCTTATCTTTTAGGAGTATATTATATTCTTTGAAGACATTACGAACTTTTTCGACTGCAGCATCATGTTCCTGTTCGCTATTTCCAAAAATTATTACGTCGTCGATGTAATTCATTACGTTATCGCACGATGAAAAAAGTTCCTCGAGTCGTCTTTAGAAGATTTCAGGAGCTGCGTTTATGCCAAACATCAATCGCTTGTATCTAAACAGTCCTCGAGGTGTGATGAAAGTGGTAATCGGTCTACTGGCTTCGTCCAGTTCCAACTGGTGATATGCGTCCTTTAGATCGAGTCGTGAAAATAATTTGGCGTTTCGTAATTTAGTTATAAAAGATTCGAACGTAGGCAGAGGATAGTTTTCACGAAGAATGGCTCGGTTGGCCTGTCGCATATCCAGACATAGTCGGATGTCGCCTTTCGGCTTGAATGCAATTACCATCGGGGAGATCCAAGGACTGTGACCACTTACTGGTTCAATAATGTCCATGCGGTGAGCTTCTTCTAACTTAGCATTCACCTTGTCTTCCAACGCCACCGGAATTCGCCTCATTGGTTGTTTTACTGGGTCAACATCCGGATCGACTGTTAGCTTAACGCTAACGCCTTTCCATTTTGGGAACGGCGCTATGATTTCAATGTGGTTACCCGGTAACCCCATTCTGAGGGCATTTAACTTTGTAGCCGTTTCCCTCCCAAGCAAAGACTCCTTTTTCAATGACGAAAAATGATGCAATTTGCTCCGGATTTTCCTTGATCGCTATCGGTGCCTCAAAGACACAAATTACATTTAAAATTTCGTCCGAGGCATATCCCCTAAACTGATTATGCGCATTCGCGCGAACATTGAAAAGTGCTTCATTCTTTGTTTTCAAAACCAACCAATCGTCTTGCGAGATCTGGTTGAACCGGGAACCGGAATCGATTATTAGTGAAACGTTCTCGCCACCAATTCGGCATTTAATCAATTCTTCATGTTCCTCGTCACTGTGTATTTGAAACAACTTTCCCGTTTATCTCGTTACCCTCTTGGTTTGAATCTTCAATTCAATGTACATTTCTGCGCTTGGAATTCTGATCGTTCGATTGTGGGTGTGGGCGTTTTAGAATCGTTCGTTCCCAACCGAGAGCACCGTTTACACTTAACCTGCCGGGCCGGGCACGTGGGACTATCTCCTTTATATCTCTCCGACCGGCACACCTTCCACACTCGCTATTATGCAGTTTCCGTGGTTTCCAATTAGAAATTTTATTGACGGTGTCTGGTAAACGTTTCGGCAACATCAGATGTGATTGTTTATTTATTTCTTCATCGACTTGACACGCGTTTATAACTTCGCTTAATGTTTGTTCTTTCTCTAACAGTTTCTTTTTAAGTTCCGAATTAGCCCAAGTATCAATAAGTTTGTCCTTTAGACAAATTTCTTCTATCTCGGCTTTCTACAGCCCATTTAAACTTTTCAGGGTTAAACATAGTTCCAGAAAGATCCGGCTTACAACTTGAACTTCTAGCATCAGCTTAAGTGTTTTCCAGCGATCGTGAGTGAAAGAGTCAGATTTTTTTAAAATTGTAATATCATTAGACGACCCTTTGGCTAATAGCATGTAAAGACTCGATGCCCCCGGCTACGATTTTACACTACCACTGTAGGTGCACCAACTGTCACACTGAGCAAGTCTAATGTTTTTGTTGTAGATGCTGAGAGTGTTTCTGTAAACGTCGATTGTACTTAGCATTGATGAAAAGGCATCTAACTTTCCTTCTCTGTACATCTATTTCCTCGTTTCAAATTGGAACTTAGTGAATGAGTTTTCGTATTGAACTATCCTCAATGAATAAGATGATCACATCTTAGAGCAGATTGGCAGATCTCACCGATAGATTTACAATTACTTTAGTGTGCTTTGAAAGCAACCGGGACTTTGAATTGCTCCCAATTCGTCTTGTTGAGGCACGAGTACTGGTAGCTTTCGACTTGGTCTGGAAGGTCGAATCTGATATACTGATTGTAAAACAAAGAGTTTTCGTCTGTGAAGGAAAAAATGCCATTGAGTTTCTGATAAAGCTGATATTTAAAAACTTCTCCCTATTAGCATTTATGAAAAATCTAACTGATAGCACAATAGATGTTGCAAGAGGGATTCACCACGTTAGTTGACTTAGCTACATTCCCCAACCGTGGTGATTTGGATATTGGCATTAAAACCAAATCTTTACGCCTTATTCTACAGATGATAAAACTGTTAAAGCTTATGGTGCTCTGCTCACTTACGGCATTCACCGTGTACCTTGGAATGTATAAATAATTCTGGAGCGCCACAGGTATTAAGAAATCTTATACTAGACACCTGGCTTAACTCCGACCATGCATTCATCGGTGTAAGCTATTTTACTTTGGATTGGGTTGACTTCTAGAGTCACGACCTTCACTCGACTTAATTAATCAGCAGAGACATGACATAATTTACCTTAATTTCCGTAGGACATCCATTTCAATACAAATTTGGTATTTCTATATTTATATGAATTCTCTAGTTATATTCAAAATATTTTATTCATCTGTTTTAGGTTCTTCGACTAATTTAGGTTCTTCGACCGATGGCACTTGTAATTCCGAAGACTTGGACTGTTTTAATGAAAATAATCAAGATCAACTTGGAATGGAAGCAATCGCTAGTCTACACCGTCAATTGGATGATGATGATAACGGAAATATTGATTTAAGCGAATCAGATGATGTAAGAAAAAAATATTTTAAATAAGAGCTTAATGAAATTTTGATTTTTATTCAGTTTCTCCGAGAAGAACTTAAATATGATTCTGGTTATGAAAAACGTCAGAGGGCATTCCACTTTAATGATGATATGCATATATCTGTTAAGGAACTATGGGATGCATGGTTGCGTTCTGAGGTACACAACTGGACAATTGAACAAACCACTGATTGGTTGGCGCAGTCAGTGCAATTACCACAATATGTAGATCTCTTTAAGTTACATAAAGTAACTGGCGCTGCATTGCCAAGGTATGATATGTTTTACAACCTTAAATTTGTATTCAATAAAGAAATGAAACATATTAAACAAGTGGGTAGGGCTACATTCGAACGCCCGTCAGTAGGATACCCTTCTCCCAATTTTTAAAATCCGTTACAAACGTGTAACCACACTCATAATTTCAAACAGAAATTCTGCACAAATACTACTACATATAGCTTTCTCGCTCGCACTCACACAGCGACGCACGTAAAGAGTGACGTCGACGTCGACGTCGACGTCAACTGCCCAAAGCAGCGCGCAGGCTGCGCTCGTACGGAAAAAGTTGACTTGAATAACTTCTGTGTTATTGGTCCGATCGGATTGTAATTTGGAGGATATGTTTATATTGCATTTAGCTTTATACATACCAAAGCAGAACTTTATAATTTTAATGCTTTGCTTAATACCGATTTGCGGGGGCGGTGGGCGTGGCATCAAACATTTAACATAAACTTGTTCTGCCCGGATATATAAGAACCTACATACCAAATTTGGTGACTCTAGCTTTCTTTGTGTGTCAAACAGACAGACGGACATGGCTCAATCGACTCGGCTAGTGATCCTGAGCAAGAATATATATACTTTATGGGGTCTGCCACGCCTCCTTATGCCTGTTACACATATTTTGCACAAAGTTAGTATACCCTTTTTGACCATTTTCAATGGTCGAAGGGTATAGTGAACACGTGGCTGATAGTACTTATCAGAGGCCTGCAGCGAGTAGCCATTTTTACCCAAAGATAATCCATTTTTACCCAAGTATTGGCAAAACGAGTATCCCAACTCGTTCCATTTGATTTTGTGATATCTGTGTGGTAGACAGATTTGCATCGCCACTCGAAAGATCGAAAAAATCAAATGACAAATGCTACAGCCATCTCATAATATCTAAGATCCAATTCAGGTCAAGTTTTTCTACCATTTATTACCTACTTGCTCTCATTCATTCAATTAGACATGCTCGCAAAAAAGAAAGCGACGCATCGACTTTCAAATCGTCAACTACACTCACAGCTGCGCGCAGACATTTGTACATTTTTCTGAAAACATAAACTTGAATTATTTATGCGTTATTGGTTCAATCGGGTTCCGGTAGATAACATTCATGTTAGTACCAAACCAGAATGTTATGAATTCAATATTTTTCTTAAAAATCGCAAATTACACATGGTCTGGGCATGCGGCGTATACAGGCAAATGTATTTAAGGTCGCTAAATCTGAATCCGGTGTCGGAATTTCGCCATCACGTCTAAATTGAATCGAACCTTACCATTCTCTGAAAAATGTTGGAAGTCCCCCAAATCATATAGAATTCTGATCTGGCCTTTAATTGTTAAACATTTAGAGCACGTATTACTTTCGACAAAATTTAAAATTTGTTTTAAAAACATTTTATGCGTTATTGGTTCAATCGGGTTCCGGTAGATAACATTCATGTTAGTACCAAACCAGAATGTTATGAATTCAATATTTTTCTTAAAATTCGCAAATTACACATGGTCTGGGCATGCGGCGTATACAGGCAAATGTATTTAAGGTCGCTAAATCTGAATTTCGCCATCACGTCTAAATTGAATCGAACCTTACCATTCTCTAAAAAATGTTGGAAGTCCCCCAAATCATATAGAATTCTGATCTGGCCTTTAATTGTTAAACATTTAGAGCACGTATAACTTTCGACAAAATTTAAAATTTGTTTTAAAAACATTTTTAGACATTGGGTATTAAGCAAGCCCAACTGTTAAGCCATGGGTGAAATCTTCAATCTAGCAGCGATTACCACAATATCCAAAATAAAAATTGTCGCTACATATTTTTTTAAATTTGTCACTGTCATACCTATTATCACAAAAATACTGCATGCAATCTGAACATCCGAAACATAGGAATGCTATAGGGCTTATTAAAATGTTCAATCCGTTTTGCATTCTATTCATTCTCATCGAAAGCAGCTTACTGGGAGACACTTATTCCAAAACGGCATTGCAATACGTTCCTCACATTCATTCAATACAACTTATCATTTGGATTATTTAAATGATCGAAATGCCACTTTGAGAGCCACCGAGAAATTTGCCACTAAAGCGGTTACACAAAAGATTCCCTAATATAAGTCCTGAGTCAAAGTACAATTTTCTTGGGCCGTCAATTTTTCCTTCGTTTTTATACCCGTGTAGAGAGTGTGTTAACTTCGGCCAGAAGTTTGCAACGTACGTTAGTATGCATTTTTGACCCCAAAAACTATATATATTCTGAATCAGCATCGATAAATAGAGCATTGTTCGTCTGCCCGTCTGTTGCAACACAATCTAGTCTCTATTTTTGGCCTTTCTTAGTGAAACTTTGTAGACATGCTCCTTATTGCCGTCAGACTGTACATAAGTCGGAACGATATATCGTATAGCTGCCATTGAACATATCGGCTGATTTTTTGTTAGTTTTTAAGATAGCGCCACATCAATTTTCATTAATTAAAACATTATGCCTGTCAAATTTCATCCGAATCGAAGCACTATAACATATATCGGAAAAATAGGACGAAAATGCGCTTTGCATGGAATACCATACTTTTAACAAAATTGATCTTTTAATAATTGTTCGTTATTATTACCCCATAACAATTTTACAATGTAAAAACCCTATAACAGCTGTTTTTAGTATAGGTATAAATGACTAAAATGTAACCTTAAATGGAAAATCTGTGAAAGGGTATATATCTTCGGCATGCCAAAGGTATTGTAAGTTTCTATTTTTTCTGTAGGTTTAAGATAATTTTGGATCTGATAGCTCCAGCAAAGCTATAAGATGTAGTTGGCCGACTTTAACAGAATTGTGCCTCTGCATATTTATAATTTTTGTTGTTCAAAATATTGTCAGAAAATTCACCACATATATTGTACATTATAAATATACTGTAATAATAAATAACATATAATTTTATAAGTTTAGATTTTGCAGTAACCCGGTTCAGCATATCTTCTCGTTTCCTCTATACATACAGTAACCGCTTTAGTACCTAGAAGGAGCCACAAATAGCAGGAGACTCTACAAGCAAGAGTCGTAAAAGGCAGGAGGCGCAACAGCCAGGAACGTTTTGGGAAAAAAAGCAAGAGACTTTGCCCAAATGCAAGAGACTTTTACCCTCCGCTCGGTAGGTTCGGTACTACCGAGTCGGTAGGTAGAGACAGCACAAGGGTTCGTGAACGTTCAGTTGTCCCGAACGTTACCCCTTCCACTTGTGTTCTATTAATAGACGCATAAGTAGGTATAGAAAAGGACCCGAAGGCAATGCATTTCAATTTCTACTTGTTCCGTTACCCCTTCCACAAAATAAGCGAGGCACGCGCTAGCAGAAAGGGAGTGGCAAAAATCTCATTCATTTTTGTGTGTTGTGTATGCATGCATGTTGCAGTTCTCTGGTACGTATTACATACACGTACAACAGTACGCCACAATTAATATAAAAGACACGAGCAGTAGCAGGGAAGACACCTCTAAGAACTACATTAGACCGGTAGAAGGACTCCAGTCAATTATACCTGTGGAGACACCATTCGTGGTAAAATCAGTTCATGGCTTTAACAACATTGAAAGTAAATGCTTTCTTAAATTTTTCGGCATAAAATGCCCTTTCTTCATTTTGCCACAGCTGTCAACATTCGACGGTATTATTGGTCTAGACACCCTAACACAAGCTGGTGCGACCATCGACTTAACATCAAAGGCCTTAAATTTCTCAAAATGTACGGAAGAGATCCTATTCCACAAATGTCGCAGCAGAAACATTACGAAAATAGACGACATTAAAGTACCGCCAGCCATAAGAAGTGAGTTCATAAAAATGATGACGCAAAAATCAGAACTTTCACAAATCCAAAGCAGCTATAATTAGAACCAAAGATAATGAACCGGTATATTCCGGGATGTATCCATTACCTGCGAGCTCCACCAATTTTCTTAATGAAGAGGTAAAAGATCTCCTACACAAGAAAATAAGTCTAGCACCAAAATCTCCTCTGGGTTGTAGGGAAAAAAGGGACAGACGACTTTGGCCAAGCAAAAAAGCGGTTAGTAGTAGATTTCCGCAAACTAAATTATAAGACTATAGCTGACAAGTATCCAATGCCCAGTATAGCCATGATATTTTCAAACTTGAGAAATGCGAGGTATTTTTCTATTCTTGACTTAAAGTCAGGGTATCATCAAATCACACTAGGTGAACGCGACAGTGAAAAGACCTCATTTTCAGTAAACGGTGGTAAAGATGAGTTTTGCCGTTTACCATTCGGCCTAAAAAATGCGTCAAGCATATTCCAACGGGCCAATGACGACGTACTACGGGAGCACATCGGCAAGATATGCTAGGTGTACGTTGACGATGTTATTGTCTTCTCAAAAAATGACGCGGAACACGTCAGGGGCATTGAGAAGATGCTCAAGTGTCTTTACGATGCTAACATGAGAGTATCGAAAGAAAAGTCTCAAATTTTTAAGGAATGCGTCGACTTCCTTGGATTTATTGTCTCACGATAAGACACGCGGACAAGTCCGGACAAAGTCAGAGCCATACAAAAGTTTAAACAGCCTTCCACACTGTATGAGGTGAGCTCGTTCTTAGGCCTGGCTAGCTACTACACGCGTTTCGTAGGGCTTTGCACTAATAGCAAGGCCTATTTCCAACATATTGAAAGGTGACAACGGTAAGGTCAGCAAACAGCGATAAAGGGGTATTCCTGTAGAATTTGATGAAACTCAGAAGCAAGCCTTCGATAAGCTCAGGGACATTTTGGCATCGGAAGAGGTTATACTCCACTATCCAGACTTTAACCTGCCATTCGATCTAACCACTGACCCCTCTTCCAGTAGAATTGGGCCGGTCCTCTCGCAGTATAACAGACCCATAACCATTAACGCTGAAAGATTCCGAATTGAACTATGCGACCAATGGGAGAAAACTCTTGGCGATAGTTTGGGCTCTGGACACTTTGCGTCACTACCTGTACGGAACGAGTGACATTGACATCTACACTGACAATCAGCCGTTAATATTCGCTGTCTCTGACAAAAACCCGAACTCTAAAATTAAATGCTGGAAAGCAAGAATTGAAGATTCTGGCGCGAGAGTTCTGTACAAACCAAGCAAAGACAATCATGTAGCGGATGCGCTATCAAGGCTGAATATTAATGTCTTGGATATTCGGTTCAGTCCACAATATACAGCGATGCTTCACTCACTTATACTATTAAAGCCACTGATAAACCACTGAATTGTTTTAGGAATGTTAGAAAAATCAAACATCCACATTTTAGGCATTGATAGTCATGAAAATCTCTTTGAGACATTAAAAGATGTGGTTAAATTAGAGGTTGTGAATGCCATCCACTGAGACTTGCCTATTTTGGCATACAAGACAAATTGGTACAAGCATTCCCGTCCAACAAGTTCTGGCACTGCAAGTCTTGGGTGACTGACATCAACAATGATGAGAAACGCAAAGAAATAATAAACGCTGATCACAATAGGGCGCATAGGGCCGCCCAAGAAAATGTAAAGCAGGTTTTGCGGGATTATTATTTTAAAAAAATTAGCAAAATAGCATCAAAAGTAGTTGCGAACTGTAAAATTTGCGCAAAGTCTAAATATGTCAGACATCCAAGAAAACAAGAATTGGGTGTGACGCCGAGTAGGCGAGCTCTTGCATATGGACACATTCTCTACCGCAGGAAAATACTTCCTTACCGCGGTTGACAAATTTTTCAAATTCGCTTTGACACAACATATTGCGTCACGAACAATCACAGATGTGAAAACAATTTTTTTACAATTGGTAAATCTTTTTCCTGATGTAAAAAATATTTTGTTGTGACAATGAGGCGTCTTTTAGTTTGGATACAATCCGGTCTTTGTTAAAGAATCAGTTTGACATTGACGTGGTGAATGCCCCGCCTTTACACAGTACGTGAACTGGGCAAGTGGAGCGCTTTCATAGCACGTTGCTAGAGATTGCAAGGTGTTTAAAACTACAGCGCCAAATGAGGACACGGTTGAATTGATCATTCTAGCTAGTATTTAGTACAACCGATTAATCCACTCTGTCACAAACAAGACACCGATTAACGTATTTCACTCTAAATATGATCTTAGCAATGAAATAAAGCTGAGACTGTTGAAAACCCAGCAAGAACAATTTCAGAGAAACAACCCGGCTAGGTAAAACAGAACCTTTGACGTTGACGAAAAGGTACTGCTGAAAACAAATAAAAGGTTGGGAGGTAAACTCACCCCAGCTATATCCCGATCATTGATGGAGTAGCTAAAATTTGGAACGCAATCGCACATGAAGAAAATTTTGATTACAGATACAGAACACTTGACGATTATTTTGTTAATTTTAAACGTTCAGGAGGCGCAACAGCCAGGAACGTTTTGGGAAAAAAAGCTAGAGACTTTGCCCAAATGCAAGAGACTTTTACCCTCCGCTCGGTAGGTTCGGTACTACCGAGTCGGTAGGTAGAGACAGCACAAGGGTTCGTGAACGTTCAGTTGTCCCGAACGTTACCCCTTCCACTTGTGTTCTATTAATAGACGCATAAGTAGGTATAGAAAAGGACCCGAAGGCAATGCATTTCAATTTCTACTTGTTCCGTTACCCCTTCCACAAAATAAGCGAGGCACGCGCTAGCAGAAAGGGAGTGGCAAAAATCTCATTCATTTTTGTGTGTTGTGTATGCATGCATGTTGCAGTTCTCTGGTACGTATTACATACACGTACAACAGTACGCCACAATTAATATAAAAGACACGAGCAGTAGCAGGGAAGACACCTCTAAGAACTACATTAGACCGGTAGAAGGACTCCAGTCAATTATACCTGTGGAGACACCATTCGTGGTAAAATCAGTTCATGGCTTTAACAACATTGAAAGTAAATGCTTTCTTAAATTTTTCGGCATAAAATGCCCTTTCTTCATTTTGCCACAGCTGTCAACATTCGACGGTATTATTGGTCTAGACACCCTAACACAAGCTGGTGCGACCATCGACTTAACATCAAAGGCCTTAAATTTCTCAAAATGTACGGAAGAGATCCTATTCCACAAATGTCGCAGCAGAAACATTACGAAAATAGACGACATTAAAGTACCGCCAGCCATAAGAAGTGAGTTCATAAAAATGATGACGCAAAAATCAGAACTTTCACAAATCCAAAGCAGCTATAATTAGAACCAAAGATAATGAACCGGTATATTCCGGGATGTATCCATTACCTGCGAGCTCCACCAATTTTCTTAATGAAGAGGTAAAAGATCTCCTACACAAGAAAATAAGTCTAGCACCAAAATCTCCTCTGGGTTGTAGGGAAAAAAGGGACAGACGACTTTGGCCAAGCAAAAAAGCGGTTAGTAGTAGATTTCCGCAAACTAAATTATAAGACTATAGCTGACAAGTATCCAATGCCCAGTATAGCCATGATATTTTCAAACTTGAGAAATGCGAGGTATTTTTCTATTCTTGACTTAAAGTCAGGGTATCATCAAATCACACTAGGTGAACGCGACAGTGAAAAGACCTCATTTTCAGTAAACGGTGGTAAAGATGAGTTTTGCCGTTTACCATTCGGCCTAAAAATGCGTCAAGCATATTCCAACGGGCCAATGACGACGTACTACGGGAGCACATCGGCAAGATATGCTAGGTGTACGTTGACGATGTTATTGTCTTCTCAAAAAATGACGCTGAACACGTCAGGGGCATTGAGAAGATGCTCAAGTGTCTTTACGATGCTAACATGAGAGTATCGAAAGAAAAGTCTCAAATTTTTAAGGAATGCGTCGACTTCCTTGGATTTATTGTCTCACGATAAGACACGCGGACAAGTCCGGACAAAGTCAGAGCCATACAAAAGTTTAAACAGCCTTCCACACTGTATGAGGTGAGCTCGTTCTTAGGCCTGGCTAGCTACTACACGCGTTTCGTAGGGCTTTGCACTAATAGCAAGGCCTATTTCCAACATATTGAAAGGTGACAACGGTAAGGTCAGCAAACAGCGATAAAGGGGTATTCCTGTAGAATTTGATGAAACTCAGAAGCAAGCCTTCGATAAGCTCAGGGACATTTTGGCATCGGAAGAGGTTATACTCCACTATCCAGACTTTAACCTGCCATTCGATCTAACCACTGACCCCTCTTCCAGTAGAATTGGGCCGGTCCTCTCGCAGTATAACAGACCCATAACCATTAACGCTGAAAGATTCCGAATTGAACTATGCGACCAATGGGAGAAAACTCTTGGCGATAGTTTGGGCTCTGGACACTTTGCGTCACTACCTGTACGGAACGAGTGACATTGACATCTACACTGACAATCAGCCGTTAATATTCGCTGTCTCTGACAAAAACCCGAACTCTAAAACTGGACAATTGAACAAACCACTGATTGGTTGGCGCAGTCAGTGCAATTACCACAATATGTAGATCTCTTTAAGTTACATAAAGTAACTGGCGCTGCATTGCCAAGGTATGATATGTTTTACAACCTTAAATTTGTATTCAATAAAGAAATGAAACATATTAAACAAGTGGGTAGGGCTACATTCGAACGCCCGTCAGTAGGATACCCTTCTCCCAATTTTTAAAATCCGTTACAAACGTGTAACCACACTCATAATTTCAAACAGAAATTCTGCACAAATACTACTACATATAGCTTTCTCGCTCGCACTCACACAGCGACGCACGTAAAGAGTGACGTCGACGTCGACGTCGACGTCAACTGCCCAAAGCAGCGCGCAGGCTGCGCTCGTACGGAAAAAGTTGACTTGAATAACTTCTGTGTTATTGGTCCGATCGGATTGTAATTTGGAGGATATGTTTATATTGCATTTAGCTTTATACATACCAAAGCAGAACTTTATAATTTTAATGCTTTGCTTAATACCGATTTGCGGGGGCGGTGGGCGTGGCATCAAACATTTAACATAAACTTGTTCTGCCCGGATATATAAGAACCTACATACCAAATTTGGTGACTCTAGCTTTCTTTGTGTGTCAAACAGACAGACGGACATGGCTCAATCGACTCGGCTAGTGATCCTGAGCAAGAATATATATACTTTATGGGGTCTGCCACGCCTCCTTATGCCTGTTACACATATTTTGCACAAAGTTAGTATACCCTTTTTGACCATTTTCAATGGTCGAAGGGTATAGTGAACACGTGGCTGATAGTACTTATCAGAGGCCTGCAGCGAGTAGCCATTTTTACCCAAAGATAATCCATTTTTACCCAAGTATTGGCAAAACGAGTATCCCAACTCGTTCCATTTGATTTTGTGATATCTGTGTGGTAGACAGATTTGCATCGCCACTCGAAAGATCGAAAAAATCAAATGACAAATGCTACAGCCATCTCATAATATCTAAGATCCAATTCAGGTCAAGTTTTTCTACCATTTATTACCTACTTGCTCTCATTCATTCAATTAGACATGCTCGCAAAAAAGAAAGCGACGCATCGACTTTCAAATCGTCAACTACACTCACAGCTGCGCGCAGACATTTGTACATTTTTCTGAAAACATAAACTTGAATTATTTATGCGTTATTGGTTCAATCGGGTTCCGGTAGATAACATTCATGTTAGTACCAAACCAGAATGTTATGAATTCAATATTTTTCTTAAAAATCGCAAATTACACATGGTCTGGGCATGCGGCGTATACAGGCAAATGTATTTAAGGTCGCTAAATCTGAATCCGGTGTCGGAATTTCGCCATCACGTCTAAATTGAATCGAACCTTACCATTCTCTGAAAAATGTTGGAAGTCCCCCAAATCATATAGAATTCTGATCTGGCCTTTAATTGTTAAACATTTAGAGCACGTATTACTTTCGACAAAATTTAAAATTTGTTTTAAAAACATTTTATGCGTTATTGGTTCAATCGGGTTCCGGTAGATAACATTCATGTTAGTACCAAACCAGAATGTTATGAATTCAATATTTTTCTTAAAATTCGCAAATTACACATGGTCTGGGCATGCGGCGTATACAGGCAAATGTATTTAAGGTCGCTAAATCTGAATTTCGCCATCACGTCTAAATTGAATCGAACCTTACCATTCTCTAAAAAATGTTGGAAGTCCCCCAAATCATATAGAATTCTGATCTGGCCTTTAATTGTTAAACATTTAGAGCACGTATAACTTTCGACAAAATTTAAAATTTGTTTTAAAAACATTTTTAGACATTGGGTATTAAGCAAGCCCAACTGTTAAGCCATGGGTGAAATCTTCAATCTAGCAGCGATTACCACAATATCCAAAATAAAAATTGTCGCTACATATTTTTTAAATTTGTCACTGTCATACCTATTATCACAAAAATACTGCATGCAATCTGAACATCCGAAACATAGGAATGCTATAGGGCTTATTAAAATGTTCAATCCGTTTTGCATTCTATTCATTCTCATCGAAAGCAGCTTACTGGGAGACACTTATTCCAAAACGGCATTGCAATACGTTCCTCACATTCATTCAATACAACTTATCATTTGGATTATTTAAATGATCGAAATGCCACTTTGAGAGCCACCGAGAAATTTGCCACTAAAGCGGTTACACAAAAGATTCCCTAATATAAGTCCTGAGTCAAAGTACAATTTTCTTGGGCCGTCAATTTTTCCTTCGTTTTTATACCCGTGTAGAGAGTGTGTTAACTTCGGCCAGAAGTTTGCAACGTACGTTAGTATGCATTTTTGACCCCAAAAACTATATATATTCTGAATCAGCATCGATAAATAGAGCATTGTTCGTCTGCCCGTCTGTTGCAACACAATCTAGTCTCTATTTTTGGCCTTTCTTAGTGAAACTTTGTAGACATGCTCCTTATTGCCGTCAGACTGTACATAAGTCGGAACGATATATCGTATAGCTGCCATTGAACATATCGGCTGATTTTTTGTTAGTTTTTAAGATAGCGCCACATCAATTTTCATTAATTAAAACATTATGCCTGTCAAATTTCATCCGAATCGAAGCACTATAACATATATCGGAAAAATAGGACGAAAATGCGCTTTGCATGGAATACCATACTTTTAACAAAATTGATCTTTTAATAATTGTTCGTTATTATTACCCCATAACAATTTTACAATGTAAAAACCCTATAACAGCTGTTTTTAGTATAGGTATAAATGACTAAAATGTAACCTTAAATGGAAAATCTGTGAAAGGGTATATATCTTCGGCATGCCAAAGGTATTGTAAGTTTCTATTTTTTCTGTAGGTTTAAGATAATTTTGGATCTGATAGCTCCAGCAAAGCTATAAGATGTAGTTGGCCGACTTTAACAGAATTGTGCCTCTGCATATTTATAATTTTTGTTGTTCAAAATATTGTCAGAAAATTCACCACATATATTGTACATTATAAATATACTGTAATAATAAATAACATATAATTTTATAAGTTTAGATTTTGCAGTAACCCGGTTCAGCATATCTTCTCGTTTCCTCTATACATACAGTAACCGCTTTAGTACCTAGAAGGAGCCACAAATAGCAGGAGACTCTACAAGCAAGAGTCGTAAAAGGCAGGAGGCGCAACAGCCAGGAACGTTTTGGGAAAAAAAGCAAGAGACTTTGCCCAAATGCAAGAGACTTTTACCCTCCGCTCGGTAGGTTCGGTACTACCGAGTCGGTAGGTAGAGACAGCACAAGGGTTCGTGAACGTTCAGTTGTCCCGAACGTTACCCCTTCCACTTGTGTTCTATTAATAGACGCATAAGTAGGTATAGAAAAGGACCCGAAGGCAATGCATTTCAATTTCTACTTGTTCCGTTACCCCTTCCACAAAATAAGCGAGGCACGCGCTAGCAGAAAGGGAGTGGCAAAAATCTCATTCATTTTTGTGTGTTGTGTATGCATGCATGTTGCAGTTCTCTGGTACGTATTACATACACGTACAACAGTACGCCACAATTAATATAAAAGACACGAGCAGTAGCAGGGAAGACACCTCTAAGAACTACATTAGACCGGTAGAAGGACTCCAGTCAATTATACCTGTGGAGACACCATTCGTGGTAAAATCAGTTCATGGCTTTAACAACATTGAAAGTAAATGCTTTCTTAAATTTTTCGGCATAAAATGCCCTTTCTTCATTTTGCCACAGCTGTCAACATTCGACGGTATTATTGGTCTAGACACCCTAACACAAGCTGGTGCGACCATCGACTTAACATCAAAGGCCTTAAATTTCTCAAAATGTACGGAAGAGATCCTATTCC
Organism: Zaprionus tsacasi; assembly: GCA_018904105.1. Lineage (NCBI taxonomy): Eukaryota > Metazoa > Arthropoda > Insecta > Diptera > Drosophilidae > Zaprionus > Zaprionus tsacasi. The sequence goes on from JAEIFR010000156.1 coordinate 156,605, forward strand.
ACAAATGTCGCAGCAGAAACATTACGAAAATAGACGACATTAAAGTACCGCCAGCCATAAGAAGTGAGTTCATAAAAATGATGACGCAAAAATCAGAACTTTCACAAATCCAAAGCAGCTATAATTAGAACCAAAGATAATGAACCGGTATATTCCGGGATGTATCCATTACCTGCGAGCTCCACCAATTTTCTTAATGAAGAGGTAAAAGATCTCCTACACAAGAAAATAAGTCTAGCACCAAAATCTCCTCTGGGTTGTAGGGAAAAAAGGGACAGACGACTTTGGCCAAGCAAAAAGCGGTTAGTAGTAGATTTCCGCAAACTAAATTATAAGACTATAGCTGACAAGTATCCAATGCCCAGTATAGCCATGATATTTTCAAACTTGAGAAATGCGAGGTATTTTTCTATTCTTGACTTAAAGTCAGGGTATCATCAAATCACACTAGGTGAACGCGACAGTGAAAAGACCTCATTTTCAGTAAACGGTGGTAAAGATGAGTTTTGCCGTTTACCATTCGGCCTAAAAAATGCGTCAAGCATATTCCAACGGGCCAATGACGACGTACTACGGGAGCACATCGGCAAGATATGCTAGGTGTACGTTGACGATGTTATTGTCTTCTCAAAAAATGACGCGGAACACGTCAGGGGCATTGAGAAGATGCTCAAGTGTCTTTACGATGCTAACATGAGAGTATCGAAAGAAAAGTCTCAAATTTTTAAGGAATGCGTCGACTTCCTTGGATTTATTGTCTCACGATAAGACACGCGGACAAGTCCGGACAAAGTCAGAGCCATACAAAAGTTTAAACAGCCTTCCACACTGTATGAGGTGAGCTCGTTCTTAGGCCTGGCTAGCTACTACACGCGTTTCGTAGGGCTTTGCACTAATAGCAAGGCCTATTTCCAACATATTGAAAGGTGACAACGGTAAGGTCAGCAAACAGCGATAAAGGGGTATTCCTGTAGAATTTGATGAAACTCAGAAGCAAGCCTTCGATAAGCTCAGGGACATTTTGGCATCGGAAGAGGTTATACTCCACTATCCAGACTTTAACCTGCCATTCGATCTAACCACTGACCCCTCTTCCAGTAGAATTGGGCCGGTCCTCTCGCAGTATAACAGACCCATAACCATTAACGCTGAAAGATTCCGAATTGAACTATGCGACCAATGGGAGAAAACTCTTGGCGATAGTTTGGGCTCTGGACACTTTGCGTCACTACCTGTACGGAACGAGTGACATTGACATCTACACTGACAATCAGCCGTTAATATTCGCTGTCTCTGACAAAAACCCGAACTCTAAAATTAAATGCTGGAAAGCAAGAATTGAAGATTCTGGCGCGAGAGTTCTGTACAAACCAAGCAAAGACAATCATGTAGCGGATGCGCTATCAAGGCTGAATATTAATGTCTTGGATATTCGGTTCAGTCCACAATATACAGCGATGCTTCACTCACTTATACTATTAAAGCCACTGATAAACCACTGAATTGTTTTAGGAATGTTAGAAAAATCAAACATCCACATTTTAGGCATTGATAGTCATGAAAATCTCTTTGAGACATTAAAAGATGTGGTTAAATTAGAGGTTGTGAATGCCATCCACTGAGACTTGCCTATTTTGGCATACAAGACAAATTGGTACAAGCATTCCCGTCCAACAAGTTCTGGCACTGCAAGTCTTGGGTGACTGACATCAACAATGATGAGAAACGCAAAGAAATAATAAACGCTGATCACAATAGGGCGCATAGGGCCGCCCAAGAAAATGTAAAGCAGGTTTTGCGGGATTATTATTTTAAAAAAATTAGCAAAATAGCATCAAAAGTAGTTGCGAACTGTAAAATTTGCGCAAAGTCTAAATATGTCAGACATCCAAGAAAACAAGAATTGGGTGTGACGCCGAGTAGGCGAGCTCTTGCATATGGACACATTCTCTACCGCAGGAAAATACTTCCTTACCGCGGTTGACAAATTTTTCAAATTCGCTTTGACACAACATATTGCGTCACGAACAATCACAGATGTGAAAACAATTTTTTTACAATTGGTAAATCTTTTTCCTGATGTAAAAAATATTTTGTTGTGACAATGAGGCGTCTTTTAGTTTGGATACAATCCGGTCTTTGTTAAAGAATCAGTTTGACATTGACGTGGTGAATGCCCCGCCTTTACACAGTACGTGAACTGGGCAAGTGGAGCGCTTTCATAGCACGTTGCTAGAGATTGCAAGGTGTTTAAAACTACAGCGCCAAATGAGGACACGGTTGAATTGATCATTCTAGCTAGTATTTAGTACAACCGATTAATCCACTCTGTCACAAACAAGACACCGATTAACGTATTTCACTCTAAATATGATCTTAGCAATGAAATAAAGCTGAGACTGTTGAAAACCCAGCAAGAACAATTTCAGAGAAACAACCCGGCTAGGTAAAACAGAACCTTTGACGTTGACGAAAAGGTACTGCTGAAAACAAATAAAAGGTTGGGAGGTAAACTCACCCCAGCTATATCCCGATCATTGATGGAGTAGCTAAAATTTGGAACGCAATCGCACATGAAGAAAATTTTGATTACAGATACAGAACACTTGACGATTATTTTGTTAATTTTAAACGTTCAGGAGGCGCAACAGCCAGGAACGTTTTGGGAAAAAAAGCTAGAGACTTTGCCCAAATGCAAGAGACTTTTACCCTCCGCTCGGTAGGTTCGGTACTACCGAGTCGGTAGGTAGAGACAGCACAAGGGTTCGTGAACGTTCAGTTGTCCCGAACGTTACCCCTTCCACTTGTGTTCTATTAATAGACGCATAAGTAGGTATAGAAAAGGACCCGAAGGCAATGCATTTCAATTTCTACTTGTTCCGTTACCCCTTCCACAAAATAAGCGAGGCACGCGCTAGCAGAAAGGGAGTGGCAAAAATCTCATTCATTTTTGTGTGTTGTGTATGCATGCATGTTGCAGTTCTCTGGTACGTATTACATACACGTACAACAGTACGCCACAATTAATATAAAAGACACGAGCAGTAGCAGGGAAGACACCTCTAAGAACTACATTAGACCGGTAGAAGGACTCCAGTCAATTATACCTGTGGAGACACCATTCGTGGTAAAATCAGTTCATGGCTTTAACAACATTGAAAGTAAATGCTTTCTTAAATTTTTCGGCATAAAATGCCCTTTCTTCATTTTGCCACAGCTGTCAACATTCGACGGTATTATTGGTCTAGACACCCTAACACAAGCTGGTGCGACCATCGACTTAACATCAAAGGCCTTAAATTTCTCAAAATGTACGGAAGAGATCCTATTCCACAAATGTCGCAGCAGAAACATTACGAAAATAGACGACATTAAAGTACCGCCAGCCATAAGAAGTGAGTTCATAAAAATGATGACGCAAAAATCAGAACTTTCACAAATCCAAAGCAGCTATAATTAGAACCAAAGATAATGAACCGGTATATTCCGGGATGTATCCATTACCTGCGAGCTCCACCAATTTTCTTAATGAAGAGGTAAAAGATCTCCTACACAAGAAAATAAGTCTAGCACCAAAATCTCCTCTGGGTTGTAGGGAAAAAAGGGACAGACGACTTTGGCCAAGCAAAAAAGCGGTTAGTAGTAGATTTCCGCAAACTAAATTATAAGACTATAGCTGACAAGTATCCAATGCCCAGTATAGCCATGATATTTTCAAACTTGAGAAATGCGAGGTATTTTTCTATTCTTGACTTAAAGTCAGGGTATCATCAAATCACACTAGGTGAACGCGACAGTGAAAAGACCTCATTTTCAGTAAACGGTGGTAAAGATGAGTTTTGCCGTTTACCATTCGGCCTAAAAAATGCGTCAAGCATATTCCAACGGGCCAATGACGACGTACTACGGGAGCACATCGGCAAGATATGCTAGGTGTACGTTGACGATGTTATTGTCTTCTCAAAAAATGACGCTGAACACGTCAGGGGCATTGAGAAGATGCTCAAGTGTCTTTACGATGCTAACATGAGAGTATCGAAAGAAAAGTCTCAAATTTTTAAGGAATGCGTCGACTTCCTTGGATTTATTGTCTCACGATAAGACACGCGGACAAGTCCGGACAAAGTCAGAGCCATACAAAAGTTTAAACAGCCTTCCACACTGTATGAGGTGAGCTCGTTCTTAGGCCTGGCTAGCTACTACACGCGTTTCGTAGGGCTTTGCACTAATAGCAAGGCCTATTTCCAACATATTGAAAGGTGACAACGGTAAGGTCAGCAAACAGCGATAAAGGGGTATTCCTGTAGAATTTGATGAAACTCAGAAGCAAGCCTTCGATAAGCTCAGGGACATTTTGGCATCGGAAGAGGTTATACTCCACTATCCAGACTTTAACCTGCCATTCGATCTAACCACTGACCCCTCTTCCAGTAGAATTGGGCCGGTCCTCTCGCAGTATAACAGACCCATAACCATTAACGCTGAAAGATTCCGGAATTGAACTATGCGACCAATGGGAGAAAACTCTTGGCGATAGTTTGGGCTCTGGACACTTTGCGTCACTACCTGTACGGAACGAGTGACATTGACATCTACACTGACAATCAGCCGTTAATATTCGCTGTCTCTGACAAAAACCCGAACTCTAAAATTAAATGCTGGAAAGCAAGAATTGAAGATTCTGGCGCGAGAGTTCTGTACAAACCAAGCAAAGACAATCATGTAGCGGATGCGCTATCAAGGCTGAATATTAATGTCTTGGATATTCGGTTCAGTCCACAATATACAGCGATGCTTCACTCACTTATACTATTAAAGCCACTGATAAACCACTGAATTGTTTTAGGAATGTTAGAAAAATCAAACATCCACATTTTAGGCATTGATAGTCATGAAAATCTCTTTGAGACATTAAAAGACGTGGTTAAATTAGAGGTTGTGAATGCCATCCACTGAGACTTGCCTATTTTGGCATACAAGACAAATTGGTACAAGCATTCCCGTCCAACAAGTTCTGGCACTGCAAGTCTTGGGTGACTGACATCAACAATGATGAGAAACGCAAAGAAATAATAAACGCTGATCACAATAGGGCGCATAGGGCCGCCCAAGAAAATGTAAAGCAGGTTTTGCGGGATTATTATTTTAAAAAAATTAGCAAAATAGCATCAAAAGTAGTTGCGAACTGTAAAATTTGCGCAAAGTCTAAATATGTCAGACATCCAAGAAAACAAGAATTGGGTGTGACGCCGAGTAGGCGAGCTCTTGCATATGGACACATTCTCTACCGCAGGAAAATACTTCCTTACCGCGGTTGACAAATTTTTCAAATTCGCTTTGACACAACATATTGCGTCACGAACAATCACAGATGTGAAAACAATTTTTTTACAATTGGTAAATCTTTTCCTGATGTAAAAAATATTTTGTTGTGACAATGAGGCGTCTTTTAGTTTGGATACAATCCGGTCTTTGTTAAAGAATCAGTTTGACATTGACGTGGTGAATGCCCCGCCTCTACACAGTACGTGAAATGGGCAAGTGGAGCGCTTTCATAGCACGTTGCTAGAGATTGCAAGGTGTTTAAAACTACAGCGCCAAATGAGGACACGGTTGAATTGATCATTCTAGCTAGTATTTAGTACAACCGATTAATCCACTCTGTCACAAACAAGACACCGATTAACGTATTTCACTCTAAATATGATCTTAGCAATGAAATAAAGCTGAGACTGTTGAAAACCCAGCAAGAACAATTTCAGAGAAACAACCCGGCTAGGTAAAACAGAACCTTTGACGTTGACGAAAAGGTACTGCTGAAAACAAATAAAAGGTTGGGAGGTAAACTCACCCCAGCTATATCCCGATCATTGATGGAGTAGCTAAAATTTGGAACGCAATCGCACATGAAGAAAATTTTGATTACAGATACAGAACACTTGACGATTATTTTGTTAATTTTAAACGTTCACCATAGGCATGCTAGAAGCCTCAATGAGTTCAATCTTAAAAATCATAGCAGGAACACCTGACCACGACGACTTGCAACTGACCAGAATGACAGAACAAGACCTAATCCTAATACAACAACAGACAGATTAAAATCAACACAGCGTTCCAGGACAGAATAAATGCGCTCACAAACACTGTTAACGAGTTAAAAGTCAAAAAGAAAGAAGAAGTCGATACGGCTCATCTCTATTGAACGCTTTTGGCAAGAAATAGGATGCTGACCCTTGACTTGCAGAATGTTATGATTGCGGTCACATTAGCCAAGGCAAAGATAGTAAACCCAGCTATTAATAATGACTTGAACACAATTTTGAATAAAAATCTCACAGATGTTAGTGTAGCTCAACTACTTAGCGTAGCTAGTAGTAAAGTTTTAGCAAGTAGTCAAATAATAGCAGGCTACAATTCTCCCTGTCGCACACGCTGGAATATCACTGCAACTACCCGAGGACAAGGTAGCTGACTGCCAAGGAGTCATTCGACCCCTCAATTCATGCAATGGGTCACCAGCGTCCATGTTCTGCAAGGAAGATAATAATTCCACTTGCGCCATCGAATTGCATGCGGGAGTCATTGCACATTGCAAAACTCAACCGAGCCATCTAACACCAGTGGCCATTGTCGATGAAGGTCTCATAATAATCCTTTCCTTCTTGCACATAAACTAAACATTATTGGTTTCTCACCAGAGAACAGCTTCGGTTAAATCAAATGTGTGTATACACTATCATTCACATGAAAAATCACGCTATTCGGCGCACAGCTTCAACTGTGTATGTGTCAAGACATTCGCTGCTGAAGCGACAACGTTACAGAATCCCCCATTTCACTTTTCGTTTCGTTTCTAGCTTGCCGATTCGCTGCCTCGTGTGTTCCATTTTCGTCTTGATCCTTTTGGGCTATTTGGGAATGTATACTAAGATTCGGTTTTACACACAAATAGCGCGCCTGTACACAAACCATCCCTAAGGAAGCGCTTCAATAGTGTTTATTTAGGGTTTTGTATGTATGCATGAGCGCGTGCAATGCTGTTAAATGCTGGAAGGGGAAATAATTTAACGGAAAAAGCAATTCGAATTGAATAATTGCTCATTACTAGCAATTCAATATAAAACAAGTCTGTAAGGCAACAGTCGAGAGCGCTCGACAGTAAGATACCCTTCTCCCAATTTTCTATATCCGTTACAAACGTGTAACTAAACTGATAATTTCAAACAGAAATTCAGAAATACACAAATTTTTCTCTACATATAGCTTACTCGTTCGTACTCACACAGCGACGCGCGTAAAGAGTAAAGCGACTCGAAACAAAGTCGACGTCGACATCAAATGCTCGTAGCTGCGCGCAGGCTGCTGCTCGTACATTTGTACTGAAAACGTATACTTGAATAACTTATGTGTTATTGATCCGATCGGATTGTAATTTGGAGGATATGTTAATTTTGCATTCAGCTTTATACATACCAAAGCAGAACCTTAGAAGTTCAATAGTTTGCTAAATAATCGTAAATTACCGATTTGCGGGGGCAGTGCGCGTGGCATCAAACATTTGAAATAAACTTGGCCTGCCTATTATATATAGGAACCTCCATGCCAAATTTGGTGTCTCTAGCTTTTCTAATAGCTGAGATCTGTTGCCTCATACAGACGGACAGACAGACAGACGGACATTGCTCAATCGACTCGGCTAGTGATCCTGAGCAAGAATATATATACTTTCTGGGGTCTGCCACACCTCCTGATGCCTGTTACATAAATGCACAAAGTTAGTATACCCATTTTTGACCATTTTCAATGGTCGAAGGGTATAAAAAACTTAACTGATGTTTTTAATGTATGTATAACCTAAAGTTGTATCCAGAAAAATGTTCATTTTTCATGCAAGAAGTGGCATTCCTAGGTCACAAATGCACCGACAAAGGTGTATTGGCAGATGACAAGAAATTTGGTGTCATCAAAAATTATCCTGTCCCTCATGACGCAGACAGCGCAAGACCATTTGTAGCATTCGATTTATAAGAAATTTCTCCGATTGCTCACGGCACATAACTAGATTACGTAAAATGAATGTTCCTTTTGAATGGTCAAGCGAATGCCAAAACGCATTACCTTACATTGAAGAAATGCTTATGCACCCCACATTATTACAATATCCTGATTTTCGCAAAGAATTTTGCATTATATCGAATGCTAGTAATCTAACTCAGAACCGTGACGGGATTCAGCTCCCAATAGCTTATGCAGCTCGTTAATTTGCAAAAGGGGAAAGCTAAAGAGCACAACGGAACAAGAGTTAGCGGCAATTCATTGGGCAATTACCCATTTTAGACCATACATTTATGCCAAATATTTCACTATTAAAACGGACCACAGACCATTAACATATCTGTTTTCTATGACTAATCCCAGTTCTAAATTAACCCGCATGCGGTTTGAAAAACTTGAAGACTTCACAGTAGAATACCTAAAGGGAAGAGAAAATTTTGTAGCAGACGCACTTTCGCGTATAAATATAAAAGAACTCAAAGACATGCAACATAAAGTCCTGAAAGACACTACCGATAAGCTCCATGACAGCTGTTCGATATATCAGTCCAATCTGGCCCGTTCCGACTTATTTAATGAAGGCAGAACTAAGAAGCTTGTGAGCCAACTTTTATGAAGATAGCTCAATAACTGGGGGACTAATTTGCGTTGCAACAGACAGACGGACTGACTGATTGTTCCTATAACAGCTATAGAATATAAACGTCTGAGATATTTAAATGGAAAAAATAAGGGCGGGTTACTGTATAACATTAAAAAGTATTGATAATGTGCGGTATTTCCAAGAACAAAACAGGTTTGCATACAAAAACCCTTATTTCAGCCGATTGTTCCTATGGCAGCTATATGTTATAGTGGTCCGATTTTGATACAATTTTGACAGCACATTAGGAACGTAATAAGAATAAGATTTGCCAAATCTTGTTGCAATATCTTGAAAAACAACAAAAATCGGCCGATAGTTTCAATGACAGCTATACGATATATCGGTCCGATCTAGCTCGTTCCGACTTATTTACAGCGCGCAGCAATAAGAAGCTTATATGCCAAGTTTCATGAAGATAGCTCAAAAACTGAGAGACTAGTTTGCGTTGCAACAGACGGACGGACGGACGGACGGACGGACAGACGGACATCCATTTTTGGACTCCTCTGTTTATGCTGATTCAGAATATATATACTTTATAGGGTCGGAGATGTCTCCTAAGGTGCGTTGCAAACTTCTGGATAAAATTAATATACCCTCTGCAAGGGTATAATTATGCCCCTGAGGGGATTCGAACCGTGGACCTCAAAAAGCTTGTAATATGCAGTTTGCAACTATAACCACTCCGCCATTGGCACGTTATTATTTGGACCGTCAAAGTTGCATTATGAGACCTCACGCACTTCTTTTTAATCAAATGCATTTAATACTAAACCTAAAATATTTTAAGTACTTGAAAAAAAGTAAATTTCAGAAAACCCACTAGAATCGGACCGAGTAGGATTCGAACCCGTACCCTTTTCACTTCACAGTCAACGACCACAATTCATCTGCAACTATAACCGCTCTGCCATTAGCGCATAATCATTAGAATCGGCAAAGTTGCATTATGAGACCATTCAACTTATCGTACAAGACAAAAACTAATGCCAACTCTCCTTCCCTTAAAATTCCTTTTAATCAAATGGATTTAATACTAAACTTAAAATAAGTAAAAAAAAAAGTAATATCCGAAAAAACCCACTTTGCATCGGGTAGAATTCGAACCCGAACCTTTTCGCTTTACAGTCAACGACCACATCCACTCAGCCACTGCATCTTTTTTGCCTCTACTATAAAATTAAAATAAATAATGTTGGTACATATAATTGAAAAAATTCTTGCCGCCGGAGTTAAACCTGCATAACTTGCATATTTAACATAATAAAACAGACACAACACGTGCTCACATGGCACTACTATTTCGTTAATATCTTCCATATTTATCGTCCAATCTTACTGAAATTACACGAAACGTCCGCAATATGGTATTTATAACGTATATAAAAAACTGTTGCTGTAGAGCTAATATTGCGGCTGCAGTCAATTTTTTTTTTAATTTATAGGGGCGGGTGGAGGCGTGGCAAAAATCCAAAATAAACTTGATCAGCCTGCAGTAATAACACACATTGTCGCCAAATTTGGAAGTTCTAGCTTTTATAATAGCTGAGATCCAGGTGTTCACACGGACGGACGGACGGACGGACGGACAGACTGACAGATGGAAAGACGGACATGGCTATATCGACTCGGCTGTTGATACGGATCAAGAATATACATACATTTTCGGTTTGAACAAAATTATAATACCTTTCTACTCTATGAGTAGCGGGTATAAAAGCCGTGAAAGTGTAATTTTACACTGAGGAATTCAATACCAAATTGAATCTCTGGTAGTAAAAGTTCCGAATTGATGTTGGAATCTACTGCAATAACAACTCCACCACCACGTCGGTCAGGTCGATCAATCCTTTAAGTTGTGTACTTGTTTGGAAAGACTTCTGAGTTTAGGATCTCCGGCTTTAACCAGGTCCTAGTAAACACAACAATTTGAAAAAATAGAAAGACAGAATAAGGTTGAAAGATAAGTACAAAGCAGAGAACTGTAAAAATCACATTTTTCTTGAATCGCATCAAACACGAACTTTCATGCTCAATTCAATTCACTGAATCCAACAGCGGCGGTGAAACGAAACGAATTGGTCCACAAATCGCTTCAGTCACGCGTCAGTCGACCCAATTCGACCCAATCTTTTTAAATCGAATTGGATCGAATCGACGAATCAGAGTCTGTCGGCTGACGCGCCGGTCCGTTTATCCAAACACCTGGTTTGGGTAAAAAGACGATTTACACACATTTGCTTTAGAATGACGTGTTTTTATACCATTCGACCATTGAAAATGGTCAAAAAAGGGTATACTAACTTTGTGCAATGTATGTAACAGGCATAAGGAGGCGTGGCAGACACCACAAATTATATATATTCTTGCTCAGGATCACTAGCCGAGTCGATTGAGACATGTCCGTCTGTCTGTCCGTCTGTATGAGGGAACATATCTCAGCTATTAAAAAAGCTAGCGACACCAAATTTGGTATGGAGGTTCCTATATATAATAGGCAGACAAAGTTTATTTCAAATGTTTGATGCCACCCCCACCGCCCCCGAAAATCGGTAATTTACGATTATTAAGCAAAGTATTAAATTTAGAAAGTTCTGCTTTGGTATGTATAATGTTAAATGCCATATGAACATATTCTCCAAATCCGATTGGACCAATAACACAGAAGTTATTTAAGTGAAAGTTTTCAGTTCAAATGTACGACAAGCAGCCTGCGCGCTGCTTTCAGTAGTTGACGCCGACGTCGACGTCACTCTTAACGTGCGTCGCTGCGTGAGTGTGAGCGAGAAATGTAGAGAAAATGTAGATGTAGTAGAAGTATTTGTGCAAAATTTCTGTTTGAAATTATGAATGTGGTTACATGTTTGTAACGATTTTAAAAATTGGGAGAAGGGTATCCTACTGTCGGGTGTTCGACTGTAGCCCTACCCACTTGTTTTATAAAAGAATATTTAAATATCTCTTAATTTACATAAGCCGATCGCGAAGCGTGGGAATACTGAGCATGCACTTTGCAGCTGAAATGGTCAAGCTATACAAAACATATGCTTTCTGCATACATATTTATATATATAAATAATAATACATATATATATAAGCATTGTATGTGCGGGTTAGCTGAACCCAACATCAGCACACAAAAAGCATACGAATAAAAAACCTCAACCAGAGGAGACGCTCTTCAAAATGAATTAAATTGAATCTTTAAAACACAGGCATGCTAGCTTTTCTAATAGCTGAGATCTGTTGTCTCATATAGACGGACAGCCAGACAGACAGACAGACAGACATACAGACAGACAGACAGATAGACAGACAGATAGACAGACAGATAGACAGACAGAGAGACAGACAGACAGACAGACAGACAGACGGACATGGCTCAATCACCTCAGCTAGTGTTCCTGAGCAAGAATATATATACTTTCTGGGGTACCACGCCACGCCTCCTTATGCCTGTTACATACATTTGCACAAAGTTAGTATACCCTTTTTTGACCATTTTCAATGGTCGAAGGGTATAAAAAAAAAAACAATTACATAAAGTTACGCTGTTGTGCTAATAATTGTGCTATAATAGCGGCAATGTACGTATCAGAGAATTGAAACATGCATGCATGCACAATAAGCCACTCAAAAATGAATGAGATTTTTGCCACTCGATTATTTTTTGCACAGGCCGCACATAGCACACGCCTCAAGCCACTGATAGCAAGAGCCACAAATAGCAGGAGACTCTACAAGCAAGAGTCGTAAAAGGCAGGAGACGCAACAGCCAGGAACGTTTTGGGAAAAAAAGCAAGAGACTTTGCCCAAATGCAAGAGACTTTTACCCTCCGCTTGGTAGGTTCGGTACTACCGAGTCGGTAGGTAGAGACAGCACAAGGGTTCGTGAACGTTCAGTTGTCCCGAACGTTACCCCTTCCACTTGTGTTCTATTAATAGACGCATAAGTAGGTATAGAAAAGAAACCCGAAGGCAATGCATTTCAATTTCTACTTGTTCCGTTACCCCTTCCACAAAATAAGCGAGGCACGCGCTAGCAGAAAGGGAGTGGCAAAAATCTCATTCATTTTTGTGTGTTGTGTATGCATGCATGTTGCAGTTCTCTGGTACGTATTACATACACGTACAACAGTACGCCACAATTAATATAAAAGACACGAGCAGTAGCAGGGAAGACACCTCTAAGAACTACATTAGACCGGTAGAAGGACTCCAGTCAATTATACCTGTGGAGACACCATTCGTGGTAAAATCAGTTCATGGCTTTAACAACATTGAAAGTAAATGCTTTCTTAAATTTTTCGGCATAAAATGCCCTTTCTTCAGCCACAGCTGTCAACATTCGACGGTATTATTGGTCTAGACACCCTAACACAAGCTGGTGCGACCATCGACTTAACATCAAAGGCCTTAAATTTCTCAAAATGTACGGAAGAGATCCTATTCCACAAATGTCGCAGCAGAAACATTACGAAAATAGACGACATTAAAGTACCGCCAGCCATAAGAAGTGAGTTCATAAAAATGATGACGCAAAAATCAGAACTTTCACAAATCCAAAGCAGCTATAATTAGAACCAAAGATAATGAACCGGTATATTCCGGGATGTATCCATTACCTGCGAGCTCCACCAATTTTCTTAATGAAGAGGTAAAAGATCTCCTACACAAGAAAATAAGTCTAGCACCAAAATCTCCTCTGGGTTGTAGGGAAAAAAGGGACAGACGACTTTGGCCAAGCAAAAAAGCGGTTAGTAGTAGATTTCCGCAAACTAAATTATAAGACTATAGCTGACAAGTATCCAATGCCCAGTATAGCCATGATATTTTCAAACTTGAGAAATGCGAGGTATTTTTCTACTCTTGACTTAAAGTCAGGGTATCATCAAATCACACTAGGTGAACGCGACAGTGAAAAGACCTCATTTTCAGTAAACGGTGGTAAAGATGAGTTTTGCCGTTTACCATTCGGCCTAAAAAATGCGTCAAGCATATTCCAACGGGCCAATGACGACGTACTACGGGAGCACATCGGCAAGATATGCTAGGTGTACGTTGACGATGTTATTGTCTTCTCAAAAAATGACGCGGAACACGTCAGGGGCATTGAGAAGATGCTCAAGTGTCTTTACGATGCTAACATGAGAGTATCGAAAGAAAAGTCTCAAATTTTTAAGGAATGCGTCGACTTCCTTGGATTTATTGTCTCACGATAAGACACGCGGACAAGTCCGGACAAAGTCAGAGCCATACAAAAGTTTAAACAGCCTTCCACACTGTATGAGGTAAGCTCGTTCTTAGGCCTGGCTAGCTACTACACGCGTTTCGTAGGGCTTTGCACTAATAGCAAGGCCTATTTCCAACATATTGAAAGGTGACAACGGTAAGGTCAGCAAACAGCGATAAAGGAAGAGGTTATACTCCACTATCCAGACTTTAACCTGCCATTCGATCTAACCACTGACCCCTCTTCCAGTAGAATTGGGTCGGTCCTCTCGCAGTATAACAGACCCATAACCATTAACGCTGAAAGATTCCGAATTGAACTATGCGACCAATGGGAGAAAACTCTTGGCGATAGTTTGGGCTCTGGACACTTTGCGTCACTACCTGTACGGAACGAGTGACATTGACATCTACACTGACAATCAGCCGTTAATATTCGCTGTCTCTGACAAAAACCCGAACTCTAAAATTAAATGCTGGAAAGCAAGAATTGAAGATTCTGGCGCGAGAGTTCTGTACAAACCAAGCAAAGACAATCATGTAGCGGATGCGCTATCAAGGCTGAATATTAATGTCTTGGATATTCGGTTCAGTCCACAATATACATCGATGCTTCACTCACTTATACTATTAAAGCCACTGATAAACCACTGAATTGTTTTAGGAATGTTAGAAAAATCAAACATCCACATTTTAGGCATTGATAGTCATGAAAATCTCTTTGAGACATTAAAAGATGTGGTTAAATTAGAGGTTGTGAATGCCATCCACTGAGACTTGCCTATTTTGGCATACAAGACAAATTGGTACAAGCATTCCCGTCCAACAAGTTCTGGCACTGCAAGTCTTGGGTGACTGACATCAACAATGATGAGAAACGCAAAGAAATAATAAACGCTGATCACAATAGGGCGCATAGGGCCGCCCAAGAAAATGTAAAGCAGGTTTTGCGGGATTATTATTTTAAAAAAATTAGCAAAATAGCATCAAAAGTAGTTGCGAACTGTAAAATTTGCGCAAAGTCTAAATATGTCAGACATCCAAGAAAACAAGAATTGGGTGTGACGCCGAGTAGGCGAGCTCTTGCATATGGACACATTCTCTACCGCAGGAAAATACTTCCTTACCGCAGTTGACAAATTTTTCAAATTCGCTTTGACAAAACATATTGCGTCACGAACAATCACAGATGTGAAAACAATTTTTTACAATTGGTAAATCTTTTTCCTGATGTAAAAACTATTTTGTTGTGACAATGAGGCGTCTTTTAGTTTGGAGACAATCCGGTCTTTGTTAAAGAATCAGTTTGACATTGACGTGGTGAATGCCCCGCCTCTACACAGTACGTGAAATGGGCAAGTGGAGCGCTTTCATAGCACGTTGCTAGAGATTGCAAGGTGTTTAAAACTACAGCGCCAAATGAGGACACGTTTGAATTGATCATTCTAGCTAGTATTGAGTACAACCGATTAATCCACTCTGTCACAAACAAGACACCGATTGACGTATTTCACTCTAAATATGATCTTAGCAATGAAATAAAGCTGAGACTGTTGAAAACCCAGCAAGAACAATTTCAGAGAAACAACCCGGCTAGGTAAAACAGAACCTTTGACGTTGACGAAAAGGTACTGGTGAAAACAAATAAAAGGTTGGGAGGTAAACTCACCCCAGCTATATCCCGATCATTGATGGAGTAGCTAAAATTTGGAACGCAATCGCACATGAAGAAAATTTTGATTACAGATACAGAACACTTGACGATTATTTTGTTAATTTTAAACGTTCACCATAGGCATGCTAGAAGCCTCAATGAGTTCAATCTTAAAAATCATAGCAGGAACACCTGACCACGACGACTTGCAACTGACCAGAATGACAGAACAAGACCTAACCCTAATACAACAACAGACAGATTAAAATCAACACAGCGTTCCAGGACAGAATAAATGCGCTCACAAACACTGTTAACGAGTTAAAAGTCAAAAAGAAAGAAGAAGTCGATACGGCTCATCTCTATTGAACGCTTTTGGCAATAAATAGGATGCTGACCCTTGACTTGCAGAATGTTATGATTGCGGTCACATTAGCCAAGGCAAAGATAGTAAACCCAGCTATTATCGATAATAATGACATGAACACGATTTTGAATAAAAATCTCACAGATGTTAGTGTAGCTCAACTACTTAGCGAAGCTAGTATTAAAGTTTTAGCAAGTAGTCAAATAATAGCAGGCTACAATTCTCCCTGTCGCACACGTTGGAATATCACTGCAACTACCCGAGGACAAGGTAGCTGACTGCCAAGGAGTCATTCGACCCCTCAATTCATGCAATGGGTCACCAGCGTCCATGTTCTGCAAGGAAGGTAATAATTCCACTTGCGCCATCGAATTGCATTCTGGAGTCATTGCACATTGCAACACTCAACCGAACCATCTAACACCAGTGGCCATTGTCGATGAAGGTCTCATAATAATCCTTTCCTTCTTGCACATAAACTAAACATTATTGGTTTCTCACCAGAGAACAGCTTCGGTTAAATCAAATGTGTGTATACACTATCATTCACATGAAAAATCACGCTATTCGGCGCACAGCTTCAACTGTGTATGTGTCAAGACATTCGCTGCTGAAGCGACAACGTTACAGAATCCCCCATTTCACTTTTCGTTTCGTTTCTAGCTTGCCGATTCGCTGCCTCGTGTGTTCCATTTTCGTCTTGATCCTTTTGGGCTATTTGGGAATGTATACTAAGATTCGGTTTTACACACAAATAGCGCGCCTGTACACAAACCATCCCTAAGGAAGCGCTTCAATAGTGTTTATTTAGGGTTTTGTATGTATGCATGAGCGCGTGCAATGCTGTTAAATGCTGGAAGGGGAAATAATTTAACGGAAAAAGCAATTCGAATTGAATAATTGCTCATTACTAGCAATTCAATATAAAACAAGTCTGTAAGGCAACAGTCGAGAGCGCTCGACAGTAAGATACCCTTCTCCCAATTTTCTATATCCGTTACAAACGTGTAACTAAACTGATAATTTCAAACAGAAATTCAGAAATACACAAATTTTTCTCTACATATAGCTTACTCGTTCGTACTCACACAGCGACGCGCGTAAAGAGTAAAGCGACTCGAAACAAAGTCGACGTCGACATCAAATGCTCGTAGCTGCGCGCAGGCTGCTGCTCGTACATTTGTACTGAAAACGTATACTTGAATAACTTATGTGTTATTGATCCGATCGGATTGTAATTTGGATATGTTCATATTGCATTCAGCTTTATACATAC
The DNA here is from genome assembly GCA_018904105.1 of Zaprionus tsacasi. NCBI lineage: Eukaryota > Metazoa > Arthropoda > Insecta > Diptera > Drosophilidae > Zaprionus > Zaprionus tsacasi. The sequence continues at coordinate 173,838 of JAEIFR010000156.1, forward strand.
CAAAGTAGAACCTTAGAAGTTCAATAGTTTGCTTAATAATCATAAATTACCGATTTGCGGGGGCAGTGCGCGTGGCATCAAACATTTGAAATAAACTTGACCTGCCTATTATATATAGGAACCTCCATGCCAAATTTGGTGTCTCTAGCTTTTCTAATAGCTGAGATCTGTTGCCTCATACAGACGGACAGACAGACAGACGGACATTGCTCAATCGACTCGGCAAGTGATCCTGAGCAAGAATATATATACTTTCTGGGGTCTGCCACGCCTCCTGATGCCTGTTACATATTTGCACAAAGTTAGTATACCCTTTTTTGACCATTTTCAATGCTCGAAGGGTATAAAAACTTAACTGATGTTTTTAATGTATGTATAACCTAAAGTTGTATCCAGAAAAATGTTCATTTTTCATGCAAGAAGTGACATTCCTAGGTCACAAATGCACAGACAAAGGAGTATTGGCAGATGACAAGAAATTTGATGTCATCAAAAATTATCCTGTCCCTCATGACGCAGACAGCGCAAGACCATTTGTAGCATTCGATTTATAAGAAATTTCTCCGATTGCTCACGGCACATAACTAGATTACGTAAAATGAATGTTCCTTTTGAATGGTCAAGCGAATGCCAAAACGCATTACCTTACCTTAAAGAAATGCTTATGCACCCCACATTATTACAATATCCTGATTTTCGCAAAGAATTTTGCATTATATCGAATGCTAGTAATCTAACTCAGAACCGTGACGGGATTCAGCTCCCAATAGCTTATGCAGCTCGTTAATTTGCAAAAAGGGAAAGCTAAAGAGCACAACGGAACAAGAGTTAGCGGCAATTCATTGGGCAATTACCCATTTTAGACCATACATTTATGCCAAATATTTCACTATTAAAACGGACCACAGACCATTAACATATCTGTTTTCTATGACTAATCCCAGTTCTAAATTAACCCGCATGCGGTTTGAAAAACTTGAAGACTTCACAGTAGAATACCTAAAGGGAAGAGAAAATTTTGTAGCAGACGCACTTTCGCGTATAAATATAAAAGAACTCAAAGACATGCAACATAAAGTCCTGAAAGACACTACCAGTCAACAAAGTAGACATGATAAAAACTGTACAGTAACAAATAAGGAACTACTATTGCCTAAGCAAAGTATCCAAAATGTATCTCAGCCCAACGTACACGAAGTCATAACAAATGATGAAGTACGAAAAGAAGTGACCTTGCGAATAACTGAGTCTATTTGTTTACTTAAACGAGGAAATAAAGTTATTGCAAGAATTGATGTTGATGATTTATATACCAATGGAATTCTAGATTTAGATCAGTTCTTCCAAAGGCTTGAAATGCAAGCCGGTACACTAAAAACAAGTCGAAAAGGCTACAGTCGAGCGCGCCCGACTGTGGTATACCCGCTACAACTTTGCGAAAAAACACATCTCACAGTCTCAAATTTGTTTTTCTAACCCGCCATATCGTTATCATCGATTTTAAAAGAAGATGTAGCATAATGCTAAAAAAAATAAAAATAAGAACAGAAGAAAAACAAAAAAAAACAAGAAAGCAAGGCTACCTTCGGCTTGCCGAAGGTTTTATACCCTTGCAGTTGTACACAGCTATATGTAGTAGTACTCCGATTTTCATAAAATTGCAACAGGTACCTTCATTAGGCCGATCGTTGATCGTTATAAGTTATAAAACTTCGATTTTGATGAAACTTTATTATTAAGGACATACTTAGATTTGGATGTGGTAAGCATGATAGCTATATCTTGAAATATAACGAAAATCGACCGATAGGCTCCATGACAGCTGTTCGATATATCAGTCCAATCTGGCCCGTTCCGACTTATTTAATGAAGGCAGAACTAAGAAGCTTGTGAGCCAACTTTTATGAAGATAGCTCAATAACTGGGGGACTAATTTGCGTTGCAACAGACAGACGGACTGACTGATTGTTCCTATAACAGCTATAGAATATAAACGTCTGAGATATTTAAATGGAAAAAATAAGGGCGGGTTACTGTATAACATTAAAAAGTATTGATAATGTGCGGTATTTCCAAGAACAAAACAGGTTTGCATACAAAAACCCTTATTTCAGCCGATTGTTCCTATGGCAGCTATATGTTATAGTGGTCCGATTTTGATACAATTTTGCAATATCTTGAAAAACAACAAAAATCGGCCGATAGTTTCAATGACAGCTATACGATATATCGGTCCGATCTGGCTCGTTCCGACTTATTTACAGCGCGCAGCAATAAGAAGCTTATATGCAAAGTTTCATGAAGATAGCTCAAAAACTGAGAGACTAGTTTGCGTTGCAACAGACGGACGGACGGACGGACGGACGGACGGACGGACGGACAGACAGATGGACATCCATTTTTGGACTCCTCTGTTTATGCTGATTCAGAATATATATACTTTATAGGGTCGGAGATGTCTCCTAAGGTGCGTTGCAAACTTCTGGCTAAAATTAATATACCCTCTGCAAGGGTATAATTATGCCCCTGAGGGGATTCGAACCGTGGACCTCAAAAAGCTTGTAATATGCAGTTTGCAACTATAACCACTCCGCCATTGGCACGTTATTATTTGGACCGTCAAAGTTGCATTATGAGACCTCACGCACTTCTTTTTAATCAAATGCATTTAATACTAAACCTAAAATATTTTAAGTACTTGAAAAAAAGTAAATTTCAGAAAACCCACTAGAATCGGACCGAGTAGGATTCGAACCCGTACCCTTTTCACTTCACAGTCAACGACCACAATTCATCTGCAACTATAACCGCTCTGCCATTAGCGCATAATCATTAGAATCGGCAAAGTTGCATTATGAGACCATTCAACTTATCGTACAAGACAAAAACTAATGCCAACTCTCCTTCCCTTAAAATTCCTTTTAATCAAATGGATTTAATACTAAACTTAAAATAAGTAAAAAAAAAGTAATATCCGAAAAAACCCACTTTGCATCGGGTAGGATTCGAACCCGAACCTTTTCGCTTTACAGTCAACGACCACATCCACTCAGCCACTGCATCTTTTTTGCCTCTACTATAAAATTAAAATAAATAATGTTGGTACATATAATTGAAAAAATTCTTGCCGCCGGAGTTAAACCTGCATAACTTGCATATTTAACATAATAAAACAGACACAACACGTGGTCACATGGCACTACTATTTCGTTAATATCTTCCATATTTATCGTCCAATTTTACTGAAATTACACGAAACGTCCGCAATATGGTATTTATAACGTATATAAAAAACTGTTGCTGTAGAGCTAATATTGCGGCTGCAGTCAATTTTTTTTTTAATTTATAGGGGCGGGTGGAGGCGTGGCAAAAATCCAAAATAAACTTGATCAGCCTGCAGTAATAACACACATTGTCGCCAAATTTGGAAGTTCTAGCTTGTATAATAGCTGAGATCCAGGTGTTCACACGGACGGACGGACGGACGGACGGACAGACTGACAGATGGAAAGACGGACATGGCTATATCGACTCGGCTGTTGATACGGATCAAGAATATACATACATTTTCGGTTTGAACAAAATTATAATACCTTTCTACTCTATGAGTAGCGGGTATAAAAGCCGTGAAAGTGTAATTTTACACTGAGGAATTCAATACCAAATTGAATCTCTGGTTGTAAAAGTTCCGAATTGATGTTGGAATCTACTGCAATAACAACTCCACCACCACGTCGGTCAGGTCGATCAATCCTTTAAGTTGTGTACTTGTTTGGAAAGACTTCTGAGTTTAGGATCTCCGGCGTTAACCAGGTCCTAGTAAACACAACAATTTGAAAAAATAGAAAGACAGAATAAGGTTGAAAGATAAGTACAAAGCAGAGAACTGTAAAAATCACATTTTTCTTGAATCGCATCAAACACGAACTTTCATGCTCAATTCAATTCACTGAATCCAACAGCGGCAGTGAAACGAAACGAATTGGTCCACAAATCGTTTCAGTCGCGCGTCAGTCGACCCAATCTTTTTAAATCGAATTGGTTCGATTCGACGAATTAACGAATCAGAGTCTGTCGGCTGACGCGCCGGTCCGTTTATCCAAACACCTGGTTTGGGTAAAAAGACGATTTACACACATTTGCTTTAGAATCAGAGATACACATTTTTTCGGTAGAGCGAGGTCGGACTCGAGCAGAGGGCAGTGTGTATCAGGGCTGCCTGGTCAGCCTTTTTCCGGACAGATCTGTCTTTTTTTATTTTCGTCTAGCCTGAAAAAATCTCAAAATCATACTGTCCGGAAATCTGTCCTTTTTTAATGTGCCCAAGAAATTGTTATTAACAAAGGTTTTTTTTTGCTTATTTGCTCTAATTTTCAACAATTTTCACATAATTCTTTTCATTCAAGTTGAATTGTCCTTATAATCGAAATATCGCCACATAAATTGTGTAAAAACCGTTTTCCGCCGCTATCGATTCGCTGCCTATCGAGATTCAATTAATTGTGAAATATCCCATGTGAAATTTATAAGCAAAAATTTCGGATATCGTTGCTGAAATCGCACGATTTCAGAGACTATAAAGATAAATACAGTGCCTGCTGTACCTACTGCAAGTGTCTTTAAAACTCGTTCAATATCGTATAAAAGTATGAGTTGTAAGAAATTTAGCCTTTTTCTAAATCAAAAACCTATTGTCCTGTTTTTTGTCCTTTTTTTGCTGGTCCATCCTTTTATTTTCTGTTTTTTTCGTCTTGATCTATCCTTTTTTTAAGAGAGGTAGCTGGCAGCCCTGCTGTATTAATTTAACGTTAAATAATTTTCTGTATAAACCAATCAGTCGACTACCTTAGTTTACTTAAGTAAATAAATAATCACTGAGATACAAAACGTGATGCTGTTGATTACACTTGTAAAATTGAATATTATAAATCCCGCGGTCATAGATCACGTGGACTTAGATAACATTTTTAACGATCCACTTATAGGGACCACCAGAAAGAATTTTTTGGATTTAATATTAAGGTTTATAATTAAGCAATTTTATTCACCTCATTATTGAGTAACCCAGGGCCAAACATCTCTGCCACAAAGGTCCTCATCTACCCGATCTCGCACAACGGGACCGTACTGCAGATTCACGACAACGTCCTAGCAAAATGCGATAACAACATCTGAAGCATGAGAGATTGCACCGTCGCTGTAACCTCAACTTTCTGCCGGCAAAACGAGGATGAAACCTGCGCACAACTCAACCTAGTCACCTGAGCGGTACTACTTTGATCGACGACGGAATTGTTATCAACAATAGGCCGCCAGCGTCATCATTGACGGAGATCCCAAAGTTGACATCTCCGGTACCTTCCTCATCCCTTTCATCGACTGGGCCATCATTAACGGCACCAAATACAGGAATCGAAACTATATCCAGAGTCGATTTGTGGGTGTCGCAGCCTCACCGTTGGTCAACATAACTGGCCATAATTCGATTCTCATTTCATCAAAAAGAAGCGCACCGAGCGACAAGTGGGAGACATAGTTGCAACTTTGACCATAGCCGAGGACGGAAAGACGAACGAAAAGATATTGCACGAGCGCAGCGCACCAAAGGCCAATGGGAACGCTGACCTAAGCGATTCCGGCGGTTAGCGACCGAAGTGCAGAGTTCAGTATGGGAGCCGTTGCACAACGTTTCTGTAATCGGACACCCGCGCGAAGCGCACAGTCAGTATCTGGAGCTCTGGCGTCGACGGAGCCGGCAGCATTCGGGCAAGCTTATGTTATGTTATGTTAGATTTAAAATTAAATTCAAGGGAGCACAACGTGACCCGAATAAACAGAACTTTGTTATTACTGAGAGTCCTCATAACGAAGGATGTTCTTACAGGATTTAATTTATGCATACAAAGAACTAAATCAAGGCAATTGGTAGAAGAGTTCAATTTCAGTTTTTCACATTACATCATTCCCCATCATGGAGTACTGCGACTACATACCATAACAACAAAATTGCGTGTTCTGTTTGATGCGTCGTGCAAAACAACATCAAATGTGTCAACGAACAACATTCTAATGGTCGGACCGAGTATCCAGCAAAATCTCATATCAACATTACTTGCCTTTCGTTTACATCGTCATGTGCTGACGGCTAATATTTCTAAAATCACCAGTTTGAAGTTCTAATATCAACTATTTTTAAGAGGCAATTTCGTATTGGCCTTTACGACTCTTTCAGCTAAGTACAGTTACTTATGGCTTGTCTTGCGCTATATAAAGCAATTAAAAGTCTTAAGTTCATCGAAGATCACTATTCCATAGAGTTTCCAACTGAAGCAAATATCTAACACAAGATATGAACGTGGACGATCTTCGCACCGGGGCAAACTCCGCATTTAGAGTTTGTATTTCCACACTGACTTCGGGAAAACCGAACGTTCTCGAACAAATTTGAATGGCCCGACCCTTGTGCTGCTGTCTCTACCTACCGAGCCTACCGAGCATTTGGGCATGCCTCACTTGTTTTTATTGCCAAACGTTCCTGCCTTACTTGTCTTTTTTTGCCACTGTTCCTGCCTTATTTGTCTTTTTTTTCCAAACGTTCCAGCCTTACTTGTCTTTTTGACGAGCGTCTCTTGCCTCTCTGCGGCCTTTGCCATCTGCGGCTTGTGCTATGTGCGGCCTGTGAAAAATGAAGATCAAGTGGCAAAAATCTCATTCATTTTTGAGTTACTTATTGTGCATGCATGCATGTTACAGTTCTCTGGTATATAGTTTAAGGGGTCGGAGATGTCTTCTGAAGTGAATGCAAACTCATGGCCAAAATTGGAATTCTATGTTTTCCCTAATATACTTACATTTGTCTTTGTTTTTCTGTTTTGTCCAAGGATCACTTGAGTTCTGCGAAGTTTTTTATTCAGCCTCAGGCGTTGTGCTAAGAATTATTGATTTCTATTACAAGCCCAAGTCATCACCGTTCTGACAGTATGTAAAATGGAAAAACGTCGACCAAAAAGAATTTCTTCCAGCGGGGCAAATCACAAATCATAATTTACTTGATTGCCAAGTACTCGAAAGATTGCGAAAATGAGCCAACAGGGTGCGCCCAGATATCGTTCGTAACTGGATCTTTAGTGTGCCCCAGAAATTAGAAGCTAAAGGGATCGCCGTGTTGCAACAACCGCTTTATTTGCCCAATATTTTATTTTTTTCATATTTTTATTCCCTAGAACAAAATCGGTGGTGAACGGAACCCACTTAAAAACGATTGACAGCATCATGGATAGCAGAACTATAAACCGACAGAGGGAGGAGGCTCTTGTAAGTAGAGTTTCACATATAGTGACAAGAGATACATTCACATGATTGATCAAGAGTTATGTAGGTACGCTACAGCAAGGCGGCCTGTCCTTGCTGCAATATTACGACAAAGTTGAAAAGAAACTCACGTTATTGATATATAAAGTCAACATGTCTCATGAGCCAACCTTAGCTAAGATCTTTCGCGATAAATTCCATGAAGATGCATTGCGAGTATTCGTATTAGGGCTTAAATGAAGCTTAACAGACGTACTCTTTGCAGCAAAACAAAGAATCTTTCGTCTTCCTTCCTTCCCGTCTTTTCCAAGGGCCCGACCCTTGTGCTGCTGTCTCTACCTACCGAGCCTACCGAGCATTTGGGCATGCCTCACTTGTTTTTATTGCCAAACGTTCCTGCCTTACTTGTCTTTTTTTGCCAGTGTTCCTGCCTTATTTGTCTTTTTTTTCCAAACGTTCCAGCCTTACTTGTCTTTTTGACGAGCGTCTCTTGCCTCTCTGCGGCCTTTGCCATCTGCGGCTTGTGCTATGTGCGGCCTGTGCAAAATGAAGATCAAGTGGCAAAAATCTCATTCATTTTTGAGTTACTTGTTGTGCATGCATGCATGTTACAGTTCTCTGGTATATAGTTTAAGGGGTCGGAGATGTCTTCTGAAGTGAATGCAAACTCATGGCCAAAATTGGAATTCTATGTTTTCCCTAATATACTTACATTTGTCTTTGTTTTTCTGTGTTGTCCAAGGATCACTTGAGTTCTGCGAAGTTTTTTATTCAGCCTCAGGCGTTGTGCTAAGAATTATTGATTTCTATTACAAGCCCAAGTCATCACCGTTCTGACAGTATGTAAAATGGAAAAACGTCGACCAAAAAGAATTTCTTCCAGCGGGGCAAATCACAAATCATAATTTACTTGATTGCCAAGTACTCGAAAGATTGCGAAAATGAGCCAACAGGGTGCGCCCAGATATCGTTCGTAACTGGATCTTTAGTGTGCCCCAGAAATTAGAAGCTAAAGGGATCGCCGTGTTGCAACAACCGCTTTATTTGCCCAATATTTTATTTTTTTCATATTTTTATTCCCTAGAACAAAATCGGTGGTGAACGGAACCCACTTAAAAACGATTGACAGCATCATGGATAGCAGAACTATAAACCGACAGAGGGAGGAGGCTCTTGTAAGTAGAGTTTCACATATAGTGACAAGAGATACATTCACATGATTGATCAAGAGTTATGTAGGTACGCTACAGCAAGGCGGCCTGTCCTTGCTGCAATATTACGACAAAGTTGAAAAGAAACTCACGTTATTGATATATAAAGTCAACATGTCTCATGAGCCAACCTTAGCTAAGATCTTTCGCGATAAATTCCATGAAGATGCATTGCGAGTATTCGTATTAGGGCTTAAATGAAGCTTAACAGACGTACTCTTTGCAGCAAAACAAAGAATCTTTCGTCTTCCTTCCTTCCCGTCTTTTCCAAGGGCCCGACCCTTGTGCTGCTGTCTCTACCTACCGAGCCTACCGAGCATTTGGGCATGCCTCACTTGTTTTTATTGCCAAACGTTCCTGCCTTACTTGTCTTTTTTGCCAGTGTTCCTGCCTTATTTGTCTTTTTTTCCAAACGTTCCAGCCTTACTTGTCTTTTTGACGAGCGTCTCTTGCCTCTCTGCGGCCTTTGCCATCTGCGGCTTGTGCTATGTGCGGCCTGTGCAAAATGAAGATCAAGTGGCAAAAATCTCATTCATTTTTGAGTTACTTGTTGTGCATGCATGCATGTTACAGTTCTCTGGTATATAGTTTAAGGGGTCGGAGATGTCTTCTGAAGTGAATGCAAACTCATGGCCAAAATTGGAATTCTATGTTTTCCCTAATATACTTACATTTGTCTTTGTTTTTCTGTGTTGTCCAAGGATCACTTGAGTTCTGCGAAGTTTTTTATTCAGCCTCAGGCGTTGTGCTAAGAATTATTGATTTCTATTACAAGCCCAAGTCATCACCGTTCTGACAGTATGTAAAATGGAAAAACGTCGACCAAAAAGAATTTCTTCCAGCGGGGCAAATCACAAATCATAATTTACTTGATTGCCAAGTACTCGAAAGATTGCGAAAATGAGCCAACAGGGTGCGCCCAGATATCGTTCGTAACTGGATCTTTAGTGTGCCCCAGAAATTAGAAGCTAAAGGGATCGCCGTGTTGCAACAACCGCTTTATTTGCCCAATATTTTATTTTTTTCATATTTTTATTCCCTAGAACAAAATCGGTGGTGAACGGAACCCACTTAAAAACGATTGACAGCATCATGGATAGCAGAACTATAAACCGACAGAGGGAGGAGGCTCTTGTAAGTAGAGTTTCACATATAGTGACAAGAGATACATTCACATGATTGATCAAGAGTTATGTAGGTACGCTACAGCAAGGCGGCCTGTCCTTGCTGCAATATTACGACAAAGTTGAAAAGAAACTCACGTTATTGATATATAAAGTCAACATGTCTCATGAGCCAACCTTAGCTAAGATCTTTCGCGATAAATTCCATGAAGATGCATTGCGAGTATTCGTATTAGGGCTTAAATGAAGCTTAACAGACGTACTCTTTGCAGCAAAACAAAGAATCTCTCGTCTTCCTTAGCGTTAGCACTAGAGGTTGAATCGAACCATGAGAGATATACGTTCGCAGCCAACTTTGCAAAAATCCAAGAAGATAGGAAGCGTGAGCCAAATACCCGCCAGCAAGAAAAAAAGTCCCAGCAGAAAAAATCACAATTAATTTAAAGAATCCACATTTATTAAGCATTTCAAGCAGCAGAGCCAATTCGGCCAGCCTGGAAATGTGCAGCAGAGCTATGCCAGGTCGCAACAGCCAATGGAAGTCGATCCTTCACTTTTCAAGTTCGTTCAGTCCACGCAGTTCCTAGCCGTCACAAACAAGCGAGCAGCCGCGTCATATCGCACCAACAACAACCAACTTATGCCAAACTCTATCAATATCTAATGGGAGTGGCCGATTTCGTCAATAAGGCGGTACAAAATATTACCGGACAAAACCATTACTTTTTTTTTGGACGTTGAATACAATGAATGTATTAACAAGTGGTCCAACGACACCAAGCCGATGCTTGTTGCGCGCGGAACCCAGACGAAGTCCACCTCCCGCCTAACCGACCGAGAGGCACCGTCGCGTAACGGACGACACGGAAACGCGGTAAAAATGCGAATAGACACGCGAGAAGAAACTAAAGCGATAAAGAATAGAGAACGAGGATAGGAGTATGCAAAATAAAATAGATAATAAAAAGGAATATCGAGGAAATAATATTACTAATTACGTGCTAGATAGAGAAGAATTAAAGACTTCATAGTAGCAATAGAGTTAGTGCCAGCTATGACGTGTTGAAGTTTATTGTAGTCCGAACATAATACCCTGAACGGATCGTGCAGTGCATAGTTCGATCTACAATAAGGAAGAGTTAGTGGAAGATAGTTACGAGTACTTCTGCAAGGGACAGAGAAGTGAAGCTGCCGTACAAGGGCCTCACTGTCAATGTCACCTTGCATAAGGTTGTTAATAAATAATACCCCTAGCATGGTTCTGCGATTAGTTAGAGAAGGCAAATTTAATAATAAGAGTCTATTGTTATAGGAAGGCAGTCTTAAATTTTCATCCCAGTTAAGGCCACGTAAAGCAAAAAGTAAAAAGTTCTTTTGTACGGACTCGATGCGTTCTTTATGAATAGTGTACTGGGGACACCATACGCATGAACCGTATTCAAGAATAGGACGAACAAGTGAGATGTAGAGGGTCTTTGTAAGATAAGGATCGTCAAATTCCTTAGACCATCTCTAAAATAAAGCCATAGCTTTATTGACCATATTAGAAATATGATTGGATAACTTTAGTTTTCGGTCCAAACGGACCCCCAAATCATCAACTAGGGTAATTCTTTCCAAGACATAACCACAAAGAGAATAAGAAGTATACATTGGACTGGCTCGAGAGAATGTCATCAGCTTGCATTTAGAGCTGTTCAGGTTTAAAAAATTGGCACAACACCACGAATGAAAACTATTTAGGCCGGCTTGTAAGTGTGAGTGACAGTGGTCGTCTTTAAATTGATAACAAAGCTTTACATCATCCGCGTACATGAGAGTACGAGAGTTACGTATGACCAAAGGCTGGTCATTGATGAAAAGCGTAAAAAGTAGGGGGCCGAGATGACTCCCTTGAGGAACGCCAGATGTGGCATGAAGTGGAATTGAGAGGCTAGTTTTAAAGAGGACTCTTTGAGTTCTGTCAGTCAGATAGCTTACAATCCAACTAAGTAATTTATGTGAAAAACCTAGAGGGTCAAGCTTATGTGCCAGAAGGGAATGATTCACTGAGTCAAAAGCTTTACTGAAATCATTATGAATGACATCAGTTTGCAGATTTTCCTGAAATCCTTTTACCCCAAAGGAAGTCAGCTTAAGCAAATTCGTCGTAGTTGAACGACGTTTAATAAATCCGTGTTGAAAATGTGACATAACGGATCCGCATAAATGTTGCAAGTGAGAAGTTATAACATTCTCGAAAAATTAAGGTATAGCCGACAATTTAAAGATACTTCTATAATTGCTTGCTACAGACTTGCTGCCTTTTTTCAACAAGGGGATAATAAAAGATTCCTTCCAAATGGAAGGAAAGAGTGAAGTTTCTAAGGACAGCGAAAATAGTTTGAGCAAAGGCTTACTTAAGGAGTTGGCACAGAATCGAAGTATACAAGAGGGAGCACCGTCAGGGCCTGGTGAAAAAACTGGCTTAACTAAATAAAGATCCTTGACAAGGGAGCTTTCGTTTAGAAAGGGGGAGAAGATACCATTCGAACTTGGAATGTTGTATGGATAAAAGTGAGTAGTATGTGTAGAAGGAGAATAAGTCGTTTGAAAAAACTTTGCAAATAGATCGGCAATGGTTTGAACGGTATTTGACTAGCATTTTCAAACGTTAAATTAGTAGGAAATGCGGAAGACTTATACTTCGTATTAACAAAACTATAAAACTGTTTGGGGTTCTGAATGAACTGAACCTTACAACGAGCTAAATAGTTCTTATAATATTTCGCGTTTAAGACTGTAAATTCTGACCGCGCGCTTAAGTAGCATGAAGAGGCTAAGGACGAGTTACTGCATTTAAATTTTTTGTAAAGACTTTACTTTAAATTTTGTAAACGTGACAACTCTCTTGTAAACCATGGCGTCTTACTCGAGGATGATAAATAAAAGCACGGAACACAAATATCAAAAAATGAACGAATAGTTTTATAAAAAATATTGGTCACTACTGATATATTAGTAGACACATTAAATTCCGACCAATCAAATTTTTAAATTAAGATTTTTATTAATTTAAAATCTGATTACACAGTTTTTCATGTTTATCCATACAAGGCCCAAAATCAAAAGACACTTCCAGAGTAGGATGGTAAGGATCTTCTGGGAAAGAGAGTGGTTCAGTCTTGACTTAAATTCACTCTAGATGGATCGGAGACAAAGCATAAGTCTAACGATCTGTTACTACAGTTTAAGATATGATTGACCTGTGACAATGACATATCGAACAGACCGTCAAAAATGTCGTGGTGCCGTGAGGGCAGCTGAGAATTTGAATCAACACTTGTTGTCCAATTACAGTCTGGGTTATGAAAGTCCCCAAGGACTGAAAGGTGATCTCTGTCTGATAACAGATTAAATATAGTCTTTATTGGAGACAAATGTTGCAAATAGGCTGTAATATTATAAGTAATATTAATGTTAATGTTTATAAATAAGTATCGTTAAATTCTAAGGATGTCGATATGTTATATAAGAGCAACCCTGAAATGTTTATCTGAAGTCACCCTTGAAGTGCCGCTAAAATAAAGCTAACTTGCAAAAACATTAAGCTCAAAAATATCTTTAAATTTAATAAGCATCAAGCTTATTACATAGACAGATACATCTGGAGACGGCGGAATATAGGAACAGGTTATATAATGAAAAAAAGAAAGAGAAAAACTGTTTATATGTAAAGTTGAAAGTTTAGCACAAAGACTTCTAACATTTTGATATGAAAGAGTTAAGGAGCATGTTAGTTTTTATACCCTTGCTGAGGGCATATTCATTTTAGCCAGAAGTTTGCAACGCACCTTAGGAGACATCTCCGACCCTATAAAGTATATATATTGTGAATCAGCATCAACAGAAGAGTCAAAAAATCGATGTCCGTCCGTCTGTTGCAACGCAATCTAGTTTCTCAGTTTTTCAACTATCTTTATGAAACTTGGCACACTAGCTTTTTATTGCTGTACGCTGTAAATAAGTCGGAACGAACCAGATCGGAGCGATACATCGTATAGCTGCCATAGAAACTATCGGCCGATTTCTGTTGTTTTTCAAGATATTGCAACAAGATTTGGCAAATCTTATTCTTATTACGTTCTTAATGTGCCATCAAATTGTATCAAAATCGGACCACTATAACATATAGCTGCCATAGAAACAATCGGCTGAAATCAGGGTTTTTGTATGCAAACCTGTTTTGGTTTTGGAAATACCGCACATTATCAATACTTTTTAATGTTAACATATATAGTAACCCGCCTTTAGTTTTTCCATTTAAATATCTCGGACGTTTATATTCTATGGCTGTAATAGGAACAATCAGTCAGTCCGTCTGTCTGTTGCAACCCAAAATAGGCTAGCTATCTTCATGAAACTTGGCTCACAAGATTCTTATTTCTGCCCTCTTTGAATAAGTCGGAACGGGCAAGATCAGAACAATATATCGTATAGCTTCATGGAACCTATCGGCCGATATTCGTTATATTTCAAGATATAGCTATCAGGCTTACCACATTCAAATCTAAGTGTGTCCTTAATAATAAAGTTTCATCAAAATCGAACTTTTATAACTTATAACAATCAACGATCGGCATAATGAAGGTACCTGTTGCAATTTTGTGAAAATCTGAGTTCTATTACATATAACTGTGTAAAACTGAAAGGGTATAAAACCGCCGAAGGTAGCCTTGCTTTCTTGTTTTTGTTTAAAATTGTTTTTGTTTGGTCTGAAACTAAAGACGGCAAAGGAAGATTAATCGGTAGGCGAATTTTCTTCTTCTTTGCTTCGAACTCTTTGACCATTACATACTCTGGCCAAAATTGAGCCCAGCATATAATGCCAAGGAGTTCGTTGGGGACACTTATTTTGAAGGATGATTTGTCCCTCTCATAAGAAAACTTGAATTTTTCCACTTGCATTTTTGCTTGAATATAGAATATATTTGATGTGAGGTCAGGGGCAAGCCTGGAAACAAAAATATGTTTCCTTTCTGGAACACCTAGAATCTTTTTAGTCGCCTCAGGTGTAACCCGAGAGCATAGATTCTCTTCTGGTAAACCAGAACTTGAACACGCCTTCGGTAAAACTATTAAATGTGGCACGGGCAACGAGACCACAGCGGACTTGTCGGAAATTATGGGCGTCACAGGTTGCACACCCTCAATGACATTATCAGGAAGCGAAACCGATTGAGCCGAAGACCTCGTTACTATTGGGGGATTGGTGAACGAAATCAACGGCTGGGTCACTGGCGTGCCTGGCTGGTTACTTAGAGGGAGCTGGGTGGCGCTAACTGAAGACTTTTGATTTCGCGAGGATTCCTTGCACTTTGGTGATTCATTCAATAACTTAAGGTTAGTCATAAAGTTTGCGAAAACTTCCCAACAGGTCCCTAAATCCAGTCTTCGTTTGACGCAAAGACACATTTCGTTCTCCACCTCCCTTCACACATCGCAGCAATAACGCAACCCAGTGCGCTTGACTACGGCGTTAGCCGTCGGGCCAGTAAATCCAGCACACTTCGCAAGTACTACGTTGTTGCATAACCAACACGAGATGCTTACCTGGGCGGCAGTCGCCTGTTTAAGGCAGGATTTCTTGAAGCAAATTAAAAAGTCCATTATAGGGGACACCTACTGTTGAAATAAAATCAGCCAAAAAGAAAACAAAACCAAAACAAGAAAAGGGATGAGCGCAAGAGAAAGAAATTAACGCACGTAAAGGGCAGAGAGCAGAGAGAGCGAAGATAATAAAAAGGAACAGTGCGAGAGCGGTAAAGCGTTAGAGCTGATAAGGCGCGCTCCAAGAATTAGGAGAGGTTAGTAGGGAAAGAATTAGCGTTGAGCTACTAACAACTACGTCGCTTGCCGAAAAGAGAATAGATAAAAACAAATGCACCAAAAGGTTTTGTCTCAATGCAAAAAAAAGAAAACAAAAAACTAAAATTAGCGAACACAGATTAGTTTGACTAATATAATGAGCATGCAAACGCGTCGTGAACGGGCTGTTGTTAAAACTTCGGTTTAAAAGTAAATTTTAGTAAAACACCGGTTGTATTTGATAAAAGAAAAGCCGAAAAATCGAAGCGCACAAAAAAACACGTCCGTTCACTAGGAAGTTAAACGTGAAAGTAACCAAGTCATCACTGTCAATGTCGTCTTTAATAAGGTTATTAATAAAGACCACACCAAGCATAATATGCCGATTGGATAAGGAATGTAGATTTAGTGGAAGAAGTCTGTTAGTATAGGAAGGTAGTCTTAAGTTTGAATCCCAGTTTAGTCCACGCAATGCGAAAATCAAAAAAAAAAAGCATAATATGCCGATTGGATAAGGAATGTAGATTTAGTGGAAGAAGTCTGTTAGTACAGGAAGGTAGTCTTAAGTTTGAATCCCAGTTTAGTCCACGCAATGCGAAAATCAAAAAATTATTTTGAACGGATGCAATGTCCTTGTAGGATGAAAACTGAGGACACCAAACAGATGACCATACTCGAGAATAGGACGCACAAGTGAGGTATAAAGGGTCTTAGTTATATAAGAATCGTTAAATTCCTTAGCCCACCTCTTAATAAATCCGAGTACACTCATAGCCTTATTGACTATGGAAGAAATGTGCTCGGAGAACTTGAGTTTAGCGTCCAGGCGTACTCCAAGGTCGTCCACAGAGGTAATTCTTTCCAGCGGACAACCACATAAAGTGTAAGATTCGTACTTAGGACTGGCACGAGAGAATGTCATCAACTTGCATTTTGAGCTGTTCAGATTTAATAGGTATTGAATTTAATATAATAAAATACGATTAAGTATCGTATATTATAAGCCAGCCCATCAACCAAATAGTGAAACACTTTTATTGTTGTTTGACACTTCAATAATTATTTTATTTAAGCAACCGTTTGAACCAACCACACTGTCTCGTTGTCTGCAAGCGAATAGCACGATTACTCTATAACATGTGAATGCATGTGAATGGTAAACCATGCCATGTGA
Organism: Zaprionus tsacasi; assembly: GCA_018904105.1. Lineage (NCBI taxonomy): Eukaryota > Metazoa > Arthropoda > Insecta > Diptera > Drosophilidae > Zaprionus > Zaprionus tsacasi. The sequence goes on from JAEIFR010000156.1 coordinate 190,505, forward strand.
ATGACAAATAACGACATGGTCGTCTTAATTCACAATTATGCATAAGTGTGACTTTTGTATTTTCAACACGCCACCTCAAAAATCACACTGATACAAACTGATTAAAAATTAATGAAATGAAAAATTACTTTCAGACGAGTGCATGCGTTTTCTAATGGTTGTATTCTTATTCTTTTCTTTTTTTTCTGGGGCTACTTTTATTGAACCAGCATTTGCTGCAAAGAATTGGGGAAACCCAGTAAAACCCAATTAGTTCAATCAAATAAAAATTTAACAAGATTCACTTAAATAAACATAGTAATAGTTAGTCTAATTGTTTTGGTTTGATTATGGTTATATATATATAAAAGATTTTGACTTTATATAAAAATTCATTTTGCTCATTTAGATTATTTTGATCATTCAAGATTCAGCAAGATAAACATAGTAAAGATTAGACTAGTAATTGTTTGATTTGATTATGGTTATACATATATAAAAGATTTAGACTTTATATAAAAATTCATTTTGCTCATTTAGATTATTTTAATTATTAAAGATTCAGCAAGATAAACATAGTAATGATTAGACTAGTAATTGTTTGATTTGATTATGGTTATACATATATAAAAGATTTAGACTTTATATAAAAATTCATTTTGCCCATTTAGATTATTTTAATCATTTAAGATTCGGTTAGGCCCAGTTGGTCTCGCAGTACAATGAATCTGGCAGTTGGTAGTGGCTTTGTCAAAATATCAGCCAATTGTAAATCTGTGGAAAGATACTTAACACAAATTAGTTTGTTTTCAATTTGTTCTCTGGTAAAATGATATTTGATATCTATGTGCTTAGTTCTCTTGTGGCATGTGGGATTATTGGCTATACTTATACAACCTTGGTTATCCTCGAAAATAACTATTGGACCATTTAATTCTAATTTCATTTCATTTGTTAATGATTTTAGCCATAATGCTTCCCTTACTCCTTCGAATAAGGCCATATATTCAGCTTCGGTAGATGAAGCAGCAACAGATTTTTGTTTCATAGTACTCCAGCAAATTGAACAATTTTCAAACATTTTAAATATATACCTTGTAGTACTTCTTCTGTCTGTCTCATTCCCGGCCCAATCAGAATCAACATACCCAATAAGAATTTTATTTACTTTCAAATTCCTTTTAAATGATAACTTTAAATTGACAGTTCCTTTTAGATATCTTAAAATTCTTTTAAGACATTGCCATAATTCTATATTATTGTAGTTAGTATATCGACTTAAGATACTTATCGATGTACTTAAATCCGGTCGTGTACATAACATTACGTACATTAAACAACCAATCAAATTGGTCAAATTGGTGCTTCATATGACTCTTCTACTTGCAAAGCCTCATAATTTATTTTGCTTGGAAGTGGAGTCCCAACTGGATTACAATCTTCCATATTGAATTTTTTTAAAACATTTTTAATATATGCAGATTGACTGAGACAAATTTGATCATTTTTTCTTTCAATTTTTATGCCAATAAAATATCGTATTTCATTTAGATCAGTCATTTGAAACTTATTCAAAAGATATGTTTTAAATTTAGACATTCTTTCAGAATCACTAGTAGAAATTATTATATCGTCAACATATAAGAGTACATATATATTTTTATGTATATCTCCTTCATCTCGAATATATATGCATCTGTCGACTTCTAAACTCCGAAATCCATAATTTTGCAATGCACTTTTAAATATCTCAAACCAGCATCTTGCAGCTTGTTTAAGACCATAAATGGCTTTATTAAGTTTACATACTTTATTTCCATCATACTGTATTAAACCTTTTGGAATTTTCATATAGATTTCGTCTTTTAGTGCTCCATTCAAAAAGCTGTTTTGACATCCATCTGATGGATCAATAAATCATATTGATTTGAAAAAGCTAAAAGATATCTAAAACTAGAAATTCGTGCAACTGGTGCAAAAGTCTCATCATAATCCATCATATATTCTTGGGTGAATGCCCTGGCTACCAATCTTGCCTTATATTTAAGTAAATTACCATTTTCATTTTGTTTTATACTAAAAACCCATTTGCAATCTACTATGTTTTTATCCTTAGGCATTTGCACTAAGCACCATGTATTATTTACTAAATGAGAATTCAGTTCGTCTTTAATGGCATCCTCCCACAAGGTTCTGTCATCACGAGTTTTAATCTCTTCATATGTATTGGGAATATCATTTAAACACATTTGGGTATTCATCAAACACTTTTCTAAAAATCTATATGATAACTTTGGCTTATCTTTAATTCTCTCACTGCGTCTAATTTGTTCTTGATTTTTATTTTCTTTTATTTTATCACCAGTTTCAGCCACTGGATCGGTATTCTCGAGACAAGTAGAATTTTCATTTAGATTTTCATCAGACTTCGAATCCGTAGATTCACAATTTTCCTGCAATGGAAAATTCGACTCTTCATTCTCTTCAATTAGAGAATCACTGTATTGGTCAAAAACATCATGTTTTTCCACAGAGTCATTTTCATTTGAAGTCACCGATTTCATATTTATTTCATCCACCACTACATCTCTAGCTGTCATAAATTTTTTTAAGTTCTCATTCCACAACTTATAGCCATTTGGCTCATATCCGACAAGTATAGTTTTGATCGATTTCTCGTTAAATTTTCTCTTTATTTAGTGCATATACTGTCGAGCCAAATATATTTAGATATTTCAATACTGGCTTCTTTTTATTCCACATCTCAAATGGTGTTTTTCTTATATTTTTTAAAGCTCTACTTGGGGACCTGTTAATTAAATATGTTGCTGTCAAAACAGCTTCACCCCAAAATCTTTTATTTAGTTTAGTACAGTTAATCATAGAGCGAGCTTTTTCAGTGATTGTTCTAATCATCCGTTCTGCAACACCATTTAGCTGTGGGGTATGAGGAACCGTTAAATGATAGCTGATACCTTTTTCGACACAAAATTCACGCATTTCATTAGAGAAATATTCTCTTCCATTATCAATATATAGATTAACCATTTTTAAATTGAAATGAGCCTCACTCTTTGCTACAAAATCTTTAAATACAAAGAACACGTCTGATTTATAAGTTATTAAATACGTCACACAATAATGTGTATATTGATCAATAAATACTACATAGTAGTTTTTATTATCAATAGTTGAGGGCGTAATCGGACCACATACATCCGAATGAATTACAAATAGTGGGCGTTCAATATTTTCTTTATTTTTGTGTTTTTCAAATTTTAGTCTTGATTGCTTTCCGTTAATACACGCCTCACATAATTTACTACTATTTACTTGTACGTTTTTTATAAGTTCACTATCTTCAAACAAGCCATCTCGTTTAATTTCTAGGAATTTTCCAACACTTATATGTCCCAATCTTTCATGCCACAAGCGATACTCTACATCATTTGATATTGCAGATGTATATACCTTACTATTTAAAGTAAATTTAACAGTCGGTACATTATACTCACATAGTCCTTCAAATACCAAGTTACCGTTCTTGATTACTTTAATGCCATCCTTCTTAAATTCGACGGACATTCCAGCATCTATCATCTTCTTTACGGATAGCAAATTGTGCGGGATTTCCTTACAATACAGCACGTTGTGTAATGTTATGTTGTTTCCAGAATTGTTAAGTTTAACTTGTCCTTTTGCAGTAGCATAAACAAATTCTCCACGCTTTGCAATCTCAATAGCCACGTTTAAATTTAAATTCTCATACTCCGAAAATAAATTAATATCATTCACTAGGTGATCTGATGCCCCCGAATCTAATAGAAAATTTACTTCGTCTGGCTTTTCAGTGTAATTGGCTAATTTCACCATAAATGCAAATGCGCATTTTTGCTGCGTTTCTACCTTCTTCTTCTTTTCTCTTCTCTTTCTATCTTCTGCATTCATCAAAAATGCAAACGCACGTGGCTGTGTTTCTGTCGCCATCTGAGCCTGTCTCTCTCTAACATTATTTCCATCGGGAACATTCTGGTTTCCTGCCTGCCTTTTTAATTGAAAACAATCTTTCTTTATATGACCCAATTTCTTGCAATGAAAACATTTTAGTTTAGACTTATTCTTAAAAGGTTTCTTCATAGATTTCCTAGCTTTGTTTTTGTATGTGTTTTCCCTAGACTCTCGATCGCCTATAGCGTGCAGCACTTTAGCACTTGTGTCTTTGTTAATTCCTTTTAACTTAATTTCATGATCGCGTAGCCGTGTCTTAACAAAGTCTAATGTCAAATTGCTCTCAGTAAGAGTTTCTATAGCTGTTATTACTCCTTCATCGAAAGTGTATTAAGTAGATTTTGTCCATTTCGTCCAACTTGGCTCCGGCCGCAACTAACTCAGTTATCAAATCATCAAATAAGTGAAAATGGTTTACTAGCAGAGTATCACCTTTTAGTTTTATAGAGAATAATTGCTTGCGTAGTGACAGTTGAGATGCCAAGCTTTTACGTTCATAAATAGTATCCAATTTTTCAAAAATCTGCTTGGCCGAATTTTCATTGTTGACAAAACTTAGAAAAGAATCACTTAAATATTCTATTATGATTCCCTTTGCACTTCTTTCTGCCCGTTTTACTTCCTCGCTTACTTCTGTTTGTTCGTTCTCAATTACATTTAACAAATCGTTCTCCTCTAACAGTGCCCTAACTCGAAACTTCCAAATTGAATATTTTTCCCCGTTAAACGGTTTTATATTCCTCTTTCCTTTATCCATGTCTTTTTTTTTTTCTTTTGACTTTTGACCGCTATGGCAAAACTAACTGTTCTTTTTCTTATTCTTCTTCTTTATTCCTCCGTTTGCTTTGCGCTTCTTAGAATCACTTTTCGTTGCTGTACTGATTTTTTTTTACTTACATATATACAACCAAACGTTTTTGTGTATCGCTATACATACATATGTATGTATTTCGCAAAGCTCTCGTTTGAATTTGTGTTCAATAAATACATATATTTAAATAAGAAAAATCACTTATATTTATTTTAATTTTTCTTATTTGCACAATTAAACTATTTCACCACTTGGCCGAAAATGTGACTGGGCCCATAACCTATTGAATTTAATATAATAAAATACGATTAAGTATCGTATATTATAAGCCAGCCCATCAACCAAATAGTGAAACACTTTTATTGTTGTTTGACACTTCAATAATTATTTTATTTAAGCAACCGTTTGAACCAACCGCACTGTCTCGTTGTCTGCAAGCGAATAGCACGATTACTCTATAACATGTGAATGCATGTGAATGATAAACCATGCCATGTTAATGACAAATAACGACATGGTCGTCTTAATTCACAATTATGCATAAGTATGACTTTTGTATTTTCAACAATAGGTTTGCACCACACCAACTGTTAAAACTATTAAGGTCGGCTTGAAGGGATGAATGACAGGAAAATTGAAAACAAAGCTTTACATAATCTGCGTACATAAGAGTACGCGAGTTAAGTATGACCAAAAGAAGGTCATTGATGAAAAGCATAACAAGAAAGCAAGGCTACCTTCGGAAGGTTTTATACCCTTGCAGTTGTACACAGTTATATGTAATAGTACTCAGATTTTCATAAAATTGCAACAGGTACCTTCATTCGGCCGATCGTTGATCGTTATAAGTTATAAAACTTCGATTTTGATGAAACTTTATTATTAGGGACATACTTAGATTTGGATGTGGTAAGCGTGATAGCTATATCTTGAAATATAACGAAAATCGACCGATAGGCTCCATGACAGCTGTACGATATATCAGTCCGATCTGGCCCGTTCCGACTTATTTAAAGAGGGCAGAAATAAGAAGATTGTGAGCCAACTTTTATGAAGATAGCTCAATAACTGGGGGACTAATTTGCGTTGCAACAGACAGACGGACTGACTGATTGTTCCTATAACAGCTATAGAATATAAACGTCTGAGATATTTAAATGGAAAAACTAAGGGCGGGTTACTGTATAACATTAAAAAGTATTGATAATGTGCTGTATTTCCAAGAACAAAACAGGTTTGCATACAAAAACCCTAATTTCAGCCGATATTTCCTATGGCAGCTATATGTTATAGTGGTCCGATTTTGATACGATTTTGACAGCACATTAGGAACGTAAAAAGAATAAGATTTGCCAAATCTTGTTGCAATATCTTGAAAAACAACAAAAATCGGCCGATAATTTCTATGACAGCTATACGATATATCGGTCCGATCTGGCTCGTTCCGACTTATTTACAGCGCGCAGCAATAAGAAGCTTGTATGCCAAGTTTCATAAAGATAGCTCAAAAACTGAGAGACTAGTTTGCGTTGCAACAGACGGACGGACGGACGGACGGACGGACGGACAGACGGACATCCATTTTTGGACTCCCCTGTTTATGCTGATTCAGAATATATATACTTTATAGGGTCGGAGATGTCTCCTAAGGTGCGTTGCAAACTTCTGGCTAAAATTAATATACCCTCTGCAAGGGTATAAAAAGAAGGGGACCTAAATGGCTTCCTTGAGGAATACCAGAGGTAACTTGAACAGGGTCAGAAAGAACATTTTTAAAGAGGACTCTTTGTGTTCTGTTAGCCAAATAACTTATAATCCAATTTAAAAGATTTGGTGAGAAATCAATAATGTTTAGTTTATGTGCAAGAAGAGAGTGATTTAATGAATCAAATTACTGAAATCAGTATAAATGGCGTCAGTTTGAAATTTTTCTGAAACCCTTTATTGTAAAGGATGTGAACTCAAGTAAATTTGTCGAGGATGAACGACGTTTCTAAAATCCGTGCTGATAAGGATATATGACGGATCTAGAGAAATGCTGCAAGAGAGGAGTTAAGCCATTCTCGAAGAGTTTTGGAATAGCCGACAATTTTGAGATACCTCAATGGTTTAAAGCAACAGACTTGCTGCCCTTCTTGTGAAGAGGTAAAATGAAAGATTCCTTTCATATGGAAGGAAAGTTGGAAGTTTTCAGAGACAGTAAAAAAAGTTTGAGCAATATGTAGCTTAGATAGAGGATCGGCACAGTATCGATGTACGCAACCAGTAATTCCGTCAGGACCAGGTGAGAAAACTGGTTTTATCAAACATAAATCCCTGAAAATCGAACTTTCGTTTAATTGTGGGGCGAAAATGCCATTTGAACTGGGAATGGTGATAAGAATTTACATCGCGTGTTGAAATTGAGTAGTTCGTTTGAAAGAACTTTGCAAACAGATCAGCCATGTCCTGGTCATTGTTTGCACTTTCAAACGATAGATTAGATGAATGGGCAGATGACTTACGCTTCATGTTTACAAAATTATATAACTTTCTGGGATTATGTCGAAACTGAATCTAGCAACGAGTCAAATAATTTCTGCAGCATGTTGCGATGAGAGCAACGAAATTAGACCGAGCAATAAGGATCTTGAAAAAAAAAAACGAGGAATAACATCTCGTAAATTTTTTAAAGAGTCTAGACTTTAGATTTTTAAGACTGGATAGTTCTTTAGTAAACCATGGGGGTTTACTTGAATGCCTCGGATAAGAAAGAGGAATACAAAATAAATTAAATTACTGCGGCAGCCACTGCAGCTGGTGCTGCTCGTCTTGTCGTACGACCGGGACTATATGGGCCCTGGCGGATCCCCGCAAGGAATAGACTCACCAGGGCAGGTAGGCGTTCGTTTCCGAGAGGTCCAGGAATTGCTTCTGCACACACACAAAAATATTAATTTATTAAAGAATTATAATTTTAAACAAAAATGTAACACGCACTCAATTACTTGCAGATTCTATCTGCGCCGACCGCTCGCTCAAAGGCAACTGAAGAGTCGACCGCCCTTGAAAGAGATATTGGCGGTCATATACCTGGGCATTCGGGAATTTACCGACGGTTCAAACGGCGCTTGGCCCAACGGGAACCTTGGGTCAGTGACCGACTTGGCTGTTAACAGGCCCAAGGCCTCGTAAAGGCTCGCACTGCTTGCTCCGCCAGCCGATGTTTTTGTACCAGGGCAGCTGTGTTCATCGATACATGCCTATCGACGCTTCAAATGAACACAGCCGATTCGCAGAATGCAACAGCAGAGAGACGAAATGATTGGGGCATTCGATCCTCTTGCTGCGCGGCCTACTCATCCCAAGCAGTCCAACAGGACCAAGTCTATGCTGTTCCGGTGGAATTTGCCTGAGGTCTTTGGCTTGCCGTCCTGCTGCGATCTTCTCTTGGCCTCCTCTCGGCTTTGGGTCGGTAACGTCGCGGTCCAACTGGAATCTTTGCCAAAAGTCAATGCCGAGGTATGTGTTTTGATGCAAGTATGGGCATATATAAAATGTTATTGTCTTATTCGTCCCCTTGTACACCACAGGCAACTTAACACGTCCGATTATGGACTGGTCCTCTCCTCCTGCTGTACGCACCTTGGAAAAGTAATACGTCATTGGCACTTGCAATTTATCCACCAGTTTCCGACTCCCGCGTCCAAGGATGCATACGGATGCTCCGGAGTCCAGAATCCCGACGATGCGCTCGCCAAGCCCCGAGATTTCGGCAAATGGTCTGGGATCGTTCGTGGTGTTGCGCAACACGGCAGCAGCCACCTCTCGACGCGTCGTTTGCCGCTGCTTAAAGCGTAGCCTCGCCTTCTGGACGCGAACGGACACGCGTCGCTTCCCCGAAAATTGATGGTGTTGACTGGTCCTGTTCACAACCTCGAGGTATTGGCGCATCCTTTCTTCTAGAGCTATTATACTTTTGTCTATGTCCTTACTTATTATTGTTTGTGTGTATGTTCCAGGCTTCTTAACATTTGTCTCCCCCTGTTGATGTTCCTTTACGGCCGTGTACCTCTCGTCTTGGTCACGCCCGGGCGTCCGTTTCCCGCGCAGTTCGGACATTTGGCGTCACCGTCCCTGGCTTGCCGCATTAATAGCAAAACAGCTGTCGTGTTGCCGATTCACATTCTCGGAACATGTGTCCAGTCACGCTACAATTCCAGCACACCGGCCTATCTGGAGCCTTCGGCGGCCATTTGCGCAGCTCCTTCACATCCTGGATTGGCGTCACCTCTCCATTTGATACGGTCACCTCATGGACACGGGACTTGAAATGGGCGGTAGGCGTTGACTATTGGTAGTTTGTCCGCCCTCGACGCCCAAAACTGCGCTCCGCTACCTCATCCCGTAGCTCATCCACGGTAAATATATCCATTGCGTAGACATAGCGTGCGACATTCTCTTCAAGACCCTTTTTTCTAATTTTGACTAGGTGTCTCTCCGCCATGGGCTTGCTGAGGCTTGTTAATAGTCTCCGCATGTGGTGGATGTAGTCCTCTACGCTCTCTCCGGCCTGCTGTTCCCGTTGCAGGAGCTCGTGCATCCGGTCATGCTCCGTTTGGTGGCTGCGGAATCAGTCAACCAGAGCCTGGCGCAGTTGTATCCAGCTGGTGATTGTGGAGTGCCTTATGTGGATCCAATACCACTCTCTCGCCCTCCCGGCAAGCAAAATGTGGAAAGTGCGCAGGATTTCCGTCCATGGACACCGATATTGCCTCTGCAGGAACTCCAGACGGAAGATGAAGTCTTCCACGGAGTTGTATCGGTCCTCTGCGTCGAAGGATAATCCCCACCGCTCCACTCGGGCGTAGGGCATCGGATGCGGAACATTCGCGTATCCAGTCTCGCCGCATGGATAGTCTGGTGCTGTCATTTCATTTGGCGACACGCGCTGTTGACACTCTCGGCGTCTATCCAGGTATTTGGGCCACGGTTCCGGGCTGCTGCTGTCTCTTGCCAACTCTTTTGGCGGAATCTTGGGTGGCCGCATCGGTGCGCTACGTCTTGGGGTGCACTGCATTTGGGAATGGCTCCTTGAAAGATTTCCCGCTCCGCAGGTCGCTCAACTGGCGCCGTCGCGGCAATCAATGGCCTAATGGTGTCGTTCATCATTTTCATAAGGTCGATATTGCTCTGACGTAGATGATCCCTCAAAGCCTGCCCGATTTCCACGTCTAAAAATTGCCGGTAAGTGTGTGATGCTGTTGCTATTGCCACATTGATTGCCAATTTCACCACAAAATTTTCTTTCAGGGCGTCTGGCTGTTTCCCGGATATTTCTGGATAATTCTGCGCGCAGTTGGCTCTGGATTTGGGCTATCCTGTTCGGTGTCCTACTGAGTCCCCCCGTTGCCAACGCCATCTGAGGACCGACTGCACCGTCTCCATCAAAGGACCATGTTGACTCCTTCGCCTCTGGTACTGACCCTCTCGACTGCAGGTAATGCCCGCCAACATCTCTCTCTTCGTTCATATTAATTGTTTTATATATAAGTTTATGATAATTTTATATTATAAGTTTATGATAACACGGTCACACTTAAGTGCCTGCATGTCGTGTAAATTCTTATTAATAAAATAGTTGGAGCACAAGCTTGTATGAATACACAACATTTTATTTTACTTTTTATTTCGTTCCAGGGTAACGTGCAACCCAAGATTTACTTTTCAGTTACTTTAATTTTGTAATACTTGTGAGTGTGTGTATAAGCAAAATGTATATGTTGTCTTAATATTAATAATGTGTAATTTTAAAGTTTATATCTAAGAATTACTATAATTAAATAATAAATATGTAAACCTAAAATTATTCTTAGAAAGTTTTTGTAAATATTATGTTCATAACATTTTATAGCTGACTCAAGGTCAATATCGGTTCGATTTCTGCATCATAGCTTATCTAGTCGATATTTTTGCAAAAACACAACAAGAACACTTGTCAAAAGACAAGGAGCGGGCTTGAATGTACAATTGTTTCACGAAGTAGCCAACTTCGATCATCAGCATTCATCGCTGACTAACTTGGTGATCGAAGACAGTTTCATCTCGACACTGCTAGAACCCGTTGGGAATTATAGTGGTGCCGAGGTGAAAAACAAATTCAATGAACCAAGCTTGTCTCTTTGTTGTGTTTGGACTTAGTACTGCATCGAATTCTTCAGAATTCCTGATTGCAGTTGTCCTTAGTTAAAAGGTGCATAAAGCTCTATTGGTGTAGAGCATTGTTCGGCGTGTCTACCGTTGTTTGTAATAAGAGTGGCTAATAATGACCTGCATTTGCTAATAACATTTTATAGCTGACTCAAGGTCAATATCGGTTCGATTTCTGCATCATAGCTTATCTAGTCGATATTTTTGCCAAACACAACAAGAACACTTGTCAAAAGACAAGGAGCGGGCTTGAATGTATTGGTGAATTGGTTTTTCACCTCGGTACCACTATAATTCCCAACGGGTTCTAGCAGTGTCACCACCACTGGTAGAACACGACTCGCGGCCTGCCTGGCAACATGCCTCAAAATCCAAATACCTCTACTTACTGATGTTTCTCAGTCTACAAGCGCAAACGTGAATTCAAATTCAACGTGCCGCAGTTTATTGTAGACTAAGTCACATCAGCCAAGCTGTAGTGAGGTGTCTAAATACCGCTGTCAGTCGATTTTTAGCAAAGATTTCGGCACAGAATTAACTGGCCTACATCTTTGCTCCTTTTTTTAAATTGGGCGCCATTATATTACGGACTGCTTTTTGGTGGATAGGGCCGCGCCAGCTAGCTCAGTAGCACTAGGGTTTTTCCTCCAGCCCTGCAGTCCGCACCAAATATCAACTAACATCGGTATTTAACACATAAAACACAGCACTAACAAAAAAGTTAAACAAAGCAAACAGTAAAAACAGATAATGCACATATTTTTACATTTGTTTAATTTGTTTACAGGTACAGCTACTCGACGTGGGACAAACAACACACAACAACCCATTGGTGACTGCCAAGACACTGCGCACCCTCCCAAACATGTGATGCTCCTGCTCAGAAGTTTCGGAGCATCACCCAACCGTGGAGTCCGTCCTGACCTACAAAGGCCGCCCCATCTCCCCCAAAAAGGTAATTTTTGGTACCTATCATCCTACCGACGTGGAACTAACATGAAGACAAAAACTACAAACGGAAAAATTAATACTAATAACAATAATGATTTAAATAATTATAATTAATGGGACGTTTTTTTTATATTGTAGCTTCTTCGCCGCAAATTCGGCCTGCTAGCGGGCGGATGGCGCTGGTGGTGCCGGTTACTAGCGTTGCTGAAGTCGCAGCAAATTTAGTTGTCACGCTGCCGTTAGCGGCCGCTGAGGCAGAAGTTTGGCGCTCACGCCGAGGAAGTTTAGCCAGCTACAGGCAGGATTACTGCGGCAGCCGTTGCAGCTGGTGCTTCTCTTCTTGTCGTACGACCGGGACAATATGGGCCCTGGCGGATCCTCGCAAGGAACAGACTCACCAGGGCAGGTAGGCGTTCGTTGTCGAGAGGTCCAGGCATTGCTTCTGCACACACACAGAAATATTTAATTATAAAAGAATTATTATTTTGAACAACAATGAAACACGGACTTAATTACTGCAGATTCTATCTGCGCTCAAAGGCAACTGAAGAGTCAGCTGCCCTTGAAAAAGATATTGGCGGTCATATGCCTGGGCATTCGGGCATCTACCGACGGTTCAAACGGCGCTTGGCCCAAAGGGAACCTTGTGTCAGTGACCGACATGGCTGTTAACAGGCCCAAGCCCTCGTAAAGGTGCATTGCTTGCTCCGTTGGCCGGTGTTGCTCATACCAGGGCAGCTGTGTTCATCGATATATGTTTATCGGAACCCAAAATGAGCACAGCCGATTCGCAGAATGCAACAACGTCAAAAGTGGGATAAGCCGCCTATGAAAAATAAAAAAAATGTTTGTCAATATTAAAATTTACGCCGAGCCGACGCTGCCATACGAATTGCACAGAATAAGCAATTGTTTGATGAGCTTACATAAAGTCTGAGCTATGCGCGGGACATCGTACGCTGTGTTGTTCCATTTGCAGGAGCTGAGTCATGTAATGAAAAAAAATGGTTAATAGATGTTGAACGTGCTTGTGACGCAGTAAGTAATGCCAACGATTTTAAACTTCGCGGTGTTGCATTCTGCGAATCGGCTGTGTTCATTTGCAGCGTCGATAGGCATGTATCGATGAACACAGCTGCCCTGGTACAAAAACATCGGCTGGCGGATCAAGCAGTGCGAGCCTTTACGAGGCCTTGGGCCTGTTAACAGCCAAGTCGGTCACTGACCCAAGGTTCCCGTTGGGCCAAGCGCCGTTTGAACCGTCGGTAAATTCCCGAATGCCCAGGTATATGACCGCCAATATCTCTTTCAAGGGCGGTCGACTCTTCAGTTGCCTTTGAGCGAGCGGTCGGCGCAGATATCTGCAAGTAATTGAGTGCGTGTTACATTTTTTGTTTAAAATTATAATTCTTTAATAAATTAATATTTTTGTGTGTGTGCAGAAGCAATTCCTGGACCTCTCGGCAACGAACGCCTACCTGCCCTGGTGAGTCTGTTCCTTGCGGGGATCCGCCAGGGCCCATATTGTCCCGGTCGTACGACAAGAAGAGAAGCACCAGCTGCAACGGCTGCCGCAGTAATCCTGCCTGTAGCTGGCTAAATTTCCCCGGCGTGAGCGCCAAACTTCTGCCTCAGCGGCCGCTAACGACAGCGTGACATTTAAATTTGCTGTGACTTCAGCAGCGTTAGTAGGTGCCGGACCTTCAGCGCCATCCATCGCTACAGGTCGAATTTACGGCGAAGAAGCTGTAAATATATGTAAATAAAAATGTCTCATTAGTGTAGTCAAACATTTTGTTAGTAGAAAATAAGTTTTCCGTATTAGTGTTCAGTTTCCCACGTGGGGTTTAGTAATGAAAGTGAGATTTATTAGTGTTAAATAAATGTTTAAATTTATGATAATGTGCTAAATTACCTTTTTACCCGCGGACTTGCTCTGGGCCGTATCCATTATCCAGATGTGTTGCATGTAAATGTGACTTTCGTTATTATGGTATACCCTTGCAGAGGGTATATTAATTTTAGCCAAAAGTTTGCAACGCACCTTAGGAGACATCTCCGACCCTATAGAGTATATATATTCTGAATCAGCATCACATCAGCAACAGAGGAGTCGAAAAATCGATGTCCGTCCGTCTGTTGCAACGCAAACTAGTTTCTCAGTTTTTGAGCTATCTTCATGAAACTTGATACACAAGCTTCTTATTGCTGTACGATGTAAATAAGTCGGAACGAGCCAGATCGTATAGCTGCCATTGAAACTATCGGCCTATTTTTGTTGGTTTTCAAGATATTGCAACAAGATTTGCAAATATTATTCTTATTAGGTTCTTAATGTGCTGTCAAGATTGTATCAAAATTGGACCACTATAACATATAGCTGCCATAGGAACAATCGGCTGATATCAGGGTTTTTGTATGCAAATCTGATTTGTTTTTGGAAATACCGCATATTATCAATACTTTTTAATGTTATACAGTAACCCGCCTTTAGTTTTTCCATTTAAATAACTTAGAAGCTTATATTCTATAGCTGTTATTGGAACAATCGGTCAGTCTGTCTATCTGTTGCAACGCAAATTAGTCCCCCAGTTATTGAGCTATCTTCATCAAACTTGGCTCACTAGCTTCTTATTTCTGCTCTCTTTAAATAAGTCGGAACGAGGCAGATCGGACCGATAAATCGTATATCTGTCATGGAACCTATCGGCCGATTTTCGATATATTTCAAGATATAGCTATCAGGCTTACCACATCCAAATCTAAGTGTGTCCTCAATAATAAATTTTCATCAAAATCGACCTTTTATAACTTTTGTGATGAACGGACAAACAAATTATCACCTACACAATTCTAGCTATTTCCTTGTAGAGGCCAACCAACGAAATAGAGGGTGGCACGGACAGAGTCTTATAACTAATACATTAAACTTATAAATAAATATTAAAACTATAGTTTCTTAAAAGTATATTAAACTAAATTAAATCTAGGTATCACGAATCTGTAAGATACATAATAATGAGTCAGGGCATTTAAATAAGAGCATACTTACAGGATGAGGACCAGGATACTGCCCACTTGTGCTAATGGTGCACAGAGTTGCAGTGGCCAGAGAGGGATCGATAGACGAGGGCGAAAAGGGAAAAAGGAAGAACAAAAATATTGGATGGCGACCGCAGATTTTTGCTGGGTCACCGGTCAATCCAACCTTCGCCAGAGATAGATGTGTCCGCCTGCAAGAAGAAAGTTAATCAATAAAAAAAGTTATTTGCTAATAAGTAACTCATAGCTGGAAGTGACATCAGGCAGTGCTTCAGATTGAGTCACTTAGGGACAACTTGGAACAGTTCTTCTCAAACCTGGCAACAAACTCCCTCACAAAAAAAAGTGGAAAAAAAACCACTAACAGACTCAAAAGGCACTACAGGTGAAAGGAAGAGAGCACAGTTTGCACAGAATTCTTTTGCCCATGGTAAAACACCCCAGACCAAGAGCAGAAGCACCGCAGCGCTTTGGATACTTATACATTTTAATATAAAATTAAATTTCATTAATAATTCACATCATATACACATAAGGCACTTTTTTGGTGTATCATAATTTAGAACGAAACTTCACAAATCAATCAAATTCGCGACAAAAGATCAACTTAAAAATTAGCAAACTTAAAACAAAACAAAAAATAAATAATAAGAGAGAAACCGCAATCACAATTTTATAACAATTTAGAGAAAAAAAAATTTATAAAACAAATTGGTGCATCTATGTATGTATGTAGTTGTGTGAAAACATTAGAAAAGTGGTGGTAACATCAGAACCAATTAACAAAACACTAAACCAACGCATCCATTGGGCCCAAAGGCGGATTGTGGTAAGTCTCACTTTTATTTAGACTTTTATATTGTTTTCGATTCATTGCTGCACCAAAAATAAAAACACAATGGGCTCACATACACACTCCTAAAATAGAAATATAAATACCACAACACACTATATCACAAAACGCACTTATAATTGTGACCGCGGTTTTAGTAGCACTTGTAACTGGTACTTACCCTCTCTTTAATCAAAGAATCCATTAAATTACACCTTTAAACATTGAATTTTACTAATTCGCGAACCGGCAAAACAAAATATATAACATAGCAAGAGTTGTACTTGTAAAAACATAACAAATAGTTATCGATATCACTTGAGATCAGGTCAGAAAAATAATGGAACAGTGAAAATAAAACACAATACTGTATGTTTCTACTAGTGTGTTCCCACTTGTTTCATTAGGTTTTGTTAAAATGCAGAAACCATAAGTTGCGATAGGTAGCAAGAAGCTACAAAATTTTTTTTATTATTTTTGCTGAAATAAATACAAATTATATACAAGAAAAAAAAATGATAATTGTCTAGTGACGGGGCTTTGGGTTAATCGCGACGTAAAAATTTCAGGATTTGACCTATAAAATGTAAAAAAATTACCTGAATCCAAATCAATTTACGCTGAAGTGCTAACTTAAGCGGTTTAAAAGTTATTAACAAAAAACAATAAATTAATGCGTTGAATAACACTGCTTATGAATACAACCAAAACAAAGAACAAGAATTTCATGTGTGTGTGCTTGCAAACAGCTGTGTGGCATTTTTGGCGGAAAAAACCAGGCAGACAAAATAAATTTAAAATATAAAAGAAAATATCGCCTCGAGGCGAAAAATTTTTGAAAAAAATTGCGCAATTTTTTTCAAAAATTTTTCGCCTCACGGTGATATATTCTTTTATTTTTAAAAATTTATTTTTGTCTGCAGCCCGTTGTTTTATTGTATCATTTCGCTTATAAATTTTATTATTTGAATTGCAAAAAAAAAACAAGTGCTGGAACATCGATATAGACATGTTGTGCAACGATCTTTTTCACTGCCTTACATGTGTGTGTAAACACAGACACATCAAATTCATGGAAAAAGTACCGAATTGATCGATAATCACTGTTGTTTAATACAGTTTTGTGTATTTTCTTTTGTTAATAACAATTAAGCCACTTACCTTAGCACTTCAGCGTAAACGGATTTGGATTCAGGTGATTTTTTTACATATCATAGAAAAAATCAAAAAATTCTTACGTCGCAATTAACCCAAAGCCCCGTCACTAGACATTTACCAAAAAAAATAGCTGCCCCAAGCAAAGCATGAATTAAGAACTTTATATATATGAAAAATTTTATTAAGGTCTAAGACAGAATCCTCTAGTTCATTTAACATATGTATGAGTTTTGATTATTTACAAACTATGTTTATTACTTATAACTATTATTTAAGAACATTTTATAACTTAAATTGAAATTATATATGGAAAACTAAACCAATTTTATAATGATTTCTGAAGGTTGATGAAAGGGTAAAATTAGGTCAGGGAGTTCTCCAAATTAATGCTAAAAAGGACTCATAGGTAGGGTGGGTAAAGACGCGGGACCTACACCACCACCAGTAGTGTCCCCGAAGTGCGCCCCGTAGAAGGGTAGTGGTTCTTTTCTTGCTTTCTCCTCCCGTAAATTCTATCACTTCTTTTTTTTTGTTCTTTTACTTTTCTTCTCTTATCTCTATTTTCTGACACGAGACATAGTGGCAAAGATTCTTTTGATTTTATTTTGTGTGTCTTCCCTCATAAAAGGGCTAGGAAGTTCCCCAAAAGAACCCCCCACAGGCTGTTTTTGCTAGCCGCAAAAGAATCAAAGGGGAGGGCGGCCTAGCCAAAGATAGGAACAATATCCAGATTTAAAACACCTAGGAAATATAAATTCCAATCCGAGGGAGGATATAACACTTTTAACGATCAACAATACCCATAATGAAGGTTCCTGTTGCAATTTTATGAAAATGTGAGTAACTTTGTACAACTGCAAGGGTATAAAACCTTCGGCATGTAGGTAGCGGTGAAGGTAGCCTTGCTTTCTTGTTTTTTTCCCCTTTGTAAAGTAGTAGATCGCCTGCCTTCGCTGGTTGCCAGTCCCTTTAGGCCAAGTCGTTATTGAGTCCACCGGCGACAAGTCGTTCCATCTCCTTATATTTGATCTGTCGGAAAACATAAAAACTTAAAATTCGTTTGCTATTCCATATTATACATTTAATATTTACATTTAATTATTACATTTAATATTTTTACATTTATTTAATTTATTTTTTTTTTCTTTCACGTTATTTATATTTATTTAAAAGAACTTTCTAATAATAATTTTAGGTTAATCTATTTATTATTTAATTATAGTAATTCTTAAATATAAACTTTAAAATTACAAATTATTAATATTAAGACATAACATATACATTTTGCTTATACACACACACACACACAAGTATTAAAAAATTAAAGTAACTTAAAGTTAAATTTTGGGTTGCACGATACCCTGGAACGAAATAAAAAGAAAAAAATTAGTATGAATGAAGAGAGAGTGTTGGTGGGCATCACCTGCGGTCGAGGGGGACAGTGCCAGAGGCGTGGGACGTGACATGGTTCACTGATGGAGACGGAGTAGTTGATCCTCAGATGGCGTTGGCAACGGGGGGACTCAATCGGACACCAAACAGGATAGCCCAAATCCAGAGCCAAAGGCGCTCTGAGCTTCCGACAGAAAGCAAGGAAGGCGCAGTTCCAGAACTATTTGGGAAACAGCCAGACGCCCTGAAAGAAAATTTGGACAGCGTGGTGAAATCGGCAATCAATGTGGCATTAGCAACAGCAACACACACTTACCGGCAGTTTTTGGACTCGGAAATCGGGCAGGCTTTCAGGGATCATCTACGTCAGAGCAATATCGACCTTATGAAAGGAGTGAACAACACCATCAGGTCATTGATTTCCGCGACGGCGCCAGTTGAGCGTCCTGCGGAGCGGGATCCGATATGGGATATGCACAACGCATCCAGAGAGGAAGCGCAAATTCTCCAAAGAGCCATTCCCAAGTGCAGTGCACCCCAAGACGCACGCGCACCGATGCGGCCACCCAAGATTCCGCCAAAAGAGTTGGCAAGAGACAGCAGCAGCCCGGAACCGTGGCCCAAATACCCGGATAGACGCCGAGAGTGCCAACAGCGCGTGTCGCCAAATGAAATGACAGCACCAGACTATCCACGCGGCGAGACTGGATATGCGAAAGTTCCGCATCCGATGCCCTACGCCCGCGTGGAGCGGTGGGGATTATCCTTCGACGCAGAGGACCGATACAACTCCGTGGAAGACTTAATCTTCCGTCTGGAGTTCCTGCAGAGGCAATATCGGTGTCCATGGACGGAAATCCTGCGCACTTTCCACATCCTGCTTGCTGGAAGGGCGAGAGAGTGGTACTGGGTGCATGTAGGCCACTCGACCGTGACCAGCTGGATGCAACTGCGTCAGGCGCTACTGCACCGTTTCCGCTGCCACCAGACGGAGCATGACCGCATGCATGAACTCCTGCAACGGGAACAGCAGGCAGCGGAAAGCGTCGAGGAATAGGTCCACCAAATGAGTAGACTGGCGTCGAGACTTAACAAGCCCATGGCGGAGAGACACCTGGTAAAAGTAATAAAAACGGGTCTCAAGATGAGTGTCGCACGTTATGTCTACGCAATGGAGATATTTACCGTGGATGAGGCAGCGGAGCGCAGTCGAGGGCGGACAAACTACCAATAGCCAACGCCTACCGCCCATATCAAGTCCCGTGTCCATGAGGTGACCGTATCAAATGGAGAGGTGACGCCAATGCAGGATGTGAAGGAGCTGCGCAAATGGCCGCCGAAGGCTCCAGATAGGCCGGTGTGCTGGAATTGTGGCGTGACTGGACACATGTTCCGAGAATGTGAATCGGCAACACGACAGCTGTTTTGCTATTAATGCGGCAAGCCAGGGACGGTGACGCCAAATGTCCGAACTGCGCGGGAAACGGACGCCCGGGCGTGACCAAGACGGGAGGTACACGGCCGTAAAGGAACATCAACAGGGGGAGACAAATGTTAAGAAGCCTGGAACATACACACAAACAATAATAAGTAAGGACATAGACAAAAGTATAATAGCTCTAGAAGAAAGGATGCGCCAATACCTCGAGGTTGTGAACAGGACCAGTCAACACCATCAATTTTCGGGGAAGCGACGCGTGTCCGTTCACGTCCAGAAGGCGAGGCTACGCTTTAAGCAGCGGCAAACGACGCGTCGAGAGGTGGCTGCTGCCGTGTTGCGCAACACCACGAACGATCCCAGACCATTTGCCGAAATCTCGGGGCTTGGCGAGCGCATCGTCGGGATTCTGGACTCCGGAGCATCCGTATGCATCCTTGGACGCGGGAGTCGGAAACTGGTGGATAAATTGCAAGTGCCAATGACGTATTACTTTTCCAAGGTGCGTACAGCAGGAGGAGAGGACCAGTCCATAATCGGACGTGTTAAGTTGCCTGTGGTGTACAAGGGGACGAATAAGACAATAACATTTTATATATGCCCATACTTGCATCAAAACACATACCTCGGCATTGACTTTTGGCAAAGATTCCAGTTGGACCGCGACGTTACCGACCCAAAGCCGAGAGGAGGCCAAGAGAAGATCGCAGCAGGACGGCAAGCCAAAGACCTCAGGCAAATTCCACCGGAACAGCATAGACTTGGTCCTGTTGGACTGCTTGGGATGAGTAGGCCGCGCAGCAAGAGGATCGAATGCCCCAATCATTTCGTCTCTCTGCTGTTGCATTCTGCGAATCGGCTGTGTTCATTTGAAGCGTCGATAGGCATGTATCGATGAACACAGCTGCCCTGGTACAAAAACATCGGCTGGCGGAGCAAGCAGTGCGAGCCTTTACGAGGCCTTGGGCCTGTTAACAGCCAAGTCGGTCACTGACCCAAGGTTCCCGTTGGGCCAAGCGCCGTTTGAACCGTCGGTAGATGCCCGAATGCCCAGGTATGCGACCGCCAATATCTCTTTCAAGGGCGGTCGACTCTTCAGTTGCCTTTGAGCGAGCGGTCGGCGCAGATATCTGCAAGTAATTGAGTGCGTGTTACATTTTTTGTTTAAAATTATAATTCTTTAATAAATTAATATTTTTGTGTATGTGCAGAAGCAATTCCTGGACCTCTCGGCAACGAACGCCTACCTGCCCTGGTGAGTCTGTTCCTTGCGGGGATCCGCCAGGGCCCATATTGTCCCGGTCGTACGACAAGAAGAGCAGCACCAGCTGCAACGGCTGCCGTAGTAATCCTGCCTGTAGCTGGCTAAATTTCCCCGGCGCGAGCGCCAAACTTCTGCCTCAGCGGCCGCTAACGACAGCGTGACATTTAAATTTGCTGTGACTTCAGCAGCGTTAGTAGCCGGCACCTTCAGCGCCATCCGTCGCTAGCAGGCCGAATTTACGGCGAAGAAGCTGCAAATATATGTAAATAAAAATGTCTCATTAGTGTAGTCAAACATTTTGTTAGTAGAAAATAAGTTTTCCGTATTAGTGTTCAGTTTCCCACGTGGGGTTTAGTAATTTATGAGATTTATTACTGTTAAATAAATGTTTAATTTTATAATAATGTGCTAAATTACCTTTTGGGGGAGATGGGGCGACCTTTGTAGGCCAGGACGGACTCCGCCATTTGGGTGATGCTCCGAAACTCCTGAGCACGAGCATCACAAGGTTGGGTGGGTGCGCGGTGACTTGGCAGTCACCAATGGCCGTTGTTGTCCCACGTAGAGTAGTTATATCTGCAAGTAAACGAAACAAAATGTGAAATATGTGCAATATCTGTTTTACACTTTTAGTTTGTTTACCGTTTTTTTTGTTAGTGCTGTGTTTTACGTGTTAAATACCGATGTTAGTCGATATTTGGTGCGGACTGCTGGGCTGGAGGTAAAACCCCTCCCCAAGTGCTACTGAGCTAGCTGGCGCGGCCCGGTCGACAAAAAGCATTCTGTAACAGCTGCATACGTTTTTTTATGAAGCCGGCGGGAGATCTTTTCTTATGTGTTGACCGTTCTGCAAATTAAATTAATTTTAAAGACATCTTTTTGAAAACCTTTGAATATGACTGCTCTATGGCAGAGGAATTATCTCAATTGAAGGCAAATGTGTATGTACCGGACAAAATCTCAATAATTGGGTACATACTACAGATTCAAGAAATAGCTGATCGTGGTGAAGTGGATGAAGCGAAGAACAGTAAAAAATAGATGGCCTTCAGGATAATTCCTAATAGTATATAAGTCATATGGTATCTTGCTCAGACGATTGATCAACTTAAGCAACTATCACGCTGATATGCTGAATTGCGGGCAAAGTCCTAAGTAGTGACTAAGTCTTCTGCAACTTCACGAGTGTCAGCAGCTGTGGATGACAAGATTGGTATCCGATGCTTTAATTGCTCAAAGTATGGACACTGCGCATCATCTTGTACTGCTCAAAAACGTGCAAAGGGTTCCTGCCTCCGATGTGGATCACTTCATCATACGTTAAAGAATTGACGCAACAAGTGATGTCTTCAGAGCTTGTGGGTGCGATTTTTTTTTTCAAATATTGTTTCGCCTCATGGCGATGTTTTCTTGTCTGCAGCCCATTGTTTTATTGTATCATTTCGCTTATAAATTTTATTATTTGAATTGTCTGCATCGGCAAAATAGTGCCGTTCAATGAACTTTTTCACTGACTCACATGTGTGTTTAAACACAGACACATCAAATTCATGCGAAAATCATCGAATTTATCGATAAACAGTGTTGTTTAATGCAGTTTTGTGCATTTTCTTTTGTTAATAACAATTAAACCTAGAGCTGGAAAAACATCGATGTCTGGCACCATCGATATTTTCGATTGTTTTGGAGTAAAACTACTATCGATGTTTTCTGTACAAAAATTAAAATTTTAAACGTTTCAACAAACAATATATATATATTTTTTCTTCGGTATATTATAAAAAGGAACAAAGGCATTCATTGCATAGTTATGTTACTAATATCATAGAGTGAGATCAAAACTCATGGTTTTTGTTTAAAAATAGTAATTTGTCCACTACACTTGGTTTCAGGGAGCATCTGCGTGTTGATATTATCTGACCCGCCTTGCTGAATGTTCTCTCTGATTCGGTGGATGTTGGATGGTTGCACGTCATCCGCATTAATGAACTATCAAGTTCTATTTTTCTTGGTGAATTATTTATGTAAGTAAGATTTTTTAATACAAATTTATCCAAAATTGTTGGTTGTTGATTATTTGCATCTTCTTTTAAATAATCTGGATGGACACGTTTCAAGTGATCCATTAAGTTGGTAGTATTTCCTGACGTTTTGTAATGCTTACCGCATATGCTACACACGGCGCTCAAATTATCTTTAGATTTTTTGAAATAATTCCAAGCAATCGAAGTCTCTCTCTTACGTTTAAGGGTCACATCAGCGCCCTCTGATGTTATAGTTGCTAAAAAAAAATTAAAGGATATAATATAATAATAATAATAAATATAAAAATGAAGAGTCAAACATTGAAATATCGAAAACAAGCTATCTATATGTACACGTACGAATGTGTATGTGCGCATATAAAAACACACATATGTACATACAATTGACTGGGAGCGTGTATATGATCAATACTTACTTTTTTAAGTATTTATCCATTACGAGTATTTCTGTCTTCCGCTTCACCACCGCCACATCCAATACCACCGCAAAGTCACTTTAATACTATGAAAAATGCACAAATTATAATTATAATATCTGCATTAAATTTATATTACTTACTTGTCGCGTCTCCTTGCCAATGAAAATTATGAGGAATGGCAAAACATCGAGAACATCGATGGTTTTTAGAAAATCATCGATGTTTGTCAAACTTGCAAAAACATCGATTGTATCGATAGTACCATCGATGGTTTTCCAGCTCTAATTAAACCACTTAACTTAGCACTTCAGGGTGAACGGATTTGGATTCAGGTGGTTTTTATACCCTTGCAGAGGGTATATTAATTTAAGCCAGAAATTTGCAACGCACCTTAGGAGACATCTCCGACCCTATTAAGTATATATATTCTGAATCAGCATAAACAGAGGAGTCCAAAAATGGATGTCCGTCCGTCCGTCTTTCCGTCTGTTGCAACGCAAACTAGTCTCTCAGTTTTTGAGCTATCTTCATGAAACTTGGCATACTAGCTTCTTATTGCTGTACGCTGTAAATAAGTCGGAACGAGCCAGATCGGAGCGATATATCGTATAGCTGTCATAGAAACTATCGGCCGATTTTTGTTGTTTTTCAAGATATTGCAACAAGATTTGGCAAATCGTATTCTTATTACGTTCTTACTGTCAAAATTGTATCAAAATCGGAACACTATAACATATAGCTGCCATAGGAAATATCGGCTGAAATTAGGGTTTTTGTATGCAAACCTGTTTTGTTCTTGGAAATACAGCACATTATCAATACTTTTTAATGTTATACAGTAACCCGCCCTTAGTTTTTCCATTTAAATATCTCAGACGTTTATATTCTATAGCTGTTATAGGAACAATCAGTCAGTCCGTCTGTCTGTTGCAACGCAAATTAGTCCCCCAGTTATTGAGCTATCTTCATAAAAGTTGGCTCACAATCTTCTTATTTCTGCCCTCTTTAAATAAGTCGGAACGGGCCAGATCGGACTGATATATCGTACAGCTGTCATGGAGCCTATCGGTCGATTTTCGTTATATTTCAAGATATAGCTATCACGCTTACCACATCCAAATCTAAGTATGTCCCTAATAATAAAGTTTCATCAAAATCGAACTTTTATAACTTATAACGATCAACGATCGGCCTAATGAAGGTTCCTTTTGCAATTTTATGGAAATCTGAGTACTATTACATATAGCTGTGTATAACTGCAAGGGTACAAAACCTTCGGCAAGCCAAAGGTAGCCTTGCTTTCTTGTTTTTACATATCATAGGAAAAATCAAAAAATTCTTACGTCGCGATTAACCATGAGTCTCTCAACTAGACAATTACCAAGATTACATATTAGCTATTGAACCGGATCCTTCAGAGTCTTTAAATATTGATTTCAAATTGAATAAAATCGAACGCAATAGGGTTTTAGAAATAATAAATATGAACTATTTAGATGTTGAAAAATTGAGCCTGTTGATCATAACTATGAAATAAATATAGTATTAAACTTCAAACAACGAAGACTTTCATACCAAGACAGACACACAGTTGACAACACTATAGAAGATATATTGAAGAAGGGATTTATGAGACCTAGCGAATTACCTTACACATCAGCAATAGTTCTAGCTAAGAAGAAGTATCATGAAAAACGTATGTGTGTAGATTACAGGCAACTAAACAAAATAATAATAAGAGATGGATACCCAAACTACATATCAATGATTGTTTAGAAAAAATTGAAGGAAATCAATATTTATATATTCGACCATTGGAAATGGTCAAAAAAGGGTATAGTTAGTGTGTAAAATGTATGTAACAGGCATAGGGAGGCGTGGCAGACCCCATAAAGTATATATATTCTTGTTCAGGATCACTAGCCGAGTCGATTGAGCCATGTCCGTCTGTCTGTCCGACTGTCTGTTTGAGACAAAAGATCACAGCTTTTAAAAGAGCTAGAGACAACAAATTTGATATGTAGGTTCCTATATATCCGGGCAGAACAAGTTTATGTTAAATGTTTGATGCCACGCCCACCGCCCCCGTTATTCGGTAATTTACGATTATTAAGCAAAGTATTGAACTTATATATATATTAGTTGGTATATATAGGAAGCTGAATGCAATGTGAACCTATCCTCTAACTTACAATCCGATCGGACTAATAACACAGGAGTTTTTCAAGTCGACGTTTTCAGTACGAGCAGCAGCATGCGCGCTGCTTTGAGCAGCCGACGCCGACGTCGACGTCACTCTTTACGTGCATCGCTGTTTGAGTGTGAGCGAGAAAGCTACATGTAGTAGAAGTATTTGTAATCTGCACAAATAATGAGTGTAGACCAGAGAACTGCAAAAATCACATTTTTCTTGAATCGCATCAAACACGAAATTTCAGTGTCATATCAATTCACTGAATCGAACAGCGGCGGTGAAACGAAACGAATTGACCCACAACTCGCTTCAGTCGCGTGTCAGTCGATCCAATTCGATCCGATCTTTTTGTATCGTGTCGTATTAAAGAATTTACGAATCAATGGGTATCAGCTAACACGCCGGTCCGTTTGCCCAAATACTTGGTCTGGGTAAATCGACGATTTACACACATTGGCATTTGGGTCATAGATACACATTTTTTCGGTCAAGCGAGGTCGCACTTGAGCAGCGGGCAGTGTGTATGTATTTTGTTTTTGTAACTGCCCGCTTGTGCGTATGGTCTCGTGTGTATGTATGTATTTTGTTTTTGTAATTGCCTGCTTGTGCGTATGGGCTGGTGTGTATTTTGATTTGTAATTTTTGCCTATGCAATTACTGTGGCGCCGCGGCGTCTAGATGACCCCTTTTCATCTACCTAAATGTAGCTGCAGTTGTTTGCGTACCAACTCTTGCTATTGCTTTTGGGAATGTCCCTAAAAGGTGTTATTTGCATACCTAAGCAAGGCGTTTTTCATGAATTAGATGTAAAACAGGTATTCAGGATTATCTGGGGGTGTTAATTTTCCCAATTTTCTATGAATTAAAAAAAATTTTTTATTTTTATTTTAAAAATAGTTAGTAAATAAATCGTATAATATTACATAATAATTTATTTTATGTTTCTTTTTTATATATTAAATTGATAGCAATCATCAATTCGAATTCATTTTTCAGTTAAATTATTTCCCCTTCCACCATTTACCAGCATTGCACGCGCATACATACAAAACCTTAAATACACACTGTTGAAGCGCTTCATTAGGGATGATTTGTGTAGAGGCGCGCTATTTCTGTGTCAAAGCGAATCTTAGTATACATGTCCAATTAGCCCAAAGGGTCAAGACGAAAATGATACACACGAGCAGCGAATCGGCAAGCGAGAAACGAAACGAAAAGAAAAGTGGAAGGGGGGAATTCAGTCACGCTGTCGCTTCAGCAGCGAATTTCTTAATACATACACACTTTGACACTGTGGCCGAATAGCGTGATTTTTCATATGAATGATTGTGTCCTACACACATTTGGTTGAACCGAAGCCGTTCTCTGTCCACACTGTGGACACGTTTGTAACGGATTTTAAAAATTGGGAGAAGGGTATCCTACTGTCGGGCGTTCGAATGTAGCCCTACCCACTTGTTTTCTTTTTATACCCTTGCAGAGGGTATATTAATTTTAGCCAGAAGTTTGCAACGCACCTTTGGATAAATTTCCGACCCTATAAAGTATATATATTCTGAATAAGCATCAATAGAGGAGTCCAAAAATCGATGTCCGTCCGTACGTCCGTCCGTCTGTTGCAACGCAAACTAGTCTCTCAGTTTTTGAGCTATCTTCATGAAACTTGGCACACAACCTTCTTATTGCTTATTATAAATAAATCGGAACGAGCCAGATCGGACCGATACATCGTATAGCTGCCATAGAAACTATCGGCCGATTTTTGTTGTTTTCAAGATATTGCAACAAGATTTGGCAAATCTTATTCTTATTACGTTCTTACTGTCAAAATTGTATCAAAATCGGACTACTATAACATATAGCTGCCAATCGGCTGTTTTGTTTTTGGAAATAACGCACATTATCAATACTTTTTAATGTTATACTGTAACCCGCCTTTAGGTTTTCCATTTAAATATCTCAGACGTTTATATTCTATGGCTGTCATAGGAACAATCAGTCAGTCCGTCTATCTGTTGCAACGCAAATTAGTCTCTCAGTTATTGAGCTATCTTCATGAAACTTGGCTCACAAGCTTTTTATTTCTGGAGGGAGAGGGCCTTTAAATAAGTCGGAACGGGCCAGATCGGACCGATAAATCGTATAGCTGTCATGGAACCTATCGGCCGATTTTCGTTATATATCAAGATGTAGCTATCAGGCTAACCACATCCAAATCTAATCAACATCGAACTTTTATAACTTATAACGATCAACGATCGGCATAATGAAGGTACCTGTTGCAATTATATGAAAATCTGAGTACTATTACATATAGCTGTGTACAACTGCAAGGGTATAATACCTTCGGCAAGCCGAAGGTAGCCTTGCTTTCTTGTTTAGATTTAAAGTCTGGTTTTCATCAAGTCAAAATGGCAGAAAATTGAATTCATTATACCTCTTTTGTTACCCCTAATGGACAATGCGAATACCTAAAGATGCCTTTTGGGTTACGAAATGTTCCTTCTGTATTTCAATGGTTTATAAATTTTATTTTTAAACCATTAATGCGAGGACACAGAACTATTGTTTATATAGATGATATTGCTATTAGTACAGAAAGAATTGATGATCATTTTGCAGTCTTAGATAAGGTATTGAAAATATTGGCTCAACATTGATTAGAACTCAAATTAAGCGAATGCCAGCTTTGTTTCACAAAAATTGAGTTTCTTGGCTATTCAGTTAGCAAGAATGGCATTAGTCCTAATGGTGAACATATTACAGCCATTAAACACCTTCCAAATTCAAGAAGTGCAATTGAAATGCAGAAATGTTTAGGATTGTTTTCATATTTTAGACAATTTATTCCTATTTATTCATAAATTGTTAGACCATTAAAATAACTAGTTAAGCAAGACTATTAGTTTAAAATGGATGATAGATTTTTCGAAATTTTTGAATATCTACGGGAAAAACTTGTTTCTTCACCAATATTAGCACTTTTATAATCCTAAGAAAGAAATATAATTACATTGTGACCAGAGAACGGCTTCGGTTCAACCAAATGTGTGTAGGACACAATCATTCATATGAAAAATCACGCAATTCGGGGCACAGCGTCAAAGTGTGTATGTATCAATACATTCGCTGCTGAAGCGACAACGTGACTGTGGGATTCAATCCACTTTTCGTTCCGTTTCGTTTCTCGCTTGCCGATTCGCTGCCTCGTGTGTATCATTTTCGCCTTCATCCATTTGGGCTATTTGGATCTGTATACTAAGATTCGGTTTTACACACAAATAGCGCGCCTCTACACAAATCATCCCTAAGGAAGCGCTTCAACAGTGTGTATTTAAGGTTTTGTATGTATGCGCGTGCAATGCTGGTAAATGGTGGAAGGGGAAATAATTTAACTGAAAAATGAATTCGAATTGAATTGCTAGCAATTTAATATATAAAAAAAAAACATGAAATAAATTATTATGTAATATTATACGATTTATTTACAAACTATTTTTAAAATAAGACCTTAGAAATAATAGATCTTCTATAAAAAATACAAGGCATCCCAATTTTGGCACACTTATTAGAAATGCAGGTGCAAATATAAATAATAGGTAATATTATGTAACGAAAAGGGCATTCACAAAAAATAGCTGAGTTACAAAATCTTGGAAAATACTAAGAGTAGGTACGCTAACAATTGCAGCTGTACGTAGGTAGAGGAAAAAAGGGTCATCTAGACGCCGCGGCGCCACAGTAATCGTATAGGCACAATTACAAAAACAAAATACATACACACGAGACCATACGCACAAGCAGGCAATTCCAAAAACAATATAAATACACAATGCCCGCTGCTCGAGTGCGACGTCGCTCGACCGAAAAAATGTGTATCTGTGATCCAGAAGCAAATGTGTGTCAATCGTCGATTTACCCAGACCAAGTGTTTGGGCAAACGGACCGGCGCGGCAGCTGATAGACTCTGATTCGTAAATTCGTTGATACGATACGATACGATTTAAAAAGATTGGATCGACTGACGCGGGACTGAAGCGAAAAACAAGAAGATAATAAATTTCATCCAATTTGTTATTTTTCTCGGATAACGACAGCAACTGAAAAGAGATATCCCAGTGTTTAGTTAGAGACGCTAGCCATTATTTATTAACTAACCAAATTTAGAATATATTTAGAGGGAATTCCATTTAAATTCATAACAGATTGTAATTCATTGACTCTGACTTTAAATCGCAAAAGTGTAAACGCCAAGATAGCTCGATAGGCCTTACAACTAGAAAATTACAACAATACCATTGAACATAGAAGTGGCAAATATATGACACACGTTGATGCTCTTAGTCGTTATACTAGATCATTGAGAGAAGAATTTAAATATGAGCCAATAGTGACAGTAGATGAAGATGAACATAGAAACCAATTAGTTGTAGGAATTGACAGTGGTGAAATCAATTTTCGTCTTCAGATTTCACAAAATAGAGATGACAGAATAGTAAAATTAAAGGAAAAATTAGAAAATGGACCCGTGAAAGATTTTATACTTGATGATGGTATTGTTTATAGACAGTCAAAAGATACGGAACTTTTATATGTTCCTAAAGAAATGGAAACTAATTAGGACAATACATGAAAAGTTATATCATTTAGGAAGTGAAAAATGCGTAAGTGAAATTCTAAAGCATTATTGGTTTCCGAATATGACAGCCAAGGTGAAATCATTTATTGATAATTGTCTTAAGTGTATTATGTTCACAATTCCTCCACATGCAAACAATAGAACTCTTCATAATATCCCTAAGAAACCAGTTCCCTTTGACACACTACATATGTATATGTAGGTCATTTTGGACCTCTCCCTTCAATTATCTCCAAAAAGAAGCATATTTTAGTTGTTATGGAGGATCCTGCTTTCCATCCTCAGAATTTAGTGAATTTCTGTTAGGAAATAATATTGAATATGTCAGAGTGGCGACAGAATCACCTCAAGAATGAACAAGGTGAATGTGTAAATAGACTATGTTAGCTAAAATCACAGAGCCAGTGCAACATTTAGATTGGTGTAAATTATTGAATAAATCTGAATACGCCATTAATAATTCAGTTCACTCCAGTACTGGAGAAATACCATCTGTTCTGCTTTTCGGAATTCAGCAAAGAGAAAGTGACGTTGATGCTCTGACTGAATATTTAGACAATATAAACAATTTAAAAAAAATTCTCAGAATATTGAAAATTGATACCACGATAGGCAAATAAAAAGTTGTTCCCCAAATACAAGAGCCCATATTGCATAAAAAAGTTTTAGCTAATGACCGATATGTTTTAGAAGATATTGAAAATGGACAAATTACGCAATTACCTTATAAAGGTATTGTAGAAGCTTCTCGATCACGAAATTGGGTAAACTGGCGTGATCAGTGCTCAGTGGTTGCGCCCATAGGCAAAAAATCAAAAAACATAGCACAGCTGATTTGCTCACAAAGTAGCCAAACTATCTCTAAAATGTGCAAGCAAATCAAGAACAAAATGTTTTTTCTGCAAAGGTAATGGTACTTTGTATAAATATAACTAAAGTTGCGAGCATGTGTTTTTTTGCTGCGCGCAATTGTACGAAGAGCATTTCACAGCAGACAAATACAAACTTTAAAGCTGTGAATCTCAGGTTATTATTGTTCAAATTGTAAAATTTAAAATGGTTTTGGAAGTTGAAGGTATTTACTTTTATACATTATTTTTGAAATATTTGTTCTTAACTTAACTTAACCTTTTTGTGCATTTTGTGAACTTCTTTTTTATGTTTCGTTAAAGTTTCAGTTGTGTTCCAAACCACATACATACATGCGTGTGAAGCAATACACAAAACGTGAGGCAGGTCAGTTCATTTTTAACGGACGCCTAAATTAAAGAAGAAGCAGTTGACGCTGGTGTGTGTGTGTATGTAACGAATCTTAGCACGCGCCAAAAATTCACATATCTCTCTCGTTCTAACTTATTCCATCGACTCTTGTATATTCTGCTTGCTTTGTCCCTTCACTACTTTTTTATGGTTTACTTTAAATATATATGTACACTGAAAATTCATGGCCTCTACAGTCACTGCGTGACTCTAGCCTTTCCGACTTGTTTTAATATAACTGCAAGGGTATAAAACCTTCGGCAAGCCGAAGGTAACCTTGCTTTCTTGTTATACCCTTGTAGAGGGTATATTAATTTTAGCCAGAAGTTTGCAACGAACCTTAGGAGACATCTCCGACCCTATAAAGTATATATATTCTGAATCAGCATCAAAAATCGATGTCCGTCCGTACGTCCGTCCGTCTGTTGCAACGCAAACTCTCAGTTTTCATAGAAACTATCGGCCGATTTTGCAACAAGATATTGCAACAAGATTTGGCAAATCGTATTCTTATTACGTTCTTACTGTCAAAATTGTATCAAAATCGGAACACTATAACATATAGCTGCCATAGGAACAATCGGCTGAAATCAGAG
Source organism: Zaprionus tsacasi (assembly GCA_018904105.1). Lineage (NCBI taxonomy): Eukaryota > Metazoa > Arthropoda > Insecta > Diptera > Drosophilidae > Zaprionus > Zaprionus tsacasi. The sequence continues at coordinate 222,722 of JAEIFR010000156.1, forward strand.
TTTTTGTATGAAAACCTGTTTTGTTTTTGGAAATACCGCACATTATCAATACTTTTTAATGTTATATAGTAACGCGCCTTTAGGTTTTCCATTTAAATATCCAAGCCGTTTATATTCTATGGCTGTCATAGGAACAATCAGTCAGTCCGTCTGTCTGTTGCAACGCAAATTAGTTCCTCAGTTATTGAGCTATCTTCATGAAACTTGGCTCACAAGCTTCTTATTTCTGCCCTCTTTAAATAAGTTGGAACGGGCTAGATCGGACCGATATATCGTATAGCTGTCATGGAATCTATCGGCCGATTTTCGTTATATTTCAAGATATAGCTATCAGGCTTACCACATCCAAATCTTAGTCGAACTTTTATAACTTATAACGATCAACGATCGGCCTAATGAAGGTAGCTTCAAACAGAAACCAGCAGCAATTCAAATGTATTTTATATTAAGTATAACTGCAAGGTAGGGTGTCCCTTAAAATTCAACTTCAATATATTTTTATGCATACCTTCTAAAAAGTTTCGTATGGACCTAATATAGTCTAGAAATAAATATTAGCCTGATTTATAAACGATAACCCGTGCCGACTTGAGTTTTTAACTTGTCCATACAAGTTGCGCGGGAGCAGCGCGGCGACCTGTTACTGCGAGTTTCAATTGTGATGTCATAAGTGATTTCTAACATTTTTAGTGCGTTGTTGTTTATTTGTGAAAATGTCTGTGGAATTTGATAAACAAAATTTTATTATTTATTATTTACAAGTTGGTACTTAATTTAAATTAAGTCTAACTTTTTTTTATTAAGCAATAGCAGCTATGGCCTTAAGCTTGTTTTTTTTTAAATGTATGGGGTATACTTATTATATATTCATATTTACATGTATACATGTGGTATTTAATACTAAATATTCTTTTTGTTTTTTTTTTTTTAATTATATGATTTAATTTTGTAATAATTAAATTAGATGTAAAATATTTATTTGTTTGAGGAATTCTATTGTTTTATCTATGTTTTGGAATGATGGTATTTCTTTTAAATTTTTTTGCAGATATAAGGATCTTTCTGTATTATATAGTGGGCATTCGATGAGTATGTGTGTAATGGAGAGTGTTGTATTGCACTTTGTACAAAGTGGTGGTAAGATTTTGGGATTAGAAAGGAGATGGCTATGGGTTAGGTTTGTATGTCCTAGTCTTAGTCTTGTGAATTTCAAAAAGTCGATTCGTGGTGTATTTTTTATTGTTGATTTTGTAGCTTTGTCATGGCAGATTGCTTTGTAGTATTGGGATGCGTTAAGTATTAGTTTAAAGTATTTTTGGGGCTTTGCTTTATAAAGTTATTTATATCAGATGTAGTATTATAGTTGTGTTCGAAGATTAAAGGAAAATTATGGGTGTTCTTTGCTGTATTGTCGGCTAACTCATTTCCTACTCTACCGCAGTGTCCTGGGACCCAGAGCAGTATTAGTTTATCGGTTTTATATTTATTTATAATTTTTCTAATTGAGTTTGTATAATGGTTATGGTAGTTGACGTTTTGTATTGCTTTCAATGAAGAAAGGGAGTCTGTGCACACTATGTATTTTCCTCTTTTTTTTAATGGCGTGGTTACATGCTGCCAATATCGCAGCTAGTTCTGTTGTGAATACTGAGGTGTATTCTGGTAGTATTTGGTAGGATATTATTTCTTTTTCGGTTGTTACACTGTAAGAAGCACCGTCAGATGATTTTGATCCATCAGTGTTGAGAATATGCGATCTTTCATTTTGTTTTTATATTCTCTAAATTTATGTTGATATATTATTGGTGGAGTATTTGTTTTGGTAGTAACGTGAAGTGAGGTGTTAATTAACCTGTCGTTGATTACCCAATGCGGGGTATTTTCTTTTGTTGTTGTTATAGGGGAAATTTGGATTTGGAGTTGTTTGCATAAGTAAATTGTGTTAAGGGCGAAGATTTGATTTTTGGAATTCTTTTAGCTTTAATAATTTTGTTGTAGATAGTTTCTATGGGAGATTGTTTTGAATTCATGATTAATTTGAAGTTTTTTTGGATGACATGAGCTGTTCTATATTCTATTGGTAGAATGTTTGCTTCGTGTAGCAGGTTGTTTATTGGGGTTGTACGAAAAGCGCAAAGAGCGAGTCTAATAGCTGAGTGGTAAATTGTTTTTAATTTGTTGAGGGCTGATTTGGGCGCTGTACCATAAAGGTGGAGCCCGAAATCAATTTTTGACATTATTATTGCTTTTACTACATAAAGTATTGTATTTACATTGCATCTGAATTTGTTACTGGATAGGCATTTGATTATATTAAGTCTATTGGAAAGTTGGAGTGTAAGATTGTCGATGTGTTTGTTCCATCTGTATTTATTGTCAATTGTAATACCGAGAGTTTTTAGTGAGTCTACGTTTTGTAGGGTATATGTGTTGCATTGGAAAGTTAGGTAGCAAATTATTTTCCTGCAGTCGTGCAAATGCTTGCATTTGTCTATTGAAAGTGATGCTCCTGAGTAGTTGCACCATTGTTTGATGTCAGTGAGTAATGGGTCTATGTTAAGTGTATTTTGTTTTTTATTTAATTTGTAGATGATTGTGTAGTCATCAGCATATGCTGTGAACTGACAGTTTTTGTGTTTGTCAATAAGTTTGTTTAATTTATTAAAGGCTGTACCGAATAAAATCACCGACAGGGATGAGCCTTGTGGGATTCCATTGTTAAGCGGCTGCTGGGAGGAGTACACATTATTGGCTAACACAGTAATTTTTCGGTTTGTTAGGAAGTTAGATATATATTTGATTATTCTCGGTCCTATTTTCCATTCGATAAGTTCGTCGATAATGCTATGGATACCGACTCTGTCAAATGCCTCTAGCGATATAATAGAGACGTGACTTTTAGTTGAGAGGGAGGACGTGGTATGGTAGTCTAAAACAGCTAGACAGTCATGCACTGATTTCCCTTTTCTGAAGCCCATTTGGCGGCTATTTAGAAGGTTGCCGTTTGTGGCAATCCACCATAGCCGTCTTGCTATGATTTTGTCAAGTAGTTTTGCAATGCAGGGATTGAGAGAGATAGGGCGATAGGCGTTAATTGATGTTTTATTAATATTTGGTTTCGGAATGGGTATGATGCAGCTAACTTTGAATTGCTGGGGAATTTGTGTGTTGAGGATGTTATTGAATTGTTGAGGTTGAATTTTTGACATGTTTTCGGAGGAATAATGTCAGTGTCGTCGAATAGGCTAATGTGAATTGGATAGTGATCGCTTCCTAAGAGAGAGTTGTTTTTGCTCCATTTACAGTGTAACATTATAGAGGGAGAAGCTAGAGAGAGGTAAATGTTTGTGAATGTGTGGTCGGTTCTAAAGTGAGTTGGGGAGCCATCGTTGAGGGTTGTGAGAGAGGATTGATTAATGAATTTAAATAGTGTAATACCTCTGGAGTTATTGTTTTGTGATCCCCAAGATCTGTGCCAGCTATTGAAGTCTCCTGTTATTAAAACAGATGATTGAAGGTTATTGTATGTGTCTTTTAGGTTTTTTAGGTTGAATGTCCTATTGGGAGGTATGTACGAAGATATTATAGTAAATTTGATTTTTGAGTGAACTTGTACTGCTATGTTGTCGAAGTTTAGACAGTTTATTGGAATGTTTTGTTGCTGTATTGAGTTGTGTATTAGGAGGGCAACACCTCCGTGTCTATTGATAGAGGAATTTACGTTGTATAATGTGAAGTTGATTGGGATTGGTATATTTGTTGTGAGGAGTAGGTGAGTTTCTTGCAAAGAGATTATTTTTGGATTATGAGATTTTATAAGGATTTGTAACTGATCATAATTGTTTAAATATCCATTAATATTCCATTGGAGTATTTTTAACATTTATTATATATAATATAATAGAGGGAGTTTATATAGATTTTTTAATTAAGATGATATTAATAGATTTTCAGTTGCATTATGGGTGGGTTTTTATGTGTCCTCTATCTTCTGATATAATATCATTAGATAGGAGACACTTGTCTGAGTGTTTTGGTGCCCCTGGTGACCGAGGAGAGCTTGGAGCGCATGTTGCACTCCAAGCGCACCGCGGACACCAAGGGCACCAGTATGTAGGTTTGCGGGTGTTATATGCTTTCGCTATCACTGTTTAGGGTGGTGTTTTTGTTTCTGTTATTTTTATACCCTTGCAGAGGGTATATTAATTTTAGCCAGAAGTTTGCAACGCACCTTAGGAGACATCTCCGACCCTATAAAGTATATATATTCTGAATCAGCATAAACAGAGGAGTCCAAAATGGATGTCCGTCTGTCCGTCCGTCCGTCCGTCCGTCCGTCCGTCCGTCTGTTGCAACGCAAACTAGTCTCTCAGTTTTTGAGCTATCTTCATGATCAGACCGATATATCGTATAGCTGTCATAGAAACTATCGGCCGATTTTTGTTGTTTTTCAAGATATTGCAACAAGATTTGGCAAATCTTATTCTTATTACGTTCCTAATGTGCTGTCAAAATTGTATCAAAATCAGACCACTATAACATATAGCTGCCATAGGAACAATCGGCTGAAATCAGGGTTTTTGTATGCAAACCTGTTTTGTTCTTGGAAATACCGCACATTATCAATACTTTTTAATGTTATACAGTAACCCGCCCTTAGTTTTTCCATTTAAATATCTCAGACGTTTATATTCTATAGCTGTTATAGGAACAATCAGACGGACTGTCTGTCTGTTGCAACGCAAATTAGTCCCCCCTGTTATTGAGCTATCTTCATAAAAGTTGGCTCACAAGCTTCTTATTTCTGCCCTCTTTAAATAAGTCGGAACGGGCCAGATCGGACTGATATATCGTGTAGCTGTCATCGCCCGATTTACGTTATATTTCAAGATATAGCTATCGGGCTTACCACATCCAAAGATAAGTTTGGTCATTCGATGTACTGTTATAATTGTTCAATAAATACCACAGAAACCAGCAGCATCCAAATATATTCTATATTTTGTATAACTGCAAGGGAATGAAACCTTCGGCAAGCCGAAGGTAGCCTTGCTTTCTTGTTTTAGATTCATGTTTTTCCTTACATTTTAGTGGTTTGGTGAGAGTAGCTTGTTTGCTACCATATAATCTAAGCTTGAGTTCTTCAGATAGTCCTTCTTTGGTTGATGATATAGTTTTAGATGTTGTTGGGAAATCCAATGTGTCCATTTCAGTTTCTAGATCTTGGTATGTTGTTATTGTTCTTTGTTGTTGATTGGTGTTTGATGTGTTGCTGCTGAGGGTAGTAGATTTGTTTGTTGGTTTGTAAGTTGTGGCTGTTTGATGGCTTGGTTGGGCCGCTGCTATTGTGGAGAATTTGGAGTCCTGGTGTAAGTGCCGTGAGAAATATATACTGGTTGCTGTTTTATGATCTACTTTTTCTAAGATTTTTATTGATGTTATCTCTTTTGCTTTATGAAAGCTGGGCAGGACTTGTCTGTAGGGCTGTGATTGTTTTGGTTGTTGATATCATATTTGCAGTTGATGCAAAATTTTTCCTTAATGCAAGGTTCATTTTCAATGGTATGTTGTTCGGCAGAGCAGTTGTTGCATAGTTTTGTGGATTTGCAAGTGGATGTGGGGTGTCCAAGTCTTAGACAATTCCGACATCTTAGTGGTAATGGGATGTACGGTCGGATATTTACGCGTTCGTAACCTATCATTATTGTCTCTGGTAGTTTTAGTGACGCAAATGTTAGGATAATTAGACCGGTTTCTTTCAGGTTGTTGTTTTCCATTTTCATGATTTTTTTTATTTCAGTGACCTTTTGAGGATTTAGCTCGTTTAAGATGATTGCGTCCTCGATGTTGCGCAGTTCGTTGGAGTAGATAACTCCTTTAGTGAAGTTAAGAGTTTTGTGTTCACTTGCAGTTGTTGGGAAGTCGGCAAAGGTGGTAAGTTTTAAGAGTTTTTGGGTTTGTGTAGTGTTTTTTGTTTTAATTAGCAGAGCACCGGCTCTTGTTTTTTTGAATGATTCGACTTCTCCGTTACAAGTATAGTCTATTACTTTTTAAATACTAAATGGTGAAACATTTTCATACGTTTTGTTGTCTGTTCTATTTACAGTTATAAACTTTGGTTCAATTACTGTTGCTTTGAACAGTCTGTTTATGTCAGGTGGCATTGTTGTTGTTGGGCTATTGCACTTGTTCACTTGTTGCTGTTTTACGGATTGTTGTTTGTGTCTTTTCTAAAAATAGCCTGATGAACAGTTGTGTTGGATGTTGTTGTTATTGTTAAGCACTGATAAGAGATTTGTACTCGCTGCTAAGCAGTCACACGTCTTTACTTCTCGAAGCTTGGAGTGAAACTGGATAAACAAAATATTTTCCTTATCGCACTGCCAAGCCACCAGATATTTTTTAATTTTTTTAATTTTTAATTTTTTTGGGAAAAAGCCAGAATTCATACAAAGGCAATCCCTAACTGCGTTAAGAAACTTATTCATTTATATCATGTTTGGAGGGAGCTGCAAAAAAACTGTCAGAAAACTCAGTTGACTTTCAAGAATCGTGAAAATAATTTTGTAAAAGACCTTGATAGCTTATTTGATATTGCACATGCAGATGCCTTTGACAGAATGAAGATGAAGGAAGAGAAAGATTTCTTAAGGAAACAGAGAGAGCCAGGTCGACCGGGATGCTTAGGTGGAATCGACAAAAAATTGACGGAGAAAGAAGAACGAGTTAGACAGAGACGATTGGAAGAAGAGGAAAGAAAGGTAAAACAAAGAGAGTTATTGGCTGTTGCATCTACTTCTTCGATAGATAACTTGCAATGTCTTGAGAATTCGGATGAGGAACAGATTTCGAACTCTGAACTTAGTACTCAGATTCCTTGCCCTGAAAAAAGTTTTAAAAGAGGCACGAAAAGTTTAATAACTCCTAAACTGGTAGCAGCTTTAGATCGATTCCAATTAAGCATAAGGGACTCAGTTTACATTCTCCATGCGGTTGTAGAAGCGCTTGGTCTGAACAGCGATGATTTCCCTATAAACAAATCCTCGATTCAGCGAGTTCGTACTCAAGCGAGAAAATCCAGGGCAGAAGCAATAAAAACTGACTTCCAGAATAATTTGCCTGACGTAGTCACAGTTTATTGGGATGGAAAACTATTACCTGGATTGGATGTACGAAGTTCAAAAGAAGAACGCTTGCCAATTATTGATTCATTTGACAATAGAGAACAGCTTCTTGCAGTACCGAAATTAGAAAACATCAAGCGAAAGCCATTTCAACTGCTCTCTTTGACTGGACCCTCCATGGCAAAGTACTGATAATGTGCTGCGATACGACAGCTTCCAATACTAGCCGTTTCAGTGGAGCTTGTGCTATTTTGGAGCAGAATTTAGAAAGGGAATTGCTGCTTTTTGCTTGTCGTCATCATGTTTATGAGTTGGTTCTTAAAGCTGTTTTTGAAACCAAGGTAAAACATATTACAAGTAGCCCAGATATTCCAATTTTCAAAAAGTTAACAGATAATTGGAAAAATATTAACACTGATAGCATTGAGTCACCTCTAAATTTCGTTAAAGCATATATTGCTAAGACAAACATTACATCTTTGTTAAGTTTTTATAAGCTGAACTGGAAAAATCTTTTGTTAGAGACGATTACCGCGAATTGGTTGAACTATGTGTTGTGTTCTAAGGAGGAGACACAGAGAATAAACTAAAACTCAGGCAATCAATCTATTCTATAAAAATATGTTTGCTTCAATCGCAACTTAAAATTACTGCAAAGGACAAAAATGCTCTACAAGATGTTTGTTTATTCATCGTCACCTTGTATACCAAACCTTGGCTCGAATGTGCAATGGCAGTTAAAGCACCTAACCAAGACTTGTCCTTTTTGAAAGCTATTAAAGAATATAATAAAGTAGACGCGACAAGTTTCAAGGCATTCATAAGCAAGTTTATTCATCATTTCTTCTTTGATGAAGAAGTTGATACCAAAACCAAGAAAAAAATGATAAATAATTTATGGTAATCAGAGACGAAAGTTCAGATTCCTGTAAACGCTATGTCCCATCGAAGGAAGAAATTACGCAAAATTTTGGTAAATACTTAATATTTTCTTGTTTCTTTTTCAAAGTTTTGTGGTTTAGTTTTTGCTTATTTTGATGGTTTTTTATTTATTTCAGATATGAATGATTTTGTGACTCAAAGAAGCAAACGATTTCTATCTCGACGACAGTTTTCTTCGGGAAGACGTATCTTCGTGGGGTGACAATCCTGCTTTTTTGAAAGCTAGAAGATTAAGTCGTTTGAAGGTCGTAAATGACACTGCTGAAAGAGCTGTTAAATTAATGCAAGATTTTAATGGTCTTATCACGGCTGAAAAATAGCAAAAACAGTTTCTGTTGCGTTGTATTCAAGAACACAGAAATCTGTATCTAGACTGTAAAAAAACTACACTGATGAGAAATTACCCGAACTCATTATTATTATTATTTGTATTTAAATAAAAGTTTGTATTGTTATTTTTTTTAGATTTACTCATATTTACTTTATTTGTTGAATTTTAATTTGTTTGGGATCAAACCAAAATGTCAGACCAAAACACCATTTTTTATTAAACTTTAGAGCTCGGTTGGCACGGGTTGCAATCATGCTACAGATATGAAATTTCATATTTAAGTAAATTTTAGCATTTAAAAAAAAAATGGAGGGTATGCGTTTCGAAATCCTAAAAAAAATTGTTTTTTGCCATATAAGGGACAGCCTACTGCAAGGGTATAAAACCTTCGGCAAGCCGAAGCCTTGCTTTCTTGTTTTAGTTTTAATTTAGTTTTTTCCTATAAAATATTTCTAAGTTCAACAAAATATTTTTGTATTCTTTTTGTTGTATATTAATGCATTGCTGTATATAATGGAATTTATATTTGATTCGGAGCCTGCATTCAAAAGTTATATCACTTCTTGGAGCATTAGCGTGATCAAAAAGTTAAGTGACTGTATGTTTTCTCACAGTCATGTTTCGTAATAAAATTTATCAATTTGGCTTTTGTTGTCTAATATACGTCCATACCTAGAACAAAAGGAACTTTGGTGTGAAGTTCTGCAGGTATTTTTACTGGCCCCAGAAGTTATTGGCGTTAATAATGAGAATTGGATTTATCTTTTATCCACGCCTTTTTGAAGATTATCAAAAGTCATCATGAAGAAAAATTCGAGCGATATTCTAAGGCAAGGTCACTCAAATTTTTGCAATCATTAGAATTTTTGCTATTAACCATTACCTTCAGAGAACTGCAAAAATCAAATTTTTTTGAATCGGATCAAACACGAAATTTCATGCTCAATTCAAAGCGCAATGTACCCGGAACGCTGACCAAAGCTGCTTAGGAAGGCATTCCCACGCTAGCGTCTTATTGCGCGATGCGGCAGCATAGTGTTACGGGTTAACTACCCCCCTCTCGGAGACCGACCGTCCTCGGTCGCTTTCAAGCTCTCCAGAATATTGTTTATTTCTTGTGAATTGCGGCGCTCAGCCGCTTGTCGACGGTACCAGAAGATCCCAACTCCTACGATGCAAACCAACAGTATTGCGCCAATTGAGAGCGCCAATTGGTTGCCTATCGCAATGTTGTCCCGAACCTCTTTGATGAAGTTGAGATTGCCTTCGCTCAGTCGATGGATGTACAGGAGACTGAGGATCATTTCGTGTCCACTGATGTTAAGCAATGGCGAAGCCGCCACCGCTGGGAACCGACTCTGTACGCCACTGCGGTTGATGTAACGCGTGGCGTTGATGGTGGTGTGCGTCTTGAAGGCGACGAGATTTGTTCCATTTACTCTTATCGCGGCAGTGTTGTCGTATGAGAGGTTTGCTCTGCGGTCGTTGATGATAATTATGGGGTGGCTCGGCTGCGTCAGACAATAGGCTGTGCCTCCAGAATGGAGACTCTGTGCGCAAGTATCGCCTTTCGCCTGCCTGCAGAATGTCGCAGTTGTCGTTTGCGAGCAATAAGCCAGCACCTGGCCGTTTCAATCGACTACCGAATTTTCGCGTAGCTGGAGTACGGAACCGTTGTGGGCGACTGGGAAAATCGATACCTTCTTGCATTGCTTACTTATTAAAGGAAATTCAATTATAAAGATTATTACGATTATTATTCTTCTTCTTCTATGTCAGTTATAGGGGTCCCTGTGATTTGATCGGTGAGAATGTTTGCAAGATCTGAGTGGTCAGTAATTGCCGGATTAATTACGTTAACTTTTACGAGAGTCAAGGTAAGCATAAGGTTGTCCACCTTTGTTATCATCATTCTGTTTCGCATACTAAGGGCCTCGAAAAGGTGGCCAGTATCAATCTGTATACCTTTAGATATTCTAAGAATTTTGTTAACAGTGTCCGTGAGTTGGTTTATTTTCTCCTGTAGTCTGGAATTTATGGTTATCTGCCTATGGCTTGCAGTGACCAGCTGTGTCTGCGTTGTCACGATCCTCTTCAAGTCATCTGCATCTGGGGTACCCGCAACTATGCGATGCACGTCGAGTGCGAGTAACATGTCCAGTACGTGTCCGGTGTATATCTCCAACAACTTCCGCATGTGCGAGTGTGGAAAAATTTCAGTCAGTTTCATGTTCTCCTCCGTCATGATCCTATAGTCCGTGAGGTTGCCGTTAGTACCCGGAGCTATCCCATAGTAAGATATCTCCGTCCACAATTGTTATGTAGTCCGCGTGCGTATAGTCCGTCACCCTTGCCTTTGTCAGTGCCACTATTGAATGTATAGTCAAAACAATCCTAATGAAGACAGAAAGTGTTTGTGGTAAGTTGTATGTCAACGAAAGTTGTCCTTAATGAGGACCGCTGTCCCCAAGTCCACCTCAACCATTTCTTCGCTGCAAAGGGGCGAAAGTTTGTTCCCTAACCTGCGAAGCCCTCGAAGACCCTATTCTGCCGACTCCGGTTTTCCCTTGCGTTCTGCTACATCTGAGCTTTCTGTATCCTGTTGCTGACAGCCTCTGTACCAGGGCTGCAGGTCAGCCTTTTCCGTACAGATCTGTCCTTTTTTATTTTCATCTAGCCTGAAAAAATCTCTAAATCATACTGTCCGGAAATCTATCCTTTTTTAATGTGCCCAATAAATTGCTATTGACTCTGCAATGCAAAAAAAGTACACCCCAGCACACAACGAAAGCTGGACGTCGCTAAGCTGCGATCACAACGGGCAGCCGAAGCCTTCTCCACTCACCTCTCGGAATTGCTCCGCCAGCCTGAATCTTTACCCGAAGACGCAGACGGATACTGGGCACATATATCTCACTCCATGCGCACCGCCGCAGTTGAAACCATCGGGTTTAAGAGATTAACACCACGAAACCAATGGTACGACGAGGAGTGTCGCAATGCACACGCTGCGAAGAACGCGGCCTATAGAAAAACACTTCAGACCGCCGCAACGCGGGCAACGCGGGACGTTTATCGAAAGAAGAGGAGGGAAGAGAAGCGTCTTTTCAGACGGAAGAAACGGGAGCAGGAAAGACGCGAGTGTGAGGAAATCGAGATGTCTCGAGACATGAACGATGCCAGGAAATTCTATCAACGGGTCAATCGCATGACCCAAGGTTTTAAAACCGGTGCACTGAATTGCCGAGATGGAGATGGAAACCTGGTTACGGATACGCAGGATAAGTTGCGAATATGGAGAGAGCACTTCGCCAAGTTGGTAACGACCGAAGTCCAATAACCTCCCCTACACACCCTGTCTAAGTTACAGCCGGCTAAGCTCAGGGAAAATGGGCGGGGTTTTGTGTGCAGGTTCGATTATCGGTGTTACCAGAAAATATCGACAGGTTATAGGACTGCTAGAAGGGGGAATGGCAATAAAAGGGAAGGCCAAAATAAGCGGACGGACTACCCCTAACGAACGATCTAGTCGGAGAGCTAGATGTAATGCTCTCCTTCTTCACCCACCCAACCATGTACTATCGATATCGGAATACCGATACTACCCATGTTGCTGTTATGCTACCGCCCTTAGTGCCTCAAGAAAAAAGTTTACTCCATTTTAAATTTCATCAATGTTATTTAATAACAAACAAATATAGCACATGCAGCTTCGTGCTGCATTGCGAGTTCGATAAATCTAACCTTAATTCCCTAATTTTATCCTTTTTGATTCTTCCTTTTTTTTATTTTTTTACTCTTTAAATAATTTTTGAATTTGTAACTGGGTCTATATGTGGTTTAACGTTAGAGGGATGAGCAAAATATTTCATCCACGATAGTCAGGCGACAGTTCGAAGGTATATAATATAATTGGCTTATTTTTGTTATTGCGACTCACCCGCGATCCGTTGGGGCCCCGACGAAAAAACTGAGGAAAAATAATAATGACACAATAACAACACCAAGAATACTCTCACACCGAAACAAATCTTCTGTCCTATCACTCACTCCCTTTTTATTTAATTTATCATTACTTTTGTTGATCTCTAAATAAATACGTTACAAAGTTTGTGTTTGTGTGTATGCGAATGAATGAATGAAAATGCAAATGAAAATAAAACTGATGATAAACAAAAGGTAATGAAAAAAAAAGAAATCGAAATCAAAAAGGATGAACAAATTAATTGAAATGAAAACAAAAATAATAAAAATGAAAGCAAAACAAAAAATAATAATTTTGAAACTAATAATAAATAAAGAAAATGAATAAATGAATGAATTTAAGTAAAGTGTGTATGCGTTCTGTAAGTATGCAAGTGTGCGTCTATAGCATGTGTGTGTATATATACATGAACGTGTTTGTGTGTGTGAAACTTGTGAGTATGTGTTTGACAGTGTTAATGTTTGCGTGTTTGATATCAAAATAAAAACAATTGTTTATCCTTCCCGTCGTCTGTCCCTGCTCGCAACAGTTTGTCTCGTCCCTGCTAGCAACAGTTTGTCTCGTCCCTGCTAGCACAAGCTGGATCTGGGGAACTATATAGGGCTAAGAAGGGGAGACAAAACGAACGTCAGGTGGCTGTCTTGACAGATTTCTGACAACTCACCAACAGAACAGCAAACAAAACGCACGGCAATTAGCGAAACGCACTGTCATGTGTCGTGCTCCAGCACCACTAGCCTGCAGCAATAACAATGAAGAATGGGGCGACGTGTGGCACAGTATGGCGGGGGGCAGGCACGCACTGCCGCCTTCAAAGAAAAAAAGGTGCGAAAGCGCTAGCGCTCCTCTGGCCACACGCGGTTCACTAAAAGGCAAGAGCGAGGTTATGAGCTGCCAAACATTGATTTGGAAAGCTTGTACTCACATTTGGTCTCGAACACCCACAAACAGTATAGCGCTGCACTTTATGAAGCTTTTTCCCTATAATTCCTTCGGTATAGTTGTTATTTAAATTTATTTGGCTCTTTAGAATTTTGCGGCGTGCTTTTTCTTTTTCATTTAGTGAAAAGAAAAAATATCGAACACGATAGGTGATCCAGGCAATCGATATATCCCTACTCCACTTCCCAACACTGATCGTTCGGATCGGCCGATTCGGAGTTGCCAGACCGGTCGATTATCGGTGTGACCCTGGGTGTGGTGAAAACCGTTGTTCAAATTCAAATTTAAATTTGAATTCCTGCATTTCGAAACATATGGAGGCAAATCTCTCACCAAATAAAAATGTAACAAAAACAACAAAAAAATAATAACACACGGGCCTCACAGCACAAGTTTAATTCCGGGTCACTGGCCTGGAATTAAGATTGAAGAAAATCAAGGGGCGTGTAGAACAGACAGAGCTCAAGCCTCTGAAGCGGGTTATAAGAGCGATGATTAAATCCACAAATCTTTCGCGTGAAATTGACCTAGTTCCTTCCCCGACAAATCTTCCACCAAATACAACGTATTGCCAATTTTTTCTTTAATGCGCACCTTAGTCCCTACAGGAGCTAACTTTGTATTAAAATTAGCAGCAGCGTTGCTTAAGGCGAAGTTGCGCTTGATCACTATCTGGCCCACGTCGAAGGTGCGTGGTTTAGCTCTTAAATCATAGCTGTGTTTGTTCCGCTCGTATGCCTTGAGGAAATTTGCGTCAATCTTTGACCGAATCAGCTCGATCTTGTCTGCTCTTGGCACATTTGCGCTGGAATCGCCGAGCATGCTGAGGTTCTTCAGCACTTGGTAGTCATTCCCATGCGAAATCATGTGCTGTCCGAAGACTACGAAGTACGGCGACATGCCAAGAGATTGATGCCATGACTTGCGTAACGAACCGTTGATGTAGCTAAGAACCACATCCCATTCCCGTTGGTCACCCTGAACATATGCTCTAAGTGCGGCGTTAATAGATCGATTTACTCGTTCGGCAGCGTTCGACTGCGGAGCATATGCACCCGTGAAGACGTGTCGAACTCCGTATTTCGAAAGGAAAGTCGTGAACTCATGGCTTTTAAACTGAGTACCATTATCGCTCACGACTACCTCCGGAACTCCGAAGCACGGAAAAATTTCCTCCTGCAGAACGTCTACCACCATCTTCGCTGTGAATTTCCGAACCGCCTTTAGGAACGTAAACTTGGAGAAGTGATCCAAGATTATGAAAATCCCTATGTTCCCTCTCTTCGAACGCGGAAACGGACCGATAAAGTCAATATAGAGACGCTGGAACGGTCGTTCGGTGACTACTCGAGCACCCATTGGAGGCTTGAGTGCACTGGTCGGGTACTTCGTTGTCTGACAAACCTCGCAGTTCCGGATGTAGTCTCTGACGTTCACCACCATGCCTGGCCAGAAAAATCTACGGCGGATCTGCTCAACGCACTTAGCCATGCCACAATGGGCAGACAAAGGCTGGTCGTGTGCGGATCTGATCACGCCTTCCCGCAGAGATTCCGGAACAAACAGCTTCCAGCTGTCATCAGGACTGACATCCCCACCAGCGAACTCCGTACGGTGATAGATGTAGTCATCTACTACCTTAAAATCTGGAAGGTTGGCCGTTAGGAACTTTTTCTTCAACGAACAGTATTCTTCTGACTTGAATGCTTCTGAACTGAGGTCGATCTCGGGAAGAATTTCGCAATCCAACGCACATAATTCATCCGTGTTCTCAAAGGATCGTGACAACGCGTCCGCGACGACATTTTCGCTACCCTTGCGATGTTCAATGTCGAAGGAGAACCCTTGTAGCTTGATCGCCCAACGAGCAAGCCTACCACTAAGGTCTGGCTGATTCATCAACCAACGCAGACTAGCATGATCTGTCACCACCTTAAACGGATGACCCTCGATGTACATGCGGAACTTTTTGATGGCCAGAACTACAGCCAAGCACTCGAGTTCGGTCACTGTATAGTTGCGTTGAGCCTTATTCAGCTTCTTGGACATGTAAGCAATGGGTCGCTCACAGCCAGACTCGTCGCACTGCGCCAAGACAGCTCCGACACCATGCAAGGATGCGTCGCACTGGAGAACAAAAGGTTTCTTGTAGTCCGAATGAACTAGAAAAGAAGCAGAGCACAAGCACCCCTTTATCTTAATAAACGCCTCCTGAGCACGGTCATTCCACTGGAATGCTTTGCTTTGTTAGGGCGAAAATTACGTCTGAATAATTTGGAATAAACCGCTGATACCAGCCAGTCATTCCTAAAAACCTGCGAAGCTGCTTCTGCGTCTTCGGAACAGGAAATTCCTCGACCGCGCGAATCTTGCCCGGATTAACTTGAAGCGTTCCCTCGCCCACAATGAATCCAAGGTAATCCACCTTCCTGAGACAAAACTGACTCTTCTGGACGTTTATGGTCAGTCCAGCCTTACGCAGCTGAGTTGCGACCTCCGTCAGATGGATGAGGTGCTCTTCAA
This sequence comes from Zaprionus tsacasi, assembly GCA_018904105.1. Lineage (NCBI taxonomy): Eukaryota > Metazoa > Arthropoda > Insecta > Diptera > Drosophilidae > Zaprionus > Zaprionus tsacasi. Next base: position 238,569 of record JAEIFR010000156.1, read on the forward strand.
AACTGGAAGAAAGCACCAGAAGATCATCCAAATAGACTAAGACGTGCGACTTCAACTGGTAAGGAATCACGATGTCCATCAGGCGACTCATCGTTTGAGGAGCGTTGGTCAATCCGAAAGACATGCGCTTGAATTGGTACAATGGCCTATTGGGTACCGTAAAAGCAGTCTTCGCGCGGGAGTCCTGATCCAGACAGATCTGCCAAAATGCATCCTTGAGATCTATCTTGGAGATACAGTGTACTGGAGGGAGCCTGCTAAGGAGCCCATCCATGATTGGAATAGGATACGCATCCCTCACAGTCACTGCGTTCAGCTTCCGTGCATCCAAACAAAATCTCACCTTGCCAGGTTTTATATGCAAGGTGACTGGAGAAGACCATGGAGAACTAGGAGCCTCTTCGATCACGTCCATCGCTAGCATTCTATGGATCTCAGCGCACAGGAGACTCTCCTTAGCCGGAGACAAGGGGTAAAACCTTTGCTTTATTGGCTTTGCGGCTGCTGTATCGATAGTATGCTGGATGAGTGTCGTCAGTCCTAGGCCATTCTTCTCGAAGGATGGAAATAAGGTAATTACGCCATCAAGCTGTGATTTTTGGACGTGAGTCAAATCTAGCTGAGGCGAATCGGGATCAGATTTGCAGAAGACTTCATTTATGGATGCTGGAACGATGGAGATGTTAAATCGTTTCCAAAAGTCCATTCCACAAATGAGCTCCTGTCTAATAGTCGGTACAATTAAAAATTCGAACTCGGTTGTCACCGAGTGATACGTCAGGGGAACAGCAATTAACCCAACTATCTCCTGCGTCTGCCCATCCGCCGTGTGCACGACGTTCTTCGTCTTGCCGAACACACATCCCTTGTCAACTAACTTCTGTGCCAACTTGCCACCGATAACGCTTTTGTTAGCACCGCTATCAAGGAGTGCCAAGTGATCCTCCCCGAAGACGTTGACTTGGGTGAAGGGGCGTATGTCACCGCTTTGATGGACGATAGAGGAGATAGTATACCGTTTCAAGCCCCGTATGCGTCGCCAAAATTCACGCATACGGGTCGCAGACCTTGATCTACTTGAAACGGTAGCATCGACGTTGAATATTTCAGCTCTTCGCTTCAGATATTCGCGTAGACGCACGTGATACGGCTTAAAATGCTGTGGAATTGTCAAATCCGGTATTTTGGTCGAGTCTGGTAAAATTGAAAGTCTGGTAGGATAAAGTGGTGCTACAGGTTCCGAGATTAGCGTCGGATGTCGCCTCTCGGAAGTCTGCGAGCATCCTGCGTCGGGTTTTCCGACTTGGCTTTGCACCTGTCACAATTCGGCCTGTAAACATCTACCGCCCCACATCCGTAGCAAAAGACGCGCCTCGGCTGAAGACAGTCATGGTAGCGATGCCCTACCTCCTCGCAATTCCAGCATTTGGAATGGTCGGATGAGCGAACGGCGCATTATTCCGCTTCCGATGCCTCTTTTGACTCTGGCTCGGAATCCTCTTCCACCTGAAGAGAATTCACGAAGCCTCGCTTAACGGCTGATCGATATTGGGGACGAATGTTTCGGAAGAACTCCTCGTGTCTGTGACATTCCCTACGCAAACTGGCCAAATCCGAGGTGTCTACATGCAACAACTCATGTTGCAGCTCCGAACGCAAATTGTAACGGACTTCAACCGCGATCTCGCTATCCGACATAGGTTCTCGGAGGGAATCAGCGATAGCCAACATAGCGTCTAGAAACTCATCGAAGCTTTCGTTGCTACCTTGCTTACGACGACGCATAGCATCCTTGATGTCCCTGTCCGTTCTCTGGTCCTGGTAACGCTCTTGCAGGCGACTACATAACTCGTACCAGTCTAAATCGCGGACCGTGCGATGCACTCTCCAATAAAACGCGAGTGCTGGGCCAGAGAACAAAAGATGAGCAAATTGGGACAACAATGAAAAGTTGCCGTTAAGGTTCTGGGTGGTCATGCAATTGACTCGAAATATAAAATCTTCGAGAGGAAGGTCATTGGGTGATCCCGTAAACTTAATGCGCCAGTTCGAGATGGTGTTTGAAATCCTATCTGGGCGATCAATCTCTGAATAGCCGAAAGAATCACGAGCTCCATGCTGCCTTCCACCTAAGCTATCCTCAGGTCTCGACGCGTTGCTATGACGACGAAACGCTGGTGCTGCTTCGCCCTCTTCCTCGTAACGAGGATCATCTCGAGCTTCTCGAACAGATTGGGCCACATTAAGATTCCGAAACGCTGCAGAGATCTGTTCGGCAATCACTGCTGTCATGCTATCTCTATAACTCGCCATCGAGCTAGAGATGAGCCTATTGATTCGCTCTTCTGCGAGCGCATTAGAATCAGGGGCTTTAGTCTCACGTCGGGTGTTTCCCCGAGTTGGAAGTGGGAGTGAAGAGCTGGCCTGGGTCATGCCACGCCCCTGAGAACGGGTATTCACGCGGCTCTTTGGAATTGCTCCCGGATGAGCCGGGGCGTTCAAAGGTCCTTGCTCAGTTGGCGGGTTCAAGGAAGCCCTGCGCTCAACTGCTGCTGTCAGGATGGCCTTCGAGCACGCCTGTCGGCAGATCGGACAGGATTCGTTCGAGTCGAGCCAACCAGACAGACAAGTTCGATGGAAATGGTGTCTGCAAGTTGTCTCGATGAGATCTGGGTCCTGACTGGTGTCATTGCAAATGGTACAGTCCATCGCAATGTTCATCAGGTCCCCCACTCTTTCGTTAACCCGTTTTGCCGCCATAATAAAATCTCAAAACAAAATGATAAATTTGGTCAAAACTTCTCGGTTCCAACCCCGATTAATATAAACAACTTATGTGCTCCTAAATGTCAGAGGGCCTACGATGAAGGTATCCCACAAGCTACAAGGTAGTTGCAATTGTACACACAAACACTATATATGTATACTTTAATACGCCAAACTTAAGTATGTGAAGTTGTATATAATGAATCCTAACGTTATGTCACGATATGATTTAATGATGTAATATAATATTCATTCAAGATTAGAGGGCTTACCTAAGTTAAGGTAACATAACAGCAATTTTGTGATGTGATCGTTCAATAGAGGCAGTTCCGATTACTGAAACTACGTTAATAAAAAATAAACTGCGTGAAGCTCTAATCGGATGCTGAGGATCGTGCCGAATCTATCCAGCACAAACAATCTCAGCCATCACGAGTCGAGGTGTTTGTTCGATGGAGCTAAGATGAGGTATCGAACCGATATAACCCAATTCGATAATTCCACACCTTATATTCCACCATCGAACGCCACTGATAATCCTCTGCATCGAAGATTATCGAACTCGGATAGCTATATGCAATCGGTCTGGATCCGATATCCACCAGAATAACCAGCAGTTCCAGATTGCATATAACTATCGGCTGAATCAAAAAAAACTAATAAAAATGGAGAAATTTTGGGTTCCTAGGAAAAAAGAATGGAAAGGAAAGGGTATAGCCGAGTGGAACCTTTTCGTGCCCCACGTTGGGCGCCAATTTCTGTAACGACCGAAGTCCAATAACCTCCCCTGCACACCCTGTCTAAGTTACAGCCGGCTAAGCTCAGGGAAAATGGGCGGGGTTTTGTGTGCAGGTTCGATTATCGGTGTTACCAGAAAATATCGACAGGTTATATGACTGCTAGAAGGGGGAATGGCAATAAAAGGGAAGGCCAAAATAAGCGGACGGACTACCCCTAACGAACGATCTAGTCGGAGAGCTAGATGTAATGCTCTCCTTCTTCACCCACCCAACCATGTACTATCGATATCGGAATACCGATACTACCCATGTTGCTGTTATGCTACCGCCCTTAGTGCCTCAAGAAAAAAGTTTACTCCATTTTAAATTTCATCAATGTTATTTAATAACAAACAAATATAGCACATGCAGCTTCGTGCTGCATTGCGAGTTCGATAAATCTAACCTTAATTCCCTAATTTTATCCTTTTTGATTCTTCCTTTTTTTTATTTTTTTACTCTTTAAATAATTTTTGAATTTGTAACTGGGTCTATATGTGGTTTAACGTTAGAGGGATGAGCAAAATATTTCATCCACGATAGTCAGGCGACAGTTCGAAGGTATATAATATAATTGGCTTATTTTTGTTATTGCGACTCACCCGCGATCCGTTGGGGCCCCGACGAAAAAACTGAGGAAAAATAATAATGACACAATAACAACACCAAGAATACTCTCACACCGAAACAAATCTTCTGTCCTATCACTCACTCCCTTTTTATTTAATTTATGATTACTTTTGTTGATCTCTAAATAAATACGTTACAAAGTTTGTGTTTGTGTGTATGCGAATGAATGAATGAAAATGCAAATGAAAATAAAACTGATGATAAACAAAAGGTAATGAAAAAAAAAAGAAATCGAAATCAAAAAGGATGAACAAATTAATTGAAATGAAAACAAAAATAATAAAAATGAAAGCAAAACAAAAAATAATAATTTTGAAACTAATAATAAATAAAGAAAATGAATAAGTGAATGAATTTAAGTAAAGTGTGTATGCGTACTGTAAGTATGCAAGTGTGCGTCTATACGAGGGTCGTTTGATAAGTCCGTGACTTTTTGAATAAAATATATTTTTTTCGTCAAAGAAGCGTTTTATTTCTCAACATAATCTCCTTTTAGCTCTATACATTTAGTCCAGCGTTTTTCCAATTTTTTTATTCCTTCCAAATAATAGGTTTTCTCAAGGCCCTCGTTTGTTCGTTTGTTTCTGTGATGACCTCTTCATTTGACCCGAATCTCTTACCGCCGAGCCATTTCTTCATGTTTGGAAACAAAAAATAGTCACAGGGGGCTAAATCTGGAGAATATGCTGGATGGGGTAGCAGTTCGTAGCCCAATTTATGAAATTTTGCCATGCTGACTACACACGTGTGCACCCGTGCATTGTCCTGATGGAACAGCACTTTTTTTCGCCAAATGCGGTCGTTTCTGCTTCAAATCAATATCGAATCTGTCCAAAAGCTCTGAATAATATTCGCCGGTGATCGTTTTACCCTTTTCAAGGTAATCGATGTGAATGATACCTTGTGCATCCCAAAAAACTGTGGCCATGACCTTGTTGGCCGACAGACCCACCTTGGCCTTCTTTGGTGCACGTTCACCCGGAGAAACCCACTGTCTTGATTGTTCTTTGGTCTCTGGTGTGGTGTGGTGGATCCATGTTTCGTCTACGGTAACGAAACGGCGCAAAAATTCGTTTGGATTGCGGTTGAACATCGCCAAACACTCCTTTGAAATGGTCACACGGTTGCGCTTATGGTCGTGTGTGAGCAATCGCGGCACCCATCGCGCGGAAAGCTTTTTCATGTCCAAATATTCATGTGAAATGTGATGTACCCGTTCAGTTGAGATGCCTACAGCCTCAGCTACCTCACGCACTTTCATTCTCCGATCATCCAATATCATTCCATGGATTTTGTCGACGATTTCTGGCATGACGACCTCTTTTGGGCGACCTGAACGTTCGGCATCACTTGTACTGGTACGACCACAACGGAACTCAGTAAACCATTTCTTAACCATTGAAATTGATGGTGCAGAGTCCCCATAATATTTATCAAGTCTTTCCTTGGTTTCGGTGATGGATTTTTTACGCAAAAAATAATGCTTAATTAGCACACGAAATTCACTTTTTTCCATTTTCGTTAAAATTCACGAGATCGTCTGCTTTCAATGCCTATAAAACGCAAACCAAAAAACGCAGCTTTCTCAAAATTTTACAGTCAGCTGTTAATCGATAACTGCTGACAGGAGCAGTGTTGTATTTAGAGCAGGTGCGCGGCAAATACAAAAAGTCACGGACTTATCAAACGACCCTCGTAGCATGTGTGTGTATATATACATGAACGTGTTTGTGTGTGTGAAACTTGTGAGTATGTGTTTGACAGTGTTAATGTTTGCGTGTTTGATATCAAAATAAAAACAATTGTTGTATCCTTCCCGTCGTCTGTCCCTGCTCGCAACAGTTTGTCTCGTCCCTGCTAGCAACAGTTTGTCTCGTCCCTGCTAGCACAAGCTGGATCTGGGGAACTATATAGGGCTAAGAAGGGGAGACAAAACGAACGTCAGGTGGCTGTCTTGACAGATTTCTGACAACTCACCAACAGAACAGCAAACAAAACGCACGGCAATTAGCGAAACGCACTGTCATGTGTCGTGCTCCAGCACCACTAGCCTGCAGCAATAACAATGAAGAATGGGGCGACGTGTGGCACAGTATGGCGGGGGGCAGGCACGCACTGCCGCCTTCAAAGAAAAAAAGGTGCGAAAGCGCTAGCGCTCCTCTGGCCACACGCGGTTCACTAAAAGGCAAGAGCGAGGTTATGAGCTGCCAAACATTGATTTGGAAAGCTTGTACTCACATTTGGTCTCGAACACCCACAAACAGTATAGCGCTGCACTTTATGAAGCTTTTTCCCTATAATTCCTTCGGTATAGTTGTTATTTAAATTTATTTGGCTCTTTAGAATTTTGCGGCGTGCTTTTTCTTTTTCATTTAGTGAAAAGAAAAATATCGAACACGATAGGTGATCCAGGCAATCGATATATCCCTACTCCACTTCCCAACACTGATCGTTCGGATCGGCCGATTCGGAGTTGCCAGACCGGTCGATTATCGGTGTGACCCTGGGTGTGGTGAAAACCGTTGTTCAAATTCAAATTTAAATTTGAATTCCTGCATTTCGAAACATATGGAGGCAAATCTCTCACCAAATAAAAATGTAACAAAAACAACAAAAAAAATAATAATACACGGGCCTCACAAGTTGCTCAATGGCAACAACACTGCTGGAGAAGAGACACTGATGACACCAATCAGCGACCACGTGGATATTCCACCACCTAGCCATGACGAGGTCCGAGACGCAATAATGCGACTCAAAAACAACAAAGCAGCCGGAGCAGATGGCTTACCTGCGGAATTGTTTAAGGCCGGCGGCAGCGAGCTGATAGGGTGCATGCATCAGCTCCTTTGCAAAATATGGCTAAGGGAAGGCATGCCCAACGATTGGAATCTCAGTGTCCTTTGTCCTGTCCTTAAGAAGGGTGACCCGACGATTTGTGCCAATTACTGGGGAATCAGTCTCATCGCCATCTCATACAAGGTCCTAGCCAGCGTAATCTGCAAAAGACTGAAGCCGTATGCCAACACACTGATTGGACCTTATCAGTGCGGCTTTAGACCTGGTAAATCCACCATAGACCAGATCTTTGCATTACGCCAAATCCTGGAGAAGACCCACGAGAAACAGATCGACACACACCATCTCTTTGTCGACTATAAGGCTGCTTTCGATAGCCCGATTAGAGATCGCCTATTTGCTACCATGTCTGAGTTCGGAATTCCTGCGAAGCTGATTCGGCTGTGCAGAATGACATTGAGCAGCACTACAAGCTCTGTCAAGGTAGGAAAGAACCTCTCCGAACCTTTCAATACCGTGCGAGGTTTCAGACAAGGCGATCCCCTATCGTGCAACCTCTTCAACCTGGTGATGGAAGGGGTGCTGCGAAATGCTGAGGTGCATCGAAATGGCACTATTTTTTATAAAAGTATCCAACTGCTTGCATTCGCCGATGATATCGAAATCATTGGACGTTGCAAGCGAGATGTTACAGCAGCATTTTCCGCGATCGAAAAGGAGTCAGCAAAAGTGGGTTTGGAGGTAAATGAGGGTAAAACAAAGTATATGCTGTCTAGTAGCAAGGAATCCCAGCGCCTAGGATCCCAAGTAGAAGCTGGCAGCTATACCTTTGAAGTTGTCAAGGATTTTATATACCTTGGTACCGCTGTCAACTCAAGCAACAACATCAGCATGGAGATCAAGCGGGGAATCACATCTGCCAACAGGTGTTACTATGGGCTCAGTAAGCAGATGTGTAGCAGAGCTCTCTCTCGACCGACAAAACTGACACTCTACAAGACGCTCATCCTACCCGTGCTCTTATATGGCGCAGAAGCATGGGTACTATCACAAACGGATGCAGCAGCGCTTGGAGTGTTCGAGAGAAAAATTCTCCGTAAGATCTTTGGTCCTGTTCGCACCGGGAACGACTTTCGCATTCGAGGCACGCAAGAAGCAGAGACTGCTGGCGCGAGACGTTGAGGTCGGCCGTAACCCGATGACGGGTTGTAATGGCCATTCAAGAAGAAGAAGAATAAATTGCTATTTACAAAGGTTTTTTTTTGTTTATTTGCTCTTATTTTCAACATATCTTCACAAAATTAATTTCATTCATGTTGAATTGTCCCTCTAATCGAAATATCGCCACATAAATTGTATAAAAACCGTTTTCCCCCGCTATCGATTCGCTGCCTATCGCGATTCAATTTAATGTGAAATATCCCGTGAAAAATTTATAAGCAAAAATTACGTGCTGAAATCGCACGATTTTAACAATGGGTTTGCAGAGATCATAGAGATAAAGACAGCGCCTACTGGACCTACTGCAAGTGTCCTTAAAACTCGTTGAATATCGTATAAAAGTATGAGTTGTAAGAAATTAAGCCTTTTTTGAATCAAAAACCTATTGTCCTGTTTTCATCCTTTTTTTGCTGGTCCATCCTTTTATTTTCTTTTTTTTTCGTCTTGATCTATCCTTTTTTAAGAGGGGTAGCTGACAGCCCTGCTCTGTACACTCTAATGACTCCACGTGTAAAATGTCCCTCGGTTTTTTTTCCCACCACTTAGTGCTCTGAGCTGTTGTACTAGACAGTAGCCTGCAGTATGAGGTCAACTGTGTCGATAATACCTCTCTGAAGCTTTAAGCACCTAGCGATCTTTAAAAGGGTACTATGGAAGCGCTCCACTTGCTCATTGGAGGTGCTATGTAGGGGAGGCGCGTTAATCACACTTACGCCGTAATTGTTCAACAACAAGAACCTAATGGTATCCGATTTAATCGCAAGTTCGTTGTCGCAGTATACCTGCTTTACCCGTGGGAAAATGTTCATTAGTACCAAGAGAGGCGGTCTCGTGTCCTCGATGGTTCTTAACGCGATAGGCTGGACTACCGCAAACTTAGAGAACTTGTCAATGCAGGACGTATTTTTTTTATCTGTGGAGAAGATGTCGATGTGTAACATTTCTCCAGTTTGAGGAGGCACTGGCGTCTGGCCGAGTTCCTGTTTTCTTGGGTGCCTGTCGTTCTTTGCTTTTGAGAAAATTTTACAGTTCAGAGCCACTTCGTTAGCCATTTTAGTAATCTTTGGCAAGTAGTATTCCGTCATGACCTGGTTGACATTTTCTTGGGCTGCTCTGTGCGCCCGATAATGTTCTATGGTGATGATCTCTCTTCGATCATCCATGCCGAACACGTCCGCTACGAAGTTTTTGCAATGCTAGAACTTTGTGGCAGGAAAGGCGATCACCAACTCGTGTTGAAAGCTAGTCAAGGTCAGGAGGTTACAATGAATAGCATTACCCACATTCTGGTTGACGACTGATTTGACTATCTCCGCAAGAGTGTCTGTCTGCGAAATTTATCAGATGACGAGTTTTCTCGCCGAAAATTATGAAATTTCTTTTATGCGGGAAGCGCGCTTCTTCTAGCACAATCTGGTTGCGGAAGCAATTCAATGGCTTCTCCGTCGAACTGATTGTGTAAGAAAGGGACGATTCACTGTGGATAGTGGCCGCATCGGGCATTCACGTTCTGACGCGAGAGTGCATCAGCTACATGATTTTTCTCTACCTGGCCTATAAAAAAGCTTAGCCCCTGTTTCATCAATGCGTGTCTTCCACCTCTTGATCTTACTTTCCCAAACGGAAAATGTCAAAGAATATGTTGTCGGTGAATATATCTCTGACTCCGTATAGGAAGTGCCGTAGTTTCCCCAGGGCCCAGACAATAGCAAGCAGCTCTCGCTCTTTAGTAGCGTAGTTGGCTTCGCAGTCTTTTGGTGCACTAGATATCATTGTTATTGGACGTCCGTTTTGTGATAAAACGGCGCCTATTCCAAAGGCTGAAGCGTCGGTGGTCAAGTCAAACGGTTTCTTGTAGTCGGGGAGTGTATGTCGTCTTCGTGGTGGACTCGGGATACTCCCAGATAGCTTTCACTTTTTCCGGATCCGATTTTTCTCCGTCTTTAGTCACCACGAAGCCTAGGTATTCGACGCTGTCTTTGAAAAATTGAGACTTCTCGTGCTCATTTTCGCGTTTAGAAGGCTCTTCAAAACCCAATCAATGTGCCTGACGTGATCTTTCTCGTTTTTGGAGAGGATAATGACAAAGTCAACGTAGACATAGCAAGACTTTTCGATCTGTTCTCGCAAAACGTCGTCTATGGTCCTCTGAAAAATGCTTGCTGCATTTTTAAAGCTAAAGGGAAGTCGACAGAATTCGTACTATCTACTACTAACTGAAAAAGCTGTTTTTTCGCGATCTCGCTCCGCCAGAATGATCTGGTGATAACCTGATTTCAGGTCGAGCGTTGTGAAAAACTCAGCTTTGCCCAGGTTGGCCAAAATCCTTGTGGTGTTTGGCATTGGGTACTTGTCGGCAATAGTTTTCGAATTGAGTTTCCTAAAGTCTGTCACTAGACTTTTATTTCTATTACCCAACACGTCTGTGTCTTTCTTCAAATGTTGACAAGGAATCGAGTAAGAAGAAAAAAGTGTAGCTCCCAAGAATGGGCAACTTCATTTTACTAGCAATGTTGTTCGATCCGAGGATAGAGTGAACAACGAAAGAGGACTCGACCGGGATTACGCCCTTAAGGCATTTGTGCGGCCTGATATAATTTTTAGAAGCGCCCGTGTCAACTAAAAATATCATTTCCACCCCTGCTATTCTCCGCCGAACGAACGGCAGCAGGGACCTCCCCCTAAAAAATGAGCGCTATCGCTCTCATAGGCAAGTCCGTTTCCTTCTTCTATTTCTGCTGTAGCCTCCTGAGCCACGTTGGCGTAATTCGCGTCGTCCCGCACCCGCCGGGATATGGTCTAGTGTGTGTCGCCTTTGTTGAATCTGTCCGCGCCCGTTGATAATTCGTGTTCTGCCTAAACTTGGATGACGACGGGTTTACCTCCATAGGGACTGGAGTACTATCGGAGTACTTTTTTGGCTGGGCCTTGTCGGCCTGTGGGGCGGTCTGTTTTTTAAAGTGAGGACTCTTACCCTGAAAGCCCTGACTACCCTAGGCAGATTGCTGCTGTTGCCGCCCTTTTGGGCGCTGTTCTGCCCGACCTCTTTCTTTCCCTGGCAAAAATCGCTGCTAAGGCATATTTTTCGTGGTTGGCCTCGACCTCCTGAGGTTAGGGCAAGCGCTGACGACAGATCTGCAGGATGTGCTGCAAAAAGCACGTCAGTCAGGTTGCGCTTTAGTCCCCAAATGTCATACTTGAGTAACTTTTCTGGTGATCGGTTGTGTTCTGCATAGCTCCTGGTATTTATACCCTTCGACCATTGAAAATGGTCAAAAAAGGGAATACTAACTTTGTGCAAATGTATGTAACAGGCATAAGGAGGCGAGGCAGACCACATAAAGTATATATATTATTGCTCAGGATCAAGGATCGATTAAGCCGTGTCTGTCTGTATGAGACAACAGATTTCAGCTATTATAAAAGCTAGAGACGCCAAATTTGGCATGGATGTTCCTATATATAATAGGCAGATAAAGTTTATTTCAAATGTTTGATGCCACGCCCACTGCCCCCGCAAATCGGTAATTTACGATTATTAAGCAAACTATTGAAGTTATTCAAGTCAACGTTTTCAATACAAATGTACGAGCAGCAGCCTGAGCGCTGCTACTAGCAGTTGACGTCGACGTTGCGTTTTGTCGCATTACTCTTTACGCGCATCGCTGTGTGAGTGCGAGTGAGTAATCTACTGTAGTGTGGTTAAACTTTTGTAACAGATTTTGAAAATTGGGAGAAGGGTATCTTACTGTCGAGCGCTCGTTTTACTTATTTTTGTGCCCTTTAATCAATACATTAATACTAACTTTGGTGAATTTATTGCTCTAACCCTGTGGCTAGTGCTTATATTTTTCGTCCAATTAAATCATTTCTTTTGGTGATTTTATTTTTCTTGCGCTTCTTTGGCGTCATTTGTTGTTTTTGTTTGAGTATTTACTCTTACATTCTTGTATTCCCACGCACTCTTGCTCTTGCTGCTAACGCTCTTGCTGCTAACGCTCTCGCTCTGCTTTCGCCCTGTTGTTATTTTGTTTTGAGTGCATTCTCTCTCAATCTCAACCGCTCAGATCGGAACAGCTAGCTTGTGCACTTGCGTTGGGTACCAACTAACTGTTTCTCTCATTATTGTTTCTGCCTATTCCTATTTTTTTTCGACGCATTTTTTGGAGTTCCCTACGTGAGTTGGGTATATCTCTTTTAATAAAAAGCTAACGTTCGTTTTTAAATCTTTAAATTTTGTATTTCATTTTTCTTTTTTTTTTAATTTTAAATTTTCAAAATGCTGCCTTGCTGTGCATCAAACTGCAAATACGCTGCTGATCTCAATGCCGATTACATTGGCTGCTGGCTGTGCGATAATTTCATGCACGTAAAATGCGCTGGCCTCTCTTTAAAGATCAGAGATGCAATTAATAAAAACATCGGTCTTAAATGGTCTTGCGATAACTGTCGTGTGGGCGAATTAGAGCTTCGAAAAGTTTTTACAAAAACTTCTCTCGGTTTCTCCCGTATTCGCTCTCTTTTCACGAGTCTCATGTCCGAGTTAATGGATCTTGAGATTCATCATAACGCCTTTAATGCCACAAAAAAGCATTCTCCTACACCAGTGGCAGATCACTCAAATGTTCCTCTTCCAGTAGCATCTGAAACATCTTCAGTCCCTATTCTTTTTTTTTTTTTTTTTTTTTTTTGGGACGTTGATACAATGAATGTATAATTAAGTGGTCCATGCAATACCAAGCCACTTCGCTCTCGAGGTCATGAGAGCGGGGCAGTCGCAGATGAGGTGCTCCAGAGTTTCTCTTACATCTGGTTCCTTGCATCTCCTGCATTCGTCATTGTCGGTGATGCCCAACTTTTTAGCATGAGTTGCGGTCAGACAGTGACCCGTGAGTATGCCTATCATTGTTCTACAGTCTCTTCTCGGGAGCTGAGTGACACAATGGGCTAGTTTCGCGTTTGCGTTGTTGCACATAGTGCGGGTTATTTTGCAGTTTTTTGTGTTGTGCCATCTTCTTCCTGCCATTACCGCAGCGCCTTGTTCTAGGCTGTGGCTTATTGATCGCAGCGGTGGCTTCAGGTCTTCAGCTGTCAGCTGTCTAGATTCGGCACCCTCTTTCGCTAGCCTGTCTGCCATCTCGTTTCCGTCAATACCCTGGTGGCTGGGAACCCAGAAGATTCGCACCTTCGATCGGATGCTTAATGCATCTAATGCTTCCCTGCTTGCCAGTACACCTTCGGAGCTGATGACATAGGATTGCAAAGATTTGATAGCCGCCTGACTGTCGACTAGGATGTTGACCCGATTTGTGTTGAGTGTTGTCGCAAGTTCTGCCGCCTTTCTTATAGCAAAGACCGCTGCCTGGAAGATGCTACAGTAATCCGGCAACTTGTACGACACTTGAATAAGCGGATCTGGACAGTAGACCGCGGCGCCCACGCCGGCTTCCATTTTAGATCCGTCCGTAAACAACTTTGTTGCGTATTCGTCCATGCCGATTTTCCAATCTTCATGGCCCATTAGAGTGGGCGTTCTAGAGAAGTTGTTTATTGGGGTCATATAGTCCGTGCTATTGAATGACTCTCCTCCCACTTCGCTGTGCCCATAGTTTGCGAAGGCCATATGTCCCGTAGCACAAAGACGTTGCGCAGTCTTTTGTGCTAGTAGTTTGGCCTGTATGTCAATTGGGAGAACTCCGAGTATCACTTCCAGGGCCTTTGTTGGAGTGGATCTCAGTGCCCCAGTAATGCACATCAGTGCACGTCTTTGTACCCTTTCCATTGTTAGGAGGTATGTTTATTTCTTAGTGGCCTTCCACCATACTAGGATACCGTAGAGTACTATTGGACGAAAAATTGAGATGAAGATCCAGTGCATTAGTCTGGGAGACAAGCCCCACGTGCTACTTAGCATCTTTTGCGATGCATAAAGTGCATTTGTGGCTTTCTTAACCCTTTCCTCGACATTGGGTTTCCAGCTCAGCTTGCTGTCCAGTACTATTCCTAGATATTTTACGCTCTTTTTTGGCTCGAGCATGGCACCGTTTATAGATGGCGGAGTCCATTGCGGTATCTTGTATCTCTTGGTAAAGAGAATTAGATCCGTCTTGTCCGCATTGATACTGAGTCCGACCTCCATCGCCCACTTCAGTATTTCTTTGAGTGTATTGTCCATGACAGAGCTGATTGTCATTGGACATTTGCCCACGGTAATTATGGCTATGTCATCTGCATAGGCGGTTATCTTGGGGGCTTCCCGTTTAAATTTTCTTAAAACGTCGTTTACCACTAAATTCCACAACAGCGGCGACAGCACTCCGCTTTGAGGCGTGCCTCTGTGCGCTGCTTTTGTTATGGTCGTGGTTCCCCATTCGGCTCTTACTCTTCTGCAGCTCAGTAGATTGCATATCCAAGAGTTTACAGCTTCGTGGGTTTCTGCGGCTCTTAGGCTCCGCATGATCGCTTCCGTAGATACATTGTTGAATGCACCTGAGATGTCCAGGAACGCTCCTAAGGCAAATTCTTTGTGGTGTAGGGCTTTTTCGATGGTGGCTACTAAGGAGTATAGCGCTGTTTCCACCGATTTCCCTTTTGTGTATGCGTGTTGGTTGGATTCTACGAGTCGGTCCATGCCTCCTCTTATGTGTAGATCCAGAAGTTTCTCGAAGGTTTTTAGCAGGAATGAGGTGAGACTTATCGGTCTGTAATCTTTCGGCTGTATGTGACTGCATTTTCCTGCTTTTGGCAGGAACACAACACGTGCTGTCCTCCAGGGTACCGGAACATATCCCTGCCTCAGACATGCTTTGAATATCGATTCCAGCCATGGAGTGACCTTTTCTTTGGTCTTCTGTAGCATGGCTGGTATTACACCATCTAGGCCAGGGAATTTGTAACTCTCAAACGAGTCTATGGCCCACTGGATTTTATGTGGTGTGATTATATTCCCAGGTACGTCGGACCTTGGGTTCGTATGCATTGGTTGTTGCGGATCGAGTACATTTGTGCATCCGGGGAAGTGCTCGCTTAGAAGGGCATTAGTCGTTTCCCTGCTGCTACTCGTCCATTGGCCATCGCTGGTTCTTAGTTGGCTCTGGATTGCCGGTTGGCTCGACAGAAGCTTCCTAAGCCTGGCGGTTTCTGTGACCTTCTCTATGCCAGAGCAGAAGGATCTCCAGGAGTTCCTTTTGGCTGTCTGGACCTTTTTCTTAAAGTCGCGGAGCCTTATTCTGTACTCGTCCCATACAAGATCTTCATCCGCTTGTTTGGCCAGTTTGAAGATTTCTTGTAGGTCGGTGCGTTGTGCCTTCAATTGTGGATTCCACCAGGGTGGCCTGTGCTTCCTTCTTACAATTGAGGTTTTGCACGCTGCGTTGAAGGCCGAGGTTAGGTGGTGACAGAGAGTCTTCACGGATCGGTGATGGTGCTGGGAGTGTCCTTGTCACTTTGGTCTTATACATATCCCAGTTGGTATTCCGGGGATTCTTGTAAAGACTTTTTGTCACTTTGCACTCGAGTTGAACTGGATATACCTGTGATCAGAGAAGGAGGGTTTGCTGAGAACACTCCACTCAGTGACTTCGGTATTTGTTCCAGACGCGAGTGTTAAATCTATGACGCTTGATGAGGTGGGACCCACGTAGGTGGGTTCCTCTCTCCCTGTTCGCGATCTTAAGATTATATTTAAGAATGAAGTCTAAAAGCGACTCACCCTTGTTGTTTACGTCCTTGCAGCCCCATAGGGTGTGGTGGGCGTTGGCGTCGGCGCCTATCACCAGGGGTTGCCTCTTCTGGCTCACCTCCTGTATCAGACGCTCCGTCTCCTCCGTCGGTGATTCCCTGTCCTGCGCTAGATAGCAGGACGCCATTAGGAGTGGTTCGTCCCTGCAACCCTCTAGCGCTATCACCGTGATGTCGTCAGTGCTGTAATTGGACATAAGATAAGCGTAGATGCCTTTTCTTACAAGAATTGCAGTTCTAGCTCTACTTATGGTGGTTGGGTAGAAGATAGTGTAGTTGCTAGACACTAGCCCAGCGATCTTGTTGCCCGACGCGATCCAGGGCTCCTGGACTAGGGCCACGTCGACGGACTCCTCCTCCAGGGTTAGAAGGAGCTCCGCCGACGCCAACTTGCTCTTATGGAGGTTTAGCTGAAGGATCTGTAGCTTCATGGCTATTTTCGGATTCCTTCTGCTTGGATGGATTGGCTACGATAGTCAGGTCACCATCCTCCTCCATTTCTTCATCAATATCGAGGCTGTTGGCCGCGTCGGTCATGGCTTCGAGGTCCTTTTCCACCTCGCCGGCCTCCAGCGTGTTGGCGTTGGCATCGTTCGGGTAGCGCTTCTTGAGTCATAGGTATACATTACCTACTCCCCACGCTATCTTTCCGAACCTCAGGTACAGCAGATCCTCGGCCTCCTTATTGATCTGGAGGACCATCTGTTGGCCGTTGCCTTCCGGCTTGCCAACGTGTAAATACCGTCCAGTCAGCGGTAGGCACGTCCGGATTCCGTCATCGGAGCAGTTTGAGCGCCTGTTCCTTAGGTACGACCCTTGGGAAGAGTACTTTCGCTTTTGGTACTGACGGAATACAGGTTCTGTCAACTACCTCCAGCTTAGCACCTTCCCAGGGAGCGTCCATCTTGGATACAGTCTCGGTGACCCACTTCAGGGTGAGGTCATCCTTACAGCTCAGTATCTTTACCCCGTTGAGCTACCCCGCTCCGTCAAAGGTGGTAGGCTGAGACTCTGGCTCCTCCATTCTTTTGAATAGGGCGTCCAACAGCCTCAGCTCTACCATCTTCCACTTCTCGGGTGTCATTTTGCCGTTGGGGTTACTGCGCCGATGAGCGCGACGACTAGGTGCCGTCGCGCCACATCGCTCGCTGTCTCCCTTTTCGGCAGTGGCTTTCTGGGGGTTTTCTCCACCTTCTGGCGCGGCCGCTTGCTCGCGGGCACATCCGCCTTGTCTTGGTCTTCAGACCGCTGCCTTTTAGTGAGCAGCAACTCCTCGACCTTGTTGGCATATTGGCTTGAAGTGGCCTTCATTGCCAATTTGCCCTCGTAATGTTTTCGTCCCTCTTCGATTTTCTCTTCGGCCCACTTCAGGTTTTTCCTCTCCTCAGGGGTGAGTGGGTTTTTCACCCCCCCCCTCCCGTGCCCGCCGGTGGTAGCAGTCACGCCTTCCACCGACGTTTGGGCTGACATCCCAGCCCGAGTTGATCCTTTTGTTGGCTCCATCTACTTCATCATTTTTGGTTAGTTTTGTTCTTGGGAACCACCCCATAGCATTTTAGGCCTATCTGCCAGGCACCTCTAACCATGGCTCCGGACACAACAGCACCAGACTTTGATTGTCCGCATGTTGTTGCGTCCTTGCCTTAGCTGGGCCGTGTATTGGCCCAAGCAACAGGACAGTGCCTGACTCTGAAGTTTGAGTCAATACACAGCTCATTGCCCAGCCGGCACCCTCGTGGAGGGTTCAGTTAGAGGATTTTTGCCAGCCAAAAAACTGTTTAGGGTTCACTAGAAACTGAGTCCTACAACGAGCTAAATAGTTTTTATAACATTTCTCGTTTAGTACAGAAAAATTTGAACGAGCAGCTCAAAAACGAGAAAAGGCTGCAGGCGAATTATTAATTTTATATTTTTTTTAATAATTAAGATTTTAAATTTATAAGGCGTGACAACTCTCTTGTGAACCAAGGGGGCTTACTCGAGCATGTCGGAAAGTAAAAAGGAACACAAATATCAAAGAAATAATTTATATTTTAATAAAATAAATTTGTCGCTACTGAAATATCAGTAGACGAGTTAAGTTCCAGTCGCAGTCAGAGATTAAGAAATTTAATAATTCAAAGTCTGCTTTTTTAAAGCAGCGTACACGTCTACGCGGTTTTTCATTTTTATCAAAACACACGCCAAGATCAACAGTAACTTCGAAGGTGGGATGGTAAGAATCTTCTGGTAAAGAAAGAGGCTGAGTCCTGTTTAGAATCACTCTAGATGGATCAGATACGAAACATAAATCTAACGATCTGTTTCTAGAATTTTTGACATGATTGACCTGCGACAATGACATATCAAACGGACCATCAAAAAGGTCATGCTGTCGGGAAGGCAATAAGAAAGATTCATCAACACTTGATGTCCAGTCACATTCTGGTATACTATAAGTCACCAAGGACTATTAAATGATCCCTGTCTGATAACAGGTTGAACACAGTCTTTATTGCAGCTAAATGTTGCAAATATACTGACAATTCCGATGACGGCGGAATATAAGAGCAGGTTCTAAGACAAGAAAAGTCGGGAAAGTGTAATTTTACACAAATAAATTCAATACTATATTGAATCTCCGGTTTTAACAATTCCGATGTAATGGCAGAGTTTACTGCGATCAGAACCCCACCAACACGTCGGCCAGGTCGATCAAGCCTGTAAGCTGAGTATTTACTTGGGAAAACTTCGGAGTTTAGAATATCCGGTTTCAACCAGGTTTCGGTAAATACCGACACATGGGATGTAAAAGAAAGGCTATTAGGGAAAAGATTAGAAAGTTTGCTACATAACCCTCTAACATTTTGGTATGTAAGAAGGAAAGTAGCATTTAGTTTTTTGTTTCCGATTTTTCTTATTTTTTCGCTTCAAACTCTTTAACCACTACATGGTCTGGCCAAAATTTGGGAGAACATATGTTGGTCAAGAGTTCAGCTGGGACACTAATTTTAAAGGACGAAATGTCCCTTTCATATGAAAATTTGAATTTTTCCACTTTTAAATCAGCAGCTTGTATTTTGGCTCGAATGTAAGCCGCTATCTCTTCAGATGTAAGATCAGGGGAAAGCCGGGAAACGAATATTTGCTTCCTAAGTGGAACACCTAAAACCTTTTTTGGCTCCACAGGCATTACACCTGCGGGAGAATTCTTATCCGGTAGTCCGGAAATTTAACTTGCCATCGGTATTTCTAATATCTGTGGAATAGGCAAAAAAACCACAGCGGACACATCGGAAACTTTATGTGACACCATTTGTAAACACTCGTCGCTGACTTTTTCAGAAGCCGGTGATCTCGTCATCATAGGAGTGGTAAACGACATCAATGGTTGAGTCACCGGTGTACATGGTTGGTCAATGTTAGGAGGCGGAATGGCAGCAAGCAAAGGTTTCGCCGCATGAGCTGATTTCTTGCGTTTGGGCGACTCATTCAATAGTTTTAGGCTATTGAATGAGTTGTCCAGCGCAGAAAACTGATCGGAAAGTTTTTGAAAACTGCCAAAAAGTTCACGAAATCCTGACTTTGTTTGCCGCATGAACGCAATCATCTCGTTTTCCGCCTCCCGACACAAGTCACAACAATAGCGCAGGCCAGTGCGCTTAGATACGCACTCTATCAATTATAAGAATAATTAAATGATGGCTTGTGCCGGAGTTATAGTGACATTCGTCTTGCGCTTTATTCAGAACTAAAAAACCCAGAAATACAAAGAGATGTATTGAGGCTCCAAGCTAGAGTCGGCAAGCCGACTCAACATAAACGATAACGCAGCCACTTGCAATATATTCAAGTGTCAGGTTACCGTCGTCGACCGAACGGCCGGCCGGGGCGCTGAACTTATACGTCAGCGGAATTTACGGGACATATCTTCATTCAAGATAAGTCTCCCAGCAGAGCATTTCCCAGCTGTTTGCTGTGGAACTTTTTGGCCGCCCGATCTAATTGTTATCCAAAACAAATAAGTCGAACCGCCGTTTCCCTGTCATTGTTAACAGTTTCGTCTCCAACTAAAACCTCCAGAACTCAAAAAGATGGAATGCATAAACACTTACTGAAACCTGGTTAAAGCCTACCATAAGTAACTTAGAACTTTTTCCCAAAAAATACACTTCCTTCAGATGTGACCGTCTATCACGATCCGGTGGTGGTGTTCTTATTGCTGTCAAATCAGACATGTCGTCAGAAATTGTTTTGACGCATTGTCCAACTCATGTTGAATTTGTGTGTGTGAAAATAAGCGTTAATCAAATTTCAATTTATCTTACTTGCTCCTATATTCCTCCTTCTTCGAACTTTTTTTTGTACTCAGAACATCTTTCCTGCATTTAATCTTTTGAATCTAAACTTTTGGACAGAGATTACCTTTTGGTTTTTGGCGACTTTAACTTGCCCCAAGTCTCATGGTCCTCTCAAGCCAATTGTTTAATTCCCTTAGTTTATAATTCATTAAGGCTATTAACTTTACGAATTATGCTTATCTCAAATTAACCCCTTTCGTAACATCAGAGACGATACTCTTGACTTAATTTTTGTCTCTGATTCTCTATCTAGCGCGATTTTTAGAATCGATCCTCTAGTTCTTCCTGAAGATCTATATCATCCAACACTTAATATTTTACTAGAATTGTTTACTCCAGTGCAAACGTCAATAGTTATGCCTAACTTAAAATCGCGTTGCTTTCGCAAACTGATTTTGTTAAGCTTAATTATCTTATTTCTACTCATGATTGGTCTTTATTTTATTCGTGTTCAGATTTAAATTCTTGCATTGCATATTTTTATAAATCCTTAAATGCATTTTTTGATGTTTACGTTCCGTGTGCATATCCGGCAAAGTCTAACTGCCTTCCGTGAACTACTAAGGTAAAAAAATGTGAAATCCCGGCTTAATAAAAAAATGTACTTCTTCGGGTAATCCCTCTGATTATACCCGATACTTAATTGCAAAGACAAATTTTATTACTTGCAACAGTTTATCTTATAAAAAATATTTACATCGTTGTCGACTTGAATTTGCACTAAACAATTCTATAACTTTGTTAACATTAATCAAAAATCTAATAGTTTCCCACCTTATTTTTTATATGAAAACAAGAAAGCTGCTGATCTGTTTGCGGACTTTTTTCAATTTATCTTTTCCTCGACTAACTACGACAATAATCTTGCATATCCGTATAATTCCATTTCTTGTGATATGATCGATGGGGAATCATTACGGACTAATCTCTGCTCTGTTAATCCAATCTTCTTTCCCGGCCCTGACGGATTACCAGGATGCGTACTTAAATTTTGTGCCAATAACTTATATAGACTATAGATTTTCAAGTTATTTAACTTGTCTTTAGCAACTTGCACGTTTCCTTCAATCTTTTTCTATCCCTCTTCATAAAAACGGGTCTAAGTCGGAAGTAAAGAATTATAGGTGTATTTCCAAAATATCTTCTATTCCAAAGTTGTTGAAAAAAATTATTACTGTGGAGTTAACACATAAGTGCTAGTCACTTATTTCGCCACATCAACATGGCTTTGTAAAATCTAGATCGACTTCCACGAATCTTCTGGAATTCACCTCACTAATTAATAAAGGTTTTCAGAAGAAAATGCAAACTGATGTGGTCTACACAGACTTCAGCAAAGCATTTGATTCAGTAAATCACTTACTTCTTCTTCATAAGCTTACCCTTATTGGTTTTTCCTACCCATTGCTCCTTTGGACCTCCAATTATTTAACTTGTAAGTCCCATAGGGTGTTATTTAAATGTTTGCTATCTATCCTATACCTATCTCTACATCCTCAGGTGTTTCTCAGGGCAGTCATCTTGGCCCTTTACTCTTTAACCTATTTAGAAACGATCTTCCCTCTGTTTTACAGTATTCTAATATTCTAGTGTATACTGATGATGTGGAACTTTGCTTAACATACAATGAACTGACCGCTAATTCACTTCAAGTCGATATAGACTCATTTTTTACTTGGTGTACCCTTGATCAATTTCCACTTCACAGAATTTTTGAAGTAATGGATCTTGGAATTCTTTTTGATCATAAGTTAAAATTTGATTGCCATATTATTGATTGATTTGATTGCTCTTGGCTTCATTAAAAGATGGGCTAAAGAATTCGAAGACCCTTATTGGACAAAATTGTTATTCACTTCTCTTGTTCGCCCGATTTTGGAATATGGATCCTGTTTATGGTCTCCTCAATACCATGTCCATCAAGACAGAATTGAGTCTGTCCAACCACCTTACTCCAGCAGACTCCTGCTAATTAACCCACCCTCCTTAAATAACCGTCGTATTATGCTGGGTGTTATGGTTATAATAAAACTAATAAAATACGACATTGACTCTCCTTTCCTGCTTAACCAACTAAACTTTTGTGTTCCTTCTAAGGTAACACGAAATTTTTTACCACTTTCGTTGGGCTTCTGTAATAATAACTATAGCTTGCATGATTCTTTAAGAGTTCTCTGTGCTGATTATAATAAGCTTTTTAGAGTAATAAACACGGAATCATCCCTCTCATCTATTAAATTATCTATATTAAACTACCTAACCTTTTCTCCTAACAACAATTAACTATACATTCTAACAACAAATACTAATCTACCGATCTGATTGAGTTTTACTGGGTTTTCCCCAATCCTTCGCAGCAAATGCTGGATTGATAATTGTTGTTTTATATTTCCCAAAATAAATTTAAATTTAAATTTAAAAATATAAATATATTCTTAATTAATTTAAATTTTTTTTATAAAATTCAATTTTAAATCATAATTTTAAATTTTTATTAATTCCTCTTTTATACCCTTCGACCATTGAAAATGGTCAAAAAAGGGTATACTAACTTTGTGCAATGTATGTAACAGGCAAAAGGAGGCGTGGCAGACCCCATAAAGTATATATATTCTTGCTCAGGATCACTAGCCGAGTCGATTGTGCCATGTCCGTCTGTTTGTCCGTCTGTCTGTTTGAGACAACGGATCTCAGCTATTAAAAAAGCTAGAGACACCAAATTTGGTATGGAGGTTCCTAAATTTCCCAAGCAGATGAAGTTTATGTTAAATGTTTGATGCCACGCCCACCGCCCCCGCAAATCGGTAATTTGTGATTATTAAGCAAACTATTAAACTTATAAAGCTCTGCTTTGGTATGTATAAAGCTGAATGCAATATGAACATATTCCCCAAATTACAATCCGATCGGATCAATAACACAGGAGTTATTCAAGTAAACGTTTTCAGTACAAATGTACGAGCAGCAGCCTGCGCGCTGCTTTCAGTAGTTGACGCCGACGTCGACGTCACTCTTAACGTGCGTCGATGTGTGAGTGTGAGCGAGAAAGCTATATGTAGAAGAAGTATTTGTGCAAAATTTCTGTTTGAAATTATGAGTGTGGTTGCACGTTTGTAACGGATTTTAAAAATTGGGAGAAGGGTATCTTACTGTCGAGCGCTCGACTGTAGCTGACCACAGCGCGGCCACGCACTCTCAAATTTGCCTTCGGTAATTGCCGATCGACTCAAAATAAAGAGAGACTTAATTTACGACACTCCTTGTGTTCTCTTAACTACAAGCTTAATTATGTGGTTGTGCTTGAACATTCCGGCCCTGTTGAAGAGCTCCGGTCTTTAACCCATCGGGAGTCGGGCCAGCTTGTGGATGGGTCGCTTAATTGCGCCTGCTGGTGTTTTGATTTCGGCTACCCGGACCTTGCCGTCGTCCCCTCGAATTGTGCGCGTTACGCGCCCGGTTATCCACTGCTGAGGGGGTGTGTTGTCGTTGTGCACTAGCACGACCGCCCCTTCCTCGAGGTTGTCCTCGCCTTTGGCCCATTGGGTTCGCTGCTGGAGGCTGAGCAGGTAGTCCTTGGACCACTTGCACCAAAAGTGCAGTTTGAGCGCCGACAACTGCTGCCACAGCCTCAAATATCCTCGTCCGGGTTTCTTGCTGCTCTCGTCTGGATCGGATCCTGAAGGCAGCGCCAACAAAGGCTGACCGATGAGTAGGTCGCCTGGCGTCAGCACCTCTCTCTCGCTGGGATCGCAGCTGTCGACGAGCAACGGCCTGGAGTTGAGCAGCGCCTCGACGTCCACCAGATGTGTGCTCAATTCGTCCTGCGTCAGGTTGACGGAACTCTGCTCATCAATCTTCAGAGTTACTTCGTCACCAGCTTTTGTTTTAAACGACAGATCACTACAGTTGGTTGCCCACTTGGCAAGTGGATAACCTCCTGATTCCAATATTGTCTGAACTTGATTGCAAATAGCGTTAAGTTCTTTAACACTATCTGCACCTGCCAACATATCGTCAACATAGAAACACGTTTTAATCACATCTGATCCAATAGGATGTGATTGGGCGTGCATGTTGGCCAGCTCAAATAAGCAGCGTATCGCCAGAAAGGGTGCAGAAGCTGTACCATATGTGTATTTAGTCGGTATGCTTGAATATTTTGTGAAGTATTTTCTCTCCACAAAATTAGTTGGAAATTTCTGTCTTTTTCAGAAATATTGATTTGCCTGTACATTGAAATGTCAGCAGTTACGGCATACTTATTCAACCGGAAGTTAATCAGGGTTGAATATAGCTCCCTCTGAATTGTCGGCCCCACCATCAGTGTTTCGTTTAGAGAAACAGCTGTTGACGTCTTACTGGAAGCGTCGAAAACTACACGAAGCTTGGTGGAGGAACTTTCAGGCCTAAGAACGCATTGATGAGGAATATAATAATGCTGTCCTAGAGAAGTTGACTTCAGAATGTACATATGTCCTAAATCCAAATATTCTTTTATGAAGTCATGGTACATGCTTTATAGAACTGCATCCTTCGAAAATTTACGCTCAAGTTGCAAAAAACGCCTTTCAGCAGTTTGAAAGGACAAGCCAAGAACTTTAGGATCGGTCTTGAAAGGGAGATCCACTTGGAAACGACCGGAAGATAACTTTTAAGTTTTCTTGAAGAACAGTTCACAAGCTTGTTGTTCAGCTGTTTGGCGACCAGCCTTCGACTCGAACGGACATTGATCCAATTCCCAGAAACGGTTAACTAACGAGTCGAGAGAACAATTAGTTTGGGCTACTAAACACCCAATGAACTGATGCCTAGGCACTTGTCTACTATATTTGCCTGATACTATCCATCCTAGCAGCGTTTTTTGCATTGTTGGAAGTTCAGAACCCAGTTTTATTTGCCCAACGCACAACAATTCATAAAATAGTTCTGCTCCCAAAAGAATGTCCACCTTAGCTGGCCTATAAAATTCTGGATCTGCCAGCTTTATATTTTTGGGTATTTTCCAATTTGAAATGCTCATGGACTGTCCTGGCTGTGTTGTTGAAATGGATTTCAACACGATGCGCGACTGAATAGAAGCACATATCTTATTTTTGCTATCTATTGTTGCACCACCAACCATTGAGATAGCTAAAGATGTTGTTTCCCGCTTGAGCCGTAACATCTGGACCATGCTCTCCGACATCAAATTGATTTGGGAGCCACTATCAAGTAAGGCCCGTGCAGGATGCAACTGACCAAATCTGTCTTTAACATTAACGACAGCTGTGGCGAGAACAATTTGTTGATTGTTTGATACATGCCCTGAATACGAATCTAACGTAGTCGCTTGAAGACTGGATACCTCACCTTGAGCAGGAGTAGTATACCTGTGAAGTAACGCATGGTGAGGCTTCGAACAAATTCGACATTTTGATGCCTTACATTTTGACACCATATGACCCACAATCAAACAATTTAGGCACAACTTTTGTGTTTTGACGAATTCAAAACGTTGCATAACTGATATTGCAGCAAACGATGGACACGTATCAAGGTTGTTTCTGACTTGCAGAAGACGCACACAGACGATGATGAACGCCCTCCATCAGCACAAACAAAGGACGATTTAAACTGATGGGGCTTCTTAGCGTTAACTCGCGGCTTTGTTTTGTCCCGAGTTGACTCTTCTGCTGACAGATACTGATATCTTTTATTCAACTGTCTAGCACAATCTTCCCAAGATGGCAGCCTATCATAGTCAAGCTGCTCTTCAAAACGAGATTTGGTAACATGGTCTACCTTTCCCATGACCATGTGAATTATCATTGCATTAGCAATGTCATTGTCGTTTCCTAACGACGACAACGAAGAATAGATAGCAGACACCGTATCTATGATCGATCTCAAGCTCGATGCAGATGGTTTTGTCATGCTAGGTATGTCAAACAATTGTGAAACTGTATCAAAGAATATAAGACATTTGTTGTCATACACTGCTTTGAGACTAGCGAGGGCTTTTGGGTAGTTACAATCCGTTAATTGATACGGCTTAACTACCCCCAATGCTTCATCTGACAAACACGAGACTAGATGATTGAACTTTTCGACGTTTGACAAAGAATTGTCGTCATCGACTTAACTTTCAAACAGGCACATAAAATGTTTGTACTCTGAATGTTTGCCACTAAATTTTGGCAAACGCATTTTCGGCAACTGAGAACGCTGGCTTGAAAATACGGAGCAATTATGCTCAGGTCTTGGCTCTGACGTTGGCTTGGATGCATTTATATATAATGCCCTTGTGAGGACACACAAATCCTCTAATGGACCTCTAGAATCATTAAGAGGGCTTAAATTATCTAGCTCAGCCTGTAAGTCCATTGCCTTTGCTATGTATCCTTATAAAAGTTCTAATCGGCACGCTATCTCTGTTTGATCAGTCGATATGGTTTTTGCTTTAATTGCTGTTTGCATACGAGCAATATCAGCACTAACCCTGTCAATTCTTTGCAAGTATAGTGATAATTTTGCACTTGTGGCTTTTCAATCATTTTTTCGGACTCAGACATGTTTAATAAAAAGGCTTACTAAATTAACACAATAGAATGACAAACTTTGTGAGCTACCCTCGCAACGACGCTGACTATGTACGTCTAACTTGCTTAATACACACACACACGCAACCAAAGCGTTGTGTGCAAACGCAAATATGTATATGCTTATAACTTTATGTATTAACGGATGTTATAAAATTCGCGGTTATATGTAAATATATATATGCATATGTACCAAAAGCGAAATTGCAAAAAGACCGCGATAATTTTGCGTTGGCACAATGACACACACAATTAATGACAATTTGCTCACCAGAAGTTTTATATTTAAATAGAAAAATAGAAAAATATAAATGTAAATAAATATTGCCGTTTTGTTTGTTTATTTGTATGTTTATATCAAGATCATGCAATCGAATATTACTTGCTAGTATGTATTAGAACTAATATATGTGTGTATGGTATGTTCATATATGTATAACTCAGAACTGTTTTGTTCTGTATAATATTTAGCGGTTATTTTTTGCTAATCGGCACGATATCTCTGTTTTTCTTCACGAGAGCGGTGACCATAACTCGGCCACGCACTCTCAAATTTGCCGTCGGTAATTGCCGATCGACTCAAAATAAAGAGAGACTTAATTTACGACACTTCTTGTGTTCTCTTAACTACAAGCTTAATTATGTGGTTGTACTTGAACACGGCCCATTTCACTTGTAAAGTTTTCGAGAATTACGAGGGCAGTTTAACATACTATCAAGCACTTGGCATAATGCGAAACAAAATAAAAAACTCGGCAAACACTGTGCTGGCGTCGTTTAACACTCCGCTGAATTTCAAGGCAATGATAAATCGTCTCGATTTTACATACGCCGACAAAAGGCCAGTATATTTAATAGAGCAGGAGTTATCGACGTTAAGACAGGGCGACATGACAATGACTGAGTTTTTCGACGAAGTTGAAAAAACCTTACTCTCCTTACAAACAAGAAAATAATGACATGCGATACATGCGATGTCACTTAACGAAAAATACAGGTCAGACGCGTTACGTGTATTCATAACGGGAACAAAAAAGTCTTTGAGCGACATTCTATTTGACAAAGGACCTAAAGACTTACCAACAGCTCTCGCTATAGAACAGGAAGTCGAATCAAACCACAAACGTTACTAATTTGCACTGAACTATTCTAGAAGCTTAGGAGAAGGCCAGAATGCTGAGAAAAAGCAAACAGATAGGGATTGGCATAAGATCGTTCATAAACAGGGCAAAAATCCTCATTTTAGTAAACGGCAGCCAGTGCCCAACTCTGGCAATCAGGCAAGTCAGACACGACACTTAGCGCATGATCAGTTAATGGACACTGACGTATCAATGAGAACTATTAGAACGGGTCATTACCAACCCAGGCAGTCACTTTCCTTGCATCAGGAAAGCGTACCCTAAGGCTGCAAACATAGTGCGCGCTGAGACGAAGACGAAGTTGAAGACGAAGCTGAAGACGAATTGCTTGCGTTGCGAGTAAGCTAATAGGTTGAATAGTGCAAGATGAATTGGATGCGCTTTTGTTGTGTTAGTCGCAATGGATTTCTCATCGGATGATGATCTGCTAATTGAGCAGAGTTTATTTTTTAAATTAAAATTTAAAAAAGCAAATAAAAAAATGCATCTCATTTGGGAAGAAAAGCATTTGGCGAATTTCATCATTTGTTTGATGAGCTGCGCCAAGATGAGAAAAAATTTGTGGAGTACACCAGAATGAAAATGAGCACGTTTGATTATATTTAAAAAAAAATTGAACCATTAATCATTAAAAATTGGACGAATTTTAATAAAACCCCAATTATGCCTGCTGAAAGGCTAATTGTGACGTTAAGGTAAGAAATTATTTTAAATATAGCAAGCGATTCGTCTTCAAAATCAGTACAGCAGCGTTTGAAGCTGATTGCTTGCGTTTCGTCTTCATCTTCGTCCTCGTCTCAGCACGCACTATGCTTGCGGGCGAGCGAATTCGTATGATTTGTTCTGCACTGTTTTTCGTCTTCAGCTTCGTCTTCATCTTCGTCTTCGTCTCAGCGCGCACTATGTTTGCAGCCTTACATCAAAACACTTGGCCGGCTCAGCAACAAAACACACGGCATGGGCAGGGGCAAGCTAGCTATGATGCAACAAAAGACCCTATAGTGGAACTGGCAGGCTAACAGCACCAAAGCAACAAAAAACAAGAGGGTAGGGCTACAGTCGAACGCTCGACAGTAAGATACCCAAACGTGTAACCACACTCATAATTTCAAACATAAATTTTGCACAAATACTTCTACTACATATAGCTTTCTCGCTCACACTCACACAGCGACGCACGTTAAGAGTGACGTCGACGTCGGCGTCAACTACTGAAAGCAGCGCGCAGGCTGCTGCTCGCACATTTGTACTGAAAACGTTGACTTGAATAACTTCTGTGTTATTTATCCGATCGGATTGTAATTTGGAGAATATGTTCGTATGGCATATAGCTACCAAAGCAGAACTTTATAAGTTTAATAGTTTGCTTAATAATCACAAATTACCAATTTTCGGGGGCGGTGGGCGTGGCATTAAACATTTAACATAAACTTCATCTGTTTGGGAAATTTAGGAACCTCCGTACCAGAGAACGGCTTCGGTTCAACCAAATGTGTGTAGGACACAATCATTCATATGAAAAATCACGCTATTCGGCCACAGTGTCAAAATGTGTATGTATCAAGAAATTCGCTGCTGAAGCGACAGCGTGACTGAATTCCCCCCTTCCACTTTTCGTTTCGTTTCGTTTCTCGCTTGCCGATTCGCTGCTCGTGTGTATCATTTTCGTCTTGACCCATTTGGGCTATTTGGACATGTATACTAAGATTCGCTTTGACACACAAATAGCGCGCCTCTACACAAATCATCCCTAAGGAAGCGCTTCAACAGTGTGTATTTAGGGTTTTGTATGTATTCATGAGCGCGTGCAATGCTGGTAAATGGTGGAAGGGGAAATAATTTAACTGAAAAAGGAATTCGAATTGAATAATTGATTATTGCTAGCAATTTAATATATAAAAAAGAAACATAAAATAAATTATTGTGTAATATTATACGATTTATTTACTAACTATTTTTAAAATAAAAATAAAAAAAAATTTTTAATTCATAGAAAATTGGGAAAATTAACACCCCCAGATAATCCTGAATACCTGTTTTACATCTAATTCATGAAAAACGCCTTGCTTAGGTATGCAAATAACACCTTTTTAGGGACATTCCCAAAAAATAGCTGAGTTACAAATTCTTGGAAAATACCAAGAGTAGGTACGCAAACAATTGCATCTGCATTTAGGTAGAGGAAAAAGGGTCATCTAGACGCCGCGGCGCCACAGTAATTGCATAGGCAAAAATTACAAAAACAAAATACACACCAGCCCATACGCACAAGCAGGCAGTTACAAAAACAAAATACATACACACTGCCCGCTGCTCGAGTGCGATCTCGCTCGACCGAAAAAATGTGTATCTATGACCCAAATGCCAATGTGTGTAAATAGTCGATTTTCCCAGACCAAGTATTTGGGCAAACGGACCGGCGCGTCAGCTGATAGACATTGATTCGTAAATTCGTTGATACGACACGACACGATACAAAAAGATTGGATCGAATTGGATCGACTGACACGCGACTGAAGCGAGTTGTGGGTCAATTCGTTTCGTTTCACCGCCGCTGTTCGATTCAGTGAATTGATATGACACTGAAATTTCGTGTTTGATGCGATTCAAGAAAAATGTGATTTTTGCAGTTCTCTGCTCCGTACCAAATTTGGTGTCTCTAGCTTTTTTAATAGCTGAGATCCGTTGTCTCAAACAGACAGACGGACAGACGGACAGACAGACGGACATGGCTCAATCGACTCGGCTAGTGATCCTGAGCAAGAATATATATACTTTATGGGGTCTGCCACGCCTCCTTTTGCCTGTTACATACATTGCACAAAGTTAGTATACCCTTTTTTGACCATTTTCAATGGTCGAAGGGTATAATTAGGCATCTAGCTGTGATAGTGTTCCTTTTATAGACTAAAGTCCCTGCTACCATTCATTGAAAGGAAAATTGCAAGGAGAACCATAAAACTCTTGTTTGACACCGGGTCTTCGAAAAACTACATACAGCCTCTTGCAGAACTAAAATATATAATGCCGGTACAAAAAGAATTTAAGGTAAAATCGCTTCACGGTTACAACACAATAAAACTTAAATGCCTAGTTAAGATATTCGATAAAGACGTTCCATTTTGCATTCTTCCAGACCTCTCAAGCTTCGACGCCATAATAGGTCTTGACACACTGATACAGACAAATGCAATATTGGACCTACAAAATAAAACTTAAAAAACTGGTAATACAGTTGAACCAATTAAATTCATAAGGTGTAACAGCGTTAATATCTCCGATATTAAGGACATCATCGTACCTAAACCAATTGCTGATAAATTTTACACTATGCTGGCAGACAGAGTGGGTGTCTTCGCAGAGCCGGAAAAAGCACTGCCTTACAATACAAATATTGTATACACACGAGACTTTACCCTTACCCCATGGGTGTGGCAGATTTTGTGAATAAGGTGACGAAAGCATTGTTAAAAGACGGCATAATCCGACCCTCACGGTCACCATATAAAAGTCCGGTTTGGGTAGACGATAAAAAAGGCACAGATGATCATGGGTGTAGACATAAAAAAATGGTTATACATTTTCGAAAGCTTCACTTAAAAACCGCGGACGACAAATATCCGATACCAAATATATAATCCATACTGTCAAATTTGGGGAAAGCCAGGTTTTTCAGCACGTTAGACCTTAAATCAGGATTCCATCAAAAACTATGAAGAACCCACAAATTTGTTCAACGTGAGATCCTTTTTGGGACTAGCGAGTTATTATCGCAGTTTTATAAAGTACTTTGCATCTATAGCCAGACCATTGAGTGACATTCTTAAAGGTCAAAATAGCAAAGTTTCAGCCAGTCGCTCTAAAAAGATTCAAGTTACCCTGGACACTAAGCAACGTTCTGCCTTTGAAAAACTTAAGAATGTCCTTACATCCGAAAACGTAATGCTGCTTTATCCAGACTATAAAAATCCCTTCGACTTGACAACGGACGCCTCGGCACTGGGCCTCGGAGCGGTTTTGTCTCAAGGCGACAAGCCTATTACAATGATATCTAGGACTTTAAAGGACAGAAAGCTTAGTTTCGCAACAAACGAACGCGAACTCCTAGCTATTGTATGGGTCTTAAAGAGTTTAGGGAACTATCTGTATGGCGTTCAAAATCTGAACATTTATACTGATCACCAGCCGCTAATGTTTGCCGTTTCAGACAAAAACCCAAACGCAAAAATTAAAAGGTGGAAGGCGTTTATAGAGGAACATAACGCTAACATTTTCTATAAGCCAGTGAAGGAAAACTTCGTTGCTGATGTACTATCCAGACAAGCCATTCATGCTGTTGAAAGCGACACTCGGTCAGATATAGCGACAATTCATAGAGAAATTTCACTTTCATATACCATTGAAACAGTCGACAAGCCAGTCACTTGTTTCGGAAACTTTGGTTGGCAGTATCCGTGACGTGGTTAAACAGGATGTAACGAATGCAATATAGTGCGAACTACTCGTATTGGCATTCATACAAAACAGACTTGTGGAAGAGTTTCCTGGAACGACATACTAAAACAAGAAAGCAAGGCTACCTTCGGCGTGCCGAAGGTTTTATACCCTTGCAGTAATACTAAATATAAAATAAATTTGGATTGCGGCCGGTTTCCGTGGTATTAATTAAACAATTATAACAGTACATCGAATGACCAAACTTTGATTTGGATATGGTTAGCCTGATAGCTATATCTTGAAATATAACCAAAATTGGCTGATAGGTTCCATGACAGCTTTACGATATATCGGTCCGATCTTGCCCATTCCGACTTATGTAAAGAGGGCAGAAATAAGAATCTTGTGAGTCAAGTTTCACGAAGATAGCTCAATAACTAATTTGCGTTGCAGCAGACAGACGGACTGACTGATTGTTCCTATAAAAGCTATAGAATATAAACGTCTGAGATATTTAAATGAAAAAAAGGGCGGGTTACTGTATAACATTAAAAAATATTGATAATGTACGGTATTTCCAAGAACAAAACAGGTTTGCATACAAAAACCCTAATTTAAGCCGATTGTTCCTATGGCAGCTATATGTTATAGTAGTCCGATTTTGATACAATTTTGAAAGCACATTAGGAACGTAATAAGAATAAGATTTGCCAAATCTTGTTGCAATATCTTGAAAAACAACTAAAATCGGCCGATAGTTTCTATGACAGCTATACGATATATCGGTCCGATCTGGCTCATTCCGACTTATTTACAGCGTACAGCAAGTATGTATGCCAAGTTTCATGAAGATAGCTCAAAAACTGAGAGACTAGTTTGCGTTGCAACAGACGGACGGACAGACGGACATCCATTTTTTGACTCCTCTGTTAATGCTGATTCAGAATATATATACTTTATATGGTCGGAGATGTCTCCTAAGGTGCGTTGCAAACTTCTGGCTAAAATTAATATACCCTCTGCAAGGGTATAAAAATTGTTAACGACAACAAAGACGAACAAAGGGAAATAGTAACCATCGAGCATAACAGAGCACATAGGGCAGCACAGGAGAATGTAAAACAGAAAACAAAATTATTTTTTTCCCAAAGTGTCACAGTTAGTAGCCTGTATTGTAAGCGACTGCTTAGTCTGTAGAAAAGCCAAATACGACCGTCATCCTCGAAAACAAGTCCTTGGGAAAACACCTATTCCCTCACTAATTGGCGAGACATTACATATAGATATTTTCTCCACAGACAGAAAGTATTTCCTGACCAGCATCGACAAGTTCTCCAAATTCGCGATAGTGCAACCGATAGACTCTCTAACAATAGCTGATATAGAACCTGCAATAATGTAGCTAATGAATTTCTATCCATGTGTAAAAACAATATATTGTGACAACGAACCATCTATAAACTCTCAATCAATCAGGGCACTCTTATTAGACCGATTCAATGTAACAGTGGAGAATGCACTGCCACGCCATAGTACTTCCAATGGACAGGTGGAAAGGTTTCACAGCACATTGGTAGATATAGCACGATGTTTAAAACTAGAAAGAGGCTTAGATGATACGGTCAACCTCATACTGCAGGCAGCCATTGAATATAATAAAACAGTTCATTCAGTCACTAACAAAAGACCGATCGACATCATCCCGAACTTGCAGAAGAAATAACAAATAGAATTGACAAAGCACAGGAGATACAGTTAAAAAGAATGAACGAATCAAGGTCTGACAGAACTTTTCAGGTTGGGCAAACGGTCTTGATAAAACAAAATAAACGCTTAGGAAATAAAATCACCCCACGGTACAAAGAGGAAAAGATTGATGAAATAAGGATTTGGCAATCATTTAATTAATTAAATCTTTGACAAGTCTACTTCCCTAGAAGATAGAAAAGAATTCGAATCCAGAAATTGGGAAAAACCTATATTTTTCAATAACAAAAAAAAAAAAAAAAACAACAAACTTAACCAATTAGCGCTGTGCATAGTTCATTAATATATTTATATTATTTTTTATACCCTTCGACCATTGAAAATGGTCAAAGCCATGTCCGTCTGTCTGTCCGTCTGTATGAGACAACAGATCTCAGCTATTAAAATAGCTAGAGACACCAAATTTGGTATGGAGGTTCCTATATATAATAGGCAGACAAAGTTTATTTCAAATGTTTGATGCCACGCCCACCGCTCCCGAAAATCGGTAATTTACGATTATTAAGCAAAGTATTAAACTAATAGAGTTCTGCTTTGGTATGTATAAAGCTATATGCCATATGAACACATTCTCTAAATTACAATCCTATCGGATCAATAACACAGGAGTTATTCAAGTCAACGTTTTCAATACAAATGTACGAGCAGCAGCCTGCGCGCTGCTTTCAGTAGTTGACGCCGACGTCGACGTCACTCTTAACGTGCGTCACTGTGTGAGTGTGAGCGAGAAAGCTATATGTAGTGTAGTTACACGTTTGTAACGGATTTTAAAAATTGGGAGAAGGGTATCATACTGTCGGCGTTCGACTGTAGCCCTACCCACTTGTTTTTTTTTTTTTGGACGTTGAATACAATGAATGTATTAACAAGTGGTCCAACGACACCAAGCCGATGCTTGTTGCGCGCGGAACCCAGACGAAGTCCACCTCCCGCCTAACCGACCGAGAGGCACCGTCGCATAACGGACGACACGGAAACGCGGTAAAAATGCGAATAGACACGCGTAAGGAAATAACGCGATAAACTTAGAAAACGCGGATAGAAGATAGAAAATGCATGCAGTAAATAGAATATCGAGGAAATAATATTACTAATTACGTACTAGATAGAGAAGAATTAAAGACTTCATAGCAGCAATAGAGTTAGTGCTAGCTATGACGTGTTGAAGTTTATTGTAGTCCGAACATAATACCCTGAACGGATCGTGCAGTGCATAGTTCGATCTACAATAAGGAAGAATTAGTGGAAGATAATTACGAGTACTTCTGCATGGGACAGAGAAGTGAAGCTGTCTTATAAGGGCTTCACTGTCAATGTCACCTTGCAGAAGGTTGTTAATAAATAATACCCCTAGCATGGTTCTGCGATTAGTTAGGGAAGGCAAATTTAATAATAAGAGTCTATTGTTATATGAAGGCAGTCTTAAATATTCATCCCAGTTAAGGCCACGTAAGGCAAAAAGTAAAAAGTTCTTTTGTACGGACTCGATGCGTTCTTTATGAATGGTGTACTGGGGACACCATACGCATGAACCGTATTCAAGAATAGGACGAACAAGTGAGATGTAGAGGGTCTTTGTAAGATAAGGATCGTCAAATTCCTTAGACCATCTCTTAATAAAGCCAAGGACACCCATGGCTTTATTGACCATATTAGAAATATGATTGGAAAACTTTAGTTTTCGGTCCAAACGGACCCCCAAATCATCAACTAGGGTAATTCTTTCCAAGACACAACCACAAAGAGAATAAGAAGTATACATTGGACTGGCTCGAGAGAATGTCATCAGCTTGCATTTAGAGCTGTTCAGGTTTAAAAAATTGGCACAACACCACGAATGAAAGCTATTTAGGTCGGCTTGTAAGTGTGAGTGACAGTGGTCTTCTTTAAATTGGTAAAAAAGCATTACATCATCTGTGTACATGAGGGTACGAGAGTTACGTATGACCAAAGGCAGGTCATTGATGAAAAGCGTTAAAAGTAGGGGGCCGAGATGACTCCCTTGAGGAACGCCAGATGTGGCATGAAGTGGAATTGAGAGGCTGTTTTTAAAGAGGACTCTTTGAGTTCTGTCAGTCAGATAGCTTACAATCCAACTAAGTAATTTAGGTGAGAAACCTAGAAGGTCAAGCTTATGTGCCAGAAGGGAATGATTCACTGAGTCAAAGGCTTTACTGAAATCAGTATAAATGACATCAGTTTGAAGATTTTCCTGAAATCCTTTTACCACAAAGGATGTCAGCTCCAGCAAATTTGTCGTAGTTGAACGACGTTTAATAAATCCGTGTTGAAAAGGTGAAATAACGGATCTGCATAAATGTTGCAAGTGAGGAGTTATAACATTCTCGAAAAATTTAGGTATGGCCGACAATTTAGAGATACCTCTATAATTGCTTGCTTCAGACTTGCTGCCCTTCTTCAATAAGGGGATAATAAAAGATTCCTTCCAAATGGAAGGAAAGAGTGAAGTTTCTAAGGACAGCGAAAATAGTTTGAGCAAAGGCTTACTTAAGGAGTTGGCACAGAACCGAAGTATACAAGCGGGAACACCGTCAGGGCCTGGTGAAAATACTAGCTTAACTAAGTGAAGATCCTTGACAAGGGAGCTTTCGTTTAGAAAGGGGGAGAAGATACCATTCGAACTTGGAATGTTGTATGGGTAAAAGTGAGAAGTATGTGTAGAAGGTGAATAAGTCGTTTGAAAAAACTTTGCAAACAGACCGGCCATGGTTTGGTCGGTATTTGCATTAGCATTTTCAAACGTTAGGTTAGTAGGAAAAGCGGAAGACTTACGCTTCGTGTTAACAAAACTATAAAACTGTTTGGGGTTCTGAATGAACTGAACCTTACAACGAGCTAAATAGTTTTTATAACATTTCGCGTTTAAGACTGTGAAGTCTGACCGCGCGCTTAAGTAGCGTGAAAAGGCTAAGGGCAAGTTACTACATTTAAATTTTTTGTAAAGGCTTGACTTTAAATTTTTTAACCGTGACAACTCTCTTGTAAACCATGGCGGCTTACTCGAGGATGATGAATAAAAGCACGGAACGCAAATATCAAAGAATGAATAGATAGTTTTGTAAAAAATATTGGTCGCTACTGATATATCAGTAGACACATACCATTCCGACCAATCAAATTGGGAAATTAAAGAGTTTAATAAATTAAAATCTGCTTTCCTAAAGCAGCGTACGCGTTTACACAATTTTTCAGGTTTATCCATACAAGCCCCAAAATCAAAAGACACTTCCAGAGTAGGATGGTAAGGATCTTCTGGGAAAGAAAGTGGTTGAGTCTTGACTAAATTCACTCTAGATGGATCGGAGACAAAGCATAAGTCTAACGATCTGTTACTACAGTTTAAGATATGATTGACCTGCGACAATGACATATCATACAGACCGTCAAAAAGGTCGTGGTGCCGTGAGGGCAGCAGAGAATTTGAATCAACACTTGTTGTCCAATTACAATCAGGGATATTAAAGTCCCCAAGAACTGAAAGGTGATCTCTGTCTGATAACAGATTAAATATAGTCTTTATTGCAGACAAATGTTGCAAATAGACAGATACATCCGATGACGGCGGAATATAGGAACAGGTTATATAATGCGAAAAACCGGGAAAGTGTAATTTTACACAGAGGAATTCAATACCAAGTTGAATCTCCGGCAGTAAAGGTTCCGAATTGATAGTTGAATCGACTGCAATAAGGACTCCACCACCACGACGGTCAGGTCGATCACACCTGTAGGTTGTGAACTTGCTTGGAAAGACTTCGGAGTTTAGGATATCCGGTTTTAACCAAGTCTCAGTAAACACAACAATTTGAGAAGAAAAAGAAAGACTGTTAATATATAAAGTTGAAAGTTTAGTACATAGACCTCTAACATTTTGATATGAAAGAGTTAAGGAGCATGTTAGTTTTTTTTGTTTAATGTTGTTTTAGTTTGGGCTGAGACTAGAGACGGCAAAGGAAGATTAATCGGTGGGCGATTTTTCTTCTTCTTTGTTTCGAACTCTTTGACCATTACATGCTCCGGCCAAAATTGAGACGAGCATATAATGCCCAGGAGTTCGTTTGGGACACTTATTTTGAAGGATGATATGTCCCTCTCATAAGAAAACTTAAATTTTTCCACTTTAATATCCAAAGAATGAATTTTTCCTTGAATATAGGCTGTTACATCATTTGATGTGAGGTCAGGGGCAAGCCTGGAAACAAAAATTTGTTTCCTTTGTGGAACACCTAGAATCTTTTTAGGCGCCTCAGGTATAATTCCAGAGCATAGGTTCTCTTCTGGTAAACCAGAACTTGAACACGCCTTCGGTAAGACTATTAACTGTGGCACGGGCAACGATACCACAGCGGACTTGTCGGAAATTATGGGCGTCACAGGTTGCACACACTCAATGACATTATCGGGAAGCGAAACCGATTGAGCCGAAGACCTCGTTACTATTGGGGGGATTGGTAAGCGAAATTAACGGCTGGGTCACTGGCGTTCTTGGCTGGTCAATTAGAGGGAGATGGGTGGCGCTAACTAAAGCCTTTTGATATCGTGTGGATTTCTTACGCTTTGGTGATTCATTCAATAACTTAAGGTTATTGAAAGACGAATCAAGCGCAGAGAACTGGTCGGAAAGTTTACGAAAACTTCCAAACAGTTCCCTAAATCCAGTCTTCGTTTGACGCATAAACGAACACATTTCGTTCTCCACCTCCCTACACACATCACAGCAATAACGCAACCCAGTGCGCTTGGCTACGGCGTCAGCCGTCGGGCCAGTATATCCAGCACACTTCGCGTGTACTACGTTGTCACATAGCCAACACGAGATGCTTGCCTGGGCGGCAGTCACCTGCTTAAGGCAGGATTTCTTAAAACAAATTAAAACGTCCATTATAGGGAACACCTACTGTAAAAACAAGAAAAGGGATGAGCGCAAGAGAGAGAAATTAAACGCGCGTAAAGGGCAGAGAGCAGAGAGAGCAGAGAAAAAGAACAAGTGCTAGAGCGGCAAAGCGTGAGAGCAGCTTAGGCACGCTCAAAGAATTAGGAGAGGTAAGGAGAGACAAAAATTAGCGGTGACAAACAACACTAACAATTACGTCGCTTACCGAAAAGAGAATAAATAGAACGAAATGCACCAAACTATGCAGAACCGATGCACAAAACAGAAAACAAAAATAGAATCTAAAATTAGCAAACTCAGATTAGTTTGACTAATTTACAGAAGCATGCACACGCGTCGTGAACGGGCTAAAGTTAAACTTCGAGTTTAAAGTTAAATAAAGAGAAAACACGGGTTGTTTTTAATAAAAAAAAGCCGAAAAATCGAAGCGAAACACGTCCGTTCACTAGGAAAATGAAAACGCAATTATACTAAAGAATCAATAAGGCATCGACACGCTGTTACTTTTGATGGTCATAACCAATTGCAGAAGCCAGATCCTGCTGATTCACGATTGCCAAACAAATCTATTTGCAACTTGATGCCATCTCCTGCTCAATTTTACGTACGCAACACTCTGACTACGGTCACCGCTTTAGCCATTATAAGAGGTAGCCGGCAATGTTATCGTCACCACACATAAACTTTCTCAAGAAGTCTGTGGACAGCCTTCGTCTTAGAAGGAGAGGAGTTAACGCTTTCACCCAGCAGCAAAGAGAGGCCAATGCAAGCCCTGAAGCTTTCACTATAAGAGTCAAGCTTTTGGCTTGGGATCAAAGGCGAGCTTAAGAAAGAAGGGCAGAGCGAATTGGATCATCGAACGCGTCGGTCGTCGCCACGCAGACATTGATTATTATTCAATAAACTTACAAGCTCAAATATAATCTAAATATAATTCGTAGGCCATAGCCACGACATCCATAAAAACACAAATCTATTAACTTACATGCCCTGCCCTGCCTTAACGTGCCCATCTCCTGTTCAGTAACATGGATGGGACGCTTGTCACTGTAAGTAAAATGGAGCCGTGCTATGAAGGCTTCAAAGTTTAAGGGAGTGTTAAATGACGTCAGCCGGGCCCCATATCTTACTTCTAATGATTATGACTGCCTGATAATGACGGGAGCTACCATTGTATCTTTCGAAAATCTTGTAAGTGCATGAGCGGCCTGTATCCACGATACGTAAGCTTCTTGACTCCCGTTGAACTCTGGGAGACATTTGACTGCATCGAGTAGCTCGTCGCACCTAGCTCCGTTTATAATATCAGCGTCTTTGTAGACCTTAATTTGTGGCACCGACAGATAAGAGTCTTTTAAGCTGGCTGTTAACCGTTGTAACTGTCTTTCAAAGTCTTGTTTCAGGATAATCTCCCTGTTTGCGGTCTCTTGTGCCTGCGTCACAAGTGCACTCTGCACTGCGGCATCTATCATCGCGCAAGCGTCCTATCGTACTTTGTAACTTGTAGCGCGCTAAAATTCACTAAACCAAAATAAATACTGTCATCAGTGTATTCGTGCTCATTTAGTTTACACAAAATTCTATGCGACACCGTACACGCACACAGAAAAACTTTTCGTACGAGGCAACACACTATTCTTCTTATGCTTACTTTCGACGATAACTTTTTTAAGTTATCGACTCAAGTTATACTGTATTTTTCTTCGAGTTTATTAATGTCTTCTCTTCTCTCAAATCACTTACATGATGCTCAATGTTAGTGCCTAAGTCGGTGCGACCAATGTCCCACGCAGCTATCGAGAACAACGAAAGTGCTACGCAGCTGTCGAAGATTTGCGGGTGCTTTTGATTTGTTATACGTCAACCGTCAACGCGTTTAGTTGTTTGAGTCAAGTCACTTGGTTTTTTTTTGTTTTTGTTTTTTTTTGTTTAAATATCACTCGCACGGAACTCTGTGAGTTTTTTTGTTGGGCGCCAATTATACTTTTGATCCCGAATGAGTTAACTAAAACTTTATATTCTTGACTATTCACGGGCGATTTATTCAAAATTTAGTTTCAGACTAAAAACTAAACAATAA
The DNA here is from genome assembly GCA_018904105.1 of Zaprionus tsacasi. NCBI lineage: Eukaryota > Metazoa > Arthropoda > Insecta > Diptera > Drosophilidae > Zaprionus > Zaprionus tsacasi. Next base: position 279,763 of record JAEIFR010000156.1, read on the forward strand.
AGTAGCTCTAGAGGAAGTCTTCAGCCGCCATCTGCGCTGTCGGCGTCACCGCTGCTTTTACTCAGAATGCTGACCGCGCGCCTTGTTCGCGGTGTTACGTTTCATCCTGTTGCAAGACTGAGGACATCAGAAAAAATATTTGGAACTCAGTGACGAGGGAGAGCAGGAAAGGAACTGATCAGTAGAAAGAATGCGATGAATTCTTTAACAGATCAGCTCACGCACAATTACGAAGAATATCGTACACTGTGTAGAGACGTAAAAAGATTTACTAAATATGACAAGAGAGCACTACTTAACAGATTTACAAATGACGCAGAACAAGCAGACGGTGTGAACAATATGCGCTCGCTATTTTAGCAAATAACACCAATCTATCAAGTAATCTCTTATCCACTGACGAAGCACACCTCCGGAGATGGCGACAACTCTTCATGGAGATCAGCCACAAAATGATAACAGCAAAGAGCTAAAAAAATTAACGAACGTCTTTAAGAGAAAATCGAGCGTACCATCCGCGTTGAAAAGTATGCTTCAGGCCAAACAGGCGGACCCCGCTGATCATGCTGTTCATCAACTTCAAGAAGGCGTTCGACCCAGTAGACAGAGCGGCAATATGGCGAGCACTCGCATGGAAAGGAGTACCAGTCAACTTCATCAGTATCATTAAGTCGATGTATGATGGTTGGCATCATTATTTTTGGTATTAATGCACAATGGAAAACCAAGTGCAACCCGGATGAATACTGGCATAGGATGTCCGGAGAGGATGTACTGGAGAGGATGTCCCCTATCGCCGCTGCTAATTAACATCGTGGTAGATGAGGTATTGAGAGTGTGTAAGTCTAATCGTGGAACCAGAGCAAAGCTGATGACCTCGCAAGACTAGCTAGGAAAGTCGGACTCGAAATAAACGCTACTAAGACTGAAGCGAAGCGACTCAACCACTCCAGCCAAGGAAACAGCACCATATATGGGAACTCAATTGAATATGTTACCAGCTTTCTATACCCTGGCACCATCATCTCCAACTATTGTGGAGTGGATGAAGACGTTTTGAGCCGACTTGCGAAGGCACGATCTGCACTCGATAGACTCTACCACAACTGGGGGAGCAAGCAACTAAGAATAAGAACAAAGCTCTGTATATATAACGCAAGTGTAAACAGAGAATTCTGCACCAATTAATCCAGTACATATGGCTGGGTTTTTCGAAATTGCTCACAAAGAGACGCGTTAAAAAGTAAGCGTCGTTACATCGACGTCGTTGGTTCATAGGTATTGTTTTATTGGTTCGATAAAGAATTAATATGGAGGATATATTTATATTGCATTTAGCCTGTTTGCTTAGGCTTTAATTCAAGACATTGCTTAATATATTAATAATTATAATTACCGATTTGCAGTTAAAGTGAGCGAGACATCATACATTTGATATAAAAATGATCTGTCCATATTTGTGGGATTAATTCTGAAACATATAGCTTAAATACTGGATTGAACAACTTTATGCGGAAGTGATTCTTTGCAAATGCAACTGATCAATTACTTTCATATAAGAAAAGGTTAGGAACACCTTATGAGCATTTTATGCAGGAAGAATTTTGCAAAGACAAGTTCATTATCCTGCAACAAACCACCCACACCTAACCCCCTGCGAGTTTTCTCTTAGGATAGAGCATCAGATTATAGCTGTGCAGTATTGCGCTTAATGTGTTCCCAAGATCTGAAAATGAACTTTTATAGAACACGAAATAAATTATTATTTTTATTTTTAATAACAAGTATACATTTTTGATTTTTGATTTTCGACTTAGTATAGGAGATATACCCCTGATTACTCCAATTCCAATCATTGGGCAAACCGAATTGATCAGTGTAACATGACGTTGCAATCTGCGAAGCAGCTGTGTTCATTTGGAGCGTCGATAGACATGTATCGATGAACACAGCTGCCCTGGTACGAAAACATCGGCAGGCGGAACAAGCAGTGCGAGCCAAGGGTGACCTTGGATCAGCACCATCTGGTGGCGAGCGGAGGAACCTTCTCCGTTAACAGTTAGATCGGTCGCCGACCCAAGGCTCCCGTTTTGAGCAAGCGCCGTTTGAGCCGTCGGCAGATGCCCGAATGCCAATTAGTATGACCGCCAACATCTTTTCCAAGGGCGCAAAGAACAGTTTGTTCGAGGCGACCCACCAGTGCAGTAAAGCTGCTAGAAGGAAAATTTCAAGTGTGTGATTTTGTGGTTAATATATTTTTATTGTAAAATAATTGGAAATATTTGTGTGTGTGCAGCAAACTTCTACCCGCATCTGGACCGAAGATTGGACTAGCAAAACAAAATCGTCAACATACCTGCCCTGGTGAGTCTGTTCCGGTGGGGATCCGTCATGGTGATTTTGTCCCTGACCTGCCAGCGCTCATCAAACGCAATCATCTGGCCTGGCCGCGTATCATTTAAACTGACTGCGGCAACTTCCCCAGCGCTAGCAACCGACACATCCAACGCCAACAGCGCCTGCGCTAGCCGGCAACACCATCAGCCGCTAGTAGGCCAAATGCGGCAAAGAAGCTGCAAATATAAAAATGTCCGGCGTCTATCCGCATCCCTTTGGCCACAGTTCTGGGATGCTGCTCTTTCTTTCCAGCACTTCTGGATGAAAGCGCGGTGGCGGCATCGGCGCGCGGAAATCTGGGCATGCGCTGCCCTTTGGAATTGCTCCGCGGACGAATTGCGCGTCTTCAGTGGGCCTGCTGGGCGCGTCCATTTCCTGTGCTCGCTCTTTCGACCCTCCGACAGACGCAGGTGTGGCGTTTAGCGGCCTAATAGCATCGTTGAGCAGCTTCATCATCATTCACCATTTGGCTCTGGCGCATCTCATCCTTCAGGGATTGTGCTTCTTTCGACCCGTAGAATTTTCGGTATATATTTGCCGCTTGTGCAACCGCTACGTACACTGCCGACCTAATCACACTGCCCAAAATTTCCTTCCAGTACGCCTATATAAATGACATCAGTTTGAAGATTTTCCTGAAATCCTTTTACCACAAAGGATGTCAGCTCCAGCAAATTTGTCGTAGTTGAACGACGTTTAATAAATCCGTGTTGAAAAGGTGAAATAACGGATCTGCATAAATGTTGCAAGTGAGGAGTTATAACATTCTCGAAAAATTTAGGTATGGCCGACAATTTAGAGATACCTCTATAATTGCTTGCTTCAGACTTGCTGCCCTTCTTCAATAAGGGGATAATAAAAGATTCCTTCCAAATGGAAGGAAAGAGTGAAGTTTCTAAGGACAGCGAAAAGGCAAAGGCTTACTTAAGGAGTTGGCACAGAACCGAAGTATACAAGCGGGAACACCGTCAGGGCCTGGTGAAAATACTAGCTTAACTAAGTGAAGATCCTTGACAAGGGAGCTTTCGTTTAGAAAGGGGGAGAAGATACCATTCGAACTTGGAATGTTGTATGGGTAAAAGTGAGAAGTATGTGTAGAAGGTGAATAAGTCGTTTGAAAAAACTTTGCAAACAGATCGGCCATGGTTTGGTCGGTATTTGCATTAGCATTTTCAAACGTTAGGTTAGTAGGAAAAGCGGAAGACTTACGCTTCGTGTTAACAAAACTATAAAACTGTTTGGGGTTCTGAATGAACTGAACCTTACAACGAGCTAAATAGTTTTTATAACATTTCGCGTTTAAGACTGTAAAGTCTGACCGCGCGCTTAAGTAGCGTGAAAAGGCTAAGGGCAAGTTACTACATTTAAATTTTTTGTAAAGGCTTGACTTTAAATTTTTTAACCGTGACAACTCTCTTGTAAACCATGGCGGCTTACTCGAGGATGATGAATAAAAGCACGGAACGCAAATATCAAAGAATGAATAGATAGTTTTGTAAAAAATATTGGTCGCTACTGATATATCAGTAGACACATACAATTCCGACCAATCAAATTGGGAAATTAAAGAGTTTAATAAATTAAAATCTGCTTTCCTAAAGCAGCGTACGCGTTTACACAATTTTTCAGGTTTATCCATACAAGCCCCAAAATCAAAAGACACTTCCAGAGTAGGATGATAAGGATCTTGTGGGAAAGAAAGTGGTTGAGTCTTGACTAAATTCACTCTAGATGGATCGGAGACAAAGCATAAGTCTAACGATCTGTTACTACAGTTTAAGATATGATTGACCTGCGACAATGACATATCATACAGACCGTCAAAAGGTCGTGGTGCCGTGAGGGCAGCAGAGAATTTGAATCAACACTTGTTGTCCAATTACAATCAGGGATATTAAAGTCCCCAAGAACTGAAAGGTGATCTCTGTCTGATAACAGATTAAATATAGTCTTTATTGCAGACAAATGTTGCAAATAGACAGATACATCCGATGACGGCGGAATATAGGAACAGGTTATATAATGCGAAAAACCGGGAAAGTGTAATTTTACACAGAGGAATTCAATACCAAGTTGAATCTCCGGCAGTAAAGGTTCCGAATTGATAGTGGAATCGACTGCAATAAGGACTCCACCACCACGACGGTCAGGTCGATCACACCTGTAGGTTGTGAACTTGCTTGGAAAGACTTCGGAGTTTAGGATATCCGGTTTTAACCAAGTCTCAGTAAACACATCAATTTGAGAAGAAAAAGAAAGACTGTTAATATATAAAGTTGAAAGTTTAGTACATAGACCTCTAACATTTTGATATGAAAGAGTTAAGGAGCATGTTAGTTTTTTTTTGTTTAATGTTGTTTTAGTTTGGGCTGAGACTAGAGACGGCAAAGGAAGATTAATCGGTGGGCGATTTTTCTTCTTCTTTGTTTCGAACTCTTTGACCATTACATGCTCCGGCCAAAATTGAGACGAGCATATAATGCCCAGGAGTTCGTTTGGGACACTTATTTTGAAGGATGATATGTCCCTCTCACAAGAAAACTTAAATTTTTCCACTTTAATATCCAAAGAATGAATTTTTCCTTGAATATAGGCTGTTACATCATTTGATGTGAGGTCAGGGGCAAGCCTGGAAACAAAAATTTGTTTCCTTTGTGGAACACCTAGAATCTTTTTAGGCGCCTCAGGTATAATTCCAGAGCATAGGTTCTCTTCTGGTAAACCAGAACTTGAACACGCCTTCGGTAAGACTATTAACTATGGCACGGGCAACGATACCACAGCGGACTTGTCGGAAATTATGGGCGTCACAGGTTGCACACACTCAATGACATTATCGGGAAGCGAAACCGATTGAGCCGAAGACCTCGTTACTATTGGGGGATTGGTAAGCGAAATTAACGGCTGGGTCACTGGCGTGCTTGGCTGGTCAATTAGAGGGAGATGGGTGGCGCTAACTAAAGCCTTTTGATATCGTGTGGATTTCTTACGCTTTGGTGATTCATTCAATAACTTAAGGTTATTGAAAGACGAATCAAGCGCAGAGAACTGGTCGGAAAGTTTACAAAAACTTCCAAACAGTTCCCTAAATCCAGTCTTCGTTTGACGCATAAACGAACACATTTCGTTCTCCACCTCCCTACACACATCACAGCAATAACGCAACCCAGTGCGCTTGGCTACGGCGTCAGCCGTCGGGCCAGTATATCCAGCACACTTCGCGTGTACTTCGTTGTCACATAGCCAACACGAGATGCTTGCCTGGGCGGCAGTCACCTGCTTAAGGCAGGATTTCTTAAAACAAATTAAAACGTCCATTATAGGGAACACCTACTGTAAAAACACAATCAGCCAAAAAGAAAACAAAACCAAAACAAGAAAAGGGATGAGCGCAAGAGAGAGAAATTAAACGCGCGTAAAGGGCAGAGAGCAGAGAGAGCAGAAAAAAAGAACAAGTGCTAGAGCGGCAAAGCGTGAGAGCAGCTTAGGCACGCTCAAAGAATTAGGCAAGAGGTAAGGAGAGACAAAAATTAGCGGTGACAAACAACACTAACAATTACGTCGCTTACCGAAAAGAGAATAAATAGAACGAAATGCACCAAACTATGCAGAACCGATGCACAAAACAGAAAACAAAAATAAAATCTAAAATTAGCAAACTCAGATTAGTTTGACTAATTTACAGAAGCATGCACACGCGTCGTGAACGGGCTAAAGTTAAACTTCGAGTTTAAAGTTAAATAAAGAGAAAACACGGGTTGTTTTTAATAAAAAAAAGCCGAAAAATCGAAGCGAAACACGTCCGTTCACTAGGAAAATGAAAACGCAATTATACTAAAGAATCAATAAGGCATCGACACGCTGTTACTTTTGATGGTCATAACCAATTGCAGAAGCCAGATCCTGCTGATTCACGATTGCCAAACAAATCTATTTGCAACTTGATGCCATCTCCTGCTCAATTTTACGTACGCAACACTCTGACTACGGTCACCGCTTTAGCCATTATAAGAGGTAGCCGGCAATGTTATCGTCACCACACATAAACTTTCTCAAGAAGTCTGTGGACAGCCTTCGTCTTAGAAGGAGAGGAGTTAACGCTTTCACCCAGCAGCAAAGAGAGGCCAATGCAAGCCCTGAAGCTTTCACTATAAGAGTCAAGCTTTTGGCTTGGGATCAAAGGCGAGCTTAAGAAAGAAGGGCAGAGCGAATTGGATCATCGAACGCGTCGGTCGTCGCCACGCAGACATTGATTATTATTCAATAAACTTACAAGCTCAAATATAATCTAAATATAATTCGTAGGCCATAGCCACGACATCCATAAAAACACAAATCTATTAACTTACATGCCCTGCCCTGCCTTAACGTGCCCATCTCCTGTTCAGTAACATGGATGGGACGCTTGTCACTGTAAGTAAAATGGAGCCGTGCTATGAAGGCTTCACAGTTTAAGGGAGTGTTAAATGACGTCAGCCGGGCCCCATATCTTACTTCTAATGATTATGACTGCCTGATAATGACGGGAGCTACCATTGTATCTTTCGAAAATCTTGTAAGTGCATGAGCGGCCTGTATCCACGATACGTAAGCTTCTTGACTCCCGTTGAACTCTGGGAGACATTTGACTGCATCGAGTAGCTCGTCGCACCTAGCTCCGTTTAAAATATCAGCGTCTTTGTAGACCTTAATTTGTGGCACCGACAGATAAGAGTCTTTTAAGCTGGCTGTTAACCGTTGTAACTGTCTTTCAAAGTCTTGTTTCAGGATAATCTCCCTGTTTGCGGTCTCTTGTGCCTGCGTCACAAGTGCACTCTGCACTGCGGCATCTATCATCGCGCAAGCGTCCTATCGTACTTTGTAACTTGTAGCGCGCTAAAATTCACTAAACCAAAATAAATACTGTCATCAGTGTATTCGTGCTCATTTAGTTTACACAAAATTCTATGCGACACCGTACACGCACACAGAAAAACTTTTCGTACGAGGCAACACACTATTCTTCTTATGCTTACTTTCGACGATAACTTTTTTAAGTTATCGACTCAAGTTATACTGTATTTTTCTTCGAGTTTATTAATGTCTTCTCTTCTCTCAAATCACTTACATGATGCTCAATGTTAGTGCCTAAGTCGGTGCGACCAATGTCCCACGCAGCTATCGAGAACAACGAAAGTGCTACGCAGCTGTCGAAGATTTGTGGGTGCTTTTGATTTGTTATACGTGAACCGTCAACGCGTTTAGTTGTTTGAGTCAAGTCACTTGGTTTTTTTTTTTGTTTTTGTTTTTTTTTGTTTAAATATCACTCGCACGGAACTCTGTGAGTTTTTTTGTTGGGCGCCAATTATACTTTTGATCCCGAATGAGTTAACTAAAACTTTATATTCTTGACTATTCACGGGCGATTTATTCAAAATTTAGTTTCAGACTAAAAACTAAACAATAAAGTAGCTCTAGAGGAAGTCTTCAGCCGCCATCTGCGCTGTCGGCGTCACCGCTGCTTTTACTCAGAATGCTGACCGCGCGCCTTGTTCGCGGTGTTACGTTTCATCCTGTTGCAAGACTGAGGACATCAGAAAAAATATTTGGAACACAGTGACGAGGGAGAGCAGGAAAGGAACTGATCAGTAGAAAGAATGCGATGAATTCTTTAACAGATCAGCTCACGCACAATTACGAAGAATATCGTACACTGTGTAGAGACGTAAAAAGATTTACTAAATATGACAAGAGAGCACTACTTAACAGATTTACAAATGACGCAGAACAAGCAGACGGTGTGAACAATATGCGCTCGCTATTTTAGCAAATAACACCAATCTATCAAGTAATCTCTTATCCACTGACGAAGCACACCTCCGGAGATGGCGACAACTCTTCATGGAGATCAGCCACAAAATGATAACAGCAAAGAGCTAAAAAATTAACGAACGTCTTTAAGAGAAAATCGAGCGTACCATCCGCGATGAAAAGTATGCTTCAGGCCAAACAGGCGGACCCCGCTGATCATGCTGTTCATCAACTTCAAGAAGGCGTTCGACCCAGTAGACAGAGCGGCAATATGGCGAGCACTCGCATGGAAAGGAGTACCAGTCAACTTCATCAGTATCATTAAGTCGATGTATGATGGTTGGCATCATTATTTTTGGTATTAATGCACAATGGAAAACCAAGTGCAACCCGGATGAATACTGGCATAGGATGTCCGGAGAGGATGTATTGGAGAGGATGTCCCCTATCGCCGCTGCTAATTAACATCGTGGTAGATGAGGTATTGAGAGTGTGTAAGTCTAATCGTGGAACCAGAGTAAAGCTGATGACCTCGCAAGACTAGCTAGGAAAGTCGGACTCGAAATAAACGCTACTAAGACTGAAGCGAAGCGACTCAACCACTCCAGCCAAGGAAACAGCACCATATATGGGAACTCAATTGAATATGTTACCAGCTTTCTATACCCTGGCACCATCATCTCCAACTATTGTGGAGTGGATGAAGACGTTTTGAGCCGACTTGCGAAGGCACGATCTGCACTCGATAGACTCTACCACAACTGGGGGAGCAAGCAACTAAGAATAAGAACAAAGCTCTGTATATATAACGCAAGTGTAAACAGAGAATTCTGCACCAATTAATCCAGTACATATGGCTGGGTTTTCGAAATTGCTCACAAAGAGACGCGTTAAAAAGTAAGCGTCGTTACATCGACGTCGTTGGTTCATAGGTATTGTTTTATTGGTTCGATAAAGAATTAATATGGAGGATATATTTATATTGCATTTAGCCTGTTTGCTTAGGCTTTAATTCAAGACATTGCTTAATATATTAATAATTATAATTACCGATTTGCAGTTAAAGTGAGCGAGACATCATACATTTGATATAAAAATGATCTGTCCATATTTGTGGGATTAATTCTGAAACATATAGCTTAAATACTGGATTGAACAACTTTATGCGGAAGTGATTCTTTGCAAATGCAACTGATCAATTACTTTCATATAAGAAAAGGTTAGGAACACCTTATGAGCATTTTGTGCAGGAAGAATTTTGCAAAGACAAGTTCATTATCCTGCAACAAACCACCCACACCTAACCCCCTGCGAGTTTTCTCTTAGGATAGAGCATCAGATTATAGCTGTGCAGTATTGCGCTTAATGTGTTCCCAAGATCTGAAAATGAACTTTTATAGAACACGAAATAAATTATTATTTTTATTTTTAATAACAAGTATACATTTTTGATTTTTGATTTTCGACTTAGTATAGGAGATATACCCCTGATTACTCCAATTCCAATCATTGGGCAAACCGAATTGATCAGTGTAACATGACGTTGCAATCTGCGAAGCAGCTGTGTTCATTTGGAGCGTCGATAGACATGTATCGATGAACACAGCTGCCCTGGTACGAAAACATCGGCAGGCGGAACAAGCAGTGCGAGCCAAGGGTGACCTTGGATCAGCACCATCTGGTGGCGAGCGGAGGAACCTTCTCCGTTAACAGTTAGATCGGTCGCCGACCCAAGGCTCCCGTTTTGAGCAAGCGCCGTTTGAGCCGTCGGCAGATGCCCGAATGCCAATTAGTATGACCGCCAACATCTTTTCCAAGGGCGCAAAGAACAGTTTGTTCGAGGCGACCCACCAGTGCAGTAAAGCTGCTAGAAGGAAAATTTCAAGTGTGTGATTTTGTGGTTAATATATTATTATTGTAAAATAATTGGAAATATTTGTGTGTGTGCAGCAAACTTCTACCCGCATCTGGACCGAAGATTGGACTAGCAAAACAAAATCGTCAACATACCTGCCCTGGTGAGTCTGTTCCGGTGGGGATCCGTCATGGTGATTTTGTCCCTGACCTGCCAGCGCTCATCAAACGCAATCATCTGGCCTGGCCGCGTATCATTTAAACTGACTGCGGCAACTTCCCCAGCGCTAGCAACCGACACATCCAACGCCAACAGCGCCTGCGCTAGCCGGCAACACCATCAGCCGCTAGTAGGCCAAATGCGGCAAAGAAGCTGCAAATATAAAAATGTCCGGCGTCTATCCGCATCCCTTTGGCCACAGTTCTGGGATGCTGCTCTTTCTTTCCAGCACTTCTGGATGAAAGCGCGGTGGCGGCATCGGCGCGCGGAAATCTGGGCATGCGCTGCCCTTTGGAATTGCTCCGCGGACGAATTGCGCGTCTTCAGTGGGCCTGCTGGGCGCGTCCATTTCCTGTGCTCGCTCTTTCGACCCTCCGACAGACGCAGGTGTGGCGTTTAGCGGCCTAATAGCATCGTTGAGCAGCTTCATCATCATTCACCATTTGGCTCTGGCGCATCTCATCCTTCAGGGATTGTGCTTCTTTCGACCCGTAGAATTTTCGGTATATATTTGCCGCTTGTGCAACCGCTACGTACACTGCCGACCTAATCACACTGCCCAAAATTTCCTTCCAGTACGCCTATATAAATGACATCAGTTTGAAGATTTTCCTGAAATCCTTTTACCACAAAGGATGTCAGCTCCAGCAAATTTGTCGTAGTTGAACGACGTTTAATAAATCCGTGTTGAAAAGGTGAAATAACGGATCTGCATAAATGTTGCAAGTGAGGAGTTATAACATTCTCGAAAAATTTAGGTATGGCCGACAATTTAGAGATACCTCTTTAATTGCTTGCTTCAGACTTGCTGCCCTTCTTCAATAAGGGGATAATAAAAGATTCCTTCCAAATGGAAGGAAAGAGTGAAGTTTCTAAGGACAGCGAAAATAGTTTGAGCAAAGGCTTACTTAAGGAGTTGGCACAGAACCGAAGTATACAAGCGGGAACACCGTCAGGGCCTGGTGAAAATACTAGCTTAACTAAGTGAAGATCCTTGACAAGGGAGCTTTCGTTTAGAAAGGGGGAGAAGATACCATTCGAACTTGGAATGTTGTATGGGTAAAAGTGAGAAGTATGTGTAGAAGGTGAATAAGTCGTTTGAAAAAACTTTGCAAACAGATCGGCCATGGTTTGGTCGGTATTTGCATTAGCATTTTCAAACGTTAGGTTAGTAGGAAAAGCGGAAGACTTACGCTTCGTGTTAACAAAACTATAAAACTGTTTGGGGTTCTGAATGAACTGAACCTTACAACGAGCTAAATAGTTTTTATAACATTTCGCGTTTAAGACTGTGAAGTCTGACCGCGCGCTTAAGTAGCGTGAAAAGGCTAAGGGCAAGTTACTACATTTAAATTTTTTGTAAAGGCTTGACTTTAAATTTTTTAACCGTGACAACTCTCTTTTAAACCATGGCGGCTTACTCGAGGATGATGAATAAAAGCACGGAACGCAAATATCAAAGAATGAATAGATAGTTTTGTAAAAAATATTGGTCGCTACTGATATATCAGTAGACACATACAATTCCGACCAATCAAATTGGGAAATTAAAGAGTTTAATAAATTAAAATCTGCTTTCCTAAAGCAGCGTACGCGTTTACACAATTTTTCAGGTTTATCCATACAAGCCCCAAAATCAAAAGACACTTCCAGAGTAGGATGATAAGGATCTTGTGGGAAAGAAAGTGGTTGAGTCTTGACTAAATTCACTCTAGATGGATCGGAGACAAAGCATAAGTCTAACGATCTGTTACTACAGTTTAAGATATGATTGACCTGCGACAATGACATATCATACAGACCGTCAAAAGGTCGTGGTGCCGTGAGGGCAGCAGAGAATTTGAATCAACACTTGTTGTCCAATTACAATCAGGGATATTAAAGTCCCCAAGAACTGAAAGGTGATCTCTGTCTGATAACAGATTAAATATAGTCTTTATTGCAGACAAATGTTGCAAATAGACAGATACATCCGATGACGGCGGAATATAGGAACAGGTTATATAATGCGAAAAACCGGGAAAGTGTAATTTTACACAGAGGAATTCAATACCAAGTTGAATCTCCGGCAGTAAAGGTTCCGAATTGATAGTGGAATCGACTGCAATAAGGACTCCACCACCACGACGGTCAGGTCGATCACACCTGTAGGTTGTGAACTTGCTTGGAAAGACTTCGGAGTTTAGGATATCCGGTTTTAACCAAGTCTCAGTAAACACATCAATTTGAGAAGAAAAAGAAAGACTGTTAATATATAAAGTTGAAAGTTTAGTACATAGACCTCTAACATTTTGATATGAAAGAGTTAAGGAGCATGTTAGTTTTTTTTGTTTAATGTTGTTTTAGTTTGGGCTGAGACTAGAGACGGCAAAGGAAGATTAATCGGTGGGCGATTTTTCTTCTTCTTTGTTTCGAACTCTTTGACCATTACATGCTCCGGCCAAAATTGAGACGAGCATATAATGCCCAGGAGTTCGTTTGGGACACTTATTTTGAAGGATGATATGTCCCTTTCATAAGAAAACTTAAATTTTTCCACTTTAATATCCAAAGAATGAATTTTTCCTTGAATATAGGCTGTTACATCATTTGATGTGAGGTCAGGGACAAGCCTGGAAACAAAAATTTGTTTCCTTTGTGGAACACCTAGAATCTTTTTAGGCGCCTCAGGTATAATTCCAGAGCATAGGTTCTCTTCTGGTAAACCAGAACTTGAACACGCCTTCGGTAAGACTATTAACTGTGGCACGGGCAACGATACCACAGCGGACTTGTCGGAAATTATGGGCGTCACAGGTTGCACACACTCAATGACATTATCGGGCAGCGAAACCGATTGAGCCGAAGACCTCATTACTATTGGGGGATTGGTAAGCGAAATTAACGGCTGGGTCACTGGCGTTCTTGGCTGGTCAATTAGAGGGAGATGGGTGGCGCTAACTAAAGCCTTTTGATATCGTGTGGATTTCTTACGCTTTGGTGATTCATTCAATAACTTAAGGTTATTGAAAGACGAATCAAGCGCAGAGAACTGGTCGGAAAGTTTACAAAAACTTCCAAACAGTTCCCTAAATCCAGTCTTCGTTTGACGCATAAACGAACACATTTCGTTCTCCACCTCCCTACACACATCACAGCAATAACGCAACCCAGTGCGCTTGGCTACGGCGTCAGCCGTCGGGCCAGTATATCCAGCACACTTCGCGTGTACTACGTTGTCACATAGCCAACACGAGATGCTTGCCTGGGCGGCAGTCACCTGCTTAAGGCAGGATTTCTTAAAACAAATTAAAACGTCCATTATAGGGAACACCTACTGTAAAAACAAGAAAAGGGATGAGCGCAAGAGAGAGAAATTAAACGCGCGTAAAGGGCAGAGAGCAGAGAGAGCAGAGAAAAAGAACAAGTGCTAGAGCGGCAAAGCGTGAGAGCAGCTTAGGCACGCTCAAAGAATTAGGCAAGAGGTAAGGAGAGACAAAAATTAGCGGTGACAAACAACACTAACAATTACGTCGCTTACCGAAAAGAGAATAAATAGAACGAAATGCACCAAACTATGCAGAACCGATGCACAAAACAGAAAACAAAAATAAAATCTAAAATTAGCAAACTCAGATTAGTTTGACTAATTTACAGAAGCATGCACACGCGTCGTGAACGGGCTAAAGTTAAACTTCGAGTTTAAAGTTAAATAAAGAGAAAACACGGGTTGTTTTTAATAAAAAAAAGCCGAAAAATCGAAGCGAAACACGTCCGTTCACTAGGAAAATGAAAACGCAATTATACTAAAGAATCAATAAGGCATCGACACGCTGTTACTTTTGATGGTCATAACCAATTGCAGAAGCCAGATCCTGCTGATTCACGATTGCCAAACAAATCTATTTGCAACTTGATGCCATCTCCTGCTCAATTTTACGTACGCAACACTCTGACTACGGTCACCGCTTTAGCCATTATAAGAGGTAGCCGGCAATGTTATCGTCACCACACATAAACTTTCTCAAGAAGTCTGTGGACAGCCTTCGTCTTAGAAGGAGAGGAGTTAACGCTTTCACCCAGCAGCAAAGAGAGGCCAATGCAAGCCCTGAAGCTTTCACTATAAGAGTCAAGCTTTTGGCTTGGGATCAAAGGCGAGCTTAAGAAAGAAGGGCAGAGCGAATTGGATCATCGAACGCGTCGGTCGTCGCCACGCAGACATTGATTATTATTCAATAAACTTACAAGCTCAAATATAATCTAAATATAATTCGTAGGCCATAGCCACGACATCCATAAAAACACAAATCTATTAACTTACATGCCCTGCCCTGCCTTAACGTGCCCATCTCCTGTTCAGTAACATGGATGGGACGCTTGTCACTGTAAGTAAAATGGAGCCGTGCTATGAAGGCTTCAAAGTTTAAGGGAGTGTTAAATGACGTCAGCCGGGCCCCATATCTTACTTCTAATGATTATGACTGCCTGATAATGACGGGAGCTACCATTGTATCTTTCGAAAATCTTGTAAGTGCATGAGCGGCCTGTATCCACGATACGTAAGCTTCTTGACTCCCGTTGAACTCTGGGAGACATTTGACTGCATCGAGTAGCTCGTCGCACCTAGCTCCGTTTAAAAAATCAGCGTCTTTGTAGACCTTAATTTGTGGCACCGACAGATAAGAGTCTTTTAAGCTGGCTGTTAACCGTTGTAACTGTCTTTCAAAGTCTTGTTTCAGGATAATCTCCCTGTTTGCGGTCTCTTGTGCCTGCGTCACAAGTGCACTCTGCACTGCGGCATCTATCATCGCGCGAATCTGGGTTACGTCCATGTCTGTTTTGCTACGCGCAAGCGTCCTATCGTACTTTGTAACTTGTAGCGCGCTAAAATTCACTAAACCAAAATAAATACTGTCATCAGTGTATTCGTGCTCATTTAGTTTACACAAAATTCTATGCGACACCGTACACGCACACAGAAAAACTTTTCGTACGAGGCAACACACTATTCTTCTTATGCTTACTTTCGACGATAACTTTTTTAAGTTATCGACTCAAGTTATACTGTATTTTTCTTCGAGTTTATTAATGTCTTCTCTTCTCTCAAATCACTTACATGATACTCAATGTTAGTGCCTAAGTCGGTGCGACCAATGTCCCACGCAGCTATCGAGAACAACGAAAGTGCTACGCAGCTGTCGAAGATTTGTGGGTGCTTTTGATTTGTTATACGTGAACCGTCAACGCGTTTAGTTGTTTGAGTCAAGTCACTTGGTTTTTTTTTTGTTTTTGTTTTTTTTTGTTTAAATATCACTCGCACGGAACTCTGTGAGTTTTTTTGTTGGGCGCCAATTATACTTTTGATCCCGAATGAGTTAACTAAAACTTTATATTCTTGACTATTCACGGGCGATTTATTCAAAATTTAGTTTCAGACTAAAAACTAAACAATAAAGTAGCTCTAGAGGAAGTCTTCAGCCGCCATCTGCTCTGTCGGCGTCACCGCTGCTTTTACTCAGAATGCTGACCGCGCGCCTTGTTCGCGGTGTTACGTTTCATCCTGTTGCAAGACTGAGGACATCAGAAAAAATATTTGGAACACAGTGACGAGGGAGAGCAGGAAAGGAACTGATCAGTAGAAAGAATGCGATGAATTCTTTAACAGATCAGCTCACGCACAATTACGAAGAATATCGTACACTGTGTAGAGACGTAAAAAGATTTACTAAATATGACAAGAGAGCACTACTTAACAGATTTACAAATGACGCAGAACAAGCAGACGGTGTGAACAATATGCGCTCGCTATTTTAGCAAATAACACCAATCTATCAAGTAATCTCTTATCCACTGACGAAGCACACCTCCGGAGATGGCGACAACTCTTCATGGAGATCAGCCACAAAATGATAACAGCAAAGAGCTAAAAAATTAACGAACGTCTTTAAGAGAAAATCGAGCGTACCATCCGCGATGAAAAGTATGCTTCAGGCCAAACAGGCGGACCCCGCTGATCATGCTGTTCATCAACTTCAAGAAGGCGTTCGACCCAGTAGACAGAGCGGCAATATGGCGAGCACTCGCATGGAAAGGAGTACCAGTCAACTTCATCAGTATCATTAAGTCGATGTATGATGGTTGGCATCATTATTTTTGGTATTAATGCACAATGGAAAACCAAGTGCAACCCGGATGAATACTGGCATAGGATGTCCGGAGAGGATGTACTGGAGAGGATGTCCCCTATCGCCGCTGCTAATTAACATCGTGGTAGATGAGGTATTGAGAGTGTGTAAGTCTAATCGTGGAACCAGAGTAAAGCTGATGACCTCGCAAGACTAGCTAGGAAAGTCGGACTCGAAATAAACGCTACTAAGACTGAAGCGAAGCGACTCAACCACTCCAGCCAAGGAAACATCAACATATATGGGAACTCAATTGAATATGTTACCAGCTTTCTATACCCTGGCACCATCATCTCCAACTATTGTGGAGTGGATGAAGACGTTTTGAGCCGACTTGCGAAGGCACGATCTGCACTCGATAGACTCTACCACAACTGGGGGAGCAAGCAACTAAGAATAAGAACAAAGCTCTGTATATATAACGCAAGTGTAAACAGAGAATTCTGCACCAATTAATCCAGTACATATGGCTGGGTTTTTCGAAATTGCTCACAAAGAGACGCGTTAAAAAGTAAGCGTCGTTACATCGACGTCGATGGTTCATAGGTATTGTTTTATTGGTTCGATAAAGAATTAATATGGAGGATATATTTATATTGCATTTAGCCTGTTTGCTTAGGCTTTAATTCAAGACATTGCTTAATATATTAATAATTATAATTACTGATTTGCAGTTAAAGTGAGCGAGACATCATACATTTGATATAAAAATGATCTGTCCATATTTGTGGGATTAATTCTGAAACATATAGCTTAAATACTGGATTGAACAACTTTATGCGGAAGTGATTCTTTGCAAATGCAACTGATCAATTACTTTCATATAAGAAAAGGTTAGGAACACCTTATGAGCATTTTGTGCAGGAAGAATTTTGCAAAGACAAGTTCATTATCCTGCAACAAACCACCCACACCTAACCCCCTGCGAGTTTTCTCTTAGGATAGAGCATCAGATTATAGCTGTGCAGTATTGCGCTTAATGTGTTCCCAAGATCTGAAAATGAACTTTTATAGAACACGAAATAAATTATTATTTTTATTTTTAATAACAAGTATACATTTTTTATTTTTGATTTTCGACTTAGTATAGGAGATATAGCCCCTGATTACTCCAATTCCAATCATTGGGCAAACCGAATTGATCAGTGTAACATGACGTTGCAATCTGCGAAGCAGCTGTGTTCATTTGGAGCGTCGATAGACATGTATCGATGAACACAGCTGCCCTGGTACGAAAACATCGGCAGGCGGAACAAGCAGTGCGAGCCAAGGGTTACCTTGGATCAGCACCATCTGGTGGCGAGCGGAGGAACCTTCTCCGTTAACAGTTAGATCGGTCGCCGACCCAAGGCTCCCGTTTTGAGCAAGCGCCGTTTGAGCCGTCGGCAGATGCCCGAATGCCAATTAGTATGACCGCCAACATCTTTTCCAAGGGCGCAAAGAACAGTTTGTTCGAGGCGACCCACCAGTGCAGTAAAGCTGCTAGAAGGAAAATTTCAAGTGTGTGATTTTGTGGTTAATATATTTTTATTGTAAAATAATTGGAAATATTTGTGTGTGTGCAGCAAACTTCTACCCGCATCTGGACCGAAGATTGGACTAGCAAAACAAAATCGTCAACATACCTGCCCTGGTGAGTCTGTTCCGGTGGGGATCCGTCATGGTGATTTTGTCCCTGACCTGCCAGCGCTCATCAAACGCAATCATCTGGCCTGGCCGCGTATCATTTAAACTGACTGCGGCAACTTCCCCAGCGCTAGCAACCGACACATCCAACGCCAACAGCGCCTGCGCTAGCCGGCAACACCATCAGCCGCTAGTAGGCCAAATGCGGCAAAGAAGCTGCAAATATAAAAATGTCCGGCGTCTATCCGCATCCCTTTGGCCACAGTTCTGGGATGCTGCTCTTTCTTTCCAGCACTTC
This sequence comes from Zaprionus tsacasi, assembly GCA_018904105.1. Taxonomy (NCBI): domain Eukaryota; kingdom Metazoa; phylum Arthropoda; class Insecta; order Diptera; family Drosophilidae; genus Zaprionus; species Zaprionus tsacasi. Next base: position 298,112 of record JAEIFR010000156.1, read on the forward strand.
TGGATGAAAGCGCGGTGGCGGCATCGGCGCGCGGAAATCTGGGCATGCGCTGCCCTTTGGAATTGCTCCGCGGACGAATTGCGCGTCTTCAGTGGGCCTGCTGGGCGCGTCCATTTCCTGTGCTCGCTCTTTCGACCCTCCGACAGACGCAGGTGTGGCGTTTAGCGGCCTAATAGCATCGTTGAGCAGCTTCATCATCATTCACCATTTGGCTCTGGCGCATCTCATCCTTCAGGGATTGTGCTTCTTTCGACCCGTAGAATTTTCGGTATATATTTGCCGCTTGTGCAACCGCTACGTACACTGCTGACCTAATCACACTGCCCAAAATTTCCTTCCAGTACGCCTATATAAATGACATCAGTTTGAAGATTTTCCTGAAATCCTTTTACCACAAAGGATGTCAGCTCCAGCAAATTTGTCGTAGTTGAACGACGTTTAATAAATCCGTGTTGAAAAGGTGAAATAACGGATCTGCATAAATGTTGCAAGTGAGGAGTTATAACATTCTCGAAAAATTTAGGTATGGCCGACAATTTAGAGATACCTCTTTAATTGCTTGCTTCAGACTTGCTGCCCTTCTTCAATAAGGGGATAATAAAAGATTCCTTCCAAATGGAAGGAAAGAGTGAAGTTTCTAAGGACAGCGAAAATAGTTTGAGCAAAGGCTTACTTAAGGAGTTGGCACAGAACCGAAGTATACAAGCGGGAACACCGTCAGGGCCTGGTGAAAATACTGGCTTAACTAAGTGAAGATCCTTGACAAGGGAGCTTTCGTTTAGAAAGGGGGAGAAGATACCATTCGAACTTGGAATGTTGTATGGGTAAAAGTGAGAAGTGTATGTGTAAGTGTATGTATGTGTAGAAGGTGAATAAGTCGTTTGAAAAAACTTTGCAAACAGATCGGCCATGGTTTGGTCGGTATTTGCATTAGCATTTTCAAACGTTAGGTTAGTAGGAAAAGCGGAAGACTTACGCTTCGTGTTAACAAAACTATAAAACTGTTTGGGGTTCTGAATGAACTGAACCTTACAACGAGCTAAATAGTTTTTATAACATTTCGCGTTTAAGACTGTGAAGTCTGACCGCGCGCTTAAGTAGCGTGAAAAGGCTAAATTTTTTGTAAAGGCTTGACTTTAAATTTTTTAACCGTGACAACTCTCTTGTAAACCATGGCGGCTTACTCGAGGATGATGAATAAAAGCACGGAACGCAAATATCAAAGAATGAATAGATAGTTTTGTAAAAAATATTGGTCGCTACTGATATATCAGTAGCCACATACAATTCCGACCAATCAAATTGGGAAATTAAAGAGTTTAATAAATTAAAATCTGCTTTCCTAAAGCAGCGTACGCGTTTACACAATTTTTCAGGTTTATCCATACTGTCTGATAACAGATTAAATATAGTCTTTATTGCAGACAAATGTTGCAAATAGACAGATACATCCGATGACGGCGGAATATAGGAACAGGTTATATAATGCGAAAAACCGGGAAAGTGTAATTTTACACAGAGGAATTCAATACCAAGTTGAATCTCCGGCAGTAAAGGTTCCGAATTGATAGTGGAATCGACTGCAATGAGGACTCCACCACCACGACGGTCAGGTCGATCACACCTGTAGGTTGTGAACTTGCTTGGAAAGACTTCGGAGTTTAGGATATCCGGTTTTAACCAAGTCTCAGTAAACACAACAATTTGAGGAGAAAAAGAAAGACTGTTAATATATAAAGTTGAAAGTTTAGTACATAGACCTCTAACATTTTGATATGAAAGAGTTAAGGAGCATGTTAGTTTTTTTTGTTTAATGTTGTTTTAGTTTGGGCTGAGACTAGAGACGGCAAAGGAAGATTAATCGGTGGGCGATTTTTCTTCTTCTTTGTTTCGAACTCTTTGACCATTACATGCTCCGGCCAAAATTGAGACGAGCATATAATGCCCAGGAGTTCGTTTGGGACACTTATTTTGAAGGATGATATGTCCCTCTCATAAGAAAACTTAAATTTTTCCACTTTAATATCCAAAGAATGAATTTTTCCTTGAATATAGGCTGTTACATCATTTGATGTGAGGTCAGGGGCAAGCCTGGAAACAAAAATTTGTTTCCTTTGTGGAACACCTAGAATCTTTTTAGGCGCCTCAGGTATAATTCCAGAGCATAGGTTCTCTTCTGGTAAACCAGAACTTGAACACGCCTTCGGTAAGACTATTAACTATGGCACGGGCAACGATACCACAGCGGACTTGTCGGAAATTATGGGCGTCACAGGTTGCACACACTCAATGACATTATCGGGAAGCGAAACCGATTGAGCCGAAGACCTCGTTACTATTGGGGGATTGGTAAGCGAAATTAACGGCTGGGTCACTGGCGTTCTTGGCTGGTCAATTAGAGGGAGATGGGTGGCGCTAACTAAAGCCTTTTGATATCGTGTGGATTTCTTACGCTTTGGTGATTCATTCAATAACTTAAGGTTATTGAAAGACGAATCAAGCGCAGAGAACTGGTCGGAAAGTTTACAAAAACTTCCAAACAGTTCCCTAAATCCAGTCTTCGTTTGACGCATAAACGAACACATTTCGTTCTCCACCTCCCTACACACATCACAGCAATAACGCAACCCAGTGCGCTTGGCTACGGCGTCAGCCGTCGGGCCAGTATATCCAGCACACTTCGCGTGTACTACGTTGTCACATAGCCAACACGAGATGCTTGCCTGGGCGGCAGTCACCTGCTTAAGGCAGGATTTCTTAAAACAAATTAAAACGTCCATTATAGGGAACACCTACTGTAAAAACAAGAAAAGGGATGAGCGCAAGAGAGAGAAATTAAACGCGCGTAAAAGGCAGAGAGCAGAGAGAGCAGAGAAAAAGAACAAGTGCTAGAGCGGCAAAGCGTGAGAGCAGCTTAGGCACGCTCAAAGAATTAGGAGAGGTAAGGAGAGACAAAAATTAGCGGTGACAAACAACACTAACAATTACGTCGCTTACCGAAAAGAGAATAAATAGAACGAAATGCACCAAACTATGCAGAACCGATGCACAAAACAGAAAACAAAAATAGAATCTAAAATAGCAAACTCAGATTAGTTTGACTAATTTACAGAAGCATGCACACGCGTCGTGAACGGGCTAAAGTTAAACTTCGAGTTTAAAGTTAAATAAAGAGAAAACACGGGTTGTTTTTAATAAAAAAAGCCGAAAAATCGAAGCGAAACACGTCCGTTCACTAGGAAAATGAAAACGCAATTATACTAAAGAATCAATAAGGCATCGACACGCTGTTACTTTTGATGGTCATAACCAATTGCAGAAGCCAGATCCTGCTGATTCACGATTGCCAAACAAATCTATTTGCAACTTGATGCCATCTCCTGCTCAATTTTACGTACGCAACACTCTGACTACGGTCACCGCTTTAGCCATTATAAGAGGTAGCCGGCAATGTTATCGTCACCACACATAAACTTTCTCAAGAAGTCTGTGGACAGCCTTCGTCTTAGAAGGAGAGGAGTTAACGCTTTCACCCAGCAGCAAAGAGAGGCCAATGCAAGCCCTGAAGCTTTCACTATAAGAGTCAAGCTTTTGGCTTGGGATCAAAGGCGAGCTTAAGAAAGAAGGGCAGAGCGAATTGGATCATCGAACGCGTCGGTCGTCGCCACGCAGACATTGATTATTATTCAATAAACTTACAAGCTCAAATATAATCTAAATATAATTCGTAGGCCATAGCCACGACATCCATAAAAACACAAATCTATTAACTTACATGCCCTGCCCTGCCTTAACGTGCCCATCTCCTGTTCAGTAACATGGATGGGACGCTTGTCACTGTAAGTAAAATGGAGCCGTGCTATGAAGGCTTCAAAGTTTAAGGGAGTGTTAAATGACGTCAGCCGGGCCCCATATCTTACTTCTAATGATTATGACTGCCTGATAATGACGGGAGCTACCATTGTATCTTTCGAAAATCTTGTAAGTGCATGAGCGGCCTGTATCCACGATACGTAAGCTTCTTGACTCCCGTTGAACTCTGGGAGACATTTGACTGCATCGAGTAGCTCGTCGCACCTAGCTCCGTTTAAAAAATCAGCGTCTTTGTAGACCTTAATTTGTGGCACCGACAGATAAGAGTCTTTTAAGCTGGCTGTTAACCGTTGTAACTGTCTTTCAAAGTCTTGTTTCAGGATAATCTCCCTGTTTGCGGTCTCTTGTGCCTGCGTCACAAGTGCACTCTGCACTGCGGCATCTATCATCGCGCGAATCTGGGTTACGTCCATGTCTGTTTTGCTACGCGCAAGCGTCCTATCGTACTTTGTAACTTGTAGCGCGCTAAAATTCACTAAACCAAAATAAATACTGTCATCAGTGTATTCGTGCTCATTTAGTTTACACAAAATTCTATGCGACACCGTACACGCACACAGAAAAACTTTTCGTACGAGGCAACACACTATTCTTCTTATGCTTACTTTCGACGATAACTTTTTTAAGTTATCGACTCAAGTTATACTGTATTTTTCTTCGAGTTTATTAATGTCTTCTCTTCTCTCAAATCACTTACATGATACTCAATGTTAGTGCCTAAGTCGGTGCGACCAATGTCCCACGCAGCTATCGAGAACAACGAAAGTGCTACGCAGCTGTCGAAGATTTGTGGGTGCTTTTGATTTGTTATACGTGAACCGTCAACGCGTTTAGTTGTTTGAGTCAAGTCACTTGGTTTTTTTTTGTTTTTGTTTTTTTTTGTTTAAATATCACTCGCACGGAACTCTGTGAGTTTTTTTGTTGGGCGCCAATTATACTTTTGATCCCGAATGAGTTAACTAAAACTTTATATTCTTGACTATTCACGGGCGATTTATTCAAAATTTAGTTTCAGACTAAAAACTAAACAATAAAGTAGCTCTAGAGGAAGTCTTCAGCCGCCATCTGCTCTGTCGGCGTCACCGCTGCTTTTACTCAGAATGCTGACCGCGCGCCTTGTTCGCGGTGTTACGTTTCATCCTGTTGCAAGACTGAGGACATCAGAAAAAATATTTGGAACACAGTGACGAGGGAGAGCAGGAAAGGAACTGATCAGTAGAAAGAATGCGATGAATTCTTTAACAGATCAGCTCACGCACAATTACGAAGAATATCGTACACTGTGTAGAGACGTAAAAAGATTTACTAAATATGACAAGAGAGCACTACTTAACAGATTTACAAATGACGCAGAACAAGCAGACGGTGTGAACAATATGCGCTCGCTATTTTAGCAAATAACACCAATCTATCAAGTAATCTCTTATCCACTGACGAAGCACACCTCCGGAGATGGCGACAACTCTTCATGGAGATCAGCCACAAAATGATAACAGCAAAGAGCTAAAAAATTAACGAACGTCTTTAAGAGAAAATCGAGCGTACCATCCGCGATGAAAAGTATGCTTCAGGCCAAACAGGCGGACCCCGCTGATCATGCTGTTCATCAACTTCAAGAAGGCGTTCGACCCAGTAGACAGAGCGGCAATATGGCGAGCACTCGCATGGAAAGGAGTACCAGTCAACTTCATCAGTATCATTAAGTCGATGTATGATGGTTGGCATCATTATTTTTGGTATTAATGCACAATGGAAAACCAAGTGCAACCCGGATGAATACTGGCATAGGATGTCCGGAGAGGATGTACTGGAGAGGATGTCCCCTATCGCCGCTGCTAATTAACATCGTGGTAGATGAGGTATTGAGAGTGTGTAAGTCTAATCGTGGAACCAGAGTAAAGCTGATGACCTCGCAAGACTAGCTAGGAAAGTCGGACTCGAAATAAACGCTACTAAGACTGAAGCGAAGCGACTCAACCACTCCAGCCAAGGAAACATCAACATATATGGGAACTCAATTGAATATGTTACCAGCTTTCTATACCCTGGCACCATCATCTCCAACTATTGTGGAGTGGATGAAGACGTTTTGAGCCGACTTGCGAAGGCACGATCTGCACTCGATAGACTCTACCACAACTGGGGGAGCAAGCAACTAAGAATAAGAACAAAGCTCTGTATATATAACGCAAGTGTAAACAGAGAATTCTGCACCAATTAATCCAGTACATATGGCTGGGTTTTTCGAAATTGCTCACAAAGAGACGCGTTAAAAAGTAAGCGTCGTTACATCGACGTCGTTGGTTCATAGGTATTGTTTTATTGGTTCGATAAAGAATTAATATGGAGGATATATTTATATTGCATTTAGCCTGTTTGCTTAGGCTTTAATTCAAGACATTGCTTAATATATTAATAATTATAATTACTGATTTGCAGTTAAAGTGAGCGAGACATCATACATTTGATATAAAAATGATCTGTCCATATTTGTGGGATTAATTCTGAAACATATAGCTTAAATACTGGATTGAACAACTTTATGCGGAAGTGATTCTTTGCAAATGCAACTGATCAATTACTTTCATATAAGAAAAGGTTAGGAACACCTTATGAGCATTTTGTGCAGGAAGAATTTTGCAAAGACAAGTTCATTATCCTGCAACAAACCACCCACACCTAACCCCCTGCGAGTTTTCTCTTAGGATAGAGCATCAGATTATAGCTGTGCAGTATTGCGCTTAATGTGTTCCCAAGATCTGAAAATGAACTTTTATAGAACACGAAATAAATTATTATTTTTATTTTTAATAACAAGTATACATTTTTGATTTTTGATTTTCGACTTAGTATAGGAGATATAGCCCCTGATTACTCCAATTCCAATCATTGGGCAAACCGAATTGATCAGTGTAACATGACGTTGCAATCTGCGAAGCAGCTGTGTTCATTTGGAGCGTCGATAGACATGTATCGATGAACACAGCTGCCCTGGTACGAAAACATCGGCAGGCAGAACAAGCAGTGCGAGCCAAGGGTTACCTTGGATCAGCACCATCTGGTGGCGAGCGGAGGAACCTTCTCCGTTAACAGTTAGATCGGTCGCCGACCCAAGGCTCCCGTTTTGAGCAAGCGCCGTTTGAGCCGTCGGCAGATGCCCGAATGCCAATTAGTATGACCGCCAACATCTTTTCCAAGGGCGCAAAGAACAGTTTGTTCGAGGCGACCCACCAGTGCAGTAAAGCTGCTAGAAGGAAAATTTCAAGTGTGTGATTTTGTGGTTAATATATTTTTATTGTAAAATAATTGGAAATATTTGTGTGTGTGCAGCAAACTTCTACCCGCATCTGGACCGAAGATTGGACTAGCAAAACAAAATCGTCAACATACCTGCCCTGGTGAGTCTGTTCCGGTGGGGATCCGTCATGGTGATTTTGTCCCTGACCTGCCAGCGCTCATCAAACGCAATCATCTGGCCTGGCCGCGTATCATTTAAACTGACTGCGGCAACTTCCCCAGCGCTAGCAACCGACACATCCAACGCCAACAGCGCCTGCGCTAGCCGGCAACACCATCAGCCGCTAGTAGGCCAAATGCGGCAAAGAAGCTGCAAATATAAAAATGTCCGGCGTCTATCCGCATCCCTTTGGCCACAGTTCTGGGATGCTGCTCTTTCTTTCCAGCACTTCTGGATGAAAGCGCGGTGGCGGCATCGGCGCGCGGAAATCTGGGCATGCGCTGCCCTTTGGAATTGCTCCGCGGACGAATTGCGCGTCTTCAGTGGGCCTGCTGGGCGCGTCCATTTCCTGTGCTCGCTCTTTCGACCCTCCGACAGACGCAGGTGTGGCGTTTAGCGGCCTAATAGCATCGTTGAGCAGCTTCATCATCATTCACCATTTGGCTCTGGCGCATCTCATCCTTCAGGGATTGTGCTTCTTTCGACCCGTAGAATTTTCGGTATATATTTGCCGCTTGTGCAACCGCTACGTACACTGCCGACCTAATCACACTGCCCAAAATTTCCTTCCAGTACGCCTATATAAATGACATCAGTTTGAAAATTTTCCTGAAATCCTTTTACCACAAAGGATGTCAGCTCCAGCAAATTTGTCGTAGTTGAACGACGTTTAATAAATCCGTGTTGAAAAGGTGAAATAACGGATCTGCATAAATGTTGCAAGTGAGGAGTTATAACATTCTCGAAAAATTTAGGTATGGCCGACAATTTAGAGATACCTCTATAATTGCTTGCTTCAGACTTGCTGCCCTTCTTCAATAAGGGGATAATAAAAGATTCCTTCCAAATGGAAGGAAAGAGTGAAGTTTCTAAGGACAGCGAAAATAGTTTGAGCAAAGGCTTACTTAAGGAGTTGGCACAGAACCGAAGTATACAAGCGGGAACACCGTCAGGGCCTGGTGAAAATACTGGCTTAACTAAGTGAAGATCCTTGACAAGGGAGCTTTCGTTTAGAAAGGGGGAGAAGATACCATTCGAACTTGGAATGTTGTATGGGTAAAAGTGAGAAGTGTATGTGTAAGTGTATGTATGTGTAGAAGGTGAATAAGTCGTTTGAAAAAACTTTGCAAACAGATCGGCCATGGTTTGGTCGGTATTTGCATTAGCATTTTCAAACGTTAGGTTAGTAGGAAAAGCGGAAGACTTACGCTTCGTGTTAACAAAACTATAAAACTGTTTGGGGTTCTGAATGAACTGAACCTTACAACGAGCTAAATAGTTTTTATAACATTTCGCGTTTAAGACTGTGAAGTCTGACCGCGCGCTTAAGTAGCGTGAAAAGGCTAAATTTTTTGTAAAGGCTTGACTTTAAATTTTTTAACCGTGACAACTCTCTTGTAAACCATGGCGGCTTACTCGAGGATGATGAATAAAAGCACGGAACGCAAATATCAAAGAATGAATAGATAGTTTTGTAAAAAATATTGGTCGCTACTGATATATCAGTAGACACATACAATTCCGACCAATCAAATTGGGAAATTAAAGAGTTTAATAAATTAAAATCTGCTTTCCTAAAGCAGCGTACGCGTTTACACAATTTTTCAGGTTTATCCATACTGTCTGATAACAGATTAAATATAGTCTTTATTGCAGACAAATGTTGCAAATAGACAGATACATCCGATGACGGCGGAATATAGGAACAGGTTATATAATGCGAAAAACCGGGAAAGTGTAATTTTACACAGAGGAATTCAATACCAAGTTGAATCTCCGGCAGTAAAGGTTCCGAATTGATAGTGGAATCGACTGCAATGAGGACTCCACCACCACGACGGTCAGGTCGATCACACCTGTAGGTTGTGAACTTGCTTGGAAAGACTTCGGAGTTTAGGATATCCGGTTTTAACCAAGTCTCAGTAAACACAACAATTTGAGGAGAAAAAGAAAGACTGTTAATATATAAAGTTGAAAGTTTAGTACATAGACCTCTAACATTTTGATATGAAAGAGTTAAGGAGCATGTTAGTTTTTTTTGTTTAATGTTGTTTTAGTTTGGGCTGAGACTAGAGACGGCAAAGGAAGATTAATCGGTGGGCGATTTTTCTTCTTCTTTGTTTCGAACTCTTTGACCATTACATGCTCCGGCCAAAATTGAGACGAGCATATAATGCCCAGGAGTTCGTTTGGGACACTTATTTTGAAGGATGATATGTCCCTCTCATAAGAAAACTTAAATTTTTCCACTTTAATATCCAAAGAATGAATTTTTCCTTGAATATAGGCTGTTACATCATTTGATGTGAGGTCAGGGGCAAGCCTGGAAACAAAAATTTGTTTCCTTTGTGGAACACCTAGAATCTTTTAGGCGCCTCATGTATAATTCCAGAGCATAGGTTCTCTTCTGGTAAACCAGAACTTGAACACGCCTTCGGTAAGACTATTAACTGTGGCACGGGCAACGATACCACAGCGGACTTGTCGGAAATTATGGGCGTCACAGGTTGCACACACTCAATGACATTATCGGGAAGCGAAACCGATTGAGCCGAAGACCTCGTTACTATTGGGGGATTGGTAAGCGAAATTAACGGCTGGGTCACTGGCGTTCTTGGCTGGTCAATTAGAGGGAGATGGGTGGCGCTAACTAAAGCCTTTTGATATCGTGTGGATTTCTTACGCTTTGGTGATTCATTCAATAACTTAAGGTTATTGAAAGACGAATCAAGCGCAGAGAACTGGTCGGAAAGTTTACAAAAACTTCCAAACAGTTCCCTAAATCCAGTCTTCGTTTGACGCATAAACGAACACATTTCGTTCTCCACCTCCCTACACACATCACAGCAATAACGCAACCCAGTGCGCTTGGCTACGGCGTCAGCCGTCGGGCCAGTATATCCAGCACACTTCGCGTGTACTACGTTGTCACATAGCCAACACGAGATGCTTGCCTGGGCGGCAGTCACCTGCTTAAGGCAGGATTTCTTAAAACAAATTAAAACGTCCATTATAGGGAACACCTACTGTAAAAACAAGAAAAGGGATGAGCGCAAGAGAGAGAAATTAAACGCGCGTAAAAGGCAGAGAGCAGAGAGAGCAGAGAAAAAGAACAAGTGCTAGAGCGGCAAAGCGTGAGAGCAGCTTAGGCACGCTCAAAGAATTAGGAGAGGTAAGGAGAGACAAAAATTAGCGGTGACAAACAACACTAACAATTACGTCGCTTACCGAAAAGAGAATAAATAGAACGAAATGCACCAAACTATGCAGAACCGATGCACAAAACAGAAAACAAAAATAGAATCTAAAATTAGCAAACTCAGATTAGTTTGACTAATTTACAGAAGCATGCACACGCGTCGTGAACGGGCTAAAGTTAAACTTCGAGTTTAAAGTTAAATAAAGAGAAAACACGGGTTGTTTTTAATAAAAAAAAGCCGAAAAATCGAAGCGAAACACGTCCGTTCACTAGGAAAATGAAAACGCAATTATACTAAAGAATCAATAAGGCATCGACACGCTGTTACTTTTGATGGTCATAACCAATTGCAGAAGCCAGATCCTGCTGATTCACGATTGCCAAACAAATCTATTTGCAACTTGATGCCATCTCCTGCTCAATTTTACGTACGCAACACTCTGACTACGGTCACCGCTTTAGCCATTATAAGAGGTAGCCGGCAATGTTATCGTCACCACACATAAACTTTCTCAAGAAGTCTGTGGACAGCCTTCGTCTTAGAAGGAGAGGAGTTAACGCTTTCACCCAGCAGCAAAAGAGAGGCCAATGCAAGCCCTGAAGCTTTCACTATAAGAGTCAAGCTTTTGGCTTGGGATCAAAGGCGAGCTTAAGAAAGAAGGGCAGAGCGAATTGGATCATCGAACGCGTCGGTCGTCGCCACGCAGACATTGATTATTATTCAATAAACTTACAAGCTCAAATATAATCTAAATATAATTCGTAGGCCATAGCCACGACATCCATAAAAACACAAATCTATTAACTTACATGCCCTGCCCTGCCTTAACGTGCCCATCTCCTGTTCAGTAACATGGATGGGACGCTTGTCACTGTAAGTAAAATGGAGCCGTGCTATGAAGGCTTCAAAGTTTAAGGGAGTGTTAAATGACGTCAGCCGGGCCCCATATCTTACTTCTAATGATTATGACTGCCTGATAATGACGGGAGCTACCATTGTATCTTTCGAAAATCTTGTAAGTGCATGAGCGGCCTGTATCCACGATACGTAAGCTTCTTGACTCCCGTTGAACTCTGGGAGACATTTGACTGCATCGAGTAGCTCGTCGCACCTAGCTCCGTTTAAAATATCAGCGTCTTTGTAGACCTTAATTTGTGGCACCGACAGATAAGAGTCTTTTAAGCTGGCTGTTAACCGTTGTAACTGTCTTTCAAAGTCTTGTTTCAGGATAATCTCCCTGTTTGCGGTCTCTTGTGCCTGCGTCACAAGTGCACTCTGCACTGCGGCATCTATCATCGCGCGAATCTGGGTTACGTCCATGTCTGTTTTGCTACGCGCAAGCGTCCTATCGTACTTTGTAACTTGTAGCGCGCTAAAATTCACTAAACCAAAATAAATACTGTCATCAGTGTATTCGTGCTCATTTAGTTTACACAAAATTCTATGCGACACCGTACACGCACACAGAAAAACTTTTCGTACGAGGCAACACACTATTCTTCTTATGCTTACTTTCGACGATAACTTTTTTAAGTTATCGACTCAAGTTATACTGTATTTTTCTTCGAGTTTATTAATGTCTTCTCTTCTCTCAAATCACTTACATGATGCTCAATGTTAGTGCCTAAGTCGGTGCGACCAATGTCCCATGTCGAGAACAACGAAAGTGCTACGCAGCTGTCGAAGATTTGCGGGTGCTTTTGATTTGTTATACGTCAACCGTCAACGCGTTTAGTTGTTTGAGTCAAGTCACTTGGTTTTTTTTTTGTTTTTGTTTTTTTTTGTTTAAATATCACTCGCACGGAACTCTGTGAGTTTTTTTGTTGGGCGCCAATTATACTTTTGATCCCGAATGAGTTAACTAAAACTTTATATTCTTGACTATTCACGGGCGATTTATTCAAAATTTAGTTTCAGACTAAAAACTAAACAATAAAGTAGCTCTAGAGGAAGTCTTCAGCCGCCATCTGCTCTGTCGGCGTCACCGCTGCTTTTACTCAGAATGCTGACCGCGCGCCTTGTTCGCGGTGTTACGTTTCATCCTGTTGCAAGACTGAGGACATCAGAAAAAATATTTGGAACACAGTGACGAGGGAGAGCAGGAAAGGAACTGATCAGTAGAAAGAATGCGATGAATTCTTTAACAGATCAGCTCACGCACAATTACGAAGAATATCGTACACTGTGTAGAGACGTAAAAAGATTTACTAAATATGACAAGAGAGCACTACTTAACAGATTTACAAATGACGCAGAACAAGCAGACGGTGTGAACAATATGCGCTCGCTATTTTAGCAAATAACACCAATCTATCAAGTAATCTCTTATCCACTGACGAAGCACACCTCCGGAGATGGCGACAACTCTTCATGGAGATCAGCCACAAAATGATAACAGCAAAGAGCTAAAAAATTAACGAACGTCTTTAAGAGAAAATCGAGCGTACCATCCGCGATGAAAAGTATGCTTCAGGCCAAACAGGCGGACTCCGCTGATCATGCTGTTCATCAACTTCAAGAAGGCGTTCGACCCAGTAGACAGAGCGGCAATATGGCGAGCACTCGCATGGAAAGGAGTACCAGTCAACTTCATCAGTATCATTAAGTCGATGTATGATGGTTGGCATCATTATTTTTGGTATTAATGCACAATGGAAAACCAAGTGCAACCCGGATGAATACTGGCATAGGATGTCCGGAGAGGATGTACTGGAGAGGATGTCCCCTATCGCCGCTGCTAATTAACATCGTGGTAGATGAGGTATTGAGAGTGTGTAAGTCTAATCGTGGAACCAGAGTAAAGCTGATGACCTCGCAAGACTAGCTAGGAAAGTCGGACTCGAAATAAACGCTACTAAGACTGAAGCGAAGCGACTCAACCACTCCAGCCAAGGAAACAGCACCATATATGGGAACTCAATTGAATATGTTACCAGCTTTCTATACCCTGGCACCATCATCTCCAACTATTGTGGAGTGGATGAAGACGTTTTGAGCCGACTTGCGAAGGCACGATCTGCACTCGATAGACTCTACCACAACTGGGGGAGCAAGCAACTAAGAATAAGAACAAAGCTCTGTATATATAACGCAAGTGTAAACAGAGAATTCTGCACCAATTAATCCAGTACATATGGCTGGGTTTTTCGAAATTGCTCACAAAGAGACGCGTTAAAAAGTAAGCGTCGTTACATCGACGTCGTTGGTTCATAGGTATTGTTTTATTGGTTCGATAAAGAATTAATATGGAGGATATATTTATATTGCATTTAGCCTGTTTGCTTAGGCTTTAATTCAAGACATTGCTTAATATATTAATAATTATAATTACCGATTTGCAGTTAAAGTGAGCGAGACATCATACATTTGATATAAAAATGATCTGTCCATATTTGTGGGATTAATTCTGAAACATATAGCTTAAATACTGGATTGAACAACTTTATGCGGAAGTGATTCTTTGCAAATGCAACTGATCAATTACTTTCATATAAGAAAAGGTTAGGAACACCTTATGAGCATTTTGTGCAGGAAGAATTTTGCAAAGACAAGTTCATTATCCTGCAACAAACCACCCACACCTAACCCCCTGCGAGTTTTCTCTTAGGATAGAGCATCAGATTATAGCTGTGCAGTATTGCGCTTAATGTGTTCCCAAGATCTGAAAATGAACTTTTATAGAACACGAAATAAATTATTATTTTTATTTTTAATAACAAGTATACATTTTTGATTTTTGATTTTCGACTTAGTATAGGAGATATAGCCCCTGATTACTCCAATTCCAATCATTGGGCAAACCGAATTGATCAGTGTAACATGACGTTGCAATCTGCGAAGCAGCTGTGTTCATTTGGAGCGTCGATAGACATGTATCGATGAACACAGCTGCCCTGGTACGAAAACATCGGCAGGCGGAACAAGCAGTGCGAGCCAAGGGTGACCTTGGATCAGCACCATCTGGTGGCGAGCGGAGGAACCTTCTCCGTTAACAGTTAGATCGGTCGCCGACCCAAGGCTCCCGTTTTGAGCAAGCGCCGTTTGAGCCGTCGGCAGATGCCCGAATGCCAATTAGTATGACCGCCAACATCTTTTCCAAGGGCGCAAAGAACAGTTTGTTCGAGGCGACCCACCAGTGCAGTAAAGCTGCAAGAAGGAAAATTTCAAGTGTGTGATTTTGTGGTTAATATATTATTATTGTAAAATAATTGGAAATATTTGTGTGTGTGCAGCAAACTTCTACCCGCATCTGGACCGAAGATTGGACTAGCAAAACAAAATCGTCAACATACCTGCCCTGGTGAGTCTGTTCCGGTGGGGATCCGTCATGGTGATTTTGTCCCTGACCTGCCAGCGCTCATCAAACGCAATCATCTGGCCTGGCCGCGTATCATTTAAACTGACTGCGGCAACTTCCCCAGCGCTAGCAACCGACACATCCAACGCCAACAGCGCCTGCGCTAGCCGGCAACACCATCAGCCGCTAGTAGGCCAAATGCGGCAAAGAAGCTGCAAATATAAAAATGTCCGGCGTCTATCCGCATCCCTTTGGCCACAGTTCTGGGATGCTGCTCTTTCTTTCCAGCACTTCTGGATGAAAGCGCGGTGGCGGCATCGGCGCGCGGAAATCTGGGCATGCGCTGCCCTTTGGAATTGCTCCGCGGACGAATTGCGCGTCTTCAGTGGGCCTGCTGGGCGCGTCCATTTCCTGTGCTCGCTCTTTCGACCCTCCGACAGACGCAGGTGTGGCGTTTAGCGGCCTAATAGCATCGTTGAGCAGCTTCATCATCATTCACCATTTGGCTCTGGCGCATCTCATCCTTCAGGGATTGTGCTTCTTTCGACCCGTAGAATTTTCGGTATATATTTGCCGCTTGTGCAACCGCTACGTACACTGCCGACCTAATCACACTGCCCAAAATTTCCTTCCAGTACGCCTGGCTGCTGTTCAATGCCGTCTTTGCCGTCGACTGGATCGTTATCCATTTGACTTCGGATTTTGTCGATCCTGCTGTGTGTCCATAAGAGTCCCTTGATTTCCATCGACATCTGCGGACCGACTGCACCCTCTCCATAGGTGGACCATGTTACGCCCCACGCCTCTGGAACTGGCCCCTTCGACCGTAAGTTGTGCCCCTCAACATATTTTTCCTCATTTTTACTTATTATACCCTTGCAGAGGGTATATTAATTTTAGCCAGAAGTTTGCAACGCACATTAGGAGACATCTCCGACCCTATAAAGAATATATATTCTGAATCAGCATCAACAGAGGAGTCGAAAAATCGATGTCCGTCTGTCCGTCCGTCCGTCTGTTGCAACGCAAACCAGTCTCTCAGTTTTTGAGCTATCTTCATGAAACTTGGCACACAAGTTTCTTGTTGCTGCACGCTGTAAATAAGTCAGAACGAGCCAGATCGGACCGATATATCGTATAGCTGTCATAGAAGCTATCGGCCGATTTTTGTTGTTTTTCAAGATATTGCAACAAGATTTGGCAAATCTTATTCTTATTACGAATATGCGGCGAAGAAGCTGCAAACATAAAAATGTCCCATTAGTTATAATCAAAAATAATTGTTAGTAGAATACAAGATTTCAGTGTTAGCGTTCAGTTTTCCCACGTGGGGGTTAGTTATGGCAATGAGGTCCATTATTAGTTAAATAAATGTGTAAATTTATAAAAATTATGTGCTAAGTTACCTTTTTGGGGGAGATGGGGCGGCCTTAGTAGGCCAGTACGCACTCCGCGATTTTGGGTGATGCTCCGAAACTCCTGAAGAGAAATATGAAATCTTCTACGGAGTTGTAGCGGTCCTCGGCGTCAAAGGACACGCCCCACCGCTCGACTCCAGTGTTCGGGGTCGGCTCACGACATTGACATAATCCGTTGTCGCTTGCTCATTTAACAGACCGTCATACTGTGATCCCCGACGTCTATCCGCAACCCTTGGCCACAGTTCTGGGATGCTGCTCCTTCTTTCCGGCACTTCTGGATGAAAGCGCGGTGGCGGCATCGGCACGTGGAAATCTGGGCATGCGCTGCCCTTTGGAATTGCTCCGCGGACGAATTGCGCGTCTTCAATGGGCCTGCTGGGCGCGTCCATTTCCTGTGCTCGCTCGTTCGACCCTCCGACAGACCCAGGTGTGGCGTTTAGCGGCCTAATAGCATCGTTGAGCAGCTTCATCATCATTCACCATTTGGCTCTGGCGCATCTCATCCTTCAGGTATTGTGAGTCCCTTGTTTTCCATCGACATCTGCGGACCGACTGCACCCTCTCCATAGGTGGACCCTGTTACGTCCCACGTGTCTGGCACTGGCCCCTTCGACCGTAAGTTGTGCCCACCAACATCTTTTTCCTCATTTTCACTCATTTTGTATTTTTATTTCGTTGCAGGGTAACGTGCAAACAAAATTTACTTTTAATATATTTTTACTTTAATTTGAAATACTTGTGTGTGTGTGTAAGCAAAAATTTATATGTGTATGTCTTAATATTAATAATTTGTAATTTAAATGTTAATATCTAGGAATTAATATACTAAAATAATATGAATAATCATAAATATGTTAACCTAAAATTATTATTAGAAAAGTTTTGTAAATATAAATAACATTAAACAAAAAAAAATAATTTAATTAAATAAATGCAGAAATATATTTGTGTATAGGGTAATATTTTTTTCCCCGACAAATCAAAATTAGGGAGATGGAACGACTTGTCACCGGTGGACTCTAGAACGACTTTTGCGCTTATGGGCCTTTGGACAAAACAAAACACACTGCCGTTCGTCAACTGGCACTCGTGTTGACAGTTGCCAGTTAAGGACGCGGCTGGTGTTCGATCAACTCTGCTTTCACTGGGTGTGAAGGCGTGAGGCGGTGCAGCGCGTATTGCCCTAGGCACTTACGGGTCACCTGTCCACATAAAGGCACGTTGGCCGGACTAAAGGGACTGGGCACCCTAGCGAAGGCAGGCGATCTACTACTTTACAAAGAAAAAATAACGAAAAAGGTCACATTTACATGCAACACATTTGGATATTGGACACGGCCCAGAGCAAGCCCTCGTCACAGTGTTCTCACCACCATTGGTAGAACATGACTCGCGGCCTGCCTGGCAACATGCCTGAACATCCAGATACCTCTACTTACTGATGTTTCTCAGTCCATAACTCCCTGCGCAAACGTGAATTCAAATTCAACGTGCCGCAGTTTGTTGTAGACTAGGTCACATCAGCCAAGACACTAAACACGGTATTTACCACATAAGACACATCACTAACAAAAACAAGTGGATATGGCTACAGTCGAGCGCTTGACAGTAAGATACGCTTCTCCCAATTTTTAAAATCCGTTACAAACGTGTAACCACACTCATAATTTCAAACATAAATTTTGCATAAATACTTCTACTACATATAGGTTTCTCGCTCACATTCACACAGCGACGCACGTTAAGAGTGACGTCGACGTCGGCGTCAACTACTGAAAGCAGCGCGCAGGCTGCTGTTCGTACATTTGTACTGAAAACGTTGACTTGAATAACTTCTGTGTTATTGGTCCGATCGAATTGTAATTTGGAGAATACAGACCAAAGCAGAACTTTATAAGTTTATTAGTTTGCTTAATAATCACAAATTACCGATTTGCGGGGGCGGTGGGGGTGGCATCAAACATTTAACATAAACTTCATCTGCCTATTATATATGTACATTATATTATGCTGTGGGGATGTTTTTCTACGTCAGGAGTTGGTCCGATATTCTGGATAAAAGAAAAAATGTGTGCTCCAGATTATTTAAATATTTTCCAAAATGTAATGTTGCCATATGCTGAAGAAGAAATGCCTCTTAAGTGGGAGTTCCAGCACGATAATGACCCCAAACATGCGTCAAAACTCGTAAAGAAGTGGTTACAGGATAACAAAATAAATGTAATGGAGTGGCCTGCTCAATCACCGGATTTAAACCCGATTGAGCACTTGTGGGGGTGCTAAAAAAGAGAAAATGCAAAAACAAAAAAGATTTGTGGGAAAAAGTGCAATCCGAATGGTACGGGATTGATCCCTCAATTTGCGCCAATTTAGTAAAATCTATGACTCGTAGGTGTTCCTCAGTCATAAAAAGTAATGGCTGTACCACTAAATATTAGCAAAACCACCAAAACCAGTTTAAAAATTTAGAAAAATCGTCTCTCATTTGTATTTTTGCGTTTTTTTCTATTATTTTTTCCAAGGTCAAAAAATGAAATTAATTTTTTTACGTTAATAGAAAATCAAAAGAAAATATTTGTATTCCTTATTATATAAGTTACCTATATATATGTTTAAAAAAAATAATTAAATAAATCTTAGTTTCTTTTCCTATGAAATATTTCAAGTTAATGGACGAAAACAAGCTTTTTCTATTATTTTTTCCAACACTGTATAAGGAACTTTCTTACCAAATTTGGTGTCTCTAGTTTTTTTAATAGCTGAGATCTGTTCCCTCATACAGACGGACAGACAGACAGACATGTCTCAAACGACTCGGCTAGTGATCCTGAGCAAGAATATATATACTTTGTGGGGTCTGCCACGCCTCCTTATGCCTGTTACATACATTGCACAAAGTTAGTATACCCTTTTTTGACCATTTTCAATGGTCGAAGGGTATAAAAAGGTAAACAAATCAAACAGTAAAAACATATATTGCACATATTTTCACATTTGTTTAGTTTATTTACTGAAACAGCTACTCTACGTGGGACAAACAACACATTTAAATTTTATTATTTGAATTGCAAAAAAGCAAGTGTTGGCTACATCGGCAAAATAGTGCTGTTCAACGAACTTTTTCACTGTCTTACATGTGTGTGTAAACACAGACACATCAAATTCATGGAAAACATATTTATCGATAATCAGTGTTGTTTAATGCAGTTTTGTGCATTTTCTTTCGTTAATAACAATAAAACTACTTAACTTAGCACTTCAGCGTGAACGGATTTGGATTCAGGTGAATTTTTTACATTTTATAGGTCAAATCCCGAATTTTTTACGTCGCGATTAACCTAAAGCCCTGTCACTAGACAATTACCATGGTCTATTATATGATACATATAATTGCAATCCTAATGTATAATATATTCTTTTACAATCTCCGTTGCCGGCTCTCTGAACTGTAACCCAATGGTATTCTCTGAATAATATTATAAAAGTTTTCTTTTCGAAAGTATTCCGATTATTCATTATTCCAAACACTCCAAGCATTCATTACAACAATAAAATTGACGCTACCTTACAAGTTTAAAATTCGTATTTATTATTTAGTGTTCACACTTGATTACTGTGGTGGATGTTTATTATCGGACAACAACACTGTTATACGTCGGTGTTGACATACGCATGTATGTATGTATGTATGAAGTTTAAGTTTTATCATTTATATATTTTACATTATCAAAATATCGCTGTACTATATTATCTTCGTTTTGTATTGTAATATCGTATATAGTAATATTCGAAAATACCTCAGTAGTACCTCACACATATGTACACAAAAAGCATCTTCACTGACAGTGCAAACAAATATATATGTATGTACATACTTATTAAAGTACATATGCACATGTTTAAAACTACATGCTTAAACGTTTGTAAGTTTTGTTTTTAGATTTACTCCACACCACCTTCTATTTAATGGCATTTCATATTGTTTGTTTTTTCGTCACTTACACAACAGTAAAAGTACTTATTTATCTGTATGTTCACACGTATGTGCATACATACGTACGTTTAAATTAATGCTTACGGACGTACATATTCAGAGGTGTTTGTACAAATATGCAATTATAATTATTATTGTGAGTGCGTACATGTTTGTACACATTTAGAAAGCCTTAGCCATGCTCATAAATAAATGCACATATTCTAGGTACATTGTACGCATACATGTATGTACATATATGAACATATGTATGTGAACATGCATTGAAATATGAGTATTTACATATGTATTGTCTAGAAAACTGGCATTTCCAAGAGTCAACTTTTTGAAGTTTTTTTTTTCCAAATTGGTGTTTTTTTGTACTCTTAATACGTAATATAGTGGCGGCGTAAGAAAAAGTTTATTATTTAATGAGTTAAATAAAATACACGCACATATGTAATACTTATGAATGTATATATATGTAAGTTTGCACAATAAATGTTTGTTGTGTATACAATACAAATTTTTGTAAAAAAAAAGCGAAATTTTATAACTATTTTTTTGACAATTTTCAATGGTCGGAAAAAAGGGTATACTAACCTTGTGCAACCGGCATATGTATGCAACAGGAAAAAGAATGCGGTGCAGACTTCATAAAGTATATATGTATATTCTTGCTCAGGATCACTACCCGAGTAGATTGAGCCATGTCCGTCTGCAAACAATAATTTTCGATTATTAGGCAAAGTATTTAACTCCCAACGTTCTGCTTCGGTATACATACATAAAGCTGAATATGAACATATCCTCCAAATGACAATCCAATAACACAAAAGTTATTCAAGTCAACGTTTTCAGTACATATGTATGTTCGGTTAGCAGAAGCCTGCGCGCTGCTTTTTTACACTCCTTACACGCGTGGCTGTGTGTGTGAGAGCCAGTAAGCCATTTACATTAAAATAAATTGTGCAGAATTCTTTGTCTGAAATCACGAGTGTGTTTACATGTTTGGTACGGATGTTAAAAATTGGGAGAAGGGTATTTGTATTGCGGGCGCGCCCGACTTTAGCCTTACCCACTTCATTTTTTTTAATGTTGCCGCTTTTCTAACCGCTCGCGTGGTCACATGCACATTTACTACGTGCTTAATTTGCCCACATTGTCAATTTTGTTATGTTGTGTAAAATAATTATTAAATAATTACCTACCATTTTATACCCTTCGACCATTGAAAATGGTCAAAAAGGGTATACTAACTTTGTGCAATGTATGTAACAGGCATAGGGAGGCGTGGCAGACCCCACAAAATATATATATTATTGGTCAGGATCACTAGCCGAGTCGTTTGAGACATGTCCGTCTGTCTGTCCGTCTGTATGAGGGAACAGATCTCAGCTATTAAAAAAACTAGAGACACCAAATTTGATATGGAAGTTCTTTTATATAATAGGCAGATGAAGTTTATGTTAAATCTTGATGCCACGCCCACCGCCCCAGCAAATCGGTAATTTGTGATTATTAAGCAAACTATTAAACTTATAAAGTTCTGCTTTGGTCTGTATTCTCCAAATTATAATTCGATCGGACCAATAACACAGAAGTTATTCAAGTCAACGTTTTCAGTACAAATGTACGAGCAGCAGCCTGCGCGCTACTTTAGCAGTTGACGTCGACGTCGACGTCACTCTTAACGTGCGTCGCTGTGTGAGTGTGAGCGAGAAAGCTATATGTAGTAGAAGTATTTATGCAAAATTTCTGTTTGAAATTATGAGAGTGGTTACACGTTTGTAACGGATTTTAAAAATTGGGAGAAGGGTATCCTACTGTCGGGCGTTTGACTGTAGCCCTACCCACTTGTTTAAATCTAAAATTTAAGATTCAGCCCACACATAATTTCAAGCAAAATAAAAACATTCTTGTGCACTTCGCAGTGCCAGTGTCACGGACCTAAATTTTACGATTGGTTTTTGTTGATAACTCCTTAAATACCTAATTTTTCTTCCTCCGCCACAGGATTACTGTTCAGAAGGTCAAAACACTTAGATTTACAAACAAAAAAATTGAAAAGTTTTTAGAAGAGGCCGTCTTCTAGACATTTACCGTTATCATTGGGCGAAATGGCTCGTTCCAATTTATGTATAGCCTGCTGCAATAAGAAGAATGTCTACTAAGTTTGATTAAGGTAGCTCTAAAAGTGGGCGTTTTGCAACAGACAGACAGTTGGACAAACAGACGGACGGCTAAAGCCAATGAACTCTCCTGTCGATGCTGATTCTGAATATAAAATATATAGTTAATGGGGCCAACGTCTGTTTAAATTTAAAATACCCTCTTCAAGGGTATACAAATGGTATATAATAAATAATACAAATCTATTAAAATATTATTTATATTTGCTTATTTTATGTGCGCACCATTCTGAAGATGATTGCAAATATTTAAGAATTAAAAAGTTTTAACCTTTTTCTATTTCTTACAATTGTAACGTTCTTGTTAGATCCTATCTCTGATAATATACATATATGAGCTGTCTCTTGTTTAATTAAAAATTAATCATCTCCTATGTTTAAATCGAAAATATCTACGTTGCTATCAACTTTAGCTTTTTATTAGCATTGCCCTTGCTAACATCTGTCTTGCTCTTTTGTATGCTATTCCTATTCTTATTTTAACTTCTCTAGAATAGTCATTCATATTATATATTTGGGTCAATTCTGTCTGTTTTTCCAAAATCTATAAATTCCCTTGGTAGTCTTCCAAATCCAAGTTTGTTGTGTTAAAACAATATGTATGTAAAATATTGAATCCGAACATCCCAATCAGTTTTGTCTGCAAAAATATTCGAGCGAACATTCTCGTTGAATATTCTGTGACTATGCGCAAATATAGTAGAATCCGGTTATAACGACTCCGCTTATAGCGTCAGTCCGGTTATTGCGACGAAACCTTGATGGCTTGGTTGGTCCCCATACAAAGTTATATGAAAGGACCTCCAGTTAGTACGTCTCCGCTTTTAGCGACATACCGCTTATACCGACGAGATTTGTTATAATTCAACCGGATATTGCGACGTGCCAAAAAAAAAAAAAAAAATACAGCAAAATAACAACAAATTTAAGCATAAAACGACTCTGTTAGAAATGTATGTATCTATCAGTGACCGATGTCACAAAAATGTTTACAGCGTGAGTGTGCAGATCATGCCTATATTCCAAGAGATGTCCCGTTATATTTCAGTTTTTTCTGTTTTTTTTTTTTTTTCAATTACACTTAAGGCGTAAATTCGCCAAATGTGAGTTAATGCACTAAATGCGCATAATGAGCTCATTCAGTTTAAGCTCGACAATAGTGCATTAGTTAGGCCCAAAAATGTCTTTAAAACGAAAGTGCTTTTCGTCGAAGAAAAATTTAAATTATTCGGCGCTTTGAAGCCGGTGAGCGCAACGTTACTCTGGCAAAAGAATTCTGCGTGAGCCACACAACAATTGTTTCAAATTATTTGTTTGATTAAAAAATTAATTTGTTTTATGTTAAAACATATTACGAACACGGTATCCATAAAATGAACAAAAAAAAAAAAATTTTCCACCTTTCGGTTAGTGCGTCTTCCGGCTATAACGACGTAAAATCGTGGGTCCCTTGAAAGTCGCTATAACCGGATTCTACTGTACTTGCACAAGGTATTTATAATTTGATTTTTATACTCAGTCCCAGTTGCCATATCCGTAATGATCGTATTTATTGGACCGTACTTAAGTATGAAAAACAAAAATAGCAACTGTCCTTGCGCTTTTATTTGGTATGGAAATAAACCAATGGTATCTATCAGAATTATATCAAATGCAGTTGCTGGTCAGTAATTAGTATTTAGTAATTTAGTAATTATCATTGGTGTTTTCGTCTGCTTTAACGTTTCGGTTTTGTAGCCAATAATAAAAGTTTTTTATTCTCCTTAAGGTTTTAGAAATTTCTCAGTCACCACCTTCTGACGGATCGTCATGAATTAAAGACAGAATTGCTTTAATTTGAAATTAATATTTTTGTCTATCTTGTCACTTTTTTCCTTTTTCTTTGAAATTCTTTATAGTGACAAATTTGACAAGATTTGTTCACTTGGTGAGAATTACGTTTGAATGACTTTATTTTGTTTTTGCCTGTTTCAACGTACACTTAAGATTGTCTATTTTTTGGCATCATTATTATAGATCACGTGATAGATTTAGGGTATTTCTATATTTTCCATTTTATTTTTATAACGGTATTCCACAGTAAATTCATATTATCTATATCCAAACACATCCGTGTAAGTTTGTAACTTGGGTTTCTCATCAAGTACTAAAAAATGCCTGCAACATGTATACAGTCTAAAATAGTTAATTGTCCAGTGAAAAGCAGCTAATTGCTGTTCTGTTGTGAACTTTCGCCTTGTGTAATGGCTTTTGAAGCGTATACCACCGGAAGCTGTTGACCGTTATGGTCTTGAAATAGTACCTATACACATGCTTGTTTACTAGCATCAGTAGTTATGCAAAATGCTTAGCTTAACTCTGGGTACTGAAGTATAGTAATGTAAGTTTCATTAGTTCCCCTTTCAAATATTCTAATGCATTATTGCATTCAATTGACCATTAAAATGTCACATTCTTTTTGCAAAGCCTTTTTAAGTGGCGTGAGTGATTAGAATACTTTTTATACCCTTCGACCATTGAAAATGGTCAAAAAAGGGTATACTAACTTTGTGCAATGTATGTAACAGGCATAAGGAGGCGTGGCAGACCCCACAAAGTATATATATTCTTGCTCAGGATCACTAGCCGAGTCGATTGAGACATGTCCGTCTGTCTGTTTGAGACAACGGATCTCAGCTATTAAAAAAGCTAGAGACACCAAATTTGGTATGTAGGTTCCTAAATTTCCCAAGCAGATGAAGTTTATGTTAAATGTTTGATGCCGCGCCCCCGCAAATCGGTAATTTGTGATTATTAATCAAACTATTAAACTTATAAAGTTCTGCTTTGGTATGTAAAAAGCTACATGCCATATGATCGGACCAATAACACAGAAGTTATTCAAGTCAACGTTTTCAGTACAAATGTACGAGCAGCAGCCTGCGCGCTACTTTAGCAGTTGACGTCGACGTCGACGTCACTCTTAACGTGCGTCGCTGTGTGAGTGTGAGCGAGAAAGCTATATGTAGTAGAAGTATATGTGCAAAATTTCTGTTTGAACGTTTGTAACGGATTTTAAAAATTGGGAGAAGGGTATCCTACTGTCGGGCGTTCGACTGTAGCCCTACCCACTTATTTATAAATCATATGTAGTAATTGCAGAATGCAACGAATTGTCTGGCCTCGTCTGCATTCGCTGGTTGAGGATAGTTTTTAATATTTAAAGTGATCTGGTAATATACCTTTATCAGCTAATTTGGTACCCAAATAAGTAACCCCTTTCATAAAGAAATTACATTTTTCTGGATGTAGCTCCAAATTATGTTGTCTGCATAATTTGAAGACGACAGTTAAATTGTTGGGCACATGCTTTTCAGTACTACAACTATATCATCCTTATTCATAAAGGCAAAGGCTGTAAGCCTGTGAATGCTGATGTCGTCAGTGGAAGTTGAGAATGATATTATATTTCTTGATATTTTAATTTAGCTCAATCTGATAAAATCCAGACATTAGGTCTAGGCACGAGAAATATTTAGCTCGTCCTAATTGTTCAAGAATGTCTTGTATTCTTTGAAGTGGCAACTTGTCGGCTAGCAATTTTTTATTAATTTGATGATAGCAAACTACTAGTTGCCATCTCTTTTCTGCAGAGTTGGGCAGAGAAGTTTTGGGTGCCAAGAGAAGTTAGCTATTGTATTCAGATATATACTGTGGTCAATCTCAATCTTGGTATAAAAATATTAGCTGGTATGGTTTTTATATCGAGACCAAAAATATCGCCGTATTTGGTGAACATTCTATTAATTCGATTTTAAATAACGATGGGAATTTGATATATTTTAATACTTCTTCTATTATTTATGTATTGTGCTCTATATTTGTCTTGTAAACCGCATAATCGTCTGTTGATTCGCTTTGTAAATTTGCGCTACTTACAATAGCGTCTTTGTAATGTTTTTAAACGAATCAAAGCGTAATGAGTGTCTAAAAGAGCACTTGCCCCTAATATTCCAGGTACTAATTTTTGTTTGGGGCTTGTGAGATTTTAGGCACTAGACATAAGTTGAATCTTTCGAATCACTTTTGATTTAGCTGGCAAAATAAAGTATATATATTTTGAATCAGCATCAACAGAGGAGTCGAATCGATGTCCGTCTGTCCGTCCGTCTGTCTGTTGCAACGCAAACTAGTCTCTCAGTTTTTGAGCTTTATGAGTTTTTGGCACACAAGGTTCTTATCGCTGCACGCTGTAAATGAGTCGGAACGAGCCAGATCGGACCGATATATCGTATGGCTGTCAGAGGGAACCTATCGGCCGATTTTCGTTATATAGATAAAGCTATCAGGCTTACCACATTCAAATCTAAGTGTGTCCTTAATAATAACGCTTCATAAAAATCGAACTTTTATAACTTATAACGATAAACGATCGGCCTAATGCGTACTATTACATAAAGCTGTGTAAATTAACAGACAACAATTTGTGTATTGTTATTTATTATGCGACTATGCGCGTTCCGATGAGTTTTAAAACTAAAGACAGAAAACTTAAGCTTAATATGAAGTAGCCCGTCTTCTGAAGCAGCGCTCACGGCAGAATGCTGACATTGCGCTTCACATGCTCCGGGCAGTAGAATGTTGACATTGCGCTTCACACGCTCCGGGTAGTGACCATTTGGCTGGTGCTGGAATGCAGGAGTCATATTTCGCTAGCGACTTAGTTGCAGTCGCGCTGACGTTACTGCGGCCGCGTCCCGTCTTATCGTGTAGTTAGCGATTTTGGCCCTGCGCGTGTTAACTCCTCCCCGCGTTAGGTTAAAGTCGTCCTCGGCTTTTCGGGAAGGTATCGTCATCTCGATGCTGGAGTCGGGGTGTCGTCTTTTGACCCGATAGTAACGGATGCTTTGGATGATCCCATAAACAATTAGGACCACGGCGATGGTGACGCCGCTGCTTAAAATGGGTCTCGAAATGGTGTCAGATTTCAGACTACCAATATGTTGGAGGTTCTGCATCGACAGCTCGTGCTAGAACGGCAAGCTTAGTTGATCTCGATGGCTAGTCACATTGATCTGGGAGGCCACTGCCGCAGCGGGTTTCTTCTTTAGGACGCCCTGGTGGTTTTCGTAGTGGGTGCCGTTTAGAGATATACGATCGTCATATGTGACTAAGTAGGTTCCCGAGATCAGCTTACTGCTCCCTAGGCTATCTTCGACCCTGAAGGTTGCGTCGTTGATAATCAGGACACCTTCTTCAACAAGTGTCACCGGATTCAGATGGCCAAGGAGAGTGGTGCACTGTGCGACGGTTCCAGACACCAATTGTTGAGCGGAAGTCGGGTTCTGCAATCTCTTGCAGAAGGTGGTACTCATGACTGCGTTACATTCCTTGACGGCGTAGATTCGTGCACCGCATTCGGCTACTACATTATTATTCTCAAAGTCTAATATTATCTTATTATGTTGAACTGGGAAAACGTTAATTTTTTTACAAACTGTTTCTGGTTAAAGATATTTGATTAAGAAATACAATAAATCGTTGTTTTGAAAGGCTTGAACGCTAGATACTCTTAAAATATCTGCTAAGCTAGTATTTGTGAGATGTTCATTGGCCAGCTCATGAATGTTAACACTATCCAAAATAAGGGGGCTTATTAAATTTATTTTAGCTAGAGTTACCGACAGTATCAAGTCTTCTAGGTTTGTAATAATTATTCTATTTTTAGCAAGTATACTTTCAAATAGGTGTTCTGAGTCCGCGTTGTCTGTTTTACCTATTGCATTCATTGACCTTGTAATTTCGTTTAGTCGAGATTGAAGTTTCGTATATATTTCGATCTGTCTATTCGCTGAATCTATTAATTGCCCTTGTTCCAATTAAATCTGTTCCCAGTCGTCGAAGTCTGGGGTTCCGGCTATTACCTTGAGTGCTGTACCTAGTAGATTTATACTGCGAGCAAGTCTATGGTGTACCCTAATCGTAGCTATTACTATGTGCCACAAGTCAGTAGTTATTAAATTTCGCATATGGTCTTTTCCAAAGTAGTTCAGTTGCCGTCTGGTATCTTCAACATAAGTTTCATATGAAGTTATGTTGGAAGTGTGTCCGAGATATCCGTATCTGTCCCATATCGTTAAGTCACCGTCTATTATAGGTATGTAGTCTGCGTGTGAATAGTCATTAAGTTTCATAGTCGTTATTGTCAAGGTGATTGCGGAAGCCAGCACACACAAATATCCTAACCTGTAATAAAAATATTAAAATTAAAAGTATTATAAGCGATGAAATTTTTTATTTATTTATTTATTTATATTTATTTTTATTTTTTTTTCTTGGGTTTACTTAAGGTTGTCCTTATGGACCACCCTCCCTTTTATTAGAACCGTCGTACCTAAGTCAGCTTCAATGGCTTCTTCCGTGCACAGTGGTGACAGTTTATTACCCAATCGTTTGTTCGATTTTAGCCATACTTTTTCGCCTACTTTTTACTTTTTATGGGTTCTATCTCGGTTCATATACCCAAGTTGTTTTTCTTGCGCAAGTACAATTTTATCCCTAGTTTCTCTTAATAAATCCGAAGGGGCGGAGTAAACTAATTCTGTCGGTTTTCTGTTTGTTACTGAGTGAATTGACCTATTATACTCAATGGTCGCCAAAAGGATTATGTCCCTGGTTTCGTTAAGGTGTTTATCTATTTTTAGACAACGGGCTATTTCTGTAAGGGTACTGTGGAACCATTAGAGGTGCTGTGGAGTGGTGGGGCATTTCAAATCTGAATATCAAAATTGTTTAGTATATTTTTTATTGTTTCGGAATTTAAAGATTTTTCGTTGTCGCAATAAATGATCCTTATTTTGGGAAACAGGTTTACCAGCTGTAAAATCGGTGCCTTTACGTCCGCAATTGCGCGTGGACGACCGAAAACTTTGAGAATTTATCGACGCATGTTAAAAAAAAATGTTTTGTCGGTACTAAAAATGTCAACATGCAATATTTCCCCAACACATGATGGGATTGGGGTCTCACCCATCGCTTGCTTGACCGGATGTCGATTATATTTACCCATTGAACAAACCTTACAGTTAAGGACAATCTCTGTTGCCAGCGAATTCATCGTTGGGAAAAAATAGTCCCGGAGAATTTGCTTCACATTTTTCTGCGCTGCTCGGTTATGCTCTGCAATAATTATTTCTCTCTGTTCGGTTTTATCGACAATGTGTATCACGATATTTTTGGAGTGTCGGAATGTGGTTGACGGAAACGCTTCTACTAGACTGTGTTGTATGAATGCCAGAATGGGTAGGTCGCAATGTATTGCGTTAACTACTTTGGCATTTACGACGTCTTGTATTGTTTGCAAAAGTGTGTTACGGTCGACAAATCTTATAACGTGCCTGGTTTTTTCCCTGAACAAAGTGGTAGATCTAACTGATGGGGCGTTAGCTTCTTCAATTACGATCTGGTTCCTAAAGCAATTTACAGGCTTTTCGGTCGTTTCGACAGTATAGGTAAGAGATTCTTCGCTATGTATTGTGGCAATATCAGAGTTTGGGCAATCTTCGAGTACATTTACATTCTGGCGAGATAGGGCGTCTGCCACGAAATTCTCTTTGCCAGGCTTGTAAAAAATATTTGCGTTGTGCTCGTCAATAAAAGCTTTCCAGCGTTTTATCTCCGCATTTGGGTTCCTACCCGACACGGCAAAAATCAACGGTTGATGGTCCGTGAAGATATTTAAATTCTTTACGCCATATAAATAATTTCGAAGATTTTTTAGGGCCCAAACAATGGCCAAGAGTTCCCTCTCATTTGTTGCAAAGTTTGCTTCGTTGTCTCGTAATGTTCGAGAAATCATGGTAATTGGACGTTTGTCCTGAGACAACACAGCTCCAAGACCGTGCCCTGAGGCATCCGTAGTTAAATCGAATAGTTTTTTAAAGTTTGGGTATGCTAAAATAACGTCCTCAGAGGCTAATACGTCTTTTAGTCTATTAAAAGCCTTTAGTTGATCTTGTGTTAATTCAAGGTTTACTTTCCTTGAATTGTTGGCACTTATTTAACCATTTTCGCCTTTTAAGACGTCCGTTAGGGGTCGTGCGATGTTGGCAAAGCCTTTTATAAAGCACTTATAATAGCTTGCTAGCCCCAAAAATGATCTGAGACTAAACAAGGTTTATGGCGGTTTGAAGTCTTTTATGGCCTGAACCTTACTTGGCGAAGTTTGAATCCCGCCGCGGGATACCGTGAATCCCAGATATTCCACGCTCTTTTTGAAGAACTTGGATTTTTCTTGAGACACCCTCATGCCAGCCGTCTGAAGACTGTTTAACACCCAATCGATGTGTTTAGCGTGGTCTTCTTTGTTGTTAGAGAAGATAATTACGTCGTCGACGTAAACATAGCAGGTTTTCCCTATCTGCTCTCTTAAGACATCATCAATGGCTCTTTGAAATATGCTTGGCGCATTTTTCAAACCAAAGGGGAGTCTACAGAATTCATATTTTCCGTTGTTTATGGAGAATGCGGTTTTTTCCCGATCCCTTTCCGCTAATTCGATTTGATGAAATCCCGATTTGAGGTCAAGAGCAGTAAAGTACTGTGCCTCGCCCATATTTGATAATATGGTTGAAATACGAGGGTCGTTTGATAAGTCCGTGACTTTTTGTATTTGCCGCGCACCTGCTCTAAATACAACACTGCTCCTGTCAGCAGTTATCGATTAACAGCTGACTGTAAAATTTTGAGAAAGCAGCGTTTTTTGGTTTGCGTTTTATAGGCATTGAAAGCAGACGATCTCGTGAATTTTAACGAAAATGGA
Organism: Zaprionus tsacasi; assembly: GCA_018904105.1. Lineage (NCBI taxonomy): Eukaryota > Metazoa > Arthropoda > Insecta > Diptera > Drosophilidae > Zaprionus > Zaprionus tsacasi. The sequence goes on from JAEIFR010000156.1 coordinate 329,325, forward strand.
AAAAAGTGAATTTCGTGTGCTAATTAAGCATTATTTTTTGCGTAAAAAATCCATCACCGAAACCAAGGAAAGACTTGATAAATATTATGGGGACTCTGCACCATCAATTTCAATGGTTAAGAAATGGTTTACTGAGTTCCGTTGTGGTCGTACCAGTACAAGTGATGCCGAACGTTCAGGTCGCCCAAAAGAGGTCGTCATGCCAGAAATCGTCGACAAAATCCATGGAATGATATTGGATGATCGGAGAATGAAAGTGCGTGAGGTAGCTGAGGCTGTAGGCATCTCAACTGAACGGGTACATCACATTTTACATGAATATTTGGACATGAAAAAGCTTTCCGCGCGATGGGTGCCGCGATTGCTCACACACGACCATAAGCGCAACCGTGTGACCATTTCAAAGGAGTGTTTGGCGATGTTCAACCGCAATCCAAACGAATTTTTGCGCCGTTTCGTTACCGTAGACGAAACATGGATCCACCACACCACACCAGAGACCAAAGAACAATCAAGACAGTGGGTTTCTCCGGGTGAACGTGCACCAAAGAAGGCCAAGGTGGGTCTGTCGGCCAACAAGGTCATGGCCACAGTTTTTTGGGATGCACAAGGTATCATTCACATCGATTACCTTGAAAAGGGTAAAACGATCACCGGCGAATATTATTCAGAGCTTTTGGACAGATTCGATATTGATTTGAAGCAGAAACGACCGCATTTGGCGAAAAAAAAGTGCTGTTCCATCAGGACAATGCACGGGTGCACACGTGTGTAGTCAGCATGGCAAAATTTCATAAATTGGGCTACGAACTGCTACCCCATCCAGCATATTCTCCAGATTTAGCCCCCTGTGACTATTTTTTGTTTCCAAACATGAAGAAATGGCTCGGCGGTAAGAGATTCGGGTCAAATGAAGAGGTCATCACAGAAACAAACGACTATTTTGAGGGCCTTGAGAAAACCTATTATTTGGAAGGAATAAAAAAATTGGAAAAACGCTGGACTAAATGTATAGAGCTAAAAGGAGATTATGTTGAGAAATAAAACGCTTCTTTGACGAAAAAAATATATTTTATTCAAAAAGTCACGGACTTATCAAACGACCCTCGTACTTGGGTTGGGGTACTTATCATCACTCGTTTTTTGGTTAAGTGTACGAAAATCGATGACCATACGCTTTAGCTTGTGGCCCGATTGATCTACCCCTTTTTTATCGACAACCCAGACCGGGCTGTTGTAAGGTGATTTGGACGGTCTTATTATGCCATTCGCTAGAAGTTGTTTAACCTCTGCGTTGACAAACTCGGATACGCCCATTAGGTAAGGGTACAGTTTAGAATATACTGGCTCCCCGTCAGTTCGTATTGTGGCAACTGTATTGATATTGTAGGGCAGGGACTCATTAACATCTGCAAATGACCCTGTTCTTTTATTAATCATTTTGTTAAAGTCATCTTTAATGACTTCAGGAACATCGCCATCGTCTATTTTAATGAAGTTTACGTTCTGGCATTTTGTAAACTTGATTGGTTCTGAACCGCGATCATACGTGATACAATTTTTTTCGAAATCAACATTGGCGTTAATCTTTTTTGGTAAGTCTAGGCCAATAATGCCGTGAAAATCACTTAGATTTTCTAAAATAAAAAAATATGTTTTAGTTTTAAAAAGTTGAATTTGGCACTTCCGTTCAATTCTTGTATGACCATGTAGTGATTTTACCTGGAATAGCTTGTCGACTGGCACGAGTGTGGCAGCCCTAGAAGTGGCTTAATGTAATTTTTCGAAGTCCCTGTATCGATAAGAAGTTTTATGGTCTGCCCTGCTACTGTACGTGTGATGTACGGAAGCAGGGAGTGACCCCTAAAAAATTACAGCTTTCGACCTCAGACAAATCGTCTTCAGCCGCATTTGCCTCGGATTCTGCCTGTTCCTCGTATTCGTTTTTTTGGTCTTGGGGCATGCGGTTCAATGATTGGCGACTTTTCGCTGAATGACCACCTTTAAAATTTGTTGCTTGAGTGGGCTATCTAAAGCGTGATGACGTATCTACTTCCATGGGTTCTCTGTCTAGCGCTACCTGAAGTGTTCGGCTTTTGACCGTTACCTTTCTGGTAATGGGGATTTTTCTTAAAGACAGTGGGAGCGTCGCTCTCTTGCTGGGGGGTTTTGACGCGAACCTTGGGACCTCTGATTCCCAGATTTTTGCGATTTTCATGGGTCATGAGAGTTTTGTTAGTTAAAAGCGTCAGCTTTATTTCTATCTCATCGTAATTTTTCAAAAGGGGCTGGTCACCCTGCCTTAAAGTACTTAAATCTTGTTGAATTACGTGAACCGGTGTTTTGTCTGAATATGTGAAATCCAATCTAGCAATTATCGCGTGAAAATTTAAAACGGTATTAAATGATGCTAAGATCGCATCTGCAGATCCCCTAACCTTGTTGCGTATTATGGCAACAGCCTGATAATGCCTAGAACTTCCGTCATAAGCATCGAAGACTTTATATGCGGCGTTGGCCGCTTGGAGTCAAGAGATATAATGTTCTTGTTTGCCGTCGAACTCAAGAATAGATTTAACTACATCTAGGGGCACTTCACATCTAACATCTGGTATGATATCTATAGGCTTATAAGCTGTCACCTCTGGCGCAGTAGCCTTTAAAGCGTTCAGTTGTTCTGTTAAAGTTGCTATTTTTGGTCAAATATTTGTGCTTGCTCTGCCAGACAATTTCGTATGTGAAGGTCAATCTGTACTGATTCTTGTTGCGTCATTGTGCGGTTTTTGTATTCTTGGTAAGAGGGGATATAGTCTTCTAAACTACTGTCGCTAAATCTTTTCTGCATATGTAATTGCACAATGAACAAACCACTTACATGTATTTCATTTCTGGGTAACTGCTTAAACTATCGATGCGTGCACTTGTTGATTTGTTGTTTTTTTTCTTTACTCTCTCAACACTTCGTGTTGGGGTTCTATTTTTATACCCTTGCAGAGGGTATATTAATTTTAGCCAGAAGTTTGCAACGCACCTTAGGAGACATCTCCGACCCTATAAAGTATATATATTCTGAATCAGCATAAACAGAGGAGTCCAAAAATGGATGTCCGTCTGTCCGTCTGTTGCAACGCAAACTAGTCTCTCAGTTTTTGAGCTATCTTCATGATCAGACCGATATATCGTATAGCTGTCATAGAAACTATCGGCCGATTTTTGTTGTTTTTCAAGATATTTGGCAAATCTTATTCTTATTACGTTCCTAATGTGCTGTCAAAATTGTATCAAAATCAGACCATTATAACATATAGCTGCCATAGGAACAATCGGCTGAAATCAGGGTTTTTGTATGCAAACCTGTTTTGTTCTTGGAAATACCGCACATTATCAATACTTTTTAATGTTATACAGTAACCCGCCCTTAGTTTTTCCATTTAAATATCTCAGACGTTTATATTCTATAGCTGTTATAGGAACAATCAGACGGACTGTCTGTCTGTTGCAACGCAAATTAGTCCCCCTGTTATTGAGCTATCTTCATAAAAGTTGGCTCACAAGCTTCTTATTGCTGCGCGCTGTAAATAAGTCGGAACGAGCCAGATCGGACCGATATATCGTATAGCTGTCATAGAAACTATCGGCCGATTTTTGTTGTTTTACAAGATATTGCAACAAGATTTGGCAAATCTTATTCTTATTACGTTCATAATGTGCTGTCAAAATTGTATCAAAATCGGACCACTATAACATATAGCTGCCATAGGAACAATCGGCTGAAATTAGGGTTTTTGTATGCAAACCTGTTTTGTTCTTGGAAATACAGCACATTATCAATACTTTTTAATGTTATACAGTAACCCGCCCTTATTTTTTCCATTTAAATATCTCAGACGTTTATATTCTATAGCTGTTATAGGAACAATCAGTCAGTCCGTATGTCTGTTGCAACGCAAATTAGTCCCCCAGTTATTGAGCTATCTTGGCTCACAAGCTTCTTAATTGGCTCACAAGCTTCTTGGCTCACAAGCTTCTTAATTGGCTCACAAGCTTCTTAATTCTGCCTTCATTAAAAAAGTCGGAACGGGCCAGATCGGACTGATATATCGTACAGCTGTCATGGAGCCTATCGGTCGATTTTCGTTTTATTTCAAGATATAGCTATCAGGCTCACCACATCCAAATCTAAGTATGTCCTTAATAATAAAGTTTCATCAAATTCGAAGTTTTATAACTTATAACGATCAACGATCGGCCTAATGAAGGTACCTGTTGCAATTTTATGAAAATATGAGTACTATTACATATAGCTGTGTACAACTGCAAGGGTATAAAACCTTCGGCAAGCCGAAGGTAGCCTTGCTTTCTTGTTTTAACTTGTATGTTGTTTTAACCGTTTTTTTTCTTTTTAATTTGTATGTTGTTTTAACCGTTTGTTTAGCTTTTTTATTTTTATTTTTATTTTCACTTTGTTTGTTGTGTTCTTGGTCGGAAAAAATACTTCACTTTGCACTTTTTCGTTTATTTGTCACAGCTTTGGCTGGTGAACAAATATTGTGAGTTCTATAATTCGCTTTGCACTTATAATTTGCTTGTCACAGTTCACTTTGCACTTTTTCGTTTATTTGTCACAGCTTTGGCTGGTGAACAAATATTGTGAGTTCTCTAAGAGTGCCGTGGGCGCCAATTAACAGACAACAATTTGTGTATTGTTATTTATTATGCGACTATGCGCGTTCCGATGAGTTTTAAAACTAAAGACAGAAAACTTAAGCTTAATATGAAGTAGCCCGTCTTCTGAAGCAGCGCTCACGGCAGAATGCTGACATTGCGCTTCACATGCTCCGGGCAGTAGAATGTTGACATTGCGCTTCACACGCTCCGGGTAGTGACCATTTGGCTGGTGCTGGAATGCAGGAGTCATTTCGCTAGCGACTTAGTTGCAGTCGCGCTGACGTTACTGCGGCCACGTCCCGTCTTATCGTGGAGTTAGCGATTTTGGCCCTGCGCGTGTTAACTTGTATAACTGCAAGGGTATAAAACCTTCGGCAAGCCGAAGGTAGCCTTGCTTTCTTGTTTTAAATTCCATTGAGGTTGCGGCAGAGTCAGTCATGTTTTTTTGTTTGAACTATACTTACTTAAATTTTGAATCAGACTCTAATCGTTTTTCTTTTAGTAATTTGGGTAATGTTATTACCGCTGGTATTGTAAGATCTTGAAGATCTTCTTTAAATTCTATTTTAGAGTCTTCAATGTCTTCTGCTGAATCACCCTTTTCACCCTTTTTAAGAAATTTTAAAGCCTGTGGCAAATTATCTCCATACAATAATCTTCTATTATTGTGTATTAATTGGCGTGCTTTATTAAAGCACTTTACCAATATTCAAGCATGCCTAATTAAAGTTGCCTGTTGAACTTCTCTATTATGGCTAAGTCAGTTGTACGAATTGTCTAATGTCGATTTTGTCTCTTTTAGTTCTTTAATTTTAATTTTAGTGATATAAATCAACGGTGTAAGTAGATATTAGTATGCTTAACGTATACCATTAATATAAATTGAGAAACGTTTATAATTGTGATTACTAACAATAATATCCAGTGATTGAATATTAACTGTGTGATCTACTATTTAAAGTTACTTACTAAATCGTGCAGGTTGTCTTTGGTCTGATTGTCGTCCCACCCAAATCAACTTTATTCTAAACCAAAATCGTATTATTCACATATACAAATTAATTATTCTCCGCGAAAGTCGCGCAGATTTGCTTGCCAGTAGTCAGCCGTGACAATGAAAGGTAAGGAGTTACGATTATATTTTCTTTATTTCTCGGCTTGTGACAGGTGCAGCGCAGAGAACGGCTTCGGTTCAACCAAATGTGTGTATACACAATCATTCATATGAAAAATCACGCTATTCGGGGCACAGCGTCAAAGTGTGTATGTATAAAGACATTCGCTGCTGAAGCGGCAACGTGACAGAATCCCCCCTTCCACTTTTCGTTTCGTTTCTCGCTCGCCGATTCGCTGCCTCGTATGTATCATTTTCGTCTTGATCCGTTTGGGCTATTTGGATATGTATACTAAGATTCGGTTTTACACACAGATAGCGCGCCTCTACACAAATCATCACAAATCAAAGGAAGCGCTTCAACAGTGTGTATTTAGGGTTTTGTATGTATGCATGAGCGCGTGCAATGCTGGTAAATTCTGGAAGGGAAAATAATATAAACTGAAAACGGAATTCGAATTGAATAATTGATAATTGCTAGCAATTTAATATATAAAAAAACTTTAAATAAATTAATTATTAAATAATTAATTAAATATTCTTACTAACTATTAGTATTTAAAATTTTTTAAAATAAGACTTAAGAAATAAGTAATAAGCTATCTGCGGATTTCGGACCAATACGATTTCCTTTATCAGTTATTATATTTGAAAAAGACACCTTGCTTAGGTATGTCAATAACCACACAAAATGAACCCATTACCAAAAAAAATAGCTGAGTTGCAATATCTTGGAAAATACCAAGAGTAGGAACGCAAACAATTGCAGCTGCATTTAGGTAGAGGAAAAGGGGTCATCTAGACGCCGCGGCGCCACAGTAATTGCATAGGCAAAAATTACAAAAACAAAACCTCGCTCGACCGAAAAAATGTGTATCTGTCCAAATGCAAATGTGTGTCAATCGTCGATTTACCCAGACCAAGTGTTTGGGCAAACGGACCGGCGCGTCAGCTGATAGACTTTGATTCGTAAATTCGTTGATACGATACGATACGATTTAAAAAGAATGGATCGAATTGGATCGACTGACGCGCGACTGAAGCGATTTGTGGACCAATTCGTTTCGTTTGACTGCCGCTGTTGGATTCAGTGAATTGAATTGACCTTGAAATTTTGTGTTTGATGCGATTGGGACAAGTAGATTTCTTTGCTGTTTGTAACTGATGATTTAATTTATACATTTAAAGAAAACACGTCCGTGGTTGTTCAGCTTCAAATCCACTTTTACTTTATTTTATTTTCAGAAGTTTGTTTCTATATAGTGGTTGTTAAATTATATGCTATAATGTTAAGTTGTGTTATTAAGTGTGATCTTAGTCGATACACTATCGTAAGTTTATTTAGTTAACGATAGTGTCGATATCCATATAAATATAAATGTGTTGGATAAAGCTAAAGCAGCGGGACAGCAAACGAATGAATTATATCGAGAATTGTTGTTTTCTTTTTCTTTCCGTCTTCTTATTTTATTTTCTGAACGACACGCAACGCTGTCGCGCCTATGTTAAAAAAATAATTATTAAACTGACACTTAATCGTTTTACTCCATCATTTCCTAATAGGTTATGGGCCCTGAGTAGTAAATAATTTAATAATTGTGTGTGATCAAGTGAAAAACATTATTGTATTTTTTATAAATATGAGCGGATGACAAGGGCTGTGTGCGATCGACTAATTGAACGACGAAATTTACGCTGTAATGTCGGTGCAAATCAAGAGTGTTTTGGTGCACTCAAGTATGTGGTCGTTAGTGTGCGAAAGACGCGTATACCCGAACAGTTGTAATTGCTGCGGTATATTGTCGGAAAGTTCGTGCGTAAAAAATTACATATGTAAATGGTTTTGCGGATGTCGAAAAGCTGAATGAAATTGGTATGACAATTTCTGAAGTTATTCTAACTATTTATACCCTTCGACCATTGAAAATGGTCAAAAAAGGGTATACTAACTTTGTGCAATGTATGTAACAGGCATAAGGAGGCGTGGCAGACCCCATAAAGTATATATATTCTTGCTCAGGATCACTAGCCGAGTCGATTGAGGCATGTCCGTCTGTCTGTCCGTCTGTCTGTCTGTATGAGACAACAGATCTCAGCTATTAAAAAAGCTAGAGACACCAAATTTGGTATGGAAGTTCCTATATATAATAGGCAGACAAAGTTTATTTCAAATGTTTGATGCCACGCCCACCGCCCCCGCAAATCGGTAATTTACGATTATTAAGCAAAGTATTAAACTTATAAAGTTCTGCTTTGGTATGTAATGCTTAATAACATATAAATGTATTCTCCAAATTACAATCCGATCGGACTAATAACACAGGAGTTATTCAAGTCAACGTTTTCAATACAAATGTACGAGCAGCAGCCGGCGCGCTGCTTGGAGTTGACGTCGACGTCGACGTTGCGTCTCGCCGCTTCACGCTTTACGCGCGTCGCTGTGTGAGTGCGAGCGAGTAAGCTATATGTAGAGAACAATTTGTGCAGAATTTCTGTTTAAAATTATCAGTGTAGTTACACGTTTGTAACAGATTTAGAAAATTGGGAGAAGGGTATCCTACTGTCGGGCGTTCGACTGTAGCCATATCCACTTGTTTCCTGTTGAATTCGTGGTTTCGAGCGACACGCGCGAACAGTGAAAATCGTAGAGACAAGGAGTAAGTTCGGACGAATCAGAACTTTGTGTTCAGCAAACATTTGTGTCGCGACCCAGCGGAAAAGGAGAGAAGAAAAATAGATCAAACAAAAAGAATAGTTATGCAAAGAATACAAAGGTACAGATTAAAAACAAGGCTCGGTAAGGCTACAGTCCAGCGCGCCTGATAGTCAAATAGCCTTCGCCCGATTCCCAAAATCCGTTACGAACAAAACTCATAATTTGAGACAGAGAATTCTGCACAACTTATTTTACTACAAATAACTAACTCGCTCTCACTCACTCAGCCAAGCGCGTAAAGAGTAAAGCGACGCGTCGCGACGTAGACGTCAATTGCTTAAAGAAGCGCGCAGACTAATGCTCACATCGTACATTTGTATTGAAAACGTTAACGTTAATAACTCTGTATGGTAATTGTTTAGTTATGGGGCTTAGGGTTAATCGGGCGTAAAAAAATCGGGATTTGACCTATCAAATGTAAAAAATTCACCTGAATCCAAATCCGTTCACGCTGAAGTGCTAAGTTAAGTGGTTTAATAGTTATTAACATAAAAAATAAATTAATGCGTTGAATAGCACTGCTTACTAATACAACCAAAACAATGAACAATAATTCCATGTGTGTGTGCTTGCAAACAGCTGTGTGGCATTTTTGGCGGCAAAAAACAGGCATACAAAATAAATTTAAAATATAAAAGAAAATATCGCCGTGAGGCGATAACAATGCAGCCCATTGTTTTATTGTATCATTTCGCTTATAAATTTTATTATTTGAATTGCAGGAAAACAAGTGTTCGTTACATCGGCAAAATAGTGCTGTTCAACGAACTTTTTCACTGCCTTACATGTGTGTGTAAACACAGACACATCAAATTCATGGAAAAAGTATCGAATTTATCGATAATCAGTGTTGTTTAATACAGTTTTGTGTATTTTCTTTCGTTAATAACAATAAAACAACTTAACTTAGCACTTAAGCGTGAACGGATTTGGATTCAGGTGATTTTTTTACATATCATAGCAAAAATCAAAAAATTCTTACGTCGCGATTAACCATAAGCCCCGTAACTGGACATTTACCCTCTGAATTAGTCCGATCGAATTGTAATTTGGAGGATATGTGCATATAGCACATCAAAATAACGTTATGAATTCAATACTTTGATTAATAATGGCAAATTAGGGATTTGCAGGGGCGGTGGGCGTGGCATCAAACATTTCAAACAGACAGGCGTACAGACAGACGAAAATGGCTCAATCGACGCGGCTAGTGATCCTAGGCATGGATACTTTATGGGGTCTGCCACGCCTCCTTATGCCATTTACGTACATTTGCACAACGTTTTTTGGATAATTATTACTAACTAACTTTGTGTAAAATGAATATAACAGGCATAAGGAGGCGTGGCAGACCCCATAAAGTGTATATAATATTGCTCAGGATCACTAGCCGAGTCGATTGAGCCATGTCCGTCTGTCTGTCCGGCTGTCCGTCTGTCTGTTTGAGACAACAGATCTCAGCTATTAAAAGAGCTAGAGTCACCAGGGCAGAACAAGTTTATGTTAAATGTTTGATGCCACGCCCACCGCCCCCGCAAATCGGTAATTTACGATTATTAAGCAAAGTATTTAACATATAAAGTTCTGCTTTGGTATGTATAAAGGTGAATGCAACATGAACATATCCTCTAAATGACAATCCGATCAAAACAATAACACAGAAGTCAGCGTTCTCAGTACGAGCAGCAGCCTGCACGCTGCTTTGAGCTGTTGACGCTGACGTCGACGTCGCTTTACTCTTTACGCGCATCGCTATGTGAGTGCGAGCGAATAAGCTATGTGTAGTAGAAGTTATCTTATGTATATTTCTTGAAGACTGATGAACTGCTAGTTACGTTTAACATCTTTAAACGAAAAACAGACCGGCGAAAAACTTAAATCAATTAGCAGCCATAACGGTTGCGATTTTATAAGCCACAAATTTCAGAAGTATTTATCCAAAAACGGTATTAAGCGGCAATTGACAGTACCGTACACTCCGCAGCAAAACGGAGCTGCTGGCCACACTAACCGGATAGTCATGGAAATGGCAAGAACCATGCTTATAAATTCAGGAGTAAATGAGTTCCTCTGGGGACAGGCAGTAAGGTCTGAAGCATACCTACACAACAGAACGGAGGCAAGGGCGTTGGAGAGTCAAACATCATTTGAACTTTGGGCAGCCTTCGATATCGCATTTAAAAACTTTGGATACAAAGCGATTGAATAAATAAGAAACATGCAGCAAAATTCAATCAAAAAGCATGATGATATGGTATTCAAACACAGCGAAAGCCAACAGAATAATATGCTCTGGATCTAATAACGTTTTTGAAAGTAGGAGACGTCGCTGTTTTAGTGGAAACAAATAATGAAAATAACGAGAACGAGACACAAGCTGTCACATAAGGAGCTTGAAGTCGCTGCCAAGCGTATTCAAAGGTATTTGAAGGGCACTGTGGAATTAAAGCTTCAGTGGGTACATGACACATCGGATCGGACATGTATTCATAAACAAAGGATGTCCTTTATCCTGGGAGTCTAAGAAGCAAAGTCTGTTGGCATTATTCAATACGGAGGCTAAATATGTCGCATTGTCCATTCACTCCTTTTTTTAATTTTTAGCGATAATCAGAGTGCTATGAATCTAATATAGTAGAATCCGGTTATAGCGACTTTCAAGGGACCAACGATTTTACGTCGTTATACCCGGTAGTCGCACTAACAGAAAGGTGAAAAATAAAATTTTTTTTTTGCTTATTTTATGGATGCCATGTTCGTAATATGTTTTGATATAAAACATAATAATTTTTTAATCAAACAAAAAATTTGACTCAATTGTTGTGTGGCTCACGCAGAATTCTTTTGCCAGAGTAACGTTGCACTCACCGACTTCCTTCGACGGAGAAGCACTTTCGTCTTAAAGACATTTTGTGGGCCTAACTAATGCACAAATGTCGAGCTTAAACTGAATGAGCTCATTATGCGGATTTAGTGCATTAACTCACATTTGGCGAATTTAAGCATTAAGTTTTATTGGAAAAAAAAACAGAAAAAAAATAGAAATATTACGGGACATCTAATGGAATATAGGCATGAGGTCTGCACAAGCACGCTGTAATCATTTTTGTGACGTCGGTCACTGATAGATACATACATTTCTAACAGAGTCGTTTGATGCTTAAATTGGTTGGCATTATTTTGCTGTATTTTTTTTGGCACGTCGCAATATCCGGTTGAATTATGAAAAATCTGACGATATACCGACGGTATAAGCGGCTTGTCGCTAAAAGCGGAAACGTACTAACCGGAGGTCCTTTCATATAACTTTGTATGGGGACCAACCAAGCCATCGAGTTTTCGTCGCTATAACCGGACTGACGCTGTAAGTCGTTATAACCGGATTCTACTGTATTACATATCAGAAGTAAGCTTATTGACGATTGATAACTGAAATGAATTGTTTTTGAATATGTTTGTTGAGAAGGAGTATTGAAATACTAAAAGTTATATGATAATTTGGCAACAATCATTTTCTGTAATTTGGCCACACTGATCTGACCCAATTTTTCCTTGTGTTCTTTTACTTTCCTTCTTACGTTTACTTCTGAACGACACAACGCCGTCGCGCTTATGTTAAGTTAATAATTATTAAATTGACACTAAATCATCTCGCATTTTACTCCATCATTTCCCAATAAAACAAACTAAAAAAAATTAAAAAAATCATTTTTAAACCATAAATTTGACTGCTGAATATTCTTGCAAGTCTTAAATTGTCAGCAACTTTCTGCACCATTTTGTACTGACGCCGGAAAGTTGCGAAGTCCCGTTGGCAAAGCAACGAAATTCAAATCGCAACTTGGAAAAATTTGACTGCATGGAAACTGCTATAAAATCGGCTGATATTGAAGAACAATTTTTTTTTAAACATACGAACCTTCACATTCATAGAATTTGCGTACTTCTGATGAAATCAACGCGTGAGACAATCTTAGAAGAACAACCAACAGTTGAAGCTAAACTTGAGTTGTTAAAAAGACGCAGGTTCTGGCAGATGTACGCGGGACCTCAAGAAGAAATCGCGCTGAAATGAATGACGTTATGTCCGCCATTTTTCCATTTGGCGGTGAGCAGATATGTTCTAAAGTAGCTAAATTATTTTAACACATGCCGATAGCTATGAATTTTTATACCCTTCGACCATTGAAAATGGTCAAAAAGGGTATACTAACTTTGTGCAAATGTATGTAACAGACATAAGGAGGCGTGGCAGACCCCATAAAGTATATATATTCTTGCTCAGGATTACTAGCCGAGTCGATTGAGCCATGTCCGTCTGTCTGTCCGTCTGTCTGTCTGTATGAGACAACAGATCTCAGCTATTAAAAAAGCTAGAGACACCAAATTTGGTATGGAGGTTTCTATATATAATAGACAGATCAAGTTTTTGTCAAATGTTTGATGCCACGACCACCGCCCCCGAAAATCGGTAATTTACGATTATTAAGCAAAGTATTAAACTTAGAAAGTTCTGCTTTGGTATACATAAAGCTTAATGCCATATGAACATATCCTTTAAATTACAATTCGATCGGACTAATAACACAGGAGTTATTCAAGGTAACGTTCTTAGTACAAATGTACGAGCAGCAGCCTCGCTTTACTCTTTACGCGCGTTAGTGCGAGCGGGTAAGCTATATGTAGTAGAAGTATATGTGCAGAATTTCAGTTTGAAATAATGAGTGTGGTTACACGGATGCAACGGACTTAGAAAATTGGGAGAAGGGTATCTTACTGTCGAGCGCTCAACTGTAGCCTTACCGACTTGTTTTAAATTGAAATGTATACGTCGACTTATGAAACCAGTTTTAGACTCTGATTGGTTTCTTCTTGTGGATTAGTCGACATTTCTACCACGAGTTCAGACAACACTTTAAACATTTGGCCGTTCATATTCCGAGGTCGGAGGTCGACAGTGTACATCGAAGAATCTCATGTCGTGTAATTATCGAAGGATTGGAGGATTTTACTTCAGAAATAGCCGTGTTATATTCAGATCCTACCATAGACGATTTGAAGAAATAAGAATGTCGCTACTCAAAAATGCAGAATAAGCGTTTACGTTTGACATACGGAAGAAGACAAACACCCCGAAGCCCGGATTTGCAAAACGTGCAAAACGGTCATGCGCGTAAAGTGCCATTCAAATGTGGTTCGTTAGATCACACCGTCAAATCTTTTAGTGAAAGCACGCCCAATCAGGTAAGGATACCGGCAATGGATAATCTCCAGAGATTTCTATTGTTAGTATGGTAAGAATCACATTCGACACATTCGCCTTCCCACATAATGATATATTTTCTTTTTTTTTGATACTGGTAGCGCCAATTATTTCAGTCAACATTGCACCCTACAACGAAATTCAACAGGAAGTTCGCTTTGTAGTACGCCTTTCGTGGAACTGGGCAATTTTCGGCTTTGCACCTATGGAAATTAATGGTTAAGATAACTGTTGAAAACAATGAAGCATTGCTTTACGTTGTACCAGATGACTGTATCCCTTATCAAGTATTGTTATAAGGGGACTTTTTGAAAACTTTACATTTAAAACTTTCTTTCAAAAATAAATTCAGATGCAAATACTTCAAATATAGATATTTTTAAAGTTAACGAAATATTTATCATTGCAATTATAGCCAAATGATATTGTTGTAGGAAATTGCATATATTATCCAAAAAGCAAATATTAAATTGATAACTAATTGTAATATTTCTGATATTCTCGAAACATTTTCTTCAAATAATTTTAATAATCATAGTTTTATGAATATTGATAAAGATGAAGTCATAGAACAAAATATAGGTTCCGATTTAAGTAGCCAACTTCTAAATAGAGATTGTGAAACCAGCAAAACTATTTAGTATCGAAAACATTCCGATAGCAGATCATAATTACGAAATGAAGATAAGATTAAAATTCGATTTATCAGTTTACTCTGTTCCTTGTCGAATATCGCATCACGATAGTAAATAAATGGAGATAATCATTGATGAACTTCTGGCCTCAGGCCCTATTCGATCTAGCACTGGCGGAAAGAGAATTTGTGTGGACTATATGCAATTAATTGCATGCGTGCACAACAAGCCACTCATAAATGAATGATATTTTTGCCACTCGATTATAATTTTGCACAGGCCGCACAAAGCACACGCCTCAAGCCGCGCAAGCCTATAATCGCAAGAGCCTCAAATAGCAGGAGACTCTAAAAGCAAGAGCCGCAAAAGGCAGGAACGTTTTGGCAAAAAAGGAAAGTAGGCAGGAACGTTTTGGCAAAAAAGGCAAGAGACGTATGCCCAAAGGCTCGATAGGTAGAGACAGCAGCACAAGGGTCGGGGCATACAAATTTGTTCGAGAACGTTCGGTTTTCCCTTTCTGCTAGCGCGTGCCTCGCTTATTACGGAACAAATACGGAAGAAGTAGAAATTGAAATACATTGGCCTCGGCCAATCAGGCCTTGGCCTGATTCAGAGTCGTAAAAATAGGCTATACATATACTACTTATCTTAATTACATCAACTTTCAATTTATCATCTTATGTTATTAGGTGTGACATTAGTTGATACACTATCTGAAGTTTATACTGAGAGTGATGATATCCCTATGAGTAGAATAGTGTTGGATAACGCTAAAGTAGGGGGATAGCGCCACTATCGTTTTATCGAGAATTATAAAAATTTAAAATAAAATTAAAAGCTAAAACGATGGGTAAAGATCATAACCTTTTCCGTGATACACAGGGCTGTCGTAACTGTTATAATTATAATTTCGAGCAAAACGTATATTGATATCATATGCTTATCAGTGGTTTTTTCACTTTAGGTGACGTAAACATAGTTTTCTTGTATTATCTGCGGTGTTTACATTTAATGTATCAGGTTGAGGTAGTATTATTTTTAATTTTCTGTGGTTTCAATCCTGAAGTCGTCGTACATGAAGGGGTATACTAACATTGTGTTAATGTATGTAACAGGCATACGGAGATGTGGCAGACCCCATAAGCTATATATACATATTCTTGCTGAAGATCACTAGCCGAGTCGATTGAGCCATGTCCGTCTGTTTGTTTGAGACAACAGATTTCAGCTATTTAAAGAGCTGGAGACACAAAATTTGGCATGGAGGTTCCTGTAAATCATAGGCAGATCAAGTATATTTCAAATGTTTGATGTTTATTTGTTTTTGTTATTTTTTCCATGTGTGTTTATATATACATATGTTGTCGCGGAACGGATAAGTTGGCTATTGATAGTTACGCAAACTGTCACCGATAGAGAGCGTTTATGTCTTTTTTATCGGTGTAGTATTCGGTCACACTTATTGTACTAGGAATTAAAATAATTTTGGTGCGTCAGATCAGTTGGTTTGGCGTTATCCATGAATGAGGGAAGAAAAGCTACGGTACGTAGTGTTGAGACTAGATTTAAGGTTAAATTCGTGTAACGTTATTATTTCCCTATAGAATAAAACACACACACATACGTTAAGGGTGATAAAACATCTATAGATAGCGTTGGTGGTTTTATTCGCACTCTTTAGTCGCTCTCTTTGTGCGCTATCTCTATTCGCACTCTGCTATTACATTTTGCAACATGCCGTCGCTGAGGCGTAAGCCTAGACCGGATTAGTCGAGGAGTTCCATTATCACGAGGATCACAGCCACTCCAGATCCACTAGTGCCGCTTGTGATCAGCAGCAGCCTCTGAGTTCCTAGGAAAATGGATTACTCGGATTACCAAGGCAAAGGCAAAGAAAGAACAAGCAGAGGCCGCAATAAATCCCGTTGGAATCGGGTCAAGCGGTAATGTGAACGGTGCAGCGAATACACCCTTAAGTATTAGTGAAAAGACGCCAGCTTTAAGTGAAGCGACGATACAAACATTGAGTGACAATCTGCAACGGGAACGTGTAATTATTCTTTTTTGTGAAGTCGAACTGTTACACCTGGTTGAGTACACTCTTTTGAAAAGGTATGATTCCAACACTTTGTGCATGTTTTGGGGAAGCAGTTTTGTTATCTTGTACATTAGTCCTTCCAGCCGGACTCGGTCAAATGCTTGTGCAACATCTAAGAATATAGCTGAACAATATTTCCGGTGCTCAAAAGCGGTTCGAATTTCGATTATGATGCCATTGACCTGTTGATTATTACATGATTTTGAAGAGAGCGTTGAAGAGATGGCATAAGGTCAAAACCGGTGGGAGTTCTATGATCATTTTTGGTGTCACCAAGTCATGGCCAGGTGATTTTTTGGGCTTCAGATAGTTGATATCTCACTTTGGCGGAATGTTATTAGATTTATTGTAATAGGGTGTCGGCATGCCTGTGTTTAAAGATTCAATTTAATTCATTTCCGAGAGCTTCTGCTCTAGTTGAGGTTCTTTATTCGAATGCTCATTGTGTGCTAATGTTGGGTTCAGCTAACCCGCACTTACAATGCTTATATCTATGTATTCCTAATTGTGAGCGTGTGCTATGTGCTATATATATATATATATACAATTAATATATTATATATATATACGTATGTATTTAGAAGGCATGCATATCAGAGAACGGTTTCGGTTCAACCAAATGTGTGTATACACAATCATTGTCGCTTCAGCAGCGAATGTCTTGATACATACCAGAGAACTGCAGCATGCATGCAAGCACAACAAGCCACTCAAAAATTCATAAGATTTTTGCCACTCGATTATCATTTTGCACAGGCCGCACATAGCACACGCCACACATAGCACACGCCACACATAGCACACGCCTCTGATAGCAAGAGCCACAAATAGCAGAAGACCGTTTTGGGAAAAAAGGCAAAATTATAATCGAGTGGCAAAAATCCTATACATTTTTGAGTGGCTTGTGCATGCATGCATGTTGCAGTTCTCTGTTACACACCTAAGCAAGGTTTGTTTATAAGCTATTTCTTAAGTATTTTTTTAATTTTAACAACTGGGTATGGCTACAGTCGAGCGCTCGACAGTAAGATACCCTTCTCCCAATTTTCTAAATCTGATACAAAAGTGTAACCACACTCATCTTTTCTTACAGAGAATTCTGTGTTCTGCATGTTGCTGCCCGTACATTTGCATTGAAAACGTTGACTTGAATAACTTCTGTGTTATTTGTCCAATCGGATTGTAATTTGGAGGATATGTTCATATGGCATTAAGCATTATACATACCAAATTTGGTATGGAGGTTCTTATATTTAATAGGCAGACAAAGTTTATTTCAAATTTTCGATGCCACGCCCACCGCCCCCGCAAATCGGTAATTTACGATTATTAAGCAAAGTATTAAACTTATAAAGTTCTGCCTTAGTGTGTATAAAGCTGAATGCAATATGAACATTTCCTCCAAATTACAATTCGATCGGATCAATGGCACATAAGTTATTCAAGTACACGTTTTCAGTACAAATGTACGAGCAGCAGCCTGCGCGCAGCTACGAGTATTTGATATCGACGTCGACTTTGTGTCGAGTCGCTGTACTTTTACGCGCGTCGCTGTGTGAGTGCGAGCGAGTAAGCTATACGTAGAGAAGTATTTGTGCTGAATTTCTGTTTGAAATTATCAGTTTAGTTACACGTTTGTAACGGATATAGAAAATTGGGAGAAGGGTATCTTACTGTCGAGCGCTCTCGACTGTTGCCTTGCAGACTTGTTTTATATTAAATTGCTAGTAATGAGCAATTACAGTAACAATCAATTCGAATAGCTTTTTCCGTTAAATTATTTCCCCTTCCAGCATTTACCAGCATTGCACGCGCTTATGCATACATACAAAACCCTAAATAAACACTGTTGAAGCGCTTCCTTAGGGATGATTTGTGTAGAGGCGCGCTATTTGTGTGTAAAACCGAATCTTAGTATACATTCCCAAATAGCCCAAAAGGATCAAGACGAAAATGAAACACAAGAGGCAGCGAATCGGCAAGCTAGAAACGAAACGAAAAGTGGAATGGGGGATTCTGTAACGTTGTCGCTTCAGCAGCGAATGACTTGATACATACACACTTGACGCTGTGCACCGAATAGCGTGATTTTCATGTGAATGATTGTGTATACACACATTTGGTTGAACCGAAGCTGTTCTCAGGTGAGAAACCAATAATGTTTAGTTTATGTGCAAGAAGGGAAGGATTATTATGAGATCTTCATGAGACAATGGCCACTGGTGTTAGATGGTTCGGTTGAGTGTTGCAATGTGCAATGACTCCAGAATGCAATTCGATGGCGCAAGTGGAATTATTACCTTCCTTGCAGAACATGGACGCTGGTGACCCATTGCATGAATTGAGGGGTCGAATGAATCCTTGGCAGTCAGCTACCTTGTCCTCGGGTAGTTGCAGTGATATTCCAGCGTGTGCGACAGGGAGAATTGTAGCCTGCTATTATTTGACTACTTGCTAAAACTTTAATACTAGCTACGCTAAGTAGTTGAGCTACACTAACATCTGTGAGATTTTTATTCAAAATCGTGTTCAAGTCATTATTATCGATAATAGCTGGGTTTACTATCTTTGCCTTGGCTAATGTGACCGCAATCATAACATTCTGCAAGTCAAGGGTCAGCATCCTATTTATTGCCAAAAGCGTTTCATAGAGATGAGCCGAATCGACTTCTTCTTTCTTTTTGACTTTTAAAATCTCTTTAACAGTGTTTGTGAGCGCATTTATTCTGTCCTGGAACGCTGTGTTGATTTTAATCTGTCTGTTGTTGGATTAGGATTAGGTCTTGTTTTGTCATTCTGGTCAGTTGCAAGTCGTCGTGGTCAGGTGTTCCTGCTTTGATTTTTAAGATTGAACCCATTGAGGCTTCTAGCATGCCTGTGGTGAACGTTTAAAATTAACAAAATAATCGTCAAGTGTTCTGTATCTGTAATCAAAATTTTCTTATGTGCGATTGCGTTCCAGATTATAGCTACTCCATCAATGATCGGGATATAGCTGGGGTGAGTTTACCTCCCAACCTTCTATTTGTTTTCACCAGTACCTTTTCGTCAACGTCAAAGGTTCTGTTTTACCTAGCCGGGTTGTTTCTCTTAAATTGTTCTTGCTGGGTTTTCAACAGTCTTAGCTTTATTTCATTGCTAAGAGTGAAATACGTCAATCGGTGTCTTGTTTGTGACAGAGTGGATTAATCGGTTGTACTCAATACTAGCTAGAATGATCAATTCAACCGTGTCCTCATTTGGCGCTGTAGTTTTAAACCCCTTGCGAGATTGCAAGGTGCTAGAGATAGCAACGTGCTATGAAAGCGCTCCACTTGCCCATTTGACGTACTGTGTAGAGGCGGGGCATTCACCACGTCAATGTCAAACTGATTCTTTAACAAAGACCGGATTGTCTCCAAATTAAAAGACGCCTCATTGTCACAACAAAATAGTTTTTACATCAGGAAAAAGATTTACCAATTGTAAAAAATTTGTTTTCACATCTGTGATTGTTCATGACGCAACCGCGGTAAGGAAGTATTTTCCTGCGGTAGAGAATATGTCCATATGCAAGAGCTCGGGTTCACACCCAATTCTTGTTTTCTTGGATGTCTGACATATTTAGACTTTGCGCAAATTTTACAGTTCGCAACTTCTGTTGATGCTATTTTGCTCATTTTTGGAAAATAATAATCTCGCAGAACCTGCTTTACATTTTCTTAGCGGCCCTATACGCCCTATTGTGTTCAGCGCTTATTATTTCTTTGCGTTCCTCATCATTGTTGATGTCAGTCACCCAAGACTTGCAGTGCCAGAACTTAGTGGACGGGAATGCTTTTACAAATTTGTCTTGTATGCGTGCCAAAATAGGCAAGTCACAGTGGATGGTATTCACAACCTCAAATTTAACCACATCTTTTAATGTCTGAAAGAGATTTTCATGACTATCAAAGCCTAAAATGTGCCGCGTCTTTTCACGAAAAATTAGATAGAATTGTTTCGACGGGGTGTTTGGTTCTTCTAACACTATCTGATTCCTAAAACAATTCAGTGGTTTATCAGTGGCTTCAATAGTATAAGTGAGTGAAGCTTCGCTGTGCATTGTGGTCGCATCGGACTGAACCAAACCATTATCCAAGGCATTAATATTCTGCCTTGATAGCGCATCCGCTACATGATTGTCTTTGCCTGGTTTGTACAGAACTCTCGCGCCAGAATCTTCAATTCTTGCTTTCCAGCGTTTTATTTTAGAGTTCGGGTTTTTGTCAGAGACAGCGAATATTAACGGCTGATGGTCAGTGTAGATGTCAATGTCACTCTTTCCGGACAGGTAGTGACGCAAAGTGTCCAGAGCCCAAACGATGGCCAAGAGTTTTCTCCCATTGCACAATGGGCCAGCGAGCCGATTTTTCGACGAAAATTAAAGTTTTAATGCTAGGTTCTTGAAATTTCGTACATATGATAGTGTCGATGCATATAAAAACATATTCAAGTTTCAGACCGATCTGACCACGCCTTCCCTAGCCGCCCATATGAGATAAGTTTCCTCTTATTCTTAATTGTACGGTAATTAATAATGCTAGCACTCGTTATATTTAGCAAATGTTTTTTATTAATTTTTTTTAACATATAACCTTAATATTAATAACTAAAAAATAACAATGCATTGAAAATGACTATAATTAAGTATTTTACATTTAAAAATGTTCAGGAATGTCTTGTTCTACATCAATATCTATTAAAAACGGATTTTCAGAGTCAGAATCTGAATCACTATCACGTTTGTTAGCATCAAAGTCAGGAACATTGTTATTATTGTTCATGTTAACAAAATTTAGCAAGTTTGGTGATTTCAAAAGTTCTATTACGTCTGCTGGTAGGGGTAGTTTATTTTGCTGACCCAATCTTTCTGTTATATATAGTAGATGCTCGACACAAGAGGATCTGAGGAATCCATTGCTCTGTGGAAAACATCTGCCATGTTGTTCTGCCGTGTACTCTTTCGAGCATGTAACCTCCTGTCACTCTTATAGTATTTGTTGCGAGCCTCTGAGGCGTTTTCGCCAAGAACACCTAATGGAAGGATTGTTGCTTCTATTATTTGGTTTAGGATTATACACATCGGAGAAAAAAGGAGCAAAAGAGATTTTTAAAATTAGTTTATATACACTTTGCACTATAATGACACATAATTACTTTTTGGCACAAAATTAGTTATACTCCACAAAAGACGTGTAAGCAGGTTAGCTTTTTTCTACTTTTGGACAACACAAATAAACGCACACAAAAAACACATTATTAAACATGAACGAAATTTTTTTTAATACAAATATTCTACATACCTTGGTCCTTCTTTTCCATAATTTTTGTGAAAATTCGTTAAACCACAAAAATTTTGGCACGCTCACAAGTCAACAAAATTTTTCCTGCGCTTTTTAGTTTGGCGCGCATGCAATCAAATACCTGACTTAGAACGCCCGCCAAAATTTCAAGGATGCATCAAAACAACTAAAATCTCTTGATTCATTTTAGTCGAAGTATATACTATTCAAATTTTATTATTAAAACAGGTTTACTTTCTATGAAAAATTTGAATTTTCGTGGAAAAATCGGCTCGCTGGCCCAATGTGCATTGGTCGCATAGTTCAATTCGGAATCTTTCAGCGTTAATGGTTATGGGTCTGTTATACTGCGAAAGGACCGCCCCAATTCTACTGGAAGAGGCGTCAGTCGTTAGATCGAATGGCAGGTTAAAGTCTGGAGTATAACCTCTTCCGATGCCAAAATGTCCCTGAGCTTATCGAAGGCTTGCTTCTGAGTTTTATCAAATACTACATACCCCTTGATCGCTGTTTGCTGACCTTACCGTTGTCCCCTTTCAATATGTTGAAAATAGGCCTTGCTATTTGTGCAAAGCCCTACGAAACGCCTGTAGTAGCTAGCCAGGCCTAAGAACGAGCTTACCTCATACAGTGTGGAAGGCTGTGTTTAAACTCTTGTATGGCTCTGACTTTGTGCGGACTTGTCCGCGTGCCTTATCGTGAGACAATAAATCAAAGGAAGTCGACGCTTTCCTTAAAAAATTAAGACTTTATTTCGATACTCTCATGTTAGCATCGTAAAGACACTTGAGCACCTTCTCAATGCCCCTGACGTGTTCCGCGTCATTTTTTGAGAAGACAATAACATCGTCAACGTACACGTAGCATATCTTGCCGATGTGCTCCCGTAGTACGTCATCAATGGCCCGTTGGAATATGCTTGACGCATTTTTTAGACCGAATGGTAAACAGCAAAACTCATATTTACCACCGTTTACCGAAAATGAGGTCTTTTCACGGTCGCGTTCAGCTAGTGTGATTTGATGATACCCTGATTTTAAGTCAAGAGTATAAAAATACCTCGCATTTTCCAAGTTTGAAAGTATCATGGCTTTACTGGGCATTGGATACTTGTCAGCTATAGTCTTATAATTTAATTTGCGGAAATCTACTACTACCGCTTTTTTGCTTGGCCAAAGTCGTCTGTCCCTTTTTTCCCTACAACCCAGAGGAGATTTTGGTGCTAGACTTATTTTCTTGTGTAGGAGATCTTTTACCTCTTCATTAAGAAAATTGGTGGAGCTCGCAGGTAATGGATACATCCCGGAATATACTATAATGAAATGACAACGCCGTGGACCTTTGGTTGTTTAATTTAAAGTTTATTTTGGGAGCAGCGAAGGTGCCGCTTCCCATGTCAAAATGGATCTGACTTAAACATTCTTTCTTAGGTTCTAATTAAGCCTAGGTCTCCTTGCTGCGCTGCCCACAGTTGGACAGCAGAGAGACGGTTATGTATATATCTTATATATTATATATATGTATGCTCTCTTTAAGCTGGAGTGCTGTGGTATGTGCATGCACTTGAGTTCGATCGGGCGGTCGGCGCATGTAACAGAATGCTTACATATGCTCTTTCTTTGTGCGCGCTGATCGACTCATATTTCGGCCACTTAGGCTAAAGACCCGGGCTCTGTTTATGTAAACTTTGCAACAAACTTGGTACAGTAGATAATCAATATATATGTATACTACATCTCCCTCCTTTTGAAAAATGACGTAATTTATTTGGAGTCATTTTTTTAGATTTTACTTAAAAGATTAATTTTTAATTAACAATGGGGTTTTTCCATTTTTTTTTTTTTTTTTTTTTTTTTTGTTTGTTATATATTTTTTTTTTTAATATATTAAATTACAAATAACATTCAAATGTAGATAAGTATTTTTGTCTTAGCATGGCCATACTAACAACAATTATGAAATAAACATTTTTAACCTATCCTTATGTACTGTTTGTTTTTTGTTTTTATTATTCGTTATTATAATGTTATTTCTATCTCCTATTTCCGTTACTTTATACGGACCAGTATATTTATATTCTAGCTTATGACCTGTTTCATTTCGTAATAAGACTTTATCACCTACCGATATATCTATGTTGTTTATTTTCTGATCATATAATATCTTATTATTTTTCTTATTTTCTTCTATCATTATTCTAGCTCTTTTGTAAGCTACTTCTAATCTATATTTACTCTCCTTAGCATAGTCATCTATATTATATATTGGGTCTATGTTATCTATACTATTGAATTGTTTTGGTAAATTATTTGTTTTACCAAATACTAACTCATATGGACAGTAATTATGTGCCATTGAGGGGGTCGTGTTGAAACAGAAAACGAAGTATTGAAGCCATACATCCCAATCAGTTTTATCAACCGATATATATGAGCGTATGTATTCGTTGAAAGTTCTATGACTACGTTCTATTGTTCCAACGGTCTGGTGGTGGTGTGCCGTAGATGTTATATTTTCAATTCCTAGATTTTTGCATAACTCATTTATAATTGAATTCTTGTATTCTGTTCCCATGTCCGTAATGAACGTCTTCATTGGACCGTACTTCAGAATAAATGATTCAAAAATTGCTTTAGCGACAGTGTTCGCGTTCTTATTTGGAACTGGAATGGCAACTAAATATTTAGTTAGGTCACATATTAGAGTGACTGCATATTCATTGCCATTTTCTGATTTAGGTAGTGGACCAATAGTGTCTACTATCACCCTGTCGAAAGAATTTATTGGCGTATTGGTTATTATCAATGGGGTCTTGCTATGCTTTGTTATTTTAGCTTTTTGGCATTTTTGACATTTTCGTATATACTCAGTAATATCTCGAGTCATACCTTTCCAATAATAATGTCTTCTGACCTTGGCCAAGGTTTTTGAAATGCCGATATGACCTCCTTGTATTGGGTCGTCATGGAATTTAGACAGTATAGCTTCTTTATCTTTTTGTTTTTCTATTAAGGTCACCGGGTTGAGTAGCGCTACTCTTAATGTTTTCAATATCTTATTGCCCATTTGTTTAAAATTATCTATTGAAACATGTTCAAAGATATTTTCCCACGGTGCCATTTTGAGTTGGCTGATTTTATTTATACCGGCCTGCATTTCAAGCCTTTGGAAAAATTGACCTAAGTCGAGGATTCCATTAGTATATAAATCGCTAACGTCGTATCTTGCAGTAATTTTTCTACCATGTTTAAATAAACATAGCATATGTTTTACATGCAAGGTCACTACTTTACGTATTTCGTCATTGTTTATGACTTCATATACGTTGGGCTTAGAAGCTTTTTCTAAAGATTGCGTAGGCAATTCTATTTTGTTGTTATCCGCGCGGATTTTCTGTCTATTTTGGTATCTAGTAGTGACTTTCATTATATTTCCCGTAATGTTTTGTAGATCTTTAATGGTTATTCTTGATAACGCATCAGCTACATGATTGTCTTTTCCCTTTAAATATTCGACTGTAAAGTCATACTCTTCTAATTCTAGCCTCATGCGTGTCAGTTTAGAGCTCGGATTGATCATAGAGAATAGATATATTAATGGTCTGTGATCTGTTTTAATTGTGAAGTGTTTTCCATAAATGTATGGTCTAAAATGTAATATTGCCCAGTGTATTGCAGCTAATTCCTGCTCAGTTGTACATTTATTACTTTCTCCTTTACTGAAAGCTCTTGATGCGTATGCAATGGGAAGTTGGAGTCCGTTATGGTTTTGAGTTAAAACCGCTCCGCACGCTTGCTTACTTGCATCAGTAATTATACAGAATTCTTTGCTGAAATCAGGATATTGTAGCAAAGTAGGTTCAATAAGTTTTGTTTTTAAATATTGGAATGCGTTTTGGCATTCATCTGTCCATTCGAAAGGAACATTTTTTTACATAATCTTGTTATGTGCCGTGAATATTCGGCGAAATTTTTGATGAAACGTCTATAATAGTTGCAAAACGCAACGAAACGTCTAGCGCTGTCCGCATTGTGCGGAGTAGGGTAATTCATAATGACATCATATTTTTTGTCATCCGGAAGTATTCCTTTGTCTGTGCATTTATGACCGAGAAAAGTCACCTCATGCATAAAAAATGAGCATTTTTCTGGATGTAACTTTAGATTGTATTTCCTACATTTCTCAAAAACGTCTGTTAAGTTTTTAAGCATATGTTTTTCAGAACAACCTATAACTATTAAGTCATCCATATAAAGGAATGCTTGTGAAGGTTCTAATCCAGAGAATGCTATAGTCATCATTCTCTGAAATGAATTAGGCGCTATTTTAATACCAAAAGGTAGTCGCGTGAAGCGATATGATCCATTGCTCGTTGAAAATGACGTTATATCTCTTGAACTTTTTTCGAGTTCAATTTGATGAAATCCTGACATTAAGTCAAGACATGAAAAATATTTTGCTCGTCCAAGTTGATCTAAAATGTCGTCAATTCTTGGGAGTGGAAATTTATCGGACAGTAATTTTTTATTAATTTGACGATAGTCAATTACTAATCGCCATTTCTTTTGGTCTGAACCTGGAGATGGTTTTTTAGGGACAAGTAATAGTGGGCTGTTATATTCAGATACAGATGGTTCAACAATGCCGTCAGTGATCAATTTTCCAACTTGTTTCTATAATTTTTTACATACACTGGTTCATCATCTTTTAATCTCAGTTTTTGTTTATAGAAATTATTAGTGCTTATTGGTTCAGATTCCAATCCGAATATATCACTATATTGGGTGCACAAGCTTGAAAGTTGTGATTTGAATTGTGGAGGAAAGTTTTTATTTAGTTGAGATAATACAGATTTGTTTCTATTGTCTGGATTAGTTTTGACTACATCGTAGTTCGAAAGTGATTCGTACGCTAAATTATTTGTACTGACTACTTGATCTTTATTTGTTGTATTAAGTAGTCTTATAAAAGCGTTTTTAGATGTTGCTATGGTACTTGCTATGTAAATACCATGCTGAATTTCTTGATTTGGAATCAGTACACTGTCTTCTTTTGAATCTAGTTCTATTTTTCTAATAACTTGGGATCTTGCTGGCAGAAGTATTGAGTTGTTGCCAGAACTGTATGTTATAGGAACATAAATTGGAAATTTTAAGTTATTAGGCCTTATTATAAGCCAATCTTCAGATTGCTTGAAGTCTAATTGACAGTTGAATTTTCTAATAAAATCGATTCCTAAAATGCCATCACAAGGAATAGCGAATTGTAAATCCACGATATGAAAATCGTGTTGAAGTATATACTTAGTGGTCTGTATCTCAATAGAAGTTAACCCCTTGGATTTGGTTACTTCTTTACTTATTCCTGTTATGTCGATAATATCATTTTCTTGTATGTCATGAAAGACATCAGAATTTTCTTTAACTATTGAAATTTCGGCACCTGTGTCTACTAAAAAGACAAGTTCTTTTCCTGTAGCTACATGGTTGAATGATACAAATACGTTCTGACTGAGATTAATGGTATGAATCCTTGCATTTTTTACTGTTGAGTATTTAAAGGGTTTTGTGAGTTTTCCGATGTATTGGTTACTCGGACGTTACTAGGGTTATTGTAGTTGTGGCCTCGATTCGAATTGCCCCGGCCTCTTGAATTTCCTCTATATTGGCCTCGTCCGTTATTATATTGGTTATTGTAATTATTATTACGATAACGAAAGTTACCTCTGTAATTTGCACGCCCGCGGTATCCGCCGCGCTGTGGATTATTTTTATAATATAGAACAGAGTTTGGTTGTCCGGTTGCTTCTGTGCAACAATTTACAAATTTAGATACTGCCTCATTCATATTGTTGAAGGTACCAGCTTGCATGATAAGTTTTACCTTATCAATTGTGCAATTTTTAGTCATTGCTTTGACTGCATGCTGGGTGGAATAACTTCTGGCTAACTCTAGCGGTAAGCCGTCTGTTATATATGCACCTTCTAACATTTTTGTCATCTGCTCAACCTCTAGTGTGTATTGGTTAGCAGTTTTGTTGCGTTGCTGTAGGTTCATCAGTTTTGCTGATAGTACTTCTACAGTTTCGCCTTTGACATTGCTTTTTAATCTGGAAATTACTTCAGTTATTGTTGTTTCATTTCCGATTAAATTTCTGGCAGCACCTTTTAGTCTTGATTTTATTATGGAAACTGCTAATACTTCGTGTTCGCCTGTTATTAGTTCCAATATTTCTAGTGCATCAATAAAACTTTGCAAGTTTTCAGCTTTACCATCAAAAACTGGTACAAGCTTAGTTGCTGTATTAATAAACTCAATATTATTTTGCGCCATTGTTCTATTGTTGCCTACTGTGAAATTATCCAGATCTGACGTTAAAACAGCTGGAATAGTGAGGTTATTTAAATCCTCCTCTTCTATTTTAGGGTTTGCTTCCTGATCTTCTGGCTCTATTTGGTCAGTGCCAGTTTCACTAGTTTCGATAGTAAGAGAAGTATTGAGTATAGTTGGTACAGATATATCCAGATTAAACTTTAGTTTAACTGATATTAGATTAGATCGTAGTCTGATCAAAAATGTTGATACTCGGGACCAATGATCTTGATTTAATTTATCTTTCTGTCCATATATAAGTGTTCGTGCTTGGTTAAAGCAATTTACTAATGTCTCTGAATGTTTATTTATAGTATTTTTCTGAATTGGCCTGTTTTGTGTTAGTGATTTATATGATTTGTCAAAGTTTGTTTTTATGTCGTTTAATTCTTCATATATATCATTCCATTCCATTATTTTATGGATATGAACTCTTTATCATGTATTTCTATAAATGCCTGTAGTGTAGCCATACCTTATTTTATATATTTTAGTTTGTAATTTATTTAAGTTTTTATTTGTAATTTATTTTATTCAATTAAAGTTAAACATTGTATTATTTAAATGAATGTTAAATGTTATTTGTGCTTTCTTTTCTTTTTTTTTTTAAATTTTGTCCAGATCATTTGCCTGGCTCATATATTTCTTTTTCAAGCATTTATTATGCAATTTATACAATTTGTAAAAACAATTAGCGCACATTATAACAACAATTATTATTAACAATATGTGTATTAAATAAAAGTCATAATTATTGGACTCTACTTTGTTAATGACGTTGGCTGTGGAGTCCACAGATTTGACGTCTACTAGCCCCATTTCGGGTATATATATTTTTAAACTGTATGTATAATTATTAATTGTGTTCTCAGAAAATTTATCTATTGCATTACTCTGCATTTACTTTTAACAAATTTTCCTGCCTATCGTTTCGTATAGCTTTACGGGCTACACTTCTAATCGAGCGGAGATGGTTCCGCACAATTTTACAATTTTTTTTTTAATTAATTGGTGTGCCTCACAGGGCAACAAAAAAATTCTTTGGTGTGCCACACAGGGCAACAAAAAAAAATAAATTTTTCTCTCCGGTTGGTCCTCTGATCCTCCCTCGCAGGTGCAGGTGGCGGAGTGCCTCCCGCACTTGTTGATTACTGCTGCTGATGTCCTGGGCCTATGGGCTCAGGCGGGACCGGTGCTGGTCTTCGCACAGGTCTTCGGGTTAAGCATGTAGATTTACACGCTGCGTCGTACAATGGTCCAGGGCAGTCATTCGGGCATACGTCCTTCCTCTTCGGCAATGGCTTGGGAGATGGAGGTTTTTTAGTTATTTTTTCATTTATGATTTTAATATTTACTGAGTGAGTTGCGGGTTTTTGCTGTCTCTGCTGGAGGTTTTCTCTCAGAAAATCAAGTTCTGTTGTTAGCTTCTGCGCCGTTGCCCATGGGGGTGGCGTTTTATTTGTATATAATAGCCATTTAATATGTGCTATTCTTTTGTTGATCTTGTTTTTCAGACCTCCGCGTCCCATCACCGCACTCTACTCACTCAGTTTTTTTTTTTTTTTTTTTTTTTTTGTCCAGTTTCTCGTTCTCCCGCGCTGGTGTAAGGGACGGATTGCCTTTCACACTTGTAGTTGCTGCCGATTTATCCAAATGCTCGCCTCTGCATACTTGTAGTTGTTGTTGTTGCCGATTTATTCATATGCACTCGTCTGCATATATTCCACCGTTGGTACAAGTGACGGATTGCCACTCGTACTTTGTCACTTTTTATGCCACTTTTTAATTCTTTAATAATTCTTTAGGGTCTCTATGTCACGGTCGCCATATAATGAAATGACAACGCCGTGGACCTTTGGTTGTTTAATTTAAAGTTTATTTTGGGAGCAGCGAAGGTGCCGCTTCCCATGTCAAAATGGATCTGACTTAAACATTCTTTCTTAGGTTCTAATTAAGCCTAGGTCTCCTTGCTGCGCTGCCCACAGTTGGACAGCAGAGAGACGGTTATGTATATAAATTAAATTATTATTTAATTATGAGTTTAAAAAAATACAACTTTATTGTTTCATTGCTGTTTTAAGACTAAATTAACATAGAATGGGCTTATCATAAAGGAGCTGCTGCTGTTGTGTGTCGCTGCCGTCGCTGCCGCCGTTGTCGCTGCCGCCGCTGGTGTTGTCGCTGCCGCCGCTGGTATTGTCGCTGCTGGTGTTGTCGCCGCTGGTGTTGTGTTTCTGCAAGTGGGCAATGGTCCCACGGTTTGGCAAATGCTGACCAGGCGCACGTGGCGGATGTTTAGTCTATGGTGGCCAATGGTCCCACGGTTTGGCAAATGCTGACCAGGCTCACGTTGCTTATGTGACTTTTCCACGTGAGAGCTTTTCTGTATGGTTGCGCTTCTTATCGTTATGCAGCAGGAGTGTTGTTAACTCCTCCCCCTTTAAACGCGGACGTCCTCGGTCGCGATGTACAGCCTCTTTTGCGTTGTGGTTGGCTTAGGTTCTTCTTTAGGGGCTGCTGTTTCCACGTTGGTTACTTTGAGGATTGTTTGGCGACTTTTCCTTCTGATTATGAATCGAGCTAGCAGTACGGTCAGCAGAACTATGAGTGTTGCGGAAATTGTGAGGTTTGCTGTTATACTAATGTTGTGATTTCCGTTCAACCGTTCTAGCTCCTTTGTATTGTTTATATTGACTTCCTTCAACATTTGTAGAGATAATACTTCGTCTACTTTTGTTTTCTCAGCCATTAGTTGTAACAAAGGTGGTGTTGCTTCTACGGGAGTCATGGCCTTTGAGACATAGACGTCGTCTCCGATTCTTATAGTTGCATTTTCAAACTGTATGAGGAACGTCCCCTTCAGGTCCATCTTTTCCATGTCTATTTCGATTGTTCCTCCAAAGTCATTTAGCAGGAGCGTACCAGTGAACAGCTCCTCATGGTTGGGTATGTGTTGGCTATTTATTATTTTGCATTGTGGTATTTGGTTTTTCAACAAGTGCGTGATACATTTGTCCTCGCTTAAGTCTATTAAATTATTTCTATTACAAATTATCTTGTCATTGTGTGTTTCACATGGTTCTTTTATTCCTAATATTTGCTGATTGCATTTTATTATATTTTCGAATTTTATGTCATTTATTATATCTCCTACTTTTACAGGTTTTAGTAACATTGGAACGCATAATTCCTTTGCAATTAATGGGATATTGATCATGTACAAAATGTTTTTATTGTTAGTCGCTATTTTTATTTTAGAAAATTCTAGTAGTTCTTCTGGGTTTATGAACAATATTTCCTCCGTTTCTAGAATATTAGTAATTTTTCTTATTTCTACCTCCGACAGAATTAATGAATTTATGGTATTAGTCTTCGCCCAGTCTATTGCATAAATTAAGTTATTAAGTTCTTCTTTAAAGGCGTGGATCTTGTATTTTAATGTGGTGATTTTTTGATTTTTGAATTCTGAGTTATCTTTTTCAGTTTTTATGATTGTGTTTGTTATTTGGGTGATCTGGTTTAGTCTATCGTTTAGTACTCTGTTTATTACAATTTGTTTGTTGTTGTTCTCTAGTTGCTTATTTATTTTATTTATAATTATCTCGTGATCATTATGGTCCGGCGAGCCGGCCAACCATTTCCAAGCTGTGCCCAAGATTTCTATTGCCCTTGCTTTCCTCTGGAATGGCCTGAGCCTTCTGAGATTTTCTTCCGCCTTCGATAGTTCGAATGCGAGGAATGGGTGTAATGGGTGAGTTGCTCCTATTTCGTTAGCTTGGTTTGATAAGTTGTGGAACGCTGTCTCATATTCCTCCACGTCAAACACATGAATGATCTTGAATGTGCCGTTCTGTATTGCGGCGATGCCTGTCTTGATGGGTATCAATTGTGAGTGTGAATAGTCTAATATGGTCGTGAGGCCGAAACATGTTGGCAAGAAAAATAACCTGGAAGAATATCATGTTTTTATATTATTTTTGTGAACCACTTTCCCTGAACGAGTTTTAATGGTCGTGTTCTTGTCTTCTTCAACTATTTCTTTTCTGTACTTTGGCGACAATTTGGAACCTAGCCTTTTATCGATCCTAACATAGACTACGTCACCTTTGTTAAATGTTTTTATGGGGGATTTCCTTTGGTTGTGGTATAGAATAGTTTTTTCCTGTTTATTCTTTAAATTTTGAATGACTTCTTTGCGTGCAGAATCTAGTACTTGGGGGTCTGTGATTTGACGGTGGCCGAAAAATGTGTCTATTGGTTTAGCTTTAGTGGTTGAGTGGACAGATGCATTATACTCCTGAACAGCTTTGAAGATTATTTCTTCGAATGTGGCTGTGCCAGCGTCCTTGCTTAAGCATCTCATAATTTCTGTTAGAGTCAAGTGGAATCTCTCGACTTGGCCATTACTTGTAGAGGAATAAGGTGGTGTCGTGTAGAGAGTTGCCTTCAGCTGTTCTTGCAGCAAAAATTTTATGTTGGCGGAGTTTAATGCTTTTTCGTTGTCCATAACGATCAACTTAGGCATACCGAAGGCTATCATTATTTCTCTAAGCGGGTGTTTCAAGTCTTCTGAGGCCTTTGATTTTAATAGTTTAATCTGGGCGTATTTAGAAAATTTGTCTATGGCTGTGAGTACCAATTGCTTTTGCGTGGTGTATATGTCTATATGGATGATCTGGCCTGGATAAGTGGGTATCGGGGTTGGTTGTATTTCTCCATTGTTCGGGTGTCTGTCGTACTTGGATAATTTACAAGTTTCGCATGCTTTCGCTGTCACCTCAGTTTTTTTCCGGAGGCTTGGGAAAAAGAACTTGCTTATTATTTGTATTTTGTTTTCTATTGCGTTCCTATGTGCCCTCATGTGTTCTCTTGCTACTATGTCGTCCTGTTCGTCTTTCTCCGTTATGTCTTTCACTTGTTTTTGTGTGTACCTGACTTTATACCCACTGAAATGAATCGGATAGATGTTCTGTATTTTCCCCATGATTCTCTCTGCGGTCAATAACCCATTTACAAGTTTTGGATCTAATCGATCTTTTAGGATCCGAATTAGTTCTTCTTCCGAATACTCTTTCCTCTTGATTATATGTCGGTGGTACATGGGGAAGGGTATGGAGAATTCTTCGGACTCTTCGTCTGCGATTAGCAGTAGTATTTGGTTCTTAAAGACGTTGATCGGTACATTTTCTACTGGTATCAAGTTATGTGCAGAGCTCTGATCACTGTGAATTGTAGCTGTTGTGGAATTCACTTGCGTGCCTACTGGAATTCTAGACAGAGCATCCGCCACTACGTTGGAGGTGCCTGGTTTGTATCTGAGTTCATGGTTGTATTCTTCCAGGTGGCTCTTCCAGCGTTTGAGTTTCGCGTTATTATTCTTTGCGCTCAGAGCGAAAGTTAGGGGCTGGTGGTCGGTGTATATCACCACCTTGGAGGTACCGTATAGGTACATGCGCAAGCTCTGAAGAGCCCATACTATCGCTAGCATTTCTTTTTCATTTGCAGCGTAGTTTTCTTCGGTCTTCGTTAGAGTGCGAGAAATGAAGGTGATAGGACGAGAATCTTGTTCGAGGACTGCACCGATAGCATAATTTGATGCATCGGTGGTTAGATGGAACTCTTTGTTGAAATTAGGATAAGATAGAATGACGTCTTGCGATGCTAAGGTTCGTCTTATTTTATTAAATGCACCTAGTGCTTCTTCATCCAATTCTATTTTAGTTCTGTTGGAGATGTTTTTAGATGTACGACCATTTTCGCCTCTAAGTAAACTTGTGAGTGGTTTGGCTAACTTTGCGAAGTCGCGAATGAATCTTCTGTAATAGTTGGCTAATCCCAAGAATGACCGTAATTCTCTTAGAGTTTTTGGAGCCGGAAAATTTTCAATTGTTTTCACTTTTTCAGAATTGGTTTTGACACCATGCCTGGAAATAGTGAATCCTAAGAAATCGACTTCTTCTTTGAAAAATTCACACTTATCTATTTGGACTTTCATGTTAGCCTTGCTTAATGTTTCGAATATGGTGCTTAAGTGCGAAGCGTGTTCGGACTCGGACTGACTGAAAACTATGATATCATCGATATACACGTAGCATATCTTTCCTACGTGGTCTCGTAAGATATCGTCTAGTGCTCTCTGGAATATTGATGGTGAGTTTTTGAGGCCAAAAGGTAAGCGGGTGAACTCGTATTTTCCACCGTTTATTGAAAATGCCGTTTTTTCTATGTCTTTTGGTTTTAAGGGGATCTGATGGAACCCACTTTTTAGATCTAAAACTGAGAAATACCTGTTGTCGCCCAATTGTGCGATTATTTCTCCGATCTCAGGGATAGGGTACCTATCCGAAATGGTGACAGAGTTCAGTTTTCGATAGTCTATGACTATCCTATACTTTCTCTCTCCAGACGCATCGGCTTTCTTGGGGACTATCCACACGGGAGCGTTATATGGTGACCGTGAAGGTCTTACAATGCCATCTAGTAGCAATTGGTTCATTTGTTTTTCAACTTCTGGTCTCAATGAGGCGGGGTATGGGTAGTGCTTACTATACACCGGTAGATCCGATGAAGTTCTTATCTCTCCCTCTACTTGGGTAGTATATGTTAGTTTTTCATTGGGTTCAGCGAATAACTCGGTGTGATCTCTGATGATAGAGTCCATGAGTTCTTTCTGTTTTTCTGTCATATGATCAGTTCTCACTTTGATGTTGTTTACTGCTTGAGTAGGTAACTGTTTTATGTTTATTCTATAGTCTCCGTTTATAATCAAGATGTCATTTTTAACATCGATGACAGCGTTAAGCTGTTTTAAAGTGTCGTTGCCTATTATACCATGGAATGTTTTGAGAGTTGGAAGCAGAAAAAATCGAATTGGGGTGTGATCTTTTTTGAATAAGTGAAGAGAAGTATGGTGGGTGATCTTTGTTTGACCACCCACAGAGTTTGCGTAGAAGGGGTGTTCGTTCAACTTAGGATTCTTAACTAGACTTGTTTGAATGTAGTTCTGATTGGATCCTGTATCTATTAAGAATTTGAAAGTCTTTCCGTCCTTCGTACCACAACTGATGTAAGGTAACGAAGAACTATTTAGTCTAAAAAATTGATATCGGCTACATCTATGGACGCAGGGGCATGTTCTTGTTCATTATCTTCTGTTAACACGCCCGTTAAATCCGCTGCCCCTTGTTGTTCAGCATATTCGTAATAATCTTGCTCGGACATTTCCTGTGGGTATGGCATTTCATATTCGGACTCCCTATCTGAGTCTGGCTCTCCAGTGGTCACGTGAAATTGCCTCTGGTATTTTGGTGCGGGACCAGGCTGATTTAGAGGAGGGGGGCGTTTCCCGGCTAATTCATTACCCTGTGGTCTGTTCATATAATCGATTTGTTTTGATCGGACAGAATGATCAACTTCCATGGGTACCGGTTTTGGATATGGTTTTGGTGCGAATGGTCGGGGAGGTGCTACCTGCTGTTGGCCTTGAATGGGTAATTGCGTTTGGTATGGGTTATAGGGAGTTTGTGGCGGTAATCTATAGTGCTGGAATGCAGTATTTTGATTAGCACCAGTCGGAGGCATTAAGTGTTGGTATATTGCTGGTCTTGGGGTATAATAAAGTCGTGGGTCAAAGTTCCTCCATTGCGTGGAACTGGCGTTCTGTAAAGGTTTTTGGGTAGCGAACCTAATTGTTTGTCTTGGTGGTAAAGGTGGGGGTTGTTGCCTAATCCTTGACGCAAATGAATTTCTTTGCTCTTGATTCTCTACTAGACTACACAGGTGCAATGCGTGGCTCAGATCTTTCGGTTCCTTTATAGCTAATAGGCGTGGCAAATCACCGTTAAGGCCTCTCACGAACGTGTCAAGCGCCTTGCCTCGGTAATTATCGGTTAATGCTCTAACTATTTCTGGTGACTCTTCATGAGCTCCAATTTGATTCAAAATCAATGAGAGCTGATGATAGACTGCCTGATAGAATTCGGCAATAGTCATGCGGCCTTGGCTTAGCGAGAACATCTGATATTCGAGAGTTTTTAAATCTCGTTTATCAGCGTAATGTGCCGTAAGACACTTTGAAATGGCTTTCCAATTCATTGGTGTGTTATACGATTCTAAAACCGCATCTGCCTCACCAACTACTTTAGTGCGTACAGCTAAGGTCATCAAGTAGAATTTATAAGATTCTTCTTGTCCTTCGTAGATAGCCATTACGCGGTCGACGTTTTTTTTCCATGAGTTAAAGGTTGTTCTGTCTCCCGAAAATTCCTTAATGAGCTTCGTTAATTCTGGTACCCCCCCACGTTCTTCGCCTGTTCTGGGTCCTACTAAAGGGATGTCGCTAAAATTATCGTGTCCAAAATTCGGGCTCAACATTTTTTCACCCTCTAGAGTTTCTCTAATTAGTTCCATAATCACGCTTTTTAGTTCTGGGGTAGTCGTAGGGGTGCTGGTCCCCGGCTGTCTATGATCAGCCGCTTGGCTGGGACCACCGGCTATACCTAGTCCTGCCATGGCATCGGTTATCCCGCCTGGCATTTTCGAGCAAAATTTGAAATATGAGGAATTCGTTCTGGAAGCGGACAACTACTCTATTTTATTTGGGCTTGGGGTGCAGGAAATTTTATTTTTTATAAAAAATTTTTTTTTTTTTTTTTTTTTTTTTTTATTTATTTATGATTTTATTGTTTGAAAACCAGTGGATGGTTTCTTCCTTCTATCCTGGAGGGTCCCTTGGGATTCGCAGGATTGGAATGTATTATACCGCGGTTGCAGTCTTTTTTAAATGGTTATGCTTTTACACTGAGTTATCAATTATATTTGATTATTCACTTTTTATTTCACCGTTACTGGAGGAAAGGGGTGTATCTTATTAATTTTATTGTGAGGTTGTGTGTTCTTAATTTCTATGTCTTAATATCTATTCTCTATGATTCTTGATTTGATTTTTCTTAAGTTTTCTTTCAAATTTGTTCTTATTAGTTTCTGAATTACTTAATAACTACGCTTACAGATATATCATAATCCGGCGAATCTTCTACTACTGGCTCTGTAGATTTGTTCCTTTTTGTCCTGCGGCGGTGCGGCGAAGCGGCGGTGCGACAGGTGACTGGGGATCCTTGGTAGCACTATTGTAGTAGCCGTCTGCGAACTGGTACAACAGACGGAGTCGGCGGTAGGAAATGAGACCCGTGAGTTTTCCTTTTAAAGTCAATCGCGCTCGCGGTGCTCGGCTCTTGTGAGGTATTATGTTCTCGGTACACTGTGTGGCGATGGGGCACTGGTACTTAGAGCACAAGGTACACTGTGTGGCGTTTTGGGGCACTGGTACTTAAAGCACAAGGTACACTGTGTGGCGTTTTGAGGCACTGGTACTTAGACGCGAGGTACACTGTGTGGCGTTTTGGGGCACTGGTACTTAAACACGATATCCTTTCTACTTGTTAGGATGTTCTCACGGTCCCTGCTCGGGCGCCAATTAAATTATTATTTAATTATGAGTTTAAAAAAATACAACTTTATTGTTTCATTGCTGTTTTAAGACTAAATTAACATAGAATGGGCTTATCATAAAGGAGCTGCTGCTGTTGTGTGTCGCTGCCGTCGCTGCCGCCGTTGTCGCTGCCGCCGCTGGTGTTGTCGCTGCCGCCGCTGGTATTGTCGCTGCTGGTGTTGTCGCCGCTGGTGTTGTGTTTCTGCAAGTGGGCAATGGTCCCACGGTTTGGCAAATGCTGACCAGGCGCACGTGGCGGATGTTTAGTCTATGGTGGCCAATGGTCCCACGGTTTGGCAAATGCTGACCAGGCTCACGTTGCTTATGTGACTTTTCCACGTGAGAGCTTTTCTGTATGGTTGCGCTTCTTATCGTTATGCAGCAGGAGTGTTGTTAACTTATATCTTATATATTATATATATGTATGCTCTCTTTAAGCTGGAGTGCTGTGGTATGTGCATGCACTTGAGTTCGATCGGGCGGTCGGCGCATGTAACAGAATGCTTACATATGATCTTTCTTTGTGCGCGCTGATCGACTCATATTTCGGCCACTTAGGCTAAAGACCCGGGCTCTGTTTATGTAAACTTTGCAACAAACTTGGTACAGTAGATAATCAATATATATGTATACTACAATACCGCTTCATTATCTTCGGTTCTAATTATAGCTACTTTGGATTTGTGAAAGTTCTGATTTTTGCGTCATCATTTTTATGAACTCACTTTTTATGGCTGGCGGTACTTTAATGTCGTCTATTTTCGTAATGTTTCTGCTGTGACATTTGTGGAATAGGATCTCTTCCGTACATTTTGAGAAATTTAAGGCCTTTGATGTTAAGTCGATGGTCGCACCAGCTTGTGTTAGGGTGTCTAGACCAATAATACCGTCGAATGTTGACAGCTGTGGCAAAATGAAGAAAGGGCATTTTATGCCGAAAAATTTAAGAAAGCATTTACTTTCAATGTTGTTAAAGCCATGAACTGATTTTACCACGAATGGTGTCACCACAGGTATAATTGACTGGAGTCCTTCTACCGGTCTAATGTAGTTCTTAGAGGTGTCTTCCCTGCTACTGCTCGTGTCTTTTATATTAATTGTGGCGTACTGTTGTACGTGTATCTAATACGTACCAGAGAACTGCAACATGCATGCATACACAACACACAAAAATGAATGAGATTTTTGCCACTCCCTTTCTGCTAGCGCGTGCCTCGCTTATTTTGTGGAAGGGGTAACGGAACAAGTAGAAATTGAAATGCATTGCCTTCGGGTTTCTTTTCTATACCTACTTATGCGTCTATTAATAGAACACAAGTGGAAGGGGTAACGTTCGGGACAACTGAACGTTCACGAACCCTTGTGCTGTCTCTACCTACCGACTCGGTAGTACCGAACCTACCAAGCGGAGGGTAAAAGTCTCTTGCATTTGGGCAAAGTCTCTTGCTTTTTTTCCCAAAACGTTCCTGGCTGTTGCGTCTCCTGCCTTTTACGACTCTTGCTTGTAGAGTCTCCTGCTATTTGTGGCTCTTGCTATCAGTGGCTTGAGGCGTGTGCTATGTGCGGCCTGTGCAAAAAATAATCGAGTGGCAAAAATCTCATTCATTTTTGAGTGGCTTATTGTGCATGCATGCATGTTTCAGTTCTCTGATACGTACATTGCCGCTATTATAGCACAATTATTAGCACAACAGCGTAACTTTATGTAATTGTTTTTTTTTTATACCCTTCGACCATTGAAAATGGTCAAAAAAGGGTATACTAACTTTGTGCAAATGTATGTAACAGGCATAAGCAGGCGTGGCGTGGTACCCCAGAAAGTATATATATTCTTGCTCAGGAACACTAGCTGAGGTGATTGAGCCATGTCCGTCTGTCTGTCTGTCTGTATGTCTGTCTCTCTGTCTGTCTATCTGTCTGTCTATCTGTCTGTCTATCTGTCTGTCTGTCTGTCTGTCTGTATGTCTGTATGTCTGTATGTCTGTCTGTCTGTCTGTCTGGCTGTCCGTCTATATGAGACAACAGATCTCAGCTATTAGAAAAGCTAGCATGCCTGTGTTTTAAAGATTCAATTTAATTCATTTTGGAGAGCTTATTCTCTGGTTGAGGTTCTTTATTCGTATGCTCTTTGTGTGCTGATGTTGGGTTCAGCT
Source organism: Zaprionus tsacasi (assembly GCA_018904105.1). Taxonomy (NCBI): domain Eukaryota; kingdom Metazoa; phylum Arthropoda; class Insecta; order Diptera; family Drosophilidae; genus Zaprionus; species Zaprionus tsacasi. The sequence goes on from JAEIFR010000156.1 coordinate 369,158, forward strand.
AACCCGAACATATAATGCTTATATCTATGTATTTTTAATTATATATATACATATGTATGCAGAAAGCATGCATATGTTTTGTAAAGCTTGACCACTTGAGCTGCAAAGTGCATGCTCAGCATTCCTACGCTTCGCGATCGGCTTATGTAAATTAAGAGATATTTTAATATTTTTTTTATAAAAAAACATGTCAGATTCTATTGGTGTTATTTTTGGAACAAACTGGACTAAGTTGTACAATGAATAATTAAACCTATCGTTTGCTGACGTCGCTGATGTCGCCGAAGCCGACGCTGCTGCTGAAGCTTTGCCGCTGTCGCTGATGGTGTCTGATGTCGTTGGCATTCCCACGACTTGGCCGGTGCAGACATTTTGCTGATGCAGCGCACGTGGCGGATGCACTGCCGTCGTAACTGGAGTCAATGTGCCTGTTATTGGCTGGGCTGTTGTTTGTTGTGCAACTTCTTGGTTCTTACTTGGTTGCGCCGGGTTTGGTGTTGTTATTGGGAATTTGCTGACTGCACGTAGGAGTTATGAGAGGGATTTGGCTTCTTACGTTTTCTAGTCATATTTGGTCTTAAGTCCTCCCCCTTTAGACGCAGACATCCTCGGATGCGATGTAGAGGCGTCTCTGGGTAGGTCCAGAAGGTGTCTTTGGGTGTGTTTCTGATGATTCGACTTCCTTATTTAGCTGGTGAGATAGCTTTTGTTTTCCTATCCAGCCAGTTACCGCGATGAGTGCCAAGAGCAGAGTCCCTGTCACCGAGGCGTTGATTGTGGCTGTCGTGGTGTTGTCGTCTCTTATCATTTCCAGCTCCTTGGAATTGTTGATATTGAATTCCTTTAGCATTATTGCGAAAGAACTTCTTCAACCTTGTTCTCTTGTGCTTGGAGTTGAAGTACTGGTGGTACAGCCTCGGCGTACGTCATCATATTCGTCTCGTACACGTTGTTTGCTACGACGATTGTAGAGTTGTGGGATTGGACTAGGAATGTTCCCTCCAAGGTTGTCTCCTCCCTATCGATGAGTACGGTGCCCCTGAAGTCTTTCAAAAGAGTGGTGCCGGTAAGGATTTCCTCGTGGTCCGCTACATGCTGGCTGTTGATGATCTTGCAGTCTGGTGTGCGGCTTCTTAATAACGGTGTAATGCAAGTGTCGTTGCTTAGGACTACTAGGTTTATTTTATTACAAATTGACTTATCATTATGGGTTTCGCAATTTCCTTTAAGGCCGTACTTTATTTGGTTACATTGAATTATTTTAGGGTATTTTATATCGTATATTGTTTTAGCAGTTCTTTTAGGTTCATGAAAATAATCTCTTTCTTAAATAGATTTTTGATTTGTTCAATTTCGTATTCTGATAATATAATGGAATTTATGGTATATGTTTTTGCCCAATCTATTGCATGGACTAAGTTATTGAGTTCTTCTTTTAGACTGTGCAATAGAGAGATTATTTCATTTTTAAAATTTTTATTTTCTGACGTGGCCTTAATTATATTGTTTGTTTATTAAGCCTAATTGTTTAATTTTGTCATTTAGTACCTTTTCGAGTTGTTCGTTTATTTTGCCTAATTGTTTAATTTTGTCATTTAGTACCTTTTCGAGTTGTTCGTTTATTTTGTTTATTATTATTTCTTTGTCATGGTAGTCCGGTGAACCGGCCAACCATTTCCATGCCGTTCCCATGGCATTGCTCTTTTTTGTTTTTTAAATGGTTTGAGTTTTCTTAAGTCTGATTCCCATTTCATGAGTTCGAACTTAAGGAAAGGGAAAAGTGGGTGTGTTTGGTTAACTTCATCTAATCTGTTCGATATGTCACCGAACGCGGATTCGTATTCTTCAATGTTGAACACGTGTATAATTTTGAATGTCCTTTTGCAGGACAGCGGTTCCCGTTTTTATGGGAATGAGTTGGGAGTGGGTGTAGTCTAGTATGGTAACCCGTCTGAAACATGTTGGCAACAAGAGTAACCTGCGAATGGATGTTATACCTTAATATTATTTTTGTGTACTATTTTCCCTGAATGTGTTTTTATTGTGGTTTTCCTATCCTCTTGGACTATTTCTTTTCTTTATCTCGGTGTTAGTTTCGACCCTAGCCTTTTATCTATCTTCACATAAACTGTCTCCTCTTTCTCGTATTTCTTTATTGGGTTATTTCTTCGGTTATGATATTCTATGTCAGTATTCTGTTTTTTTTAATATTTTGTCACTGATCTTTCTCCTAGCATCTTGAAGTTATTGGGGGTTTGTGCTTAGTTTTTTTCCGAAAAATATGTCTATAGGTTTTGTTTTCGTTGTTGAATGAACTGACGTATTGTACTCTTCAACTGCTTTAAATTCAAGTGTTCTTTCGTCTAGCTTAAGGCATCTCATTATGTCGGTTAGAGTTGAATGAAATCTTTCGACTTGCCGAAGTGTAGGGCGGTGTCGTGTAGACTTTTGCCTGTAGCTGCTCTTGCAGCAGAAACTTGATAGCTGCTGAATTTAAAGCCTTTTCGTTGTCCATTACAATCTGCTTGGGCATACCGAATGCTATCATTATTTATCTTAGTGGCTATTTTGCAAGTCCCGCATGCTTTTGCCGTAGCCTTTGTTTTTATCCGGAGGCCAGAAAAAAGAACTTGCTTAGTATCTGGATTTTATTTTCGATGGCGTTTCTATGCGCCCTCATGTGTTCGGAAACTACAATATTATCCTGTTCGCTCTCTGAATTCACGTCCGTGACTTGTTTCTGCGTGTATCTAGTTTTGTAATTGTTAATATGCTGTGGGTAAATTTTCTGGATCTTGCCCATTACGTGTGAAGATCCCGTTCACGATTTTTGGGTCTAGGTGTCCACCAGATCTTCCTCAGAATATGTTTTTTTTTAATTACGTGCCTATGAAAAGTAGGGAAAGGGATTTCGAACGACTCTTCCTCCTCATCTGATATTAGTAGAAAAAGTTGGTTTTTGAATACATTAATGAGGACATTTTCAACTGGTATCAGATTATGCGAAGAACTTTCGTCGCTATGAACCGTTGCCGTTGTACTATTTATTTGGGGGATGGTTGGGATTCTGGAAAGAGCGTCGGATACTACGTTAGAGGTACCCGGCTTGTATCTTAGCTCGTGGTTGTATTCCTCCAAGTAGCTTTTCCATCTTTTGAGTTTCCCATTATGGTTCTTTGAACTAAGAGCAAAAGTCAGTGGTTGGTGATCAGGTATATTATCACCTTAGCGGTACCGTGAAGGTACATTCGTAGGCTTTGAAGTGCCCAAACTATTGCTAGCATTTCTTTCTCATTTGCTGCGTAGTTTTCTTCGGTCTTCAAGAGCGTACGGAAAATGAAGGTAATCGGGCGGGAATCCTGTTCTAAGCCTATAGCAAAGTTGGAGGCGTCCGTTGTTAACTTGAATTCCTTACTAAAGTCTGGGTACGCCAGTATGACGTCTTGTGAGGCTAAAATTCGTCTTATCTTATCAAACGCGCTTATCGCGTCATCGCGACCATTTTCGCCTCTCAATAAGTTCGTCAGTGGTCTTGCAAGTTTAGCATAGTCGAGTAAAAAACGCCTATAATACGTTGCCAGACCTAGGAAAGATATAAGTTCCTTTAGTGTTGTTGGGATCGGAAAATTTTCTATTGCTTTTACTTTAAAGAATTCACATTTGTCCATCTGCACTTTCATATTCGCTTTTTCTAGTGTGGCAAATATCTCATCCAAGTGCGTGGCATGTTCATTTTCGGACCGATTAAAGACGATGATATCGTCAATATACACGTAGCATATTTTTCCTACGTGTTCTCTTAGAATATCGTCTAAGGCTCTCTGGAAAATGAACGGCGAGTTCTTTAAACCGAAAGGTAATCGGGTGATTTCGAACTTTCCGCCGTTGATTGCGAACGCAGTTTTTTCTATGTTCTTTTCTTTAAGCGGTATCTGGAGGAATCCGCTTTTGAGATCTAGAATTGAGATATATTTATTGTCGCCCAATTGTGTGATTATTTCTCCAATTTTAGGGATAGGGTACCTATCCGAAATAGTTACGGAGTTGAGTTTTCGATAGTCGATAACTATCCTATAATTTTTTTCTCCGGACGCGTTGCTTTTTTTTGGGGACTATCTATACGGGCGCGTTGTATGGTGACCGTGCAGGTCGTATTATGCCGTCTTGCAGCAATTGTCCCATCTGTTTTCTACCTCGGGCCTTAATGAAGTTGGGTACGGGTAGTGTTTACTATACACCGGTGCATCCGATGACGTCCTTATTTCTCCTATCACTCTGGTAGTGTAAGTTAATCTTTCATCTGGGTCCGCAAATAAGTTCGAATGTTTCTGGGTAAGCGAATTTATAAGATTCTTCTGACTTTTCGACATATGCTCCATTCTGAGCTTTATGTTGTTTACTGACTGTGGCACTAGTTGTTTCACTCGGATACTATAGTTTCCGTTTATTGTTAATATATTGTTTTTAACGTTAATAACCGCGTTTAGTTGTTTTAGTGTCTCTTTCCCTAGAATGCCGTGAAAGGTCTTCAGTGTAGGCAATAAGAAAAATTTGATGGGTTTATCTCTATTATTGAACAGAGTGAGAAAAGTATGGTGAGTCATTGGGGTTTGTCCCCCACAGAATTTGAGAAAAATTTCTCTTCGATCTTTTTTGGATGCGGGATTAGATTTGGTTGGATATAGTTTTGGTTCGATCCGGTGTCTATGAGAAAGTTTAGTTTAGTGCCATCTTCCATGATGCATTGGAAGTATGGCAGAGATGACCCGTTTAACCTAAAAAATGAACATCCGAAGCGTCGACGGGAGTCGATTCGCTTTCCGGTTCGTTTTCCTCAGATTAGTCATATAGGCCCGTAATTCCCTCGGAATCGGCGCTAGCGAAATAGGCCTATTCCTCAGGGTCGAGGTAGTAAAGGTCGCCCTCTACTCCCTCGGATGCCTCTTCTGGGACCCCCGTGGCAATGTGAAAGTGCCTAAGAACTTTAGGTGGAGGTCCATTTAATGGGACAGGTCGTTTCCCAGAAAAGTCGTTAACATTGGGTCTATTCATGTAATTGACGTTGCCCGAACGAATGGAGCCATCGACATCCATTGGTACGGGTTTTGGTTGTGGCTTAGGGGCCGTTGGAAGCGGAGGCGGATAGAATTATCGTGCACTTTTGATTCGTGGGATACTGGGGTCGTTGACCGTGTTTCTGTTGATCAGCAGTTCCCGTTTGCCAGATTTGCGTGCGATAATCTGTCGGATGTTGGAGAGCTGGACTATAATATAGTCTAGGGTTGAAAACTCTCCACTTTCCCGCAGAGTCTGCCGTAAGCAGACTCTGTGTTCTTTAATAGCCAAGAGTCTGGGCAAGTCTCCATTTAATTCCCGTATGAAAGTATCTTAGGCCTTTTCTCGATAACTTTGTTTCAAAGCATTAACACTATCAAGTTTTAGTTCTTGCACGCTGATTTGGTTAAGAATCAGCGATAGCTGATAGTAAACGGCCTGATAGAATTCGGCGACGGTCAATCGTCCTTGAGTTATCGAGAACAATTGATACTCAAGGGTAAGGGTCTTGAGGTCACGTTTGTCGGCGAACTGATCCGTCAGGCATTTTGCAATCGCCTTCCAGTTCAGAGGGGTGTTATAGGATTCTATCGCGGCATCGGCCTCGCCAGAGATTTTGTTCCTAATCGCCAACGTCAAATAATATGCGTTGGTATTTTCTGTATCCTCCTACAAACTCATTATTCTAGATACGTTCTTCTTCCAAGAGCCAAATTCTGTACGGTTTCCCGAAAATTCTCGGATAAGTCTTGTAAGATCTGGTAGTTTTCGGACTCACCGGGTAGTGTGCCAATAAAGGGGACATCTTTTAACATTTCTGACTGTCCGCCTTTATTCAAGAATTCCCCAATGATCTCCGTTCCGCCTAATGTCTCTTTAATGAGAAACACAATTACTTGTTTTAGTTCTGGGCTAGCTACCGGTGTGCTGGAGGCCGTTGGTCTGATTCCCCCCGGTTGTTCACCGCTATCGGTTCCTAAATTGAGTGCAGCTAATGCACTTGCCAACTCCCTATCTTTCAAAATGTTGAAGGCTGAAGGATTTATGGTAATTTTAATTTATATGTCGACTTATTTTTAACTGGTGTTTTGTCTTATTAAATTCTTATTTATTTTTTCTTTTTTAAAAATTATTTTTCTTTCCTTTAATTCTTCTTTTTTCAAAATAGTGTTTGATTTTAATGTTTTTCTGTCTATTATGGTTTTCTGTCTTAAAAATTATTTTTCTTTATTTTTTTATTCTTCCTTTTTTAAATTAGTGTTTGATTTTAATTTAATTTTTTAGCTGACGCGATAAATAGCATTTTCGGCGACGTTCCTAGATGACCCCTTGAGTGTAATCCTTTTTGTCTCACGTTGGGGAGCGACGTAGCGGTGTTCAGATGTGGGTGACTCGGGACCCTTGGTGGCACTGAGTTCCTTCGAAGGCTCCTGCGGACAGGTACTACAGGAGAGTCGGCGATAGTTTTTAGACAACCAAACCTTAGGATCTTTCGCACTTGTTCACTGAACGCACTTGAATTTGTGGCTTCTTTTGTGAAGGCACTTTTACACTGTGCGATTTCTGTCACTTCTACTTTTTTGTAGTTATTTTATTTAGTCAGTGTTTACTGTAGCTTTTTTCTTAGACACTGCGACGCGAACTTGTAGCTGCTTCAGGTACTTTGGCGTTACGTGTGATCCTTTATATGAAGGCTCTGTTAACCGGTCCCTGCTCTGGCGCCAATTAAAAGATATTTTAATATTCTTTTATAAAAAAAACACGTCAGATTTTATTGGTGTTATTTTTGGAACTAACTGGACTAAGTTGTACAATGAATAAGTAAACCTATCCTCTGCTGACGTCGCTGATGTCGCCGAAGCCGACGCTGCTGCTGAAGCTTTGCCGCTGTCGCTGATGGTGTCTGATGTCGTTGGCATTCCCACGACTTGGCCGGTGCAGACATTTTGCTGATGCAGCGCACGTGGCGGATGCACTGCCGTCGTAACTGGAGTCAATGTGCCTGTTATTGGCTGGGCTGTTGTTTGTTGTGCAACTTCTTGGTTCTTACTTGGTTGCGCCGGGTTTGGTGTTGTTATTGGGAATTTGCTGACTGCACGTAGGAGTTATGAGAGGGATTTGGCTTCTTACGTTTTCTAGTCATATTTGGTCTTAAGTCCTCCCCCTTTAGACGCAGACATCCTCGGATGCGATGTAGAGGCGTCTCTGGGTAGGTCCAGAAGGTGTCTTTGGGTGTGTTTCTGATGATTCGACTTCCTTATTTAGCTGGTGAGATAGCTTTTGTTTTCCTATCCAGCCAGTTACCGCGATGAGTGCCAAGAGCAGAGTCCCTGTCACCGAGGCGTTGATTGTGGCTGTCGTGGTGTTGTCGTCTCTTATCATTTCCAGCTCCTTGGAATTGTTGATATTGAATTCCTTTAGCATTATTGCGAAAGAACTTCTTCAACCTTGTTCTCTTGTGCTTGGAGTTGAAGTACTGGTGGTACAGCCTCGGCGTACGTCATCATATTCGTCTCGTACACGTTGTTTGCTACGACGATTGTAGAGTTGTGGGATTGGACTAGGAATGTTCCCTCCAAGGTTGTCTCCTCCCTATCGATGAGTACGGTGCCCCTGAAGTCTTTCAAAAGAGTGGTGCCGGTAAGGATTTCCTCGTGGTCCGCTACATGCTGGCTGTTGATGATCTTGCAGTCTGGTGTGCGGCTTCTTAATAACGGTGTAATGCAAGTGTCGTTGCTTAGGACTACTAGGTTTATTTTATTACAAATTGACTTATCATTATGGGTTTCGCAATTTCCTTTAAGGCCGTACTTTATTTGGTTACATTGAATTATTTTAGGGTATTTTATATCGTATATTGTTTTAGCAGTTCTTTTAGGTTCATGAAAATAATCTCTTTCTTAAATAGATTTTTGATTTGTTCAATTTCGTATTCTGATAATATAATGGAATTTATGGTATATGTTTTTGCCCAATCTATTGCATGGACTAAGTTATTGAGTTCTTCTTTTAGACTGTGCAATAGAGAGATTATTTCATTTTTAAAATTTTTATTTTCTGACGTGGCCTTAATTATATTGTTTGTTTATTAAGCCTAATTGTTTAATTTTGTCATTTAGTACCTTTTCGAGTTGTTCGTTTATTTTGCCTAATTGTTTAATTTTGTCATTTAGTACCTTTTCGAGTTGTTCGTTTATTTTGTTTATTATTATTTCTTTGTCATGGTAGTCCGGTGAACCGGCCAACCATTTCCATGCCGTTCCCATGGCATTGCTCTTTTTTGTTTTTTAAATGGTTTGAGTTTTCTTAAGTCTGATTCCCATTTCATGAGTTCGAACTTAAGGAAAGGGAAAAGTGGGTGTGTTTGGTTAACTTCATCTAATCTGTTCGATATGTCACCGAACGCGGATTCGTATTCTTCAATGTTGAACACGTGTATAATTTTGAATGTCCTTTTGCAGGACAGCGGTTCCCGTTTTTATGGGAATGAGTTGGGAGTGGGTGTAGTCTAGTATGGTAACCCGTCTGAAACATGTTGGCAACAAGAGTAACCTGCGAATGGATGTTATACCTTAATATTATTTTTGTGTACTATTTTCCCTGAATGTGTTTTTATTGTGGTTTTCCTATCCTCTTGGACTATTTCTTTTCTTTATCTCGGTGTTAGTTTCGACCCTAGCCTTTTATCTATCTTCACATAAACTGTCTCCTCTTTCTCGTATTTCTTTATTGGGTTATTTCTTCGGTTATGATATTCTATGTCAGTATTCTGTTTTTTTTTTAATATTTTGTCACTGATCTTTCTCCTAGCATCTTGAAGTTATTGGGGGTTTGTGCTTAGTTTTTTTTCCGAAAAATATGTCTATAGGTTTTGTTTTCGTTGTTGAATGAACTGACGTATTGTACTCTTCAACTGCTTTAAATTCAAGTGTTCTTTCGTCTAGCTTAAGGCATCTCATTATCTCGGTTAGAGTTGAATGAAATCTTTCGACTTGCCGAAGTGTAGGGCGGTGTCGTGTAGACTTTTGCCTGTAGCTGCTCTTGCACCAGAAACTTGATAGCTGCTGAATTTAAAGCCTTTTCGTTGTCCATTACAATCTGCTTGGGCATACCGAATGCTATCATTATTTATCTTAGTGGCTATTTTGCAAGTCCCGCATGCTTTTGCCGTAGCCTTTGTTTTTATCCGGAGGCCAGAAAAAAAGAACTTGCTTAGTATCTGGATTTTATTTTCGATGGCGTTTCTATGCGCCCTCATGTGTTCGGAAACTACAATATTATCCTGTTCGCTCTCTGAATTCACGTCCGTGACTTGTTTCTGCGTGTATCTAGTTTTGTAATTGTTAATATGCTGTGGGTAAATTTTCTGGATCTTGCCCATTACGTGTGAAGATCCCGTTCACGATTTTTGGGTCTAGGTGTCCACCAGATCTTCCTCAGAATATGTTTTTTTTAATTACGTGCCTATGAAAAGTAGGGAAAGGGATTTCGAACGACTCTTCCTCCTCATCTGATATTAGTAGAAAAAGTTGGTTTTTGAATACATTAATGAGGACATTTTCAACTGGTATCAGATTATGCGAAGAACTTTCGTCGCTATGAACCGTTGCCGTTGTACTATTTATTTGGGGGATGGTTGGGATTCTGGAAAGAGCGTCGGATACTACGTTAGAGGTACCCGGCTTGTATCTTAGCTCGTGGTTGTATTCCTCCAAGTAGCTTTTCCATCTTTTGAGTTTCCCATTATGGTTCTTTGAACTAAGAGCAAAAGTCAGTGGTTGGTGATCAGGTATATTATCACCTTAGCGGTACCGTGAAGGTACATTCGTAGGCTCTGAAGTGCCCAAACTATTGCTAGCATTTCTTTCTCATTTGCTGCGTAGTTTTCTTCGGTCTTCAAGAGCGTACGGAAAATGAAGGTAATCGGGCGGGAATCCTGTTCTAAGCCTATAGCAAAGTTGGAGGCGTCCGTTGTTAACTTGAATTCCTTACTAAAGTCTGGGTACGCCAGTATGACGTCTTGTGAGGCTAAAATTCGTCTTATCTTATCAAACGCGCTTATCGCGTCATCGCGACCATTTTCGCCTCTCAATAAGTTCGTCAGTGGTCTTGCAAGTTTAGCATAGTCGAGTAAAAAACGCCTATAATACGTTGCCAGACCTAGGAAAGATATAAGTTCCTTTAGTGTTGTTGGGATCGGAAAATTTTCTATTGCTTTTACTTTAAAGAATTCACATTTGTCCATCTGCACTTTCATATTCGCTTTTTCTAGTGTGGCAAATATCTCATCCAAGTGCGTGGCATGTTCATTTTCGGACCGATTAAAGACGATGATATCGTCAATATACACGTAGCATATTTTTCCTACGTGTTCTCTTAGAATATCGTCTAAGGCTCTCTGGAAAATGAACGGCGAGTTCTTTAAACCGAAAGGTAATCGGGTGATTTCGAACTTTCCGCCGTTGATTGCGAACGCAGTTTTTTCTATGTTCTTTTCTTTAAGCGGTATCTGGAGGAATCCGCTTTTGAGATCTAGAATTGAGATATATTTATTGTCGCCCAATTGTGTGATTATTTCTCCAATTTTAGGGATAGGGTACCTATCCGAAATAGTTACGGAGTTGAGTTTTCGATAGTCGATAACTATCCTATAATTTTTTTCTCCGGACGCGTTGCTTTTTTTTGGGGACTATCTATACGGGCGCGTTGTATGGTGACCGTGCAGGTCGTATTATGCCGTCTTGCAGCAATTGTCCCATCTGTTTTCTACCTCGGGCCTTAATGAAGTTGGGTACGGGTAGTGTTTACTATACACCGGTGCATCCGATGACGTCCTTATTTCTCCTATCACTCTGGTAGTGTAAGTTAATCTTTCATCTGGGTCCGCAAATAAGTTCGAATGTTTCTGGGTAAGCGAATTTATAAGATTCTTCTGACTTTTCGACATATGCTCCATTCTGAGCTTTATGTTGTTTACTGACTGTGGCACTAGTTGTTTCACTCGGATACTATAGTTTCCGTTTATTGTTAATATATTGTTTTTAACGTTAATAACCGCGTTTAGTTGTTTTAGTGTCTCTTTCCCTAGAATGCCGTGAAAGGTCTTCAGTGTAGGCAATAAGAAAAATTTGATGGGTTTATCTCTATTATTGAACAGAGTGAGAAAAGTATGGTGAGTCATTGGGGTTTGTCCCCCCACAGAATTTGAGAAAAATTTCTCTTCGATCTTTTTTGGATGCGGGATTAGATTTGGTTGGATATAGTTTTGGTTCGATCCGGTGTCTATGAGAAAGTTTAGTTTAGTGCCATCTTCCATGATGCATTGGAAGTATGGCAGAGATGACCCGTTTAACCTAAAAAATGAACATCCGAAGCGTCGACGGGAGTCGATTCGCTTTCCGGTTCGTTTTCCTCAGATTAGTCATATAGGCTCGTAATTCCCTCGGAATCGGCGCTAGCGAAATAGGCCTAGTCCTCAGGGTCGAGGTAGTAAAGGTCGCCCTCTACTCCCTCGGATGCCTCTTCTGGGACCCCCGTGGCAATGTGAAAGTGCCTAAGAACTTTAGGTGGAGGTCCATTTAATGGGACAGGTCGTTTCCCAGAAAAGTCGTTAACATTGGGTCTATTCATGTAATTGACGTTGCCCGAACGAATGGAGCCATCGACATCCATTGGTACGGGTTTTGGTTGTGGCTTAGGGGCCGTTGGAAGCGGAGGCGGATAGAATTATCGTGCACTTTTAATTCGTGGGATACTGGGGTCGTTGACCGTGTTTCTGTTGATCAGCAGTTCCCGTTTGCCAGATTTGCGTGCGATAATCTGTCGGATGTTGGAGAGCTGGACTATAATATAGTCTAGGGTTGAAAACTCTCCACTTTCCCGCAGAGTCTGCCGTAAGCAGACTCTGTGTTCTTTAATAGCCAAGAGTCTGGGCAAGTCTCCATTTAATTCCCGTATGAAAGTATCTTAGGCCTTTTCTCGATAACTTTGTTTCAAAGCATTAACACTATCAAGTTTTAGTTCTTGCACGCTGATTTGGTTAAGAATCAGCGATAGCTGATAGTAAACGGCCTGATAGAATTCGGCGACGGTCAATCGTCCTTGAGTTATCGAGAACAATTGATACTCAAGGGTAAGGGTCTTGAGGTCACGTTTGTCGGCGAACTGATCCGTCAGGCATTTTGCAATCGCCTTCCAGTTCAGAGGGGTGTTATAGGATTCTATCGCGGCATCGGCCTCGCCAGAGATTTTGTTCCTAATCGCCAACGTCAAATAATATGCGTTGGTATTTTCTGTATCCTCCTACAAACTCATTATTCTAGATACGTTCTTCTTCCAAGAGCCAAATTCTGTACGGTTTCCCGAAAATTCTCGGATAAGTCTTGTAAGATCTGGTAGTTTTCGGACTCACCGGGTAGTGTGCCAATAAAGGGGACATCTTTTAACATTTCTGACTGTCCGCCTTTATTCAAGAATTCCCCAATGATCTCCGTTCCGCCTAATGTCTCTTTAATGAGAAACACAATTACTTGTTTTAGTTCTGGGCTAGCTACCGGTGTGCTGGAGGCCGTTGGTCTGATTCCCCCCGGTTGTTCACCGCTATCGGTTCCTAAATTGAGTGCAGCTAATGCACTTGCCAACTCCCTATCTTTCAAAATGTTGAAGGCTGAAGGATTTATGGTAATTTTAATTTATATGTCGACTTATTTTTAACTGGTGTTTTGTCTCATTAAATTCTTATTTATTTTTTCTTTTTAAAAATTATTTTTCTTTCCTTTAATTCTTCTTTTTTCAAAATAGTGTTTGATTTTAATGTTTTTCTGTCTATTATGGTTTTCTGTCTTAAAAATTATTTTTCTTTATTTTTTTATTCTTCCTTTTTTAAATTAGTGTTTGATTTTAATTTAATTTTTTAGCTGACGCGATAAATAGCATTTTCGGCGACGTTCCTAGATGACCCCTTGAGTGTAATCCTTTTTGTCTCACGTTGGGGAGCGACGTAGCGGTGTTCAGATGTGAGTGACTCGGGACCCTTGGTGGCACTGAGTTCCTTCGAAGGCTCCTGCGGACAGGTACTACAGGAGAGTCGGCGATAGTTTTTAGACAACCAAACCTTAGGATCATTCGCACTTGTTCACTGAACGCACTTGAATTTGTGGCTTCTTTTGTGAAGGCACTTTTACACTGTGCGATTTCTGTCACTTCTACTTTTTTGTAGTTATTTTATTTAGTCAGTGTTTACTGTAGCTTTTTTTCTTAGACACTGCGACGCGAACTTGTAGCTGCTTCAGGTACTTTGGCGTTACGTGTGATCCTTTATATGAAGGCTCTGTTAACCGGTCCCTGCTCTGGCGCCAATTAAAAGATATTTTAATATTCTTTTATAAAAAAAACACGTCAGATTTTATTGGTGTTATTTTTGGAACTAACTGGACTAAGTTGTACAATGAATAAGTAAACCTATCCTCTGCCGCTGTCGCTGATGGTGTCCGATGTCGTTGGCGTTCCCACGACTTGGCCGGTGCAGACATTCTGCTGATGCAGCGCACATGGCGGATGCACTGCCGTTTGGGATGTATAGTTAATTGTTGTTAGGAGAAAAGGTTAGGTAGTTTTATATAGATAATTTAATAGATGAGAGGGAGGATTCCGTGTTTATTACTCTAAAAAGCTTATTATAATCAGCACAGAGAACTCTTAAAGAATCATGCAAGCTATAGTTATTATTACAACGAAAGTGTTAAAAAATGTCGTGTAAATTTAGATGGAACACAAAAGTTTAGTTGGTTAAGCAGGAAAGGAGAGTCAATGTCGTATTTTATTAGTTTTATTATAAGAATGAATATTCTCTTTCAAAGTGAATGGACGCGTTTTTTTTCTTGCTCTCCGAAGCTTAGTCAAATTATAAACAATCGGTGTTTAATAACTCTTAAAATACTAAAATTATCACTTAACCTGCTGATATACAGAAAGCCGTTTACTACGCGAGTGCACTCTTTTAATTTGCCAAACTAATCTTGTTTGTATAAGAGATTTTTTCGTTTTCTTCTTTCAATTTCATTTGTTCACTTTTCTACTTGTATTTTTAGAAACGTTGTTATTGCTTCTGCAAAATATTTCTTTTACATCGACTGTCGTGAGCGAATTCGACTCTGTCGGGCTCTCACTAACTCTTTCATTGATCTTTGTTGTTTTGCACTGCAGCACAAACTGTCTTACCGCGCTCTTCTTATCACAGTTTCTATGTGTGCCTAACTTTTCCTCTCTCTCTATTTTTGTTGTGTACATTTATGACAGTGGTCACCCCTAATAATGGAAGGAGGAATTACATGTTTTAAGAAAACCTGCCAAATATTTGTTGTTGGATCTTCAACAACGTTGTTAATGCAAAATGTGCGGGCTTCAGTGGCCCAACGGCCAATACTGTAGTCAAGCGAAACTGGCTGCACTATTGTTGTGATGCGTGTCGTGAGGTTGAGAACGATTTTGTATCGTTCATGCGCCAAACTAGGACGGGATTTAGGGAACTGTTTGGTAGTTTTCGCAAGTTTGCCGATCAGTTCTCCGCGCTGGACACTTCATTTAATAGCCTTATGCTACTAAATGAATCTCCCAAGCGCAAAAAATCAGCTCAAAAGGAGCAGCCGTCAACTAGTGCCTATCAGCCTCGGAACGTTGACCAACTCAGCACACTTGTGACGTTGCCGCTGCTATCGGTTACTACACCCGTAGTTACGAGGTCAGCAGCACAGAAAAATGTCTCTGTTGAGCCCGTGGAGCTCCAATACTCCATCTGCGATTTTTATTCCCGTGAAACCGCAAATACTAATTACCCAACCGATAGTCCCTCAGGCAAGTTCGCCTTTGGGATTATCGGCACAACCTGTTCCCACTGGTCCTATATCTTTTGGACCTAAGCCTGTCACCGGAATTCCACCGAAGAAGCACATATTTGTTTCGAGGCCAGCCCCTTATCTCACATCTTCGGATGTCATGGCTTATAACCACGCCAACTCTCAAGCCCAAGATTTAAAGGTGGAACAATTTAAGTTTTCATACGAGAGGGATATATCATCCTTTAAAATTAGTGTCTCGAACGATTTATTTAACCAAATATGATCAGCTAACTTCTGGCCTGATCATATTGTGTCACCACTTCCAAAAATGCGACCTCTAAAAACTAATACAATTTTTAACATTAACCTACCAAAACGTAAGGGGCCTGCGTAGCATGCTACCTACTTTATTCTTAAATAGCCTTACGTTTGAATCCCATTTGCTTGTGTTCACTGAGACTTGGTTAAAACCTGAGATTTTATGCTCTGAAATTTTTCCAAGCAAGTTCACAACTTATAGGTTTGATCGACATGATCGGCGAGGCGGCGGTGTTCTTATTGCGTTAAATTCCGATATCGCGTCAGAACATGTGCATCCGGAGATTCAAGATGATATTGAATTCATTTGTGTAAAATTACACCTTCTCGGCTTCCAGGTTTTTATAACCTGCTCGTACATCCCACCTTCGTCTGATATTCTTATCTACACTCAACATTTGCTTGCAATAAAGTATGTCTTCAATTCGTTATCTAACAAAGACCACCTCATAGTTCTTGGCGACTTTAACAATCCTCAGTGTAGTTGGACACCAAGTGATGAGGCAAACTTCCTGATGCCCTCACAACAACATGATCTTATTGACGGCCTGCATGACATTTCTCTGCTGCAGGTCAAACATGTAAATAATTCACTAAATCGAACACTCGATTTATGCTTTGTCTCCGATCAGAGTATGGTAACTCTGACTAGAGTCCACCCACTTACCCAACCAGAAGATCCCTATCATCCTACGTTCGAGGTTGTTTTTGAAACTGGTTTGAACGTATTAGATAAAAAAGTTACGCCGTGTAAGAAAGCACGGTGTTTTCGTAAAGCCGATTTTGATAAAATTAATTATCTAATTTCAAATTATGACTGGTCTAATTTTTACCAATGTAATAATATGGATATGGCTCTTAAATTATTTTATATAATATTAAATAATTTCTTTGACAATTGTGTGCCTTTTTCTTATCCGAGGCATTCGAGTAAACCCCCATGGTTTACTAAAGAACTATCCAGTCTTAAAAATCTAGAGTCTAGACTCTTTAAAAAATATACTAGATGTTATTCCTCGTCTATTTTTTCAAGATACCTTATTGTTCGGTCTAATTTTGTTGCTCTCAACGCTACATGCTACAAAAATTATTTGACTCGTTGCGGGATTCAGTTCCGGCAGAATCCCAGACAGTTTTATAATTTTGTTAACATGAAGCGTAAATCTGCCTATCCATCTAAGCTATCGTTTGAAGGTGCAAATGCCAACACTGACCAGGACATGGCTGATCTGTTTGCAAAGTTCTTTCAAACGACCTACTCAATTTCAACACGCGATGTAAATTCTTATCCTTTCACCATTCCCAGTTCAAATGGCATTTTCGCCCCACAATTAAACGAAAGTTCGATTTTCAGGGATTTATGTTCAATAAAACCAGTTTTCTCACCTGGTCCTGACGGAATTCCTAGTTGCGTACTTCGATACTGTGCCGATCCTCTATCTAAGCTGTTGCTCAAACTTTTCTCGCTGTCCCTAAAAACTTCCACTTTTCCTTCCATATGGAAGGAATCTTTTATTTTACCGCTTCACAAGAAGGGCAGCAAGTCTGATGCTTTAAACAGAGGTATCTCAAAATAAATAAATAGAGGTAGCTCAAAATTGTCGGCTATTCCAAAACTTTTCGAGAATGTCATAACTCCTCACTTGCAGCATTTCTGTAGATCCGTCATATCTCCTTGCCAGCACGGATTTTTAAAACGTTGTTCCTCCTCGACAAATTTACTTGAGCTTACATCTTTTATAATAAAGAGCTTTCAGAAAAATTTTCAAACTGACGTCATTTGTACTGATTTCAGTAAAGCATTTGACTCAGTAAATCACTCCCTTCTTGCACATAAATAAAATATTATTGGTTTGTCACCAAATCTTATCTTATATAATGGAATTTATGGTATATGTTTTTGCCCAATCTATTGCATGGACTAAGTTATTGAGTTCTTCTTTTAGACTGTGCAATAGAGAGATTTTTTCATTTTTAAAATTTTTTATTTTCTGACGTGGCCTTAATTATATTGTTTGTTTATTAAGCCTAATTGTTTAATTTTGTCATTTAGTACCTTTTCGAGTTGTTCGTTTATTTTGCCTAATTGTTTAATTTTGTCATTTAGTACCTTTTCGAGTTGTTCGTTTATTTTGTTTATTATTATTTCTTTGTCATGGTAGTCCGGTGAACCGGCCAACCATTTCCATGCCGTTCCCATGGCATTGCTCTTTTTGTTTTTTAAATGGTTTGAGTTTTCTTAAGTCTGATTCCCATTTCATGAGTTCGAACTTAAGGAAAGGGAAAAGTGGGTGTGTTTGGTTAACTTCATCTAATCTGTTCGATATGTCACCGAACGCGGATTCGTATTCTTCAATGTTGAACACGTGTATAATTTTGAATGTCCTTTTGCAGGACAGCGGTTCCCGTTTTTATGGGAATGAGTTGGGAGTGGGTGTAGTCTAGTATGGTAACCCGTCTGAAACATGTTGGCAACAAGAGTAACCTGCAAATGGATGTTATACCTTAATATTATTTTTGTGTACTATTTTCCCTGAATGTGTTTTTATTGTGGTTTTCCTATCCTCTTGGACTATTTCTTTTCTTTATCTCGGTGTTAGTTTCGACCCTAGCCTTTTATCTATCTTCACATAAACTGTCTCCTCTTTCTCGTATTTCTTTATTGGGTTATTTCTTCGGTTATGATATTCTATGTCAGTATTCTGTTTTTTTTTTAATATTTTGTCACTGATCTTTCTCCTAGCATCTTGAAGTTATTGGGGGTTTGTGCTTAGTTTTTTTCCGAAAAATATGTCTATAGGTTTTGTTTTCGTTGTTGAATGAACTGACGTATTGTACTCTTCAACTGCTTTAAATTCAAGTGTTCTTTCGTCTAGCTTAAGGCATCTCATTATCTCGGTTAGAGTTGAATGAAATCTTTCGACTTGCCGAAGTGTAGGGCGGTGTCGTGTAGACTTTTGCCTGTAGCTGCTCTTGCAGCAGAAACTTGATAGCTGCTGAATTTAAAGCCTTTTCGTTGTCCATTACAATCTGCTTGGGCATACCGAATGCTATCATTATTTATCTTAGTGGCTATTTTGCAAGTCCCGCATGCTTTTGCCGTAGCCTTTGTTTTTATCCGGAGGCCAGAAAAAAAGAACTTGCTTAGTATCTGGATTTTATTTTCGATGGCGTTTCTATGCGCCCTCATGTGTTCGGAAACTACAATATTATCCTGTTCGCTCTCTGAATTCACGTCCGTGACTTGTTTCTGCGTGTATCTAGTTTTGTAATTGTTAATATGCTGTGGGTAAATTTTCTGGATCTTGCCCATTACGTGTGAAGATCCCGTTCACGATTTTTGAGTCTAGGTGTCCACCAGATCTTCCTCAGAATATGTTTTTTTTTAATTACGTGCCTATGAAAAGTAGGGAAAGGGATTTCGAACGACTCTTCCTCCTCATCTGATATTAGTAGAAAAAGTTGGTTTTTGAATACATTAATGAGGACATTTTCAACTGGTATCAGATTATGCGAAGAACTTTCGTCGCTATGAACCGTTGCCGTTGTACTATTTATTTGGGGAATGGTTGGGATTCTGGAAAGAGCGTCGGATACTACGTTAGAGGTACCCGGCTTGTATCTTAGCTCGTGGTTGTATTCCTCCAAGTAGCTTTTCCATCTTTTGAGTTTCCCATTATGGTTCTTTGAACTAAGAGCAAAAGTCAGTGGTTGGTGATCAGGTATATTATCACCTTAGCGGTACCGTGAAGGTACATTCGTAGGCTCTGAAGTGCCCAAACTATTGTTAGCATTTCTTTCTCATTTGCTGCGTAGTTTTCTTCGGTCTTCAAGAGCGTACGGAAAATGAAGGTAATCGGGCGGGAATCCTGTTCTAAGCTTATAGCAAAGTTGGAGGCGTCCGTTGTTAACTTGAATTCCTTACTAAAGTCTGGGTACGCCAGTATGACGTCTTGTGAGGCTAAAATTCGTCTTATCTTATCAAACGCGCTTATCGCGTCATCGCGACCATTTTCGCCTCTCAATAAGTTCGTCAGTGGTCTTGCAAGTTTAGCATAGTCGAGTAAAAAACGCCTATAATACGTTGCCAGACCAAGGAAAGATATAAGTTCCTTTAGTGTTGTTGGGATCGGAAAATTTTCTATTGCTTTTACTTTAAAGAATTCACATTTGTCCATCTGCACTTTCATATTCGCTTTTTCTAGTGTGGCAAATATCTCATCCAAGTGCGTGGCATGTTCATTTTCGGACCGATTAAAGACGATGATATCGTCAATATACACGTAGCATATTTTTCCTACGTGTTCTCTTAGAATATCGTCTAAGGCTCTCTGGAAAATGAACGGCGAGTTCTTTAAACCGAAAGGTAATCGGGTGATTTCGAACTTTCCGCCGTTGATTGCGAACGCAGTTTTTTCTATGTTCTTTTCTTTAAGCGGTATCTGGAGGAATCCGCTTTTGAGATCTAGAATTGAGATATATTTATTGTCGCCCAATTGTGTGATTATTTCTCCAATTTTAGGGATAGGGTACCTATCCGAAATAGTTACGGAGTTGAGTTTTCGATAGTCGATAACTATCCTATAATTTTTTTTCTCCGGACGCGTTGCTTTTTTTTGGGGACTATCTATACGGGCGCGTTGTATGGTGACCGTGCAGGTCGTATTATGCCGTCTTGCAGCAATTGTCCCATCTGTTTTCTACCTCGGGCCTTAATGAAGTTGGGTACGGGTAGTGTTTACTATACACCGGTGCATCCGATGACGTCCTTATTTCTCCTATCACTCTGGTAGTGTAAGTTAATCTTTCATCTGGGTCCGCAAATAAGTTCGAATGTTTCTGGGTAAGCGAATTTATAAGATTCTTCTGACTTTTCGACATATGCTCCATTCTGAGCTTTATGTTGTTTACTGACTGTGGCACTAGTTGTTTCACTCGGATACTATAGTTTCCGTTTATTGTTAATATATTGTTTTTAACGTTAATAACCGCGTTTAGTTGTTTTAGTGTCTCTTTCCCTAGAATGCCGTGAAAGGTCTTCAGTGTAGGCAATAAGAAAAATTTGATGGGTTTATCTCTGTTATTGAACAGAGTGAGAAAAGTATGGTGAGTCATTGGGGTTTGTCCCCCCACAGAATTTGAGAAAAATTTCTCTTCGATCTTTTTTGGATGCGGGATTAGATTTGGTTGGATATAGTTTTGGTTCGATCCGGTGTCTATGAGAAAGTTTAGTTTAGTGCCATCTTCCATGATGCATTGGAAGTATGGCAGAGATGACCCGTTTAACCTAAAAAATGAACATCCGAAGCGTCGACGGGAGTCGATTCGCTTTCCGGTTCGTTTTCCTCAGATTAGTCATATAGGCCCGTAATTCCCTCGGAATCGGCGCTAGCGAAATAGGCCTATTCCTCAGGGTCGAGGTAGTAAAGGTCGCCCTCTACTCCCTCGGATGCCTCTTCTGGGACCCCCGTGGCAATGTGAAAGTGCCTAAGAACTTTAGGTGGAGGTCCATTTAATGGGACAGGTCGTTTCCCAGAAAAGTCGTTAACATTGGGTCTATTCATGTAATTGACGTTGCCCGAACGAATGGAGCCATCGACATCCATTGGTACGGGTTTTGGTTGTGGCTTAGGGGCCGTTGGAAGCGGAGGCGGATAGAATTATCGTGCACTTTTGATTCGTGGGATACTGGGGTCGTTGACCGTGTTTCTGTTGATCAGCAGTTCCCGTTTGCCAGATTTGCGTGCGATAATCTGTCGGATGTTGGAGAGCTGGACTATAATATAGTCTAGGGTTGAAAACTCTCCACTTTCCCGCAGAGTCTGCCGTAAGCAGACTCTGTGTTCTTTAATAGCCAAGAGTCTGGGCAAGTCTCCATTTAATTCCCGTATGAAAGTATCTTAGGCCTTTTCTCGATAACTTTGTTTCAAAGCATTAACACTATCAAGTTTTAGTTCTTGCACGCTGATTTGGTTAAGAATCAGCGATAGCTGATAGTAAACGGCCTGATAGAATTCGGCGACGGTCAATCGTCCTTGAGTTATCGAGAACAATTGATACTCAAGGGTAAGGGTCTTGAGTTCACGTTTGTCGGCGAACTGATCCGTCAGGCATTTTGCAATCGCCTTCCAGTTCAGAGGGGTGTTATAGGATTCTATCGCGGCATCGGCCTCGCCAGAGATTTTGTTCCTAATCGCCAACGTCAAATAATATGCGTTGGTATTTTCTGTATCCTCCTACAAACTCATTATTCTAGATACGTTCTTCTTCCAAGAGCCAAATTCTGTACGGTTTCCCGAAAATTCTCGGATAAGTCTTGTAAGATCTGGTAGTTTTCGGACTCACCGGGTAGTGTGCCAATAAAGGGGACATCTGTTAACATTTCTGACTGTCCGCCTTTATTCAAGAATTCCCCAATGATCTCCGTTCCGCCTAATGTCTCTTTAATGAGAAACACAATTACTTGTTTTAGTTCTGGGCTAGCTACCGGTGTGCTGGAGGCCGTAGGTCTGATTCCCCCCGGTTGTTCACCGCTATCGGTTCCTAAATTGAGTGCAGCTAATGCACTTGCCAACTCCCTATCTTTCAAAATGTTGAAGGCTGAAGGATTTATGGTAATTTTAATTTATATGTCGACTTATTTTTAACTGGTGTTTTGTCTCATTAAATTCTTATTTATTTTTTCTTTTTTAAAAATTATTTTTCTTTCCTTTAATTCTTCTTTTTTCAAAATAGTGTTTGATTTTAATGTTTTTCTGTCTATTATGGTTTTCTGTCTTAAAAATTATTTTTCTTTATTTTTTTATTCTTCCTTTTTTAAATTAGTGTTTGATTTTAATTTAATTTTTTAGCTGACGCGATAAATAGCATTTTCGGCGACGTTCCTAGATGACCCCTTGAGTGTAATCCTTTTTGTCTCACGTTGGGGAGCGACGTAGCGGTGTTCAGATGTGGGTCACTCGGGACCCTTGGTGGCACTGAGTTCCTTCGAAGGCTCCTGCGGACAGGTACTACAGGAGAGTCGGCGATAGTTTTTAGACAACCAAACCTTAGGATCATTCGCACTTGTTCACTGAACGCACTTGAATTTGTGGCTTCTTTTGTGAAGGCACTTTTACACTGTGCGATTTCTGTCACTTCTACTTTTTTGTAGTTATTTTATTTAGTCAGTGTTTACTGTAGCTTTTTTTCTTAGACACTGCGACGCGAACTTGTAGCTGCTTCAGGTACTTTGGCGTTACGTGTGATCCTTTATATGAAGGCTCTGTTAACCGGTCCCTGCTCTGGCGCCAATTAAAAGATATTTTAATATTCTTTTATAAAAAAAACACGTCAGATTTTATTGGTGTTATTTTTGGAACTAACTGGACTAAGTTGTACAATGAATAAGTAAACCTATCCTCTGCCGCTGTCGCTGATGGTGTCCGATGTCGTTGGCGTTCCCACGACTTGGCCGGTGCAGACATTCTGCTGATGCAGCGCACATGGCGGATGCACTGCCGTTTGGGATGTATAGTTAATTGTTGTTAGGAGAAAAGGTTAGGTAGTTTTATATAGATAATTTAATAGATGAGAGGGAGGATTCCGTGTTTATTACTCTAAAAAGCTTATTATAATCAGCACAGAGAACTCTTAAAGAATCATGCAAGCTATAGTTATTATTACAACGAAAGTGTTAAAAAATGTCGTGTAAATTTAGATGGAACACAAAAGTTTAGTTGGTTAAGCAGGAAAGGAGAGTCAATGTCGTATTTTATTAGTTTTATTATAAGAATGAATATTCTCTTTCAAAGTGAATGGACGCGTTTTTTTCTTGCTCTCCGAAGCTTAGTCAAATTATAAACAATCGGTGTTTAATAACTCTTAAAATACTAAAATTATCACTTAACCTGCTGATATACAGAAAGCCGTTTACTACGCGAGTGCACTCTTTTAATTTGCCAAACTAATCTTGTTTGTATAAGAGATTTTTTCGTTTTCTTCTTTCAATTTCATTTGTTCACTTTTCTACTTGTATTTTTAGAAACGTTGTTATTGCTTCTGCAAAATATTTCTTTTACATCGACTGTCGTGAGCGAATTCGACTCTGTCGGGCTCTCACTAACTCTTTCATTGATCTTTGTTGTTTTGCACTGCAGCACAAACTGTCTTACCGCGCTCTTCTTATCACAGTTTCTATGTGTGCCTAACTTTTCCTCTCTCTCTATTTTTGTTGTGTACATTTATGACAGTGGTCACCCCTAATAATGGAAGGAGGAATTACATGTTTTAAGAAAACCTGCCAAATATTTGTTGTTGGATCTTCAACAACGTTGCTAATGCAAAATGTGCGGGCTTCAGTGGCCCAACGGCCACTACTGTAGTCAAGCGAAACTGGCTGCACTATTGTTGTGATGCGTGTCGTGAGGTTGAGAACGATTTTGTATCGTTCATGCGCCAAACTAGGACGGGATTTAGGGAACTGTTTGGTAGTTTTCGCAAGTTTGCCGATCAGTTCTCCGCGCTGGACACTTCATTTAATAGCCTTATGCTACTAAATGAATCTCCCAAGCGCAAAAAATCAGCTCAAAAGGAGCAGCCGTCAACTAGTGCCTATCAGCCTCGGAACGTTGACCAACTCAGCACACTTGTGACGTTGCCGCTGCTATCGGTTACTACACCCGTAGTTACGAGGTCAGCAGCACAGAAAAATGTCTCTGTTGAGCACGTGGAGCTCCAATACTCCATCTGCGATTTTTATTCCCGTGAAACCGCAAATACTAATTACCCAACCGATAGTCCCTCAGGCAAGTTCGCCTTTGGGATTATCGGCACAACCTGTTCCCACTGGTCCTATATCTTTTGGACCTAAGCCTGTCACCGGAATTCCACCGAAGAAGCACATATTTGTTTCGAGGCCAGCCCCTTATCTCACATCTTCGGATGTCATGGCTTATAACCGCGCCAACTCTCAAGCCCAAGATTTAAAGGTGGAACAATTTAAGTTTTCATATGAGAGGGATATATCATCCTTTAAAATTAGTGTCTCGAACGATTTATTTAACCAAATATGATCAGCTAACTTCTGGCCTGATCATATTGTGTCACCACTTCCAAAAATGCGACCTCTAAAAACTAATACAATTTTTAACATTAACCTACCAAAACGTAAGGGGCCTGCGTAGCATGCTACCTACTTTATTCTTAAATAGCCTTACGTTTGAATCCCATTTGCTTGTGTTCACTGAGACTTGGTTAAAACCTGAGATTTTATGCTCTGAAATTTTTCCAAGCAAGTTCACAACTTATAGGTTTGATCGACATGATCGGCGAGGCGGCGGTGTTCTTATTGCGTTAAATTCCGATATCGCGTCAGAACATGTGCATCCGGAGATTCAAGATGATATTGAATTCATTTGTGTAAAATTACACCTTCTCGGCTTCCAGGTTTTTATAACCTGCTCGTACATCCCACCTTCGTCTGATATTCTTATCTACACTCAACATTTGCTTGCAATAAAGTATGTCTTCAATTCGTTATCTAACAAAGACCACCTCATAGTTCTTGGCGACTTTAACAATCCTCAGTTTAGTTGGACACCAAGTGATGAGGCAAACTTCCTGATGCCCTCACAACAACATGATCTTATTGACGGCCTGCATGACATTTCTCTGCTGCAGGTCAAACATGTAAATAATTCACTAAATCGAACACTCGATTTATGCTTTGTCTCCGATCAGAGTATGGTAACTCTGACTAGAGTCCACCCACTTACCCAACCAGAAGATCCCTATCATCCTACGTTCGAGGTTGTTTTTGAAACTGGTTTGAACGTATTAGATAAAAAAGTTACGCCGTGTAAGAAAGCACGGTGTTTTCGTAAAGCCGATTTTGATAAAATTAATTATCTAATTTCAAATTATGACTGGTCTAATTTTTACCAATGTAATAATATGGATATGGCTCTTAAATTATTTTATATAATATTAAATAATTTCTTTGACAATTGTGTGCCTTTTTCTTATCCGAGGCATTCGAGTAAACCCCCATGGTTTACTAAAGAACTATCCAGTCTTAAAAATCTAGAGTCTAGACTCTTTAAAAAATATACTAGATGTTATTCCTCGTCTATTTTTTTCAAGATACCTTATTGTTCGGTCTAATTTTGTTGCTCTCAACGCTACATGCTACAAAAATTATTTGACTCGTTGCGGGATTCAGTTCCGGCAGAATCCCAGACAGTTTTATAATTTTGTTAACATGAAGCGTAAATCTGCCTATCCATCTAAGCTATCGTTTGAAGGTGCAAATGCCAACACTGACCAGGACATGGCTGATCTGTTTGCAAAGTTCTTTCAAACGACCTACTCAATTTCAACACGCGATGTAAATTCTTATCCTTTCACCATTCCCAGTTCAAATGGCATTTTCGCCCCACAATTAAACGAAAGTTCGATTTTCAGGGATTTATGTTCAATAAAACCAGTTTTCTCACCTGGTCCTGACGGAATTCCTAGTTGCGTACTTCGATACTGTGCCGATCCTCTATCTAAGCTGTTGCTCAAACTTTTCTCGCTGTCCCTAAAAACTTCCACTTTTCCTTCCATATGGAAGGAATCTTTTATTTTACCGCTTCACAAGAAGGGCAGCAAGTCTGATGCTTTAAACAGAGGTATCTCAAAATAAATAAATAGAGGTAGCTCAAAATTGTCGGCTATTCCAAAACTTTTCGAGAATGTCATAACTCCTCACTTGCAGCATTTCTGTAGATCCGTCATATCTCCTTGCCAGCACGGATTTTTAAAACGTCGTTCCTCCTCGACAAATTTACTTGAGCTTACATCTTTTATAATAAAGAGCTTTCAGAAAAATTTTCAAACTGACGTCATTTGTACTGATTTCAGTAAAGCATTTGACTCAGTAAATCACTCCCTTCATGCACATAAATAAAATATTATTTGGTTTGTCACCAAATCTTTTAAGCTGGCTTATAAGTTATTTGGCCAACAGAACACAAAGAGTCTTCTTTAAAAATGTTCTTTCTGACCCTATTGAAGTTACCTCTGGTGTTCCTCAGGGAAGCCATTTAGGTCCCCATCTTTTTACGCTTTTAAGCAATGACCTTTCTTCGGTTATACTTAACTCGCGTACTTTTATGTATGCAGATAATGTAAAGCTTTGTTTTCAATTTAAAGACGCCTCCTGTCATTCATCCCTTCAAGCCGACCTCAATAGTTTTAACAGTTGGTGTGGTGCAAACCTATAAAATCTGAACAGCTCAAAATGCAAGTTGATGACATTCTCTCGAGCCAGTCCGAAGTACGAATCATACACTTTATGTAGTTGTCCTCTGGAAAGAATTACCTCTGTGGACGACCTTGGAGTACGCCTGGACGCTAAACTCAAGTTCTCCGAGCACATTTCTTCCATAGTCAGTAAGGCAATGAGTGTACTCGGATTTATTAAGAGGTGGGCTAAGGAATTTAACGATCCTTATATACGAGGGTCGTTTGATAAGTCCGTGACTTTTTGTATTTGCCGCGCACCTGCTCTAAATACAACACTGCTCCTGTCAGCAGTTATCGATTAACAGCTGACTGTAAAATTTTGAGAAAGCTGCGTTTTTTGGTTTTCGTTTTATAGGCATTGAAAGCAGACGATCTCGTGAATTTTAACGAAAATGGAAAAAAGTGAATTTCGTGTGCTAATTAAGCATTATTTTTTGCGTAAAAAATCCATCACCGAAACCAAGGAAAGACTTGATAAATATTATGGGGACTCTGCACCATCAATTTCAATGGTTAAGAAATGGTTTACTGAGTTCCGTTGTGGTCGTACCAGTACAAGTGATGCCGAACGTTCAGGTCGCCCAAAAGAGGTCGTCATGCCAGAAATCGTCGACAAAATCCATGGAATGATATTGGATGATCGGAGAATGAAAGTGCGTGAGGTAGCTGAGGCTGTAGGCATCTCAACTGAACGGGTACATCACATTTTACATGAATATTTGGACATGAAAAAGCTTTCCGCGCGATGGGTGCCGCGATTGCTCACACACGACCATAAGCGCAACCGTGTGACCATTTCAAAGGAGTGTTTGGCGATGTTCAACCGCAATCCAAACGAATTTTTGCGCCGTTTCGTTACCGTAGACGAAACATGGATCCACCACACCACACCAGAGACCAAAGAACAATCAAGACAGTGGGTTTCTCCGGGTGAACGTGCACCAAAGAAGGCCAAGGTGGGTCTGTCGGCCAACAAGGTCATGGCCACAGTTTTTTGGGATGCACAAGGTATCATTCACATCGATTACCTTGAAAAGGGTAAAACGATCACCGGCGAATATTATTCAGAGCTTTTGGACAGATTCGATATTGATTTGAAGCAGAAACGACCGCATTTGGCGAAAAAAAAGTGCTGTTCCATCAGGACAATGCACGGGTGCACACGTGTGTAGTCAGCATGGCAAAATTTCATAAATTGGGCTACGAACTGCTACCCCATCCAGCATATTCTCCAGATTTAGCCCCCTGTGACTATTTTTTGTTTCCAAACATGAAGAAATGGCTCGGCGGTAAGAGATTCGGGTCAAATGAAGAGGTCATCACAGAAACAAACGACTATTTTGAGGGCCTTGAGAAAACCTATTATTTGGAAGGAATAAAAAAATTGGAAAAACGCTGGACTAAATGTATAGAGCTAAAAGGAGATTATGTTGAGAAATAAAACGCTTCTTTGACGAAAAAAATATATTTTATTCAAAAAGTCACGGACTTATCAAACGACCCTCGTAACTCAGACCCTTTATACCTCACTTGTGCGTCCAATTCTCGAATATGGATCATGTGTTTGGTGTCCTCAGTTTTCAACCAACAAGGACCGCATTGAATCCGTTCAAAAGAACTTTTTGATTTTCGCATTGCGTGGACTAAATTGGGATTCAAACTTAAGACTACCTTCCTATCCTAACAGACTTCTTCTACTAAATCTACCTTCCTTAGCCAATCGGCGTACTATTCTTGGTGTGGTCTTTATTAATAACCTTATTAAAGGCGACATTAACAGTGATGACTTGGTTAGCCGGTTACACTTTTCTGTCCCTTGCCGACTAACGAGAAATTATATTCCACTAACTCTTCCTAGTTGTAGGTCGAACTATGCCTTGTACGAACCCTTCAGGGTATTATGTTCGGACTACAACAAATACTACTTTATTATATCTAACAGCCAATCGACTAATAACCTTAAACTTTGACTACTTTCTCACCCAGCTAGAAGTTAGCGATCTCGCGACCTTCCTATTCGTGAATTGCGCTCCTCGGGCGTTACGAGCGCTTTAATCCATTAACTCACTACTTTTGATCTGATTGGGTTTTCTGGGTTTCTCCAATCCTTTGCATTAAATGTTGGATGTTCTTATTCCCAGATTAAATTAAATTAAATTAAATATATAATAAAATGATTAAATAATTAGAAAATCATTTTAAAAAAATCTTAAAAAATATCTTACTTTTATTTTAAATTATTCTTATATTTTTAATTTAAATTTATATTTGTAATTTTATTTTATTTTAATCTTCGAGTCGATCGCTTTTAGTTACGTTAAATAAATACATAAAATAAAATAAAAATAACCATAACACCACAAAACCCAGTTAAAGCGACGCAAAGCAAAGAGCAAAAATTGTTTTTGGGCACACTCAATTCTGTCTTAATGGACCTGGTATTGAGGAGACCATACACAGGATCCATATTTCAAAATCGGGCCAACAAGAGAAGTGAATAACAATTTTGTCCAATAAGGGTCTTCGAATTCTTTAGCCCATCTTTTAATGAAGCCAAGAGCCCGATACGCATTATTGACAATGTGTGTTATATGGCAATCAAATTTCAACTTATGATTAAAAAATAATTCCAAGATCCATTACTTCAAAAATTCTGTGAAGTGTAGATTGATCAAGGGTATAGTTGTCAACGTGAAAACTACTTCTATAGAAAGACATAACCTTGCACTTCGAACAGTTTAAATATAGCAAATTACGGCTACACCAAGTAAAAAATGAGTCAATATCGACTTGAAGTGAATTAGCGGTCAGTTCATTGTATGTTAAGCAAAGTTTCACATCATCAGCATACATTAGAATATTAGAATAGTGTAAAACAGAGGGAAGATCGTTAATAAATAGGTTAAAGAGTAAAGGGCCAAGATGACTGCCCTGAGAAACACCAGAGGATATAGAGATTGGCATAGGATAGCAAACATTTAAATAACACCCTATGGGACTTACAAGTTAAGTAATTGGAGGTCCAAAGGAGCAATGGGTAGGAAAAACCAATAAGGGTAAGCATATGAAGAAGAAGTAAGTGATTTACTGAATCAAATGCTTTGCTGAAGTCTGTGTAGACCACATCAGTTTGCATTTTCTTCTGAAAACCTTTGTTAATTAGTGAGGTGAATTCCAGAAGATTCGTGGAAGTCGATCTAGATTTTACAAAGCCATGTTGATGTGGCGAAATAAGTGACTTACACTTATGTGTTAGCTCCACAGTAATAATTTTTTCCAACAACTTTGGAATATAAGATAATTTGGAAATACACCTATAATTCTTTACTTCCGACTTAGACCCATTTTTATGAAGAGGGATAGAAGAAGATTCTTTCCAGACTGAAGGAAACGTACAAGTTGCTAAAGACAAGTTAAATAACTTGAAAATGGGTCTATATAAGTTATTGGCACAAAATTTAAGTACGCATCCTGGTAATCCGTCAGGGCCGGGAAAGAAGATTGGATTAACAGAGCAGAGATAAGTCCGTAATGATTCCCCATCGATCATATCACAAGAAATGGAATTATACGGATATGCAAGATTATTGTCGTAGTTAGTCGAGGAATAGGTAGATTGAAAAAAGTCCGCAATCAGATCAGCAGCGTCTTGATCACTGGTTGCTTTCTTGTTTTTATAGAAAAAATAAGGTGGGAAACTATTAGATTTTCGTTTAATGTTAACAAAGTTATGGAATTGTTTGGTGCAAATTCAAGTCGACAACGATGTAAATATTTTTTATAAGATAAACTGTTGCAAGTAATAAAATTTGTCTCTGCAACTATGTATCGGTTATAATCAGAGAAAATAACACGAAGAAGTTAATTTTTTATAAAGCCGGGATTTCACATTTTTTAACCTTAGTAGTTCACGTGTATAACACGGAAGCCAGTAAGACTTTGCCGGATATGCACACGGAACGTAAACATCAAAAAATGCATTTAAGGATTTATAAAAATATGCAATGCAATAATTTAAATCTGAACAAGAATAAAATAAAGACCAATCATGAGTAGAAAAAAGATAGTTAAGCTTAACAAAATCAGTTTTGCGAAAGCAACGCGATTTTAAGTTAGGCATAACTATTGACGTTTGCACTGGAGTAAACAATTCTAGTAAAATATTAAGTGTTGGATGATATTGATCTTCAGGAAGAACTAGAGGATTCTTAAAATCGCGCTATATAGAGAATCAGAGACAAAAATTAAGTCAAGAGTATCGTCTCTGATGTAACGAAAGGGGTTAATTTGAGATAATCATAATTCGTAAAGGGTATTATTAAATGAATTATAAACTGAGGGAATTAAACAATTGGCTTGAGAGGACCATGAGACTTGGGGCAAGTTAAAGTCGCCAAAAATCAAGAGGTAATCTCTGTCCAAAAGTTTAGATTCAATAGATTGAATGCAGGAAAAATGTTCTGCGTACAAAGAAAGTTCAGAAGAAGGAGGAATAAAGGAGCAAGTAAGAAAAATTGAAATTTGATTAACGCTTATTTTCACACACACAAATTCAACATGAGTTGGACAATGCGTCAAAACAATTTCTGACGAAGGAAGTGTATTTATTGGGAAAAAGTTCTAAGTTACTTATGGTAGGCTTTAACCAGGTTTCAGTATGTATTAGTATTTTAAAATCAAAAGATGAGCTATCAACAAAAATATTATAAATCTTAGTGTGAAGACCTCTAACGTTATGATATGCAATAGAAAGATGCGAAATTAGTTTTTTGCATGCATTCTATCTCTTAGAGTTCTGGAGGTTTTAGTTGGGAATAAACCATTAACGATGGCAGGGAAATGGCAGTTCGACTTCTTTGTTTTGGAGTGAACTCCTTAACAATAATATCTGGCGGCCAAAAAGTTTCACAGCAAACAGCTGGGAAATGCTTTGCTGGGAGGCTAATCTTGAATGAAGATATGTCCCGGGAAAATTTGAAGTTAAACTTCTCAACCAACATGGTACATGTAATTTTTTGAGGATATACGATTGTACATCCTCACTAGTAGTGTCAGGGGCCAATCGGGAAACAAACACTACTTTCTTCGGCTTCACCGCAACAATAGGTTTTACACTCTGTACAATGTTTGCCGGTAAATTGTCGTGGCTATCTTGTTTTTACTCTGACTGGAGATAGGCAACGGAAGAGGGTCAACTCCTAATGTTGTCTTGTCTTTTCTTTTGCTAGAAGTTGGCAAGACAGAAATATCCCTTACAATGGTTTTCCCAGGCAGGACGGGAGTGGAGAGTTAGAACCCACCAAAAGAGGATCATTAGTGGGAAGAATAGGGACTGAAGATGTTTCAGATGCTACTGGAAGAGGAACATTTGAGTGATCAACGGCCAATGGAGTAGGAGAATGCTTTTTTGTGGCTTTAAAGGCGTTATGATGAGTCTCAAGATCCATAAACTCGAACATGAGACTCGTGAAAAGAGAGCGAATACGGGAGAAACCGAGAGAAGTTTTTGTAAAAACTTTTCGAAGCTCTAATTCGCCCACACGACAGTTATCGCAAGACCATTTAAGACCGATGTTTTTATTAATTGCATCTCTGATCTTTAAAGAGAGGCCAGCGCATTTTACGTGCATGAAATTATCGCACAGCCAGCAGCCAATGTAATCGGCATTGAGATCAGCAGCGTATTTGCAGTTTGATGCACAGCAAGGCAGCATTTTGAAAATTTAAAATTAAAAAAAAAGAAAAATGAAATACAAAATTTAAAGATTTAAAAACGAACGTTAGCTTTTTATAAAAAGAGATGTACCCAACTCACGTAGGGAACTCCAAAAAATGGTACGAAAAGAAAATAGGAATAGGCAGAAACAATAAATGAGAGAACTAGTTAGTTGGTACCCAACGCAAGTGCACAAGCTAGAATACAAGCACAGCTGTGTTACGATCTGAGCAGTTGAGATTGAGAGAAAATGCACTCAACACAAAACAACAACAGAGCGTAAGCAGAGAGAGAGAGCGTAAGCAGCGTGAGAGCAAGAGTGCGTGGGAAAACAGGAATGTAAGAGTAAATACTCAAACAAAAACAACAAATCACGCCAAAGAAGCGCAAGAAAAAGGAAATCCCCCAAAGAAATGATTTAATTGGATGAAAAATATAAGCACTAGCCACAGGGTTAGAGCAATAAATTCACCAAAGTTAGTATTAATGTATTGATTAAAGTGCACAAAACTAAGTAAAAATACCAGGAGCTATGCGAACACAACCGATCACCAGAAAAATAACTCAACATACTATGAAAGTTGAAAGTATCTGATTTTCTCTTAGCATATCCAAATATCGATAATTTATTAGTAATTATTACTATTCACAACATGTTCCACTTTTCGGTGAACGATTAAATCCTTATTCTCATACGATGTTAATTTTCTTCTAGGCTATGGCATGGCATTTGTCTAGAAAACGGGCAGAATTTTTCGATTTAGCCTATGATATGTAAACAATTCGCCTGAGTCCGAAACCGGATTAACAAAAAAAATGCACGAAACTTTTTTTTTCAGTTTTGTTTGTCTGCATGTTTTTACCTCCAAAATCGCCCACATTTGTGTGCAAGCACACACACATGAAATTCATGTTCATAGTGTTGGTTGGATTTTTTGTTTATAACTTTTAAACCACTTTATCACTTCTCCGCCACCGGATTCGGATTCAAATGATTTTTTAACATTTTATAGGTTAAATATTTACGTCGCTATTAATTATGAGCCCGTTTTCTAGGCAATTACCGTATTTCTTATTAATAGATAACATTTAAAAAATCTTTAATATATAATATTTACATTCTTTACTCGCAGGATAGATATATTTTTCGGATTGTCAGTTAATTTACTATATTCGACTGTTAGTAATAAAAGAGGAAGTTAAAAAAAGACTATACTTAAAAGAATCAGAACTACTGAAAATTTAAAAATACATCAACCTGAATATCAATATGCGCTTCATGTGGAATTACTCAACTCTTATATTTCTATACCAAATATCTGAAGCTATTTACCTTGTCACTGGTGGTGTCTCAGATTCAAAACTAGGTACAAATCGGTACAATACGCAAAACCAACACCAGGAAAAATTAATGGATGAATCACTTTGTCTGAATAAAAACGATGGACATCCAACGCCAACAGTAGCACTTGCAGCACCTGAGATGACTTCACATTTAATGTCTTCACAACCTTATACAGGCAGTGCGGAAAATTCACTACAACATGATCACCAGATTCATAAAAGCTCGTACAACTTGTTAAGCGAGGCAATGTCAAAGGCAGTTACCCATGAGTTCAGTAAGTTCAATACATTTTATTATAACTATCTTTAAAAAATTACAAATAATAATACAGATATATTTGACTTCGATATAATTTAATTATACCCGCTACTTATATAGTAGAAGGTTATTATAGCTTTGCGACAACACTAAACAGGCAGAAGGAGACATCTCAGACCCCATTGAGTATATATATTCTGAATCAACAGCTGAGCTGATATAGACATGTTCGTATATCCGTCCGTCCGTCTGTCTATCCGTTCATGTGAACACCTAGATCACAGCTATTATAAGACCTAAAGCTTCCAAATTTGGTAACGATGTGTATTATTAATGTAAGTTGATAATGTTTATTTTGAATTTTTGCCACGTCTCATCTCGCTTCCACAAAATGGAAAATTGCATTCAGATTGGACGATTAATCGAGAAGATATTAAAGAAAAGTAGTGCTATGTGATCACGCATTATTTCTGATTTTTATACCCTTGCAGAGGGTATTTAATTTTAGGCAGAAGTTTGCAACGCACCTTAGGAGACATCTCCGACTCTATAAAATATATATATTCTGAATCAGCATCAACAGAGAAGTCGAAAAATCGATGTCCGTCTGTCCGTCCGTCCGTCTGTTGCAACGCAAATTAGTCCCTCAGTTTTTAAGCTATCTTCATGAAACTTGGCACACAAGCTTCTTATTGCTGCACGCAGTGAATTAGTCGGAACGATCCAGATTGGAGCGAAACATCGTATAGCTGCCATAGAAAATATCGATTTTTATTGTTTTTCAAGATATTACAAGATTTGGCAAATTTTATTCATATTACGTTCTTAATCTGCTGTTCAAATTGTATAAAAATCGGACTACTATAACATATAGCTGCCATAGGAACAATCGGCTGAAATCAGTGTTTTTGTATGTTTTTTTTTTGCAAATACCGCACATTATCAATACTTTTTAATGTTATACAGTAAGCCAAGTGTATTTTATATTTATTATAACTTCAAGGGTATAAAACCTTTGGCAAGCCGAAGGTAGCCTTGTTTTTGTTTAAAAGCTGAGATCTATTGTTTTAAACAGACAGACGGACATGGCTCAATCGACTCAGCTAGTGATCCTGAGCAAGAATATATATACTTTTTTTTTTCTGTCACGCCTCCTTATGCCTGTTACATACATTGCCCATTTTCAATGGTTGAAAGGTATTAAATGCTTTGCCATTTTTATTGTTGCTTCCCAGTGCGGAGAGCGAGGTGAAAAAAATCGAAGTCGATTCCTTTTGCCAAGCATAACTCATGGACTGATTCAATGTGAGAATCACTTATTAAAAGCCGTTTTAGATCAAATAGCTCGTTCTTGGCTCCAACAAAATTGTCTGACCAAATTTGAGAAGGTTTGCCGCGAGTAGCTATAAATCGCTTCAAGGCACCGAGAAATTAGATAAATCTTTGGCCAATCCCATTTGTACAGCCTTACTCAAAAGAGATGAATACGGTGACATAGCAATTGATTGGAAGTCTAGTGCAAACTTCCGAATTATGGTAATAGGCAAAGCCTGTGATGGCTCACGCTCGAATAGCTTCCACTCGCTCTTTAGGAAGATCTGCCATTATATGCTGAACTAAATTTGGCTTAGCGGGAAAGTGCTCCGCGCATTTTCGCACAACATTTGCGCCAGCTCGGAGTACACTAATCTCAAAGGTTTTGCTTGTCCTAAAGGTTTTGCTCGTCCCAAAGTTACTCTAAAACGGTGAACGAGCGGGAGAGCTTTCGAGAAGATGTAATAGGAGATAAGAAAAGATTTTTGTGTTCTGCAAAAGCTCCGATTGGACGTCAATTTGTCGCGGGCAGTCTATTCGCTGTACATACTTATATACATTTACCATATATAGAAATTTAATATTAAAAGAATGAAGTGAACTAAAAAATCAATTATATTTGCGTCGGAACCTCTCTTAAAATGACCTCAAACTAAGATAGAGGACACAACTGTACACGGTATTAATGGCAAATATACACTGCTGGTCTTAGGTTAGACGCACGTGTAGTTGCATACAACTTTGCTTCATATTTATTTACTAAATAACGATGGAAAAGAAGTTGATAAGCAAAAACACTTCTTATTTAATAATACTTTAAATGTAATATTCAAATAATTATACATATTTAACAAAGTTGTGATTTTCAACCATTTTCTTAAAGCTACTCAAAATAAGGATAATATTTCTTGGTCATTAGATTAGACGCACTTTGGCTTTTTAATTTTTATAAGAAAAGTATTTGGATTTTGACTTAAATTATTAGTTGGCGTTAGTATTTGATTTATTTGAAATAAAAAAAAATTATTTTAGTAATGAGTACTGCCTCCTTTTTTAGTAATAACTTCAAAAATCCG
Organism: Zaprionus tsacasi; assembly: GCA_018904105.1. Lineage (NCBI taxonomy): Eukaryota > Metazoa > Arthropoda > Insecta > Diptera > Drosophilidae > Zaprionus > Zaprionus tsacasi. Next base: position 405,344 of record JAEIFR010000156.1, read on the forward strand.
GTCCTTCATAGAATGATACAAGGAATCTATGTAATTCAAGGAAATCTTGCTCCAAGCATGTTTAATAGCTGCAGTTAATGTTTCCTTATCTTCGTATTGCTTTCCTCCTTCGTATACCTTCCGTGTTAGCCAGCCATAAACATTTTCAATAACGTTAAGATCTGGCGAATAAGGTGGCCAGGTCATGATATTAACGTTTTGACTCGAAATAAAACATTTTACTACTCGAGAGTTATGAATAGGAGCATTGTCCTGTTGAAAAATCCGAGGAATTGCTCCAAAGAGATCTTTTAATTTCGGAAATACGGACTCCAACAATGTTTTGAAACGATCGCCGTTCATCTTTTGATCGATGAAAATCAAGTCAATTGTTCCATAAAACGTGATAGCACCCCACACCATAATTCCCCCTTCTCGGCTATGGTGGCGACTTAAATATAGCTCATCTTTCCCAAAATCGTGATAATAATATTGAAATCCATCAGGGCCATCTAAATTAAAACGTTTTTCATCAGTAAAAACAACTGAACGCCAATCGTTTAGTCGAGTGTCAGATTGGACAGTCCACGTCATATATTCTTTCGCGAATTGAAGCCGTTTTTCCTTTGCGTATTGCATTCAAAGGGGGCTTTTTCTTGATTTTTAGACGCTTCAGGTGTTCTGCATTTCTGATCGTACGCTGAACAGTTGAAAGGCTTGCTTTTACTCCAGCCAATTCCTTAATTTTAGCAGCAGATTTAGTCGAATTCGAAGCAATTCTAACGATTAGGCGTACTGCTTGTTTAGATAGTGCCTTTTTTTCCTTTGAAGTTATTGCCATATGCCTCTGGATCCTTCAAATATCTGTCAACAGTTCTAGAGCTACGATTTATTTGTTTGGCAATGTTCCGATTGGACAGTCCTTGCGTATGATATAGGTCTACTTTTTAACGTTTCAATAAGCTCATAACAGGAGCTTTTCCCATTTTTCTTCAAATATAGCTGGAAAACACTTTATTTGTTTATGTTTGATACTTTTTCAAAACAAAAGTTTAATTTAAATTTCATTCCATATAGATATTGCTGAATCTTGGCTAAAGCCCTCCCGGTTAGCTACTAACTCCCGGTTGTTAGTCGTGTAGTTAATTTCCCTGTCCTTTAACGTTTTTGATATCTAGTGATAGGCCGGCATTCTTGAGACAATGTCGTGCTTATACCATGAGCTAAAACGTCGGTCGTTAGATCGAATGGCTTCTTATAGTCGGGATATCTTTGCATGACATCTTCAGATGCCAATATGTTACACAGTTTCTGAAACGCTTGCAATAGCTTGCGAGGCGCGGGAACGACCTGACCTCAAACACTGCCTTAGGCACTGCCGTTCCACTATTACTGGTAGTTATGAATTCCAGCAAACTCGCGCTCATCTTTAAACAAAACGTCATTTATCTACTGACATGCCCATGTTTGTCTCGTACAGGCTTTTTAAAACCCACTCTACGTGCTTCACATGAGATTCTTCATCCCCAGAGAAGATAATGACATCATCAACATAGACGAGGCAAAATTTGCAAATCTGCTCTCGCAGGATATCGTCTATAATTATCTGATAGTTACTGGCTGTATTCTTGAAGCCAAATGGCCCGCGAGTAAAATTTGGTGGTAGCCACTTTCCCCAAGTTTCTAATATAATCAATTATTTCGCATGGGGTACTTGTCGAAAATAGTTCTCTTATTGCGCTTGCAAAAATCAATAACCAAACCTTTGTTGTGGTTACCCGCCTCATTTGTTCTTGTCCACAACCCAAATGGGATTATTGTAAGGGGAGAAGGATGTTTGGATTATGTCGTGACTTAGGAAATTGTGCACCACCTTATTAACGTAATCAACCACCCTATAGAATATGGACGGAGTTTTGCATAAATGGAGTTATCAGTCATTGTTTGGCAACAACTGATGTGTTTTACGGTAAGGCTTCGTTGGGGTACGCTAAAGCCTTTTTAATAACCATAGTTATTAAAATATTAAAAGAAGAAGCGCGTCTGAGCAATTCACATCAGTGATCATTTATAAGGCAGTTATTGGATATAATGGTCCGATCCATCTAAACACCTGGACTTGATCCATGGATCTCCAATAAAATGTAACTTTGCAGTCTGCAACTTCAACTGCTACGTCATTAGACCATCGATTTTTGGGCCGTCAAAATCACATAATATCAGCATTCAGGTTTCTAATATAATCAATTATTTCGAATGGGGTACTTGTCGAAAATAGTTCTCTTATTGCGCTTGCAAAAATCAATAACCAAACGTTTGTTGTGGTTACCCGCCTTATCTGTTCTTGTCCACAACCCAAATGGGATTATTGTAAGGGGAGAAGGATGTTTGGATTATGTCGTGACTTAGGAAATTGTGCACCACCTTATTAACGTAATCAACCACCCTATAGAATATGGACGGAGTTTTGCATAAATGGAGTCATCAGTCATTGTTTGGCAACAACTGAGGTGTTTTACGGTAAGGCTTCGTTGGGGTACGATAAAGCCTTTTTAATAACCATAATTATTAAAATATTAAAAGAAGAAGCGCGTCTGAGCAATCGACATCAGTGAAATTGACGTTGACGCAGTAGTGAAAGAACCTACTTCTGTTCCCTATCTAAGTTGAACGGAGGCTAAGTAAAGCGATGCGCCAGTCTTAACAGGTCGAGACCAATTAGATGTAAATAGTTGCGATAGGAGGCAGAAAACGGACTTCATGTTGAATTGAAATATTTTTAGAAAATATAGGTCATGCAATGGATCGAATGAATTTTGAACGGAGAATTTACCGGACGGAACCCCGCAGTCGTTCATTTTTTGAATAAAATTTTTGAACGCACCTGTGACGGTGAGGAATTTCATATTGAGTCCTGCTACTCTTCATCTGATGACGCGATTTTCCAGGGATTTTCCACTAAAAATCTGAGTCGACATCCGGTCAAATGTTTTTTCAGCATTCTCTTTTAGTCGTTTTTCAGTCAGGTGGAGATCGTTCATTTTGGTTATACGAGTATATAACAAGTGGGTAAGGCTACAGTCGAGCGCTCGACAGTAAGATACCCTTCTCCCAATTTTCTAAATCTGTTACAAACGTGTAACCGCACTAATAATTTCAAACAGAGAATTCTGCACAAATACTTCTACTATAGCTTACTCGCTCGCACTCACACAGCGACGCGCGTAAAGAGTAAAACGACACTACGCAACGTCGACCACGACATCAACTGCTCGTAGCAGCGCGCAAGCTGCGGCTCGTACATTTGTATTGAAAACGTTGACTTGAATATCTCCTGTGTTATTAGTCCGATCGGATTGTAATTTGGAGGATATGTTCATATTGCATTCACCTTTATACATACCAAACTTTATAAGTTTAATACTTTGCTTAATTATCGTAAATTACCGATTTGCGGGGGCGGTGGGCGAGGCATCAAACATTTGAAAAAAACTTGATCTGCCTATTATATATAGGAACCTCCATATCAATACTTTGCTTAATAATCGAATATTACCGATTTGTGGGGGGCGGTGGGCGTGGAATCAAACATTTGAAATAAACTTCTTGTGATATATAGGAACCTCCATGTCAATTTGGTGTCTCTAACTCTTGTAATAGCTGAGATCTGTTGTCTCAAACAAAAAGACGGACAGACGGGCATGTCTCAATCGACTCGGCTAGTCATTCTGAGCAAAAATATATATACTTTATGGGGTCTGCCACGCCTCCTTATGCCTGTTACATACATTTTGCACAAAGTTAGTATACCCTTTTTTGACCATTTTCAATGATAGAAGGATATAAAAATAGTGTTAAATATGAATTTTCTTACAAATGATATATAAACTATGGATTCAGAAAAAATTAATGGCGTATTGTGTTTGTTGGAAAATGCGTAACAGCAAAAAGAGACATCTACCACCCCATAAATTAATGGTATATAAGTTATGGTATGGATGTATGGTATGGTTATAGTATGGATTTACTACCTGCAAGATACAAAAGCATCTTTGGTGACTCTGGATCAGGCGAGAGAATGTGTGCTGGGGTACCTTTTTCTAGGTGTTATATTTTTCCAGACAAAGAATAATACAGAAGCTGTAGCGAATCCCATCAGTAGCTTGGTCAGGAGCGATAAAAGTTTTTGATGCGTCGTGCCCACTAGCTTCCTGATGTTATCTTGGCTGAAGTCGTGGACGTGGACTTGAATGCGAGCTTTAAACCTTTTACCGATGGCTGTCTCAGTACTGCAGACAAGGAACCAAGTATGTATCAGAGTAGCTTGTATAATTTTGTCCCCTAAGATGTACCGTCTCGTTAGCGAACTGGATGTAATATGTCCCGATCAAGTTGTCACGGTGAAAAAAATTTAAAGTCAAGCCTTTACAAAAAATGTAAATGTAGTAACTCGCTCTTAGCCTTTTCACGCTACTTAAGCGCGTGGTCAGACTTAACAGTCTTAAACGCGAAATGTTATAAAAACTATTTAACTCGTTGTAAGGTTCAGTTCATTCAGAACCCCAAACAGTTTTATAGTTTTGTTAACACGAAGCGTAAGTCTTCGCATTTCCTCTAACTTAACGTTTGAAAATGCTAGTGCAAATACCGACCTAACCATGGCCGATATGTTTGCAAAGTTTTTTCAAACGACTTATTCACCTTCTACTCATACTACTCAGTTTTATGCATACAACATTCCAAGTTCAAATGGTATCTTCTCTCACTTTCTAGACGAAAGGTCCCTTGTCAAGGACCTTTACTTAGTTAAGCCAGTTTTTTCACCAGGCCCTGACGGTGTTCCCGCTTGTATACTTCAGTTCTGTGCCAACTCCTTAAGTAAGCCATTGCTCAAACTATTTTCGCTGTCCTTAGAAACTTCACTCTTTCCTTCCATTTGGAAGGAATCTTTTAGTATCCCCTTGTTGAAAAAGGGCAGCAAGTCTGAAGCAAGCAATTATAGAGGTACCTCTAAATTGTCGGCTATACCTAAATTTTTCGAGAATGTTATAACTGAAGTGAGGACTTGCAACATTTATGCAGATCCGTTATTTCACATTTTCAACAAGGATTTATTCAACGTCGTTCAACTACGACAAATTTGCTTGAGCTGACATCCGTTGTGGTAAAAGGATTTCAGGAACATCTTCAAACTGATGTCATTTATACTGATTTCAGTAAAGCTTTTTTTTGACTTAGTGAATTATTCGCTTCTGGCACATAAGCTTGACCCTCTAGGTTTTTCACCTAAATTACTTAGTTGGATTGTAAGCTATGTATCTGACTGACAGATCTCAAAGAGTCCTCTTTAAAACTAGCCTTTCAATTCCACTTCATGCCACATCTGGCGTTCCTCAAGGGAGTCATCTCGGCCCCCTACTTTTTACGCTTTTCATCAATGACCAGCCTTTGGTCATACGTAACTCTCGTACTCTCATGTACGCGGATGATGTAAAGCTTTGTTATCAATTTAAAGAAGACCACTGTCACTCACACTTACAAGCCGGCCTAAATAGTTTTCATTCGTGGTGTTGTGCCAATTTTTTAAACCTCAACAGCTCTAAATGCAAGCTGATGACATTCTCTCGAGCCAGTCCAATGTATACTTCTTATTCTCAGCCACAACCACTGTGGCTTAGAAAGAATCACCCTAGTTGATGATTTGGGGGTCCGTTTGGACCGCAAAACTAAAGTTTTCTAATCATATTTCTAATATGGTCAATAAAGCCATGGGTGTTCTAGGCTTTATTAAGAGATGGTCTAAGGAATTTGACGATCCTTATCTTACAAAGACCCTCTACATCTCACTTGTTCGTCCTATTCTTGAATACGGATCATGCGTATGGTGTCCCCAGTACACTATTCATAAAGAACGCACTTTTTACTGTTTGCGTTACGTGGCCTTAACTGGGATGAAAATTTAAGACTGCCTTCCTATAACAATAGACTCTTATTATTAAATTTTCCTTTCCTAACTAATCGCAGAACCATGCTAGAGGTATTATTTATTAACAACCTTATGCAAGGTGACATTGACAGTGAGGCCCTTGTAAGGCAGCTTCACTTCTCTGTCCCTTGCAGAAGTACTCGTAACTATCTTCCACTAACTCTTCCTTATTGTAGATTGAACTATGCACTGCACGATCCGTTCAGGGTATTATGTTCGGACTACAATAAACTTCAACACGTCATAGCTGGCACTAACTCTATTGCTACTATGAAGTCTTTAATTCTTCTCTATCTAGCACGTAATTAGTAATATTATTTCCTCGATATTCCTTTTTATTATCTATTTTATTTTGCATACTCCTATCCTATCTCCTATCCTCGTTCTCTATTCTTTATCGCGTTAATTTCTTCTCGCGTGTCTATTCGCATTTTTACCGCGTTTCCGTGTCGTCCGTTACGCGACGGTGCCTCTCGGTCAGTTAGGCGGGAGGTGGACTTCGTCTGGGTTCCGCGCGCAACAAGCATCGGCTTGGTGTCGTTGGACCACTTGTTAATACATTCATTGTATTCAACGTCCAAAAAAAGTAATGGTTTTGTTCGGTAATATTTTGTACCGCCTTATTGACGAAATCGGCCACTCCCATTAGATATTGATAGAGTTTGGCATAAGTTGGTTGTTGTTGGTGCGATATGACGCGGCTGCTCGCTTGTTTGTGACGGCTAGGAACTGCGTGGACTGAACGAACTTGAAAAGTGAAGGATCGACTTCCATTGGCTCTTGCGACCTGGCATAGCTCTGCTGCACATTTCCAGGCTGGCCGAATTGGCTTTGCTGCTTGAAATGCTTAATAAATGTGGATTCTTTAAATTAATTGTGATTTTTTCTGCTGGGACTTTTTTTTCTTGCTGGCGGGTATTTGGCTCACGCTTCCTATCTTCTTGGATTTTTGCAAAGTTGGCTGCGAACGTATATCTCTCATGGTTCGATTCAACCTCTAGTGCTAACGCTAAGGAAGACGAAAGATTCTTTGTTTTGCTGCAAAGAGTACGTCTGTTAAGCTTCATTTAAGCCCTAATACGAATACTCGCAATGCATCTTCATGGAATTTATCGCGAAAGATCTTAGCTAAGGTTGGCTCATGAGACATGTTGACTTTATATATCAATAACGTGAGTTTCTGTTCAACTTTGTCGTAATATTGCAGCAAGGACAGGCCGCCTTGCTGTAGCGTACCTACATAACTCTTGATCAATCATGTGAATGTATCTCTTGTCACTATATGTGAAACTCTACTTACAAGAGCCTCCTCCCTCGGTCGGTTTATAGTTCTGCTATCCATGATGCTGTCAATCGTTTTTAAGTGGGTTCCGTTCACCACTGATTTTGTTCTAGGGAATAAAAATATGAAAAAAAATAAAATATTGGGCAAATAAAGCGGTTGTTGCAACACGGTGATCCCTTTAGCTTCTAATTTCTGGGGCACACTAAAGATCCAGTTACGAACGATATCTGGGCGCACCCTGTTGGCTCATTTTCGCAATCTTTCGAGTACTTGGCAATCAAGTAAATTATGATTTGTGATTTGCCCCGCTGGAAGAAATTCTTTTTGGTCGACGTTTTTCCATTTTACATACTGTCAGAACGGTGATGACTTGGGCTTGTAATAGAAATCAATAATTCTTAGCACAACTCCTGAGGCTGAATAAAAAACTTCGCAGAACTCAAGTGATCCTTGGACAAAACAGAAAAACAAAGACAAATGTAAGTATATTAGGGAAAACATAGAATTCCAATTTTGGCCATGAGTTTGCATTCACTTCAGAAGGCATCTCCGACACCTTAAACTATATACCAGAGAACTGTAACATGCATGCATGCACAACAAGTAACTCAAAAATGAATGAGATTTTTGCCACTTGATCTTCATTTTGCACAGGCCGCACATAGCACAAGCCGCAGATGGCAAAAGCCGCAGAGAGGCAAGAGACGCTCGTCAAAAAGACAAGTAAGGCTGGAACGTTTGGCAAAAAAGACAAATAAGGCAGGAACAGTGGCAAAAAAGACAAGTAAGGCAGGAACGTTTGGCAAAAAAACAAGTGAGGTATGCCCAAATGCTTGGTAGGCTCGGTAGGTAGAGACAGCAGCACAAGGGTCGGGCCATTCAAATTTGTTCGAGAACGTTCGGTTTTCCCGAAGTCAGTGTGGAAATACAAACTCTAAATGCGGAGTTTGTAACCGTTTCGAACAAGAGAGGTGGCGATGCTATCTGCCCCGGTGCGAAGATCGTCCACGTTCATATCTTGTGTCAGGTATTTTCTCCATTTGGAAACTCTATGGAATAGTGATCTTCGTTGAATTTAAGACTTTTAATTGCTTTTTATGGAGCGCAAGACAAGCCATAAGTAACTGTACTTAGCTGAAAGAGTCGGTAAGGCTAATACGAGATTGCCTCCAAAAAACATTTGATATTAGAACTTCAAACTGGTGATTTTAGAAATATTAGCCGTCAGCACATGACGATGTGAACGAAAGGCAAGTAATGTTGATATGAGATTTTGCTGAATACTCGGTCCAACCATTAGAATGTTGTTCGTTGAAACATTTGATGTTGTTTTGCAAGACGCATCAAACACAACACACAATTTTGTTGTTATGGTATGTAGTCGCAGTACTGCATGATGGGGAATGATGTAATGTGACAAACTGAAATTGAACATTTCTACCAATTGCCTTGATTTAGTTCTTTGTATGTATAAATTAAATCCTGTAAGAATATCCTTCGTTTTGAGGATTCGAATGGGGTACTTGTCGAAAATAGTTCTCTTATTGCGCTTGCAAAAATCAATAACCAAACGTTTGTTGTGGTTACCCGCCTTATCTGTTCTTGTCCACAACCCAAATGGGATTATTGTAAGGGGAGAGGATGTTTGGATTATGTCGTGACTTAGGAAATTGTGCACCACCTTATTAACGTAATCAACCACCCTATAGAATATGGACGGAGTTTTGCATAAATGGAGTCATCAGTCATTGTTTGGCAACAACTGAGGTGTTTTACGGTAAGGCTTCGTTGGGGTACGATAAAGCCTTTTTAATAACCATAATTATTAAAATATTAAAAGAAGAAGCGCGTCTGAGCAATCGACATCAGTGAAATTGACGTTGACGCAGTAGTGAAAGAACCTACTTCTGTTCCCTATCTAAGTTGAACGGAGGCTAAGTAAAGCGATGCGCCAGTCTTAACAGGTCGAGACCAATTAGATGTAAATAGTTGCGATAGGAGGCAGAAAACGGACTTCATGTTGAATTGAAATATTTTTAGAAAATATAGGTCATGCAATGGATCGAATGAATTTTGAACGGAGAATTTACCGGACGGAACCCCGCAGTCGTTCATTTTTTGAATGAAATTTTTGAACGCACCTGTGTCGGTGAGGAATTTCATATTGAGTCCTGCTACTCTTCATCTGATGACGGGATTTTCCAGGGATTTTCCACTAAAAATCTGAGTCGACATCCGGTCAAATGTTTTTTCAGCATTCTCTTTTTAGTCGTTTTTCAGTCAGGTGGAGATCGTTCATTTTGGTTATACGAGTATATAACAAGTGGGTAAGGCTACAGTCGAGCGCTCGACAGTAAGATACCCTTCTCCCAATTTTCTAAATCTGTTACAAACGTGTAACCGCACTAATAATTTCAAACAGAGAATTCTGCACAAATACTTCTACTATAGCTTACTCGCTCGCACTCACACAGCGACGCGCGTAAAGAGTAAAACGACACTACGCAACGTCGACCACGACATCAACTGCTCGTAGCAGCGCGCAAGCTGCGGCTCGTACATTTGTATTGAAAACGTTGACTTGAATATCTCCTGTGTTATTAGTCCGATCGGATTGTAATTTGGAGGATATGTTCATATTGCATTCACCTTTATACATACCAAACTTTATAAGTTTAATACTTTGCTTAATTATCGTAAATTACCGATTTGCGGGGGCGGTGGGCGAGGCATCAAACATTTGAAAAAAACTTGATCTGCCTATTATATATAGGAACCTCCATATCAATACTTTGCTTAATAATCGAATATTACCGATTTGTGGGGGGCGGTGGGCGTGGAATCAAACATTTGAAATAAACTTCTTGTGATATATAGGAACCTCCATGTCAATTTGGTGTCTCTAACTCTTGTAATAGCTGAGATCTGTTGTCTCAAACAAAAAGACGGACAGACGGGCATGTCTCAATCGACTCGGCTAGTCATTCTGAGCAAAAATATATATACTTTATGGGGTCTGCCACGCCTCCTTATGCCTGTTACATACATTTTGCACAAAGTTAGTATACCCTTTTTTGACCATTTTCAATGATAGAAGGATATAAAAATAGTGTTAAATATGAATTTTCTTACAAATGATATATAAACTATGGATTCAGAAAAAATTAATGGCGTATTGTGTTTGTTGGAAAATGCGTAACAGCAAAAAGAGACACCTACCACCCCATAAATTAATGGTATATAAGTTATGGTATGGATGTATGGTATGGTTATAGTATGGATTTACTACCTGCAAGATACAAAAGCATCTTTAGTGACTCTGGATCAGGCGAGAGAATGTGTGCTGGGGTACCTTTTTCTAGGTGTTATATTTTTCCAGACAAAGAATAATACAGAAGCTGTAGCGAATCCCATCAGTAGCTTGGTCAGGAGCGATACAAGTTTTTGATGCGTCGTGCCCACTAGCTTCCTGATGTTATCTTGGCTGAAGTCGTGGACGTGGACTTGAATGCGAGCTTTAAACCTTTTACCGATGGCTGTCTCAGTACTGCAGACAAGGAACCAAGTATGTATCAGAGTAGCTTGTATAATTTTGTCCCCTAAGATGTACCGTCTCGTTAGCGAACTGGATGTAATATGTCCCGATCAAGTTGTCACGGTGAAAAAAATTTAAAGTCAAGCCTTTACAAAAAATGTAAATGTAGTAACTCGCTCTTAGCCTTTTCACGCTACTTAAGCGCGTGGTCAGACTTAACAGTCTTAAACGCGAAATGTTATAAAAACTATTTAACTCGTTGTAAGGTTCAGTTCATTCAGAACCCCAAACAGTTTTATAGTTTTGTTAACACGAAGCGTAAGTCTTCGCATTTCCTCTAACTTAACGTTTGAAAATGCTAGTGCAAATACCGACCTAACCATGGCCGATATGTTTGCAAAGTTTTTTCAAACGACTTATTCACCTTCTACTCATACTACTCAGTTTTATGCATACAACATTCCAAGTTCAAATGGTATCTTCTCTCACTTTCTAGACGAAAGGTCCCTTGTCAAGGACCTTTATTTAGTTAAGCCAGTTTTTTCACCAGGCCCTGACGGTGTTCCCGCTTGTATACTTCAGTTCTGTGCCAACTCCTTAAGTAAGCCATTGCTCAAACTATTTTCGCTGTCCTTAGAAACTTCACTCTTTCCTTCCATTTGGAAGGAATCTTTTAGTATCCCCTTGTTGAAAAAGGGCAGCAAGTCTGAAGCAAGCAATTATAGAGGTACCTCTAAATTGTCGGCTATACCTAAATTTTTCGAGAATGTTATAACTGAAGTGAGGACTTGCAACATTTATGCAGATCCGTTATTTCACATTTTCAACAAGGATTTATTCAACGTCGTTCAACTACGACAAATTTGCTTGAGCTGACATCCTTTGTGGTAAAAGGATTTCAGGAACATCTTCAAACTGATGTCATTTATACTGATTTCAGTAAAGCTTTTTTTGACTTAGTGAATTATTCGCTTCTGGCACATAAGCTTGACCCTCTAGGTTTTTCACCTAAATTACTTAGTTGGATTGTAAGCTATGTATCTGACTGACAGATCTCAAAGAGTCCTCTTTAAAACTAGCCTTTCAATTCCACTTCATGCCACATCTGGCGTTCCTCAAGGGAGTCATCTCGGCCCCCTACTTTTTACGCTTTTCATCAATGACCAGCCTTTGGTCATACGTAACTCTCGTACTCTCATGTACGCGGATGATGTAAAGCTTTGTTATCAATTTAAAGAAGACCACTGTCACTCACACTTACAAGCCGGCCTAAATAGTTTTCATTCGTGGTGTTGTGCCAATTTTTTAAACCTCAACAGCTCTAAATGCAAGCTGATGACATTCTCTCGAGCCAGTCCAATGTATACTTCTTATTCTCAGCCACAACCACTGTGGCTTAGAAAGAATCACCCTAGTTGATGATTTGGGGGTCCGTTTGGACCGCAAAACTAAAGTTTTCTAATCATATTTCTAATATGGTCAATAAAGCCATGGGTGTTCTAGGCTTTATTAAGAGATGGTCTAAGGAATTTGACGATCCTTATCTTACAAAGACCCTCTACATCTCACTTGTTCGTCCTATTCTTGAATACGGATCATGCGTATGGTGTCCCCAGTACACTATTCATAAAGAACGCACTTTTTACTGTTTGCGTTACGTGGCCTTAACTGGGATGAAAATTTAAGACTGCCTTCCTATAACAATAGACTCTTATTATTAAATTTTCCTTTCCTAACTAATCGCAGAACCATGCTAGAGGTATTATTTATTAACAACCTTATGCAAGGTGACATTGACAGTGAGGCCCTTGTAAGGCAGCTTCACTTCTCTGTCCCTTGCAGAAGTACTCGTAACTATCTTCCACTAACTCTTCCTTATTGTAGATTGAACTATGCACTGCACGATCCGTTCAGGGTATTATGTTCGGACTACAATAAACTTCAACACGTCATAGCTGGCACTAACTCTATTGCTACTATGAAGTCTTTAATTCTTCTCTATCTAGCACGTAATTAGTAATATTATTTCCTCGATATTCCTTTTTATTATCTATTTTATTTTGCATACTCCTATCCTATCTCCTATCCTCGTTCTCTATTCTTTATCGCGTTTATTTCTTCTCGCGTGTCTATTCGCATTTTTACCGCGTTTCCGTGTCGTCCGTTACGCGACGGTGCCTCTCGGTCAGTTAGGCGGGAGGTGGACTTCGTCTGGGTTCCGCGCGCAACAAGCATCGGCTTGGTGTCGTTGGACCACTTGTTAATACATTCATTGTATTCAACGTCCAAAAAAAAGTAATGGTTTTGTTCGGTAATATTTTGTACCGCCTTATTGACGAAATCGGCCACTCCCATTAGATATTGATAGAGTTTGGCATAAGTTGGTTGTTGTTGGTGCGATATGACGCGGCTGCTCGCTTGTTTGTGACGGCTAGGAACTGCGTGGACTGAACGAACTTGAAAAGTGAAGGATCGACTTCCATTGGCTCTTGCGACCTGGCATAGCTCTGCTGCACATTTCCAGGCTGGCCGAATTGGCTCTGCTGCTTGAAATGCTTAATAAATGTGGATTCTTTAAATTAATTGTGATTTTTTCTGCTGGGACTTTTTTTCTTGCTGGCGGGTATTTGGCTCACGCTTCCTATCTTCTTGGATTTTTGCAAAGTTGGCTGCGAACGTATATCTCTCATGGTTCGATTCAACCTCTAGTGCTAACGCTAAGGAAGACGAAAGATTCTTTGTTTTGCTGCAAAGAGTACGTCTGTTAAGCTTCATTTAAGCCCTAATACGAATACTCGCAATGCATCTTCATGGAATTTATCGCGAAAGATCTTAGCTAAGGTTGGCTCATGAGACATGTTGACTTTATATATCAATAACGTGAGTTTCTGTTCAACTTTGTCGTAATATTGCAGCAAGGACAGGCCGCCTTGCTGTAGCGTACCTACATAACTCTTGATCAATCATGTGAATGTATCTCTTGTCACTATATGTGAAACTCTACTTACAAGAGCCTCCTCCCTCGGTCGGTTTATAGTTCTGCTATCCATGATGCTGTCAATCGTTTTTAAGTGGGTTCCGTTCACCACTGATTTTGTTCCAGGGAATAAAAATATGAAAAAAATAAAATATTGGGCAAATAAAGCGGTTGTTGCAACACGGTGATCCCTTTAGCTTCTAATTTCTGGGGCACACTAAAGATCCAGTTACGAACGATATCTGGGCGCACCCTGTTGGCTCATTTTCGCAATCTTTCGAGTACTTGGCAATCAAGTAAATTATGATTTGTGATTTGCCCCGCTGGAAGAAATTCTTTTTGGTCGACGTTTTTCCATTTTACATACTGTCAGAACGGTGATGACTTGGGCTTGTAATAGAAATCAATAATTCTTAGCACAACTCCTGAGGCTGAATAAAAAACTTCGCAGAACTCAAGTGATCCTTGGACAAAACAGAAAAACAAAGACAAATGTAAGTATATTAGGGAAAACATAGAATTCCAATTTTGGCCATGAGTTTGCATTCACTTCAGAAGGCATCTCCGACACCTTAAACTATATACCAGAGAACTGTAACATGCATGCATGCACAACAAGTAACTCAAAAATGAATGAGATTTTTGCCACTTGATCTTCATTTTGCACAGGCCGCACATAGCACAAGCCGCAGATGGCAAAAGCCGCAGAGAGGCAAGAGACGCTCGTCAAAAAGACAAGTAAGGCTGGAACGTTTGGCAAAAAAGACAAATAAGGCAGGAACAGTGGCAAAAAAGACAAGTAAGGCAGGAACGTTTGGCAAAAAAAAACAAGTGAGGTATGCCCAAATGCTTGGTAGGCTCGGTAGGTAGAGACAGCAGCACAAGGGTCGGGCCATTCAAATTTGTTCGAGAACGTTCGGTTTTCCCGAAGTCAGTGTGGAAATACAAACTCTAAATGCGGAGTTTGTAACCGTTTCGAACAAGAGAGGTGGCGATGCTATCTGCCCCGGTGCGAAGATCGTCCACGTTCATATCTTGTGTCAGGTATTTTCTCCATTTGGAAACTCTATGGAATAGTGATCTTCGTTGAATTTAAGACTTTTAATTGCTTTTTATGGAGCGCAAGACAAGCCATAAGTAACTGTACTTAGCTGAAAGAGTCGGTAAGGCTAATACGAGATTGCCTCCAAAAAACATTTGATATTAGAACTTCAAACTGGTGATTTTAGAAATATTAGCCGTCAGCACATGACGATGTAAACGAAAGGCAAGTAATGTTGATATGAGATTTTGCTGAATACTCGGTCCAACCATTAGAATGTTGTTCGTTGAAACATTTGATGTTGTTTTGCAAGACGCATCAAACACAACACACAATTTTGTTGTTATGGTATGTAGTCGCAGTACTGCATGATGGGGAATGATGTAATGTGACAAACTGAAATTGAACATTTCTACCAATTTCCTTGATTTAGTTCTTTGTATGTATAAATTAAATCCTGTAAGAATATCCTTCGTTTTGAGGATTCTCAGTTATAACAAAGTTCTGTTTATTCGGGTCACGTTGTGCTCCCTTGAATTTAATTTTAAATCTAACATAACATAACATAAGCTTGCCCGAATGAAGCCGGCTCCGTCGACGCTCCCATACTGAACTCTGCACTTCGGTCGCTAACCGCCGGAATCGCTTAGGTCAGCGTTCCCATTGGCCTTTGGTGCGCTGCGCTCGTGCAATATCTTTTCGTTCGTCTTTCCGTCCTCGGCTATGGTCAAAGTTGCAACTATGTCTCCCACTTGTCGCTCGGTGCGCTTCTTTTTGATGAAATAAGAATCGAATTATGGCCAGTTATGTTGACCAACGGTGAGGCTGCGACACCCACAAATCGACTCTGGATATAGTTTCGATTCCTGTATTTGGTGCCGTTAATGATGGCCCAGTCGATGAAAGGGATGAGGAAGGTACCGGAGATGTCAACTTTGGGATCTCCGTCAATGATGACGCTGGCGGCCTATTGTTGATAACAATTCCGTCGTCGATCAAAGTAGTACCGCTCAGGTGACTAGGTTGAGTTGTGCGCAGGTTTCATCCTCGTTTTGCCGGCAGAAAGTTGAGGTTACAGCGACGGTGCAATCTCTCATGCTTCAGATGTTGTTATCGCATTTTGCTAGGACGTTGTCGTGAATCTGCAGTACGGTCCCGTTGTGCGAGATCGGGTAGATGAGGACCTTTGTGGCAGAGATGTTTGGCCCTGGGTTACTCAATAATGAGGTGAATAAAATTGCTTAATTATAAACCTTAATATTAAATCCAAAAAATTCTTTCTGGTGGTCCCTATAAGTGGATCGTTAAAAATGTTATCTAAGTCCACGTGATCTATGACCGCGGGATTTATAATATTCAATTTTACAAGTGTAATCAACAGCATCACGTTTTGTATCTCAGTGATTATTTATTTACTTAAGTAAACTAAGGTAGTCGACTGATTGGTTTATACAGAAAATTATTTAACGCTAAATTAATACAGCAGGGCTGCCAGCTACCTCTCTTAAAAAAAGGATAGATCAAGACGAAAAAAACAGAAAATAAAAGGATGGACCAGCAAAAAAAGGACAAAAAACAGGACAATAGGTTTTTGATTTAGAAAAAGGCTAAATTTCTTACAACTCATACTTTTATACGATATTGAACGAGTTTTAAAGACACTTGCAGTAGGTACAGCAGGCACTGTATTTATCTTTATAGTCTCTGAAATCGTGCGATTTCAGCAACGATATCCGAAATTTTTGCTTATAAATTTCTCATGGGATATTTCACAATTAATTGAATCTCGATAGGCAGCGAATCGATAGCGGCGGAAAACGGTTTTTACACAATTTATGTGGCGATATTTCGATTATAAGGACAATTCAACTTGAATGAAAAGAATTATGTGAAAATTGTTGAAAATTAGAGCAAATAAGCAAAAAAACCTTTGTTAATAACAATTTATTGGGCACATTAAAAAGGACATAATTCCGGACAGTATGGTTGAGATTTTTTCAGGGTAGACGAAAATAAAAAAGGACAGATCTGTCCGGAAAAAGGCTGACCTGGCAGCCCTGCGGTTCGGGTTATTATGTACAGACTAAAATAAACATTAACACATCATAGCTTGCACAAACTCTATCGCTGCTATAAAGTGTTTAATTCTTGTCTATCTAGCACGTAATTAGTATTTTTATTTTCCTCGACGATCTATCTTTTTAAATTTTAATTTCTATTTGTATGCCGCGTTCTATCGTGGATCCCATTCGCATTTTCTATCCTTTTCTCGATTATTTCTTTTAAGCTGCGTGCCTTTTAAGTGACCTTGCAAAGTTTGCGATCTGACTTTTAAATTCGCCTTTTAAAGTCTGTTTCTTCTATCGTAAGTTTCTGCCTGTGCCTGCAAGGCGGCAGTAACAGAACTGTCAAGCACTGGGCGCAGCTGTTCTGTGTTCATGTTGGTTTTTGCTTCACTAAGTAAGCATAAAAGAAAAACACTATCGTCACTGTCGCACCTAGAGTTACTCAATTCGCCTTGTAAATCACTGTCACTATCGTTCATTAGCTGTTTAACATTCACTATGCAAATATAAACTGTAACAACCCGTACCTTAATAACCAACGCACAATTCGAATTAACAAATGATTTATTTTCACTTCAGTGTGATTGCTTCGAAAGTCAAACTAAAACTACGAATTAATTATGTATAACAAAAGAGTAAAGTAAAGTCATAGAGCGAGAGCGCGAGAGAGAGTTGACCGTCGATCTTCGCTCAGCATCGTGGTGCTGGTACCCACATCCCTTCCTTCCTCACCAGCTTCAGCTTCAGGGCATCCATGTTGTGTGGCTCATTCTTCCGGGGTCGGCAAGCTTGGTGGTGTTTCAGGATCCAGAGACTAACCCGCCTCAAGCATGCGTAAGGCGTCAATGTTAGATGCATCGGACTGTGTACTCTGTTGAGGAAGCTGTTTTAGATGACTTACATTCCTCATAAGGGTTCGGCCCTCCCCTACAATTTTCACTATATTTCCTTTCCTCTCCACCACTTCGTATTCAGTAGTGTCGAAGTTCGGAGTAAGCTTGTGGAGTAAAAATAAATTTTTAAGGACCACTTTGTCTCCTACGCTGATATCTGCTTCTCTTGCTCCCCTTCTTTTGTCTGCAATTTCCTTTCCCTTTTGCTTACCTGTACAGTCTCTATCTTTTTCCGCTGAATCAGAAAATTCGCCTACCAAATCTTGTATACCTGGGATCTTATCTCGAATGTCTCGATTAAACATTAGCTCAGTTGGAGTTGGCCTGTAGTTCCATGAGGAGTGACATTATACATGAACGTGATCGATTGAATTTCATTCTCCAGATTCCTGTAGTGCAGATGAGCTATTTTCAGACGTTTGACGAGTGCTTTATTCATATTTTCTACCTCACCATTGGCTTGTGGCCAACAAGGAGGCGTCGTGATTTGTTCAATCCCGCATGATTTACAATAGTGTCGGAACTCAGTGCTTACGTAATGTCGACCGTTATCCATCCGCAGTTGTTTTGGGTACCCAAGTCTACAGAAAATTTCTTTACACGCGTCAATAAGCGACGCTGATGTAATAGATCGCAAAAACTTGAATTCCATATATCGTGAATAAAAATCGATTAGGACAAAGATGTATTCGTTATTTGGCAATGGGCCTAGCAAGTCTGTTGCCACTGCAAGCCAAGGACCGTTCGGAAATTCAGTTCTCTTCATTGGCGGCTGATTTACTGCCTTTAAAAATTTCTCGGCGTCTTTGTCTATTTGGAGCCACCACACTTAGGCTCTTAATCGCCGCTTCATTGCCGATTCGCCTGGATGGCCTTCGTGTGACAGTTATTATAAGACGTTAGGCTGCGGCAGGGAGACTGCAGGCAGCTTGAGAGAAGGGAAGCCTGAATGCGGCAGGTATGTGCCCACACTCAGTCCCGCGACGGTGGTGTCGTCGGATGCCAACAATTCCCTCGGTGGTTCCTTCTACTTGACGGGGGCGTCAGGAGTGGAACTTCAAACACGGCAAGCAGTCCGTGATGGGTGGTGCACTTCCGAACAAGATCCTTTGTCGCGCGGCAGGTATGCGACCACGCTAGGATCACTTCACACAATTATTGTCCGTAGTCGCGTTGCCTCAACGGGGCAACAACGGGTGCACTAGAGATTCGGGTCTTAACAGAGATTGCGCGGCATGGACTTGCCCACGCACCGAACCGGGGAGTAAAACGCTAGAATTGTTTTACAATATTTATTACGGACCGAACGCGTCCGTTGATTATGAGTTAGGATGTAAGACTGAACAGAAGTACAATGTCAACTTAAGAGCTAAACCCTAAAGTCGCGGCGATCGAAACGCGCAACATTGTTGACTCTGCATTTCCAACGGAGTCACCGGCGCGTTTCGCTGACCATGCGCCTTGTGCAAGATATTTAGCTGCACCGATTCGAGGAACTCGAAACGCAAGCTAGGCGGATTTTGGTGCCTGGTGAGCGGATGCTGTTAACTAATGTTAACTACTCCCTCCTTTCGAAACATGGTCGTCCCTGGCCATGCCTACATTCTCCAGGACTTGCTGCACCACATCCAAAGTCTTCTTTCTACGAGGCTAAGCCTCAAGAAGGCGAGGATGCCAAATGCGACAACCCCAACTATGGAACAGGCTGCAGCTGCTGCAACCGGATTAACAACCACCTGCGTTCGCAACTCCGAAATTCGTTGCAAGTTCTCTTCACTTAACCTGTGAAGAAAAGGCAGGCTCAAGAGTGAGTGATGATAAGTCACGTTGAGTCGGGCGGAGGCGGCTGTCTGTGGGACCCTCTTCTGGTGTCTGCTGAGATTGACGTACTTTGTGCCGTTGACGTACGCGACCTGATCAAAGGTTACCAAGTAGGTTCCGTTGACTGAAACCTCGGGCTTGTCATCCCGACTGATCCTGACCAGGGCATCGTTTACTACCAGTATGCCCTCATCGATGATGGATATCGAGGGCAGATCATTATCCTTGGTGCCACAATGCGCCTCGGTTCCAGCGTGAAGACCTTGCGCACAAGTCCTCTCTAGGGTCTCGCGGCAGAACGTTGTTGTGGGAGTCCTAACGCAGGAGGAGACAGCGGTGACGCCATTGGGGCATTCGGCAACAATATCTTCTGATAGGTGGAGTACTCGACCAGCATGCGCGACGGGAAATATTACAATTTTTTACAAATCATCTTAGGTCTAGGGAAGCTACTAACAAAACTTAAGACTTCGCCATCTGTCAAAACCTTTACCCTAGCTGCACTAAACAACTGGGCAATCGACACTTCTGCGGAACTCTTGCTCAAGATCGCCTCTACGTCATCTGAATCTATAATCGCCGGGTTTACTACGTTAAGTTTAGCTAAAGTGATCATTAGATTCTGTATTTCTAGAGTAAGGATTCTGTTTTGGGTTAAAAGCGTTTCGTACAAGTAGGCCGAGTCAATCTCTTCCCTTTTCTTTACCTTCAAAATTTGGTTAACAACGGAGGTGAGTGAGTTGATCTGCTCCTGAGTTCTGGAGTTAATTCTAATCTGCCTGTTATTTGCCCTAATAAGTTCTTCCTCCGTCAGTCGGATCTGTAACAGGTCGTCCGCGTCCGGGGTGCCTGCAACAACCTTAAGGGCTGACCCCAGAAAGTTGATGCTTCTAGCATGTCTCCTATGTACCCCCAAAGTCGTCAGTAAAGTCTGTATGTGCGTAGTGTCCACCTCTAGAATCTTTCTCATATGAGAAAGCGGAAAGGTCTCAGTTAGTTCTATAGTCTCCCGTACGTACCTTCTGTACTCGGTTAAGTTCGAGGTGTGCCTAATGAAAGTGGTCTCGTTCCAAACTACCGCGGTGCCGTCCGAAATTGGGATGTAGTTAGAGTGGGAGTAGTCCGTCAGTTTTGCATCTGTCCAAGGGACCCATCCAAGCAACGATAAGAGGCAGAAGTGTCTGGAATGCGAATGGAAAGCTGTTGAGTCTGTCTGTCGTCACTAAGTGAGAAGCTCTAACGGAGATTGTCCTTATGAACCACCCTCCCTTTAATGAGAACAGTCGTTCCCAAATCTGCTTCCACCTTCTGTTCTACGTACAGCGGCGTAATTTTGTCTCCTAGCCTTTTGTTTGACCTTACTAAAACTTTTTCCCTTACGTCGAATACTCTATTTTGGCGGGAGGGATTGTTCCTAACCAACTGCTCTTGCTGGGCCCTCTCGAGCCTTGCGGAGATCTCTGGTGCAAGTTTAGAGGCCGTGTGGACAATCTCAACCGGTCTCGCCCTAGTCACAGAGTGAAAGGTCCTATTATATTCAATAGCTGCCTGTAGGAAAAGCTCTACGATGTCACTCGTTGACCTTTGCATCTTCAGACATCTAGCGATCTCTGTTAGCGTGCTGTGGAACCTTTCCACCTGCCCGTTAGAAGTGCTATGTAGGGGCGGGACATTCACTACGTCAATGTCGTACAGATTTTCTCAACATTGAACGAATTGTGTCCGAGTTGAAAGAAGGTTCGTTGTCACAGTACATAACCTTTATCTCGGGGAAAACGTTCACCAACTGAAGTATGGGTGCCTTTACATCTACGATGGTCCGAGAGGCTACTGGCTGGACCAAAGCAAACTTAGAAAATTTATCAACCGCCGTCAGGAAATGTTTTCCCGCAGTTGAAAAAATATCTATGTGAATTATTTCACCCACGCGTGTAGGAATAGGCGTGACCCCTAGCTCTTGCCTTTTCGGGTGCCTGTCGTACTTCGCCTTGTCACACACCTTGCAGTTTGCAACTACTTCAGCTACGGTCTTACCCATTTTCGGGAAATAATAGTCAAGCAGAATCTGCTGCATCCATCCTGAATGCTCGCTAAAACGGGTAGCTCGCAATGAATGGCATTTACAACGTCCGGCTTAATCACGTCCTTAACCATGTCGAGAAGTGTTTCCCTGCGTCTAAAGGAGATATGGTGGCAAGTCTTGGTGCCAAACAGAACGAATGTGCGTTTTGAGTCCGAGGACGACTCCTCGAGAATCACCTGGTTCCTGAAGCAGTTTAACGGTTTATCAGTGGCCTCAATAACGTTGGTTAGAGAGATCTCACAGTGAGCCGTGGCTACGATAGACTGGCCTGAGTTCTGCAGCGCATTAACGTTTTACCGAGATAAGGCGTCCGTTACAAAATTCTCTTTGCCTGGTTTGTATAGGACTTTGGCCCCGCTTTCCTCTATACGGGCTTTCCACCTCTTTATTTTAGAATTGGGGTTTCGATCGGACACTGCGTATATCAGGGGTTGGTGATCTGTATAAATGTTGATGTCGCTTTTACCGTACAGGTAGTGGCGAAGAGTGTCCAATGACCAAACAATTGCCAGTAACTCCCTCTCGTTCGTGGCATAGTTGACCTCTCTGTCCTTTAGACTCCGAGATATCATCGTGATAGGTTTGTTGCCTTGTGACAGGACTGCGCCTATGCCAGATGCCGAGGCATCGGTGGTAAGGTCGAATGGTTTTGAAAAATCCGGATATTGGAGAATTACGTCCTCCGAGGCAAGCACATTTTGAGCTTGTCAAATGCGTTTAGCTGTATCTCGTTGAAAATTACAGGAATATTCTTCGAGCGATATTTGCTCACCTTGCCGCCTTCGCCTTTTAGAATGGCAGTTAGGGGCCTTGCTATAGCCGCGAAGTCCTTAATGAAACACCTGTAGTAGCTAGCGAGACCCAAAAAGGATCTCAACTCAAACAGGTTGCTCGGCTGCTTGAACTCTTTGATCGCTCTTACTTTCTCTGCACTCGTCCTGGTGCCTTCCTTTGTTACGACAAAGCCCAGAAACTCAACCTCTTCCTTAAAGAACTAAGACTTCTGTTTGGACACCCTCATGTTCGCGTCATAGAGGCTCTGTAAAACCTGGCCGACGTGCGAGACGTGATCTACTTCATTCTCGGAGAAGACAATTACATCGTCAACATAGACGTAGCAAGTCTTTCCAATGAAATCTCGTAAGACATCGTCAATAGCCCTCTGAAAAATGCTCGAGGCGTTTTTTAGGCCGAAGGGTAGACGGCAGAATTCATACTTGCCACCGTTTACCGAAAAGGATGTCTTTTCACGGTCCTGTTCTGCTAGCATGATCTGGTGATAGCCAGACTTCAAGTCCAAAGTCGTGAAGTATTTAGCCTTCCCTAAGTTTGATAGAATCATGCTGATGCTTGGCATCGGGTATTTGTCCGCTATGGTCTTGGAATTAAGTTTCCTGAAGTCGATGACCAAGCGCTTATTAGGCGAGCCCGAAAGATCGGAGCCTTTCTTTCCAACAACCCATATGGGGTTGTTGTAAGGGGACCTGGAGGGTCGAATAATGCCGTTGTTTAACAGGTCCTCAATTTCTCTGTTAACAAAGTCGGCTGCACCCATGGGAAACGGGTTCATTTTTGAATATACCGGCTCGTTGTCTTCAGTCCGGATTGTCGCAACAACGTTGGTGTTGAAGGGGAGTTTCTTACTTGGGTCCGCAAAGGCCTTTAAGCCCGTAGACATCATTTTAATGAAACTTTCGCGAACTTTGGGCGGTACGTCAATGTCGTCTACCTTCGTAAAATTGACCTGGGCGCATCTTATGAACTTTAAAGGTTCACATCCCCCATTGAATCGAATAAGGTTGTTTTTTAGGTCGAGGGTTGCATCAACCTGCGACAGCTGATCAAACCCAATTATTCCGTCAAATGTGGTAAGTCCGGGTACATGAAAAAATGGGCTGGTGACACCGAGAACATTGAGAAAACTTTTGTGACTGATGCTGTTGAATCCATGTATGGATTTCACAACAAATGGGGTCTTTACTGGAACGGGGGGAGCTATGTTTAGGTCTGGTTTCATGTAGCTCTTTGAAGCCCCGGTGTCAATCAGAAACTTTAACGTTCTCCCTGCTACTGTCCGTTGGACGAACGGAAGCAGGGATACTCCGCTAAAAAATTGAGGCCATCAGTCTCATGTTCAGACTCATTATCTGCCTCTAATTCTTCAGCGGCTTCTTCAACGGCCTGAGCATATTGCTCCTCATAGTCGGCCCCCTCCTGATCCTCTTGACGCAGGTGGTTTACCCTCTGTCGTCTAAAGTCGGATACTCTCTGAGAGCTGGCTGGTCTCTTCTGATTTTGCTGCTGCTGATTGCCTCCGAACACCGGTAATGGTGCCTGGCTCGGACCTAAAGCAGCTTGCCGTTGAAAGCCGGTTGGTTGTCGGAACCTGGAGGATGAATCAACCTCCATTTTCTCAACCTAGTCTGGCTTCCTTTCATTCGGACGGACTCCCTGTTCCCTAGAGAAGTAAGGGTTCTTTCCAGGCTCCGCCTGTCGTTGATTGGGGCGGCCCTGAAATTGTCTGGTAGCCCTGTCTTCTAATGAACTAGCGTACTGAGCTGCAAACGCATGTCTGTCATGATTTGACTCTACCTCTTGCGCCATAGCTAAGGCCGAAGGCAGGTCTGTCGGGTGGGACGCGTAAAGAACGTCAGTGAGATTTCGACGCAAGCCTGACACGAACACCCTAAGCGCGTCTTCCCAGAATTTCTCGTTCATAAAGCGTGCTCGCTCCTCTTCATGAGTCATGGTCGCCTTATTTGTTAGGAATGTGAGCTTCTTCTCAACCTCCTCGTAAAATTGGATGATGGACTGAGGACCCTGTCTAAGTGTTGTGAGCTCCTGCTCGAGCAAATGCAATGGGCGTTTGTCCAAGTATGTGAAGTCAAGTCGAGCGATTATGGCATCAAAGTTCAAAACAGTGTTGAACGAAGCTAAGACCGCATCGGCCGATCCTCTAATTCGGTTCCGAACTATAAGAACAGCCTGGTAGTGTCTAGAGCTGCCCTCATGGGGCTTGAATAGGGCATATGCGGCCACTGCCGCCTGTCTCCATGAGACATACTGCTCCTGCGACCCATTGAATTCTGGAAGCGATTTTACGGCATCCAAACACTCATTACACTCAATGCCCTGTACCACCATGATCGGCTGGTATACTGTTACCCTCGGGTGTGGACACCATTGTGGCCCGAAGCTGATCAGTTACAAGCTGTAGCTTGGCCTCAAAACCTATCCTCTGCTGCTCTAAAGCGGCAGATACTGCTGCTGTAATAATTCGCTGAATGTCTTCTGCGCTCATGTTGCGATTCTGTGCGGCTAGCTACCTCGTCAATATTTCGTTATTCAGACGGTCTAGCAGTCTGTCGTTATTCCACTCACTCATATACCCAAAGCCAACCAAACCTACGCTGAGAGTCAAACCAAAATAAATGGCAGGGGGAGAGATGAAATGTGCTGACACAGCTTTTTAACTCGACCAAACGAATTTAAAATGTATCTTATATTTTTGATTTTGAATTTTTTTTTTTTTAAAGGTTTGTTGCTAAGATTGCAATCACTATTCACTATTCTTTAATTTATTTATTAATCTTACGGCTCTATGCTGAGGCGATAATGAAGAAGTTTTCCACTTACATGAGCATATTGTAGAATAATTTTCCGGGGCGTAGATTCTTCTAACCCGTTGGGGGCCAGTTATTATAAGACGTTAGGCTGCGGCAGGGAGACTGCAGGCAGCTTGAGAGAAGGGAAGCCTGAATGCGGCAGGTATGTGTCCACACTCAGTCCCGCGACGGTGGTGTCGTCGGATGCCAACAATTCCCTCGGTGGTTCCTTCCACTTGACGGGGGCGTCAGGAGTGGAACTTCAAACACGGCAAGCAGTCCGTGATGGGTGGTGCACTTCCGAACAAGATCCTTTGTCGCGCGGCAGGTATGCGCCCACGCTAGGATCACTTCACACAATTATTGTCCGTAGTCGCGTTGCCTCAACGGGGCAACAACGGGTGCACTAGAGATTCGGGTCTTAACAGAGATTGGGCATGGACTTGCCCACGCACCGAACCGGGGAGTAAAACGCTAGAATTGTTTTACAATATTTATTACGGACCGAACGCGTCCGTTGATTATGAGTTAGGATGTAAGACTGAACAGAATATACAATGTCAACTTAAGAGCTAAACCCTAAAGTCGCGGCGATCAAAACGCGCAACATTGTTGACTCTGCATTTCCCACGGAGTCACCGGCGCGTTTCGCTGACCATGCGCCTTGTGCAAGATATTTAGCTGCACCGATTCGAGGAACTCGAAACGCAAGCTAGGCGGATTTTGGTGCCTGGTGAGCGGATGCTGTTAACTAATGTTAACTTGCCAACGTCAACACTTTCTGCCTTAGATTTGATGGAATAGCAATGCGTACTCCCCTCAACATAATTGTTCCCACAGTTGACAGTTCGTGTCGGAATGGGTACAGTTTACTTGCAAGTGCAGAGTTCTAAAAACCTTGTTGAAGGCACATCATTGCGGCAACGATTTCTTCGTTACTAGTGCTTTTCTCGGCCAACTCAGATATCTCAATCGGAGTGGGTACCGCGTTTTTAATTATCAAGAGTATGCTGTGCTCGCCCTTGATATCGTAACACTCTGGTGTTGTCTGTTCACACAGCCGTGATAAACTGTCAGCAATATTTGCTTTCCCGGATTTGTATATAACTTTAAATTAATACGCCTGCAGGCGCAATATCCATCTTTCAGCCGTGCTGGCGGTTTTGAAGTTGGTTTAAAAATGGTCTCCAGGCGCTTATGGTCGGTCACTAATTCAAACTTCAATCCCAGTAAGTAAAAATAATATCTCTCTACTGCTCAAACCAATGCCAAACTTTCTTTCTCAGTTTGGGAGTATGGTTTTTCCACATCGGTTAAGCTTCGACTAGCCAATTCAATTATTCGTCGTGATCATTGTTAAATTGTAATAATACTGCCCCAAAGCTAAAGGGCTAGCATCTGATATCAATCTAGTTCTATTGTTGGGGTCAAAATATGAGAGACTTGGAATTTTAGCTAACGCTGACTTAAATTTTTGAAACCCCTGGTCTTGAACTGGTCCCCCGATAAACTTCTCATCCTTTTTTAACAACTCACGCAGTGGTTCCGTCAAATCGGCCAGGTCTGGAATAAATTTACCCACGTAGGTGACCAAATCAAGAAAACTCCGCGTCTCTTCTATACTTTTGGGTGCTCGAAAGGAAACGATAGCAGCTATCTTCTCAGGATCAGCCTTTATCCCTTTATTCGTTAAGATGTGCCCCACGAATTTGATTGTGGTCGTCTTCCAAATACACTTCTCATCGTTTAGGAGTATATTATATTCTTTGAAGACATTACAAACTTTTTCGACTGCAGCATCATGTTCCTGTTCGCTATATCCAAAAATTATTACGTCGTCGATGTAATTCATTACGTTATCCCACGATGAAAAAAGTTCCTCGAGTCGTCTTTGGAAGATTTCAGGCGCTGCGGTTATGCCAAACATCAATCGCTTGTATCTAAACCGTCCTCGAGGTGTGATGAAAGTGGTAATCGGTCTACTGGCTTCGTCCAGTTCCAACTGGTGATATGCGTCCTTTAGATCGAGTCGTGAAAATAATTTGGCGTTTCGTAATTTAGTTATAAAAGATTCGAACGTAGGCAGAGGATAGTTTTCACGAAGAATGGCTCGGTTGGCCTGTCGCATATCCAGACATAGTCGGATGTCGCCTTTCGGCTTGAATGCAATTACCATCGGGGAGATCCAAGGACTGTGACCACTTACTGGTTCAATAATGTCCATGCGGTGAGCTTCTTCTAACTTAGCATTCACCTTGTCTTCCAACGCCATCGGAATTCGCCTCATTGGTTGTTTTACGGGGTCAACATCCGGATCGATTGTTAGCTTAACGCTAACGCCTTTCCATTTTGGGAACGGCGCTATGATTTCAATGTGGTTAACCGGTAACCCCATTCTGAGGGCATTTAACTTTGTAGCCGTTTCCCTCCCAAGCAAAGACTCCTTTTTCAATGACGAAAAATGATGCAATTTGCTCCGGATTTTCCTTGATCGCTATCGGTGCCTCAAACACACAAATTACATTTAAAATTTCGTCCGAGGCATATCCCCTAAACTGATTATGCGCATTCGCGCGAACATTGAAAAGTGCTTCATTCTTTGTTTTCAAAACCAACCAATCGTCTTGCGAGATCTGGTTGAACCGGGAACCGGAATCGATTATTAGTGAAACGTTCTCGCCACCAATTCGGCATTTAATCAATTCTTCATGTTCCTCGTCACTGTGTATTTGAAACAACTTTCCCGTTTATCTCGTTACCCTCTTGGTTTGAATCTTCAATTCGATGTACATTTCTGCGCTTGGAATTCTGATCGTTCGATTGTGGGTGTGGGCGTTTTAGAATCGTTCGTTCCCAACCGAGAGCACCGTTTATACTTAACCTGCCGGGCCGGGCACATGGGACTATCTCCTTTATGGATTGACCGCACACACCTTCCACACTCGCTATTATGCAGTTTCCGTGGTTTCCAATTAGAAATTTTATTGACGGTGTCTGGTAAACGTTTCGGCAACATCAGATGTGATTGTTTATTTATTTCTTCATCGACTTGACACGCGTTTATAACTTCGCTTAATGTTTGTTCTTTCTCTAACAGTTTCTTTTTAAGTTCCGAATTAGCCCAAGTATCAATAAGTTTGTCCTTTAGACAAATTTCTTCTATCTCGGCTTTCTACAGCCCATTTAAACTTTTCAGGGTTAAACATACATAGTTCCAGAAAGATCCGGCTTACAACTTGCACTTCTAGCATCAGCTTAAGTGTTTTCCAGCGATCGTGACTGAAAGAGTCAGATTTTTTTAAAATTGTAATATCATTAGACGACCCTTTGGCTAATAGCATGTAAAGACTCGATGCCCCCGGCTACGATTTTACACTACCACTGTAGGTGCACCAACTGTCACACTGAGCAAGTCTAATGTTTTTGTTGTAGCTGCTGAGAGTGTTTCTGTAAACGTCGATTGTACTTAGCATTGATGAAAAGGCATCTAACTTTCCTTCTCTGTACATCTATTTCCTCGTTTCAAATTGGAACTTAGTGAATGAGTTTTCGTATTGAACTATCCTCAATGAATAAGATGATCACATCTTAGAGCAGATTGGCAGATCTCACCGATAGATTAACAATTACTTTAGTGTGCTTTGAAAGCAACCGGGACTTTGAATTGCTCCCAATTCGTCTTGTTGAGGCACGAGTACTGGTAGCTTTCGACTTGGTCTGGAAGGTCGAATCTGATGTACTGATTGTAAAACAAAGAGTTTTCGTCTGTGAAGGAAAAAATGCCATTGAGTTTCTGATAAAGCTGATATTTAAAAACTTGTCCCTATTAGCATTTATGAAAAATCTAACTGATAGCACAATAGATGTTGCAAGAGGGATTCACCACGTTAGTTGACTTTGCTACATTCCCAAACCGTGGTGATTTGGATATTGGCATTAAAACCAAATCTTTACGCCTTATTCTACAGGTGATAAAACTGTTAAAGCTCATGGTGCTCTGCTCACTTACGGCATTCACCGTGTACCTTGGAATGTATAAATAATTCTGGAGGGCCACAGGTATTAAGATCTAATCTTATACTAGACACCTGACACGTTGACTGAAACCTCGGGCTTGTCATCCAGACTGATCCTGACCAGGGCATCGTTTACTACCAGTATGCCCTCATCGATGATGGATATCGAGGGCAGATCATTATCCTTGGTGCCACAATGCGCCTCGGTTCCAGCGTGAAGACCTTGCGCACAAGTCCTCTCTAGGGTCTCGCGGCAGAACGTTGTTGTGGGAGTCCTAACGCAGGAGGAGACAGCGGTGACGCCATTGGGGCATTCGGCAACAATATCTTCTGATAGGTGGAGTACTCGACCAGCATGCGCGACGGGAAATATTACAATTTTTTTACAAATCATCTTAGGTCTAGGGAAGCTACTAACAAAACTTAAGACTTCGCCATCTGTCAAAACCTTTACCCTAGCTGCACTAAACAACTGGGCAATCGACACTTCTGCGGAACTCTTGCTCAAGATCGCCTCTACGTCATCTGAATCTATAATCGCCGGGTTTACTACGTTAAGTTTAGCTAAAGTGATCATTAGATTCTGTATTTCTAGAGTAAGGATTCTGTTTTGGGTTAAAAGCGTTTCGTACAAGTAGGCCGAGTCAATCTCTTCCCTTTTCTTTACCTTCAAAATTTGGTTAACAACGGAGGTGAGTGAGTTGATCTGCTCCTGAGTTCTGGAGTTAATTCTAATCTGCCTGTTATTTGCCCTAATAAGTTCTTCCTCCGTCAGTCGGATCTGTAACAGGTCGTCCGCGTCCGGGGTGCCTGCAACAACCTTAAGGGCTGACCCCAGAAAGTTGATGCTCCTAGCATGTCTCCTATGTACCCCCAAAGTCGTCAGTAAAGTCTGTATGTGCGTAGTGTCCACCTCTAGAATCTTTCTCATATGAGAAAGCGGAAAGGTCTCAGTTAGTTCTATAGTCTCCCGTACGTACCTTCTGTACTCGGTTAAGTTCGAGGTGTGCCTAATGAAAGTGGTCTCGTTCCAAACTACCGCGGTGCCGTCCGAAATTGGGATGTAGTTAGAGTGGGAGTAGTCCGTCAGTTTTGCATCTGTCCAAGGGACCCATCCAAACAACGATAAGAGGCAGAAGTGTCTGGAATGCGAATGGAAAGCTGTTGAGTCTGTCTGTCGTCACTAAGTGAGAAGCTCTAACGGAGATTGTCCTTATGAACCACCCTCCCTTTAATGAGAACAGTCGTTCCCAAATCTGCTTCCACCTTCTGTTCTACGTACAGCGGCGTAATTTTGTCTCCTAGCCTTTTGTTTGACCTTACTAAAACTTTTTCCCTTACGTCGAATACTCTATTTTGGCGGGAGGGATTGTTCCTAACCAACTGCTCTTGCTGGGCCCTCTCGAGCCTTGCGGAGATCTCTGGTGCAAGTTTAGAGGCCGTGTGGACAATCTCAACCGGTCTCGCCCTAGTCACAGAGTGAAAGGTCCTATTATATTCAATAGCTGCCTGTAGGAAAAGCTCTACGATGTCACTCGTTGACCTTTGCATCTTCAGACATCTAGCGATCTCTGTTAGCGTGCTGTGGAACCTTTCCACCTGCCCGTTAGAAGTGCTATGTAGGGGCGGGACATTCACTACGTCAATGTCGTACTGATTTTCTCAACATTGAACGAATTGTGTCCGAGTTGAAAGAAGGTTCGTTGTCACAGTACATAACCTTTATCTCGGGGAAAACGTTCACCAACTGAAGTATGGGTGCCTTTACATCTACGATGGTCCGAGAGGCTACTGGCTGGACCAAAGCAAACTTAGAAAATTTATCAACCGCCGTCAGGAAATGTTTTCCCGCAGTTGAAAAAATACCTATGTGAATTATTTCCCCCACGCGTGTAGGAATAGGCGTGACCCCTAGCTCTTGCCTTTTCGGGTGCCTGTCGTACTTCGCCTTGTCACACACCTTGCAGTTTGCAACTACTTCAGCTACGGTCTTACCCATTTTCGGGAAATAATAGTCAAGCAGAATCTGCTGCATCCATCCTGAATGCTCGCTAAAACGGGTAGCTCGCAATGAATGGCATTTACGTCCGGCTTAATCACGTCCTTAACCATGTCGAGAAGTGTTTCCCTGCGTCTAAAGGAGATATGGTGGCAAGTCTTGGTGCCAAACAGAACGAATGTGCGTTTTGAGTCCGAGGACGACTCCTCGAGAATCACCTGGTTCCTGAAGCAGTTTAACGGTTTATCAGTGGCCTCAATAACGTTGGTTAGAGAGATCTCACAGTGAGCCGTGGCTACGATAGACTGGCCTGAGTTCTGCAGCGCATTAACGTTTTACCGAGATAAGGCGTCCGTTACAAAATTCTCTTTGCCTGGTTTGTATAGGACTTTGGCCCCGCTTTCCTCTATACGGGCTTTCCACCTCTTTATTTTAGAATTGGGGTTTCGATCGGACACTGCGTATATCAGGGGTTGGTGATCTGTATAAATGTTGATGTCGCTTTTACCGTACAGGTAGTGGCGAAGAGTGTCCAATGACCAAACAATTGCCAGTAACTCCCTCTCGTTCGTGGCATAGTTGACCTCTCTGTCCTTTAGACTCCGAGATATCATCGTGATAGGTTTGTTGCCTTGTGACAGGACTGCGCCTATGCCAGATGCCGAGCCATCGGTGGTAAGGTCGAATGGTTTTGAAAAATCCGGATATTGGAGAATTACGTCCTCCGAGGCAAGCACATTTCTGAGCTTGTCAAATGCGTTTAGCTGTATCTCGTTGAAAATTACAGGAATATTCTTCGAGCGATATTTGCTCACCTTGCCGCCTTCGCCTTTTAGAATGGCAGTTAGGGGCCTTGCTATAGCCGCGAAGTCCTTAATGAAACACCTGTAGTAGCTAGCGAGACCCAAAAAGGATCTCAACTCAAACAGGTTGCTCGGCTGCTTGAACTCTTTGATCGCTCTTACTTTCTCTGCACTCGTCCTGGTGCCTTCCTTTGTTACGACAAAGCCCAGAAACTCAACCTCTTCCTTAAAGAACTAAGACTTCTGTTTGGACACCCTCATGTTCGCGTCATAGAGGCTCTGTAAAACCTGGCCGACGTGCGAGACGTGATCTACTTCATTCTCGGAGAAGACAATTACATCGTCAACATAGACGTAGCAAGTCTTTCCAATGAAATCTCATAAGAGGCTCGAGGCGTTTTTTAGGCCGAAGGGTAGACGGCAGAATTCATACTTGCCACCGTTTACCGAAAAGGATGTCTTTTCACGGTCCTGTTCTGCTAGCATGATCTGGTGATAGCCAGACTTCAAGTCCAAAGTCGTGAAGTATTTAGCCTTCCCTAAGTTTGATAGAATCATGCTGATGCTTGGCATCGGGTATTTGTCCGCTATGGTCTTGGAATTAAGTTTCCTGAAGTCGATGACCAAGCGCTTATTAGGCGAGCCCGAAAGATCGGAGCCTTTCTTTCCAACAACCCATATGGGGTTGTTGTAAGGGGACCTGGAGGGTCGAATAATGCCGTTGTTTAACAGGTCCTCAATTTCTCTGTTAACAAAGTCGGCTGCACCCATGGGAAACGGGTTCATTTTTGAATATACCGGCTCGTTGTCTTCAGTCCGGATTGTCGCAACAACGTTGGTGTTGAAGGGGAGTTTCTTACTTGGGTCCGCAAAGGCCTTTAAGCCCGTAGACATCATTTTAATGAAACTTTCGCGAACTTTGGGCGGTACGTCAATGTCGTCTACCTTCGTAAAATTGACCTGGGCGCATCTTATGAACTTTAAAGGTTCACATCCCCCATTGAATCGAATAAGGTTGTTTTTTAGGTCGAGGGTTGCATCAACCTGCGACAGCTGATCAAACCCAATTATTCCGTCAAATGTGGTAAGTCCGGGTACATGAAAAATTGGGCTGGTGACACCGAGAACATTGAGAAAACTTTTGTGACTGATGCTGTTGAATCCATGTATGGATTTCACAACAAATGGGGTCTTTACTGGAACGGGGGGTGCTATGTTTAGGTCTGGTTTCATGTAGCTCTTTGAAGCCCCGGTGTCAATCAGAAACTTTAACGTTCTCCCTGCTACTGTCCGTTGGACGAACGGAAGCAGGGATACTCCGCTAAAAAATTGAGGCCATCAGTCTCATGTTCAGACTCATTATCTGCCTCTAATTCTTCAGCGGCTTCTTCAACGGCCTGAGCATATTGCTCCTCATAGTCGGCCCCCTCCTGATCCTCTTGACGCAGGTGGTTTACCCTCTGTCGTCTAAAGTCGGATACTCTCTGAGAGCTGGCTGGTCTCTTCTGATTTTGCTGCTGCTGATTGCCTCCGAACACCGGTAATGGTGCCTGGCTCGGACCTAAAGCAGCTTGCCGTTGAAAGCCGGTTGGTTGTCGGAACCTGGAGGATGAATCAACCTCCATTTTCTCAACCTAGTCTGGCTTCCTTTCATTCGGACGGACTCCCTGTTCCCTAGAGAAGTAAGGGTTCTTTCCAGGCTCCGCCTGTCGTTGATTGGGGCGGCCCTGAAATTGTCTGGTAGCCCTGTCTTCTAATGAACTAGCGTACTGAGCTGCAAACGCATGGGTGTCATGATTTGACTCTACCTCTTGCGCCATAGCTAAGGCCGAAGGCAGGTCTGTCGGGTGGGACGCGTAAAGAACGTCAGTGAGATTTCGACGCAAGCCTGACACGAACACCCTAAGCGCGTCTTCCCAGAATTTCTCGTTCATAAAGCGTGCTCGCTCCTCTTCATGAGTCATGGTCGCCTTATTTGTTAGGAATGTGAGCTTCTTCTCAACCTCCTCGTAAAATTGGATGATGGACTGAGGACCCTGTCTAAGTGTTGTGAGCTCCTGCTCGAGCAAATGCAATGGGCGTTTGTCCAAGTATGTGAAGTCAAGTCGAGCGATTATGGCATCAAAGTTCAAAACAGTGTTGAACGAAGCTAAGACCGCATCGGCCGATCCTCTAATTCGGTTCCGAACTATAAGAACAGCCTGGTAGTGTCTAGAGCTGCCCTCATGGGGCTTGAATAGGGCATATGCGGCCACTGCCGCCTGTCTCCATGAGACATACTGCTCCTGCGACCCATTGAATTCTGGAAGCGATTTTACGGCATCCAAACACTCATTACACTCAATGCCCTGTACCACCATGATCGGCTGGTATACTGTTACCCTCGGGCGTGGACACCATTGTGGCCCGAAGCTGATCAGTTACAAGCTGTAGCTTGGCCTCAAAACCTATCCTCTGCTGCTCTAAAGCGGCAGATACTGCTGCTGTAATAATTCGCTGAATGTCTTCTGCGCTCATGTTGCGATTCTGTGCGGCTAGCTTCCTCGTCAATATTTCGTTATTCAGACGGTCTAGCAGTCTGTCGTTATTCCACTCACTCATATACCCAAAGCCAACCAAACCTAAGCTGAGAGTCAAACCAAAATAAATGGCAGGGGGAGAGATGAAATGTGCTGACACAGCTTTTTAACTCGACCTGGTATACTGTTACCCTCGGGTGTGGACACCATTGTGGCCCGAAGCTGATCAGTTACAAGCTGTAGCTTGGCCTCAAAACCTATCCTCTGCTGTTCTAAAGCGGCAGATACTGCTGCTGTAATAATTCGCTGAATGTCTTCTGCGCTCATGTTGCGATTCTGTGCGGCTAGCTTCCTCGTCAATATTTCGTTATTCAGACGGTCTAGCAGTCTGTCGTTATTCCACTCACTCATATACCCAAAGCCAACCAAACCTAAGCTGAGAGTCAAACCAAAATAAATGGCAGGGGGAGAGATTAAATGTGCTGACACAACTTTTTAACTCGACCAAACGAATTTAAAATGTATCTTATATTTTTGATTTTGAATTTTTTTTTTTTAAAGGTTTGTTGCTAAGATTGCAAGCACTATTCACTATTCTTTAATTTATTTATTAATCTTACGGCTCTATGCTGAGGCGATAATGAAGAAGTTTTCCACTTACATGAGCATATTGTAGAATAATTTTCCGGGGCGTAGATTCTTCTAACCCGTTGGGCGCCAGTTATTATAAGACGTTAGGCTGCGGCAGGGAGACTGCAGGCAGCTTGAGAGAAGGGAAGCCTGAATGCGGCAGGTATGTGTCCACACTCAGTCGCGCGACGGTGGTGTCGTCGGATGCCAACAATTCCCTCGGTGGTTTCTTCCACTTGACGGGGGCGTCAGGAGTGGAACTTCAAACACGGCAAGCAGTCCGTGATGGGTGGTGCACTTCCGAACAAGATCCTTTGTCGCGCGGCAGGTATGCGCCCACGCTAGGATCACTTCACACAATTATTGTCCGTAGTCGCGTTGCCTCAACGGGGCAACAACGGGTGCACTAGAGATTCGGGTCTTAACAGAGATTGCGCGGCATGGACTTGCCCACGCACCGAACCGGGGAGTAAAACGCTAGAATTGTTTTACAATATTTATTACGGACCGAACGCGTCCGTTGATTATGAGTTAGGATGTAAGACTGAACAGAAGTACAATGTCAACTTAAGAGCTAAACCCTAAAGTCGCGGCGATCAAAACGCGCAACATTGTTGACTCTGCATTTCCCACGGAGTCACCGGCGCGTTTCGCTGACCATGCGCCTTGTGCAAGATATTTAGCTGCACCGATTCGAGGAACTCGAAACGCAAGCTAGGCGGATTTTGGTGCCTGGTGAGCGGATGCTGTTAACTAATGTTAACTTGCCAACGTCAACACTTTCTGCCTTAGATTTGATGGAATAGCAATGCGTACTCCCCTCAACATAATTGTTCCCACAGTTAACAGTTCGTGTCGGAATGGGTACAGTTTACTTGCAAGTGCAGAGTTCTAAAAACCTTGTTGAAGGCACATCATTGCGGCAACGATTTCTTCGTTACTAGTGCTTTTCTCGGCCAACTCAGATATCTCAATCGGAGTGGGTACCGCGTTTTTAATTATCAAGAGTATGCTGTGCTCGCCCTTGATATCGTAACACTCTGGTGTTGTCTGTTCACACAGCCGTGATAAACTGTCAGCAATATTTGCTTTCCCGGATTTGTATATAACTTTAAATTAATACGCCTGCAGGCGCAATATCCATCTTTCAGCCGTGCTGGCGGTTTTGAAGTTGGTTTAAAAATGGTCTCCAGGCGCTTATGGTCGGTCACTAATTCAAACTCCAATCCCAGTAAGTAAAAATAATATCTCTCTACTGCTCAAACCAATGCCAAACTTTCTTTCTCAGTTTGGGAGTATGGTTTTTCCACATCGGTTAAGCTTCGACTAGCCAATTCAATTATTCGTCGTGATCATTGTTAAATTGTAATAATACTGCCCCAAAGCTAAAGGGCTAGCATCTGATATCAATCTAGTTCTATTGTTGGGGTCAAAATATGAGAGACTTGGAATTTTAGCTAACGCTGACTTATATTTTTGAAACCCCTGGTCTTGAACTGGTCCCCCGATAAACTTCTCATCCTTTTTTAACAACTCACGCAGTGGTTCCGTCAAATCGGCCAGGTCTGGAATAAATTTACCCACGTAGGTGACCAAATCAAGAAAACTCCGCGTCTCTTCTATACTTTTGGGTGCTCGAAAGGAAACGATAGCAGCTATCTTCTCAGGATCAGCCTTTATCCCTTTATTCGTTAAGATGTGCCCCAAGAATTTGATTGTGGTCGTCTTCCAAATACACTTCTCATCGTTTAGGAGTATATTATATTCTTTGAAGACATTACAAACTTTTTCGACTGCAGCATCATGTTCCTGTTCGCTATATCCAAAAATTATTACGTCGTCGATGTAATTCATTACGTTATCCCACGATGAAAAAAGTTCCTCGAGTCGTCTTTGGAAGATTTCAGGCGCTGCGGTTATGCCAAACATCAATCGCTTGTATCTAAACAGTCCTCGAGGTGTGATGAAAGTGGTAATCGGTCTACTGGCTTCGTCCAGTTCCAACTGGTGATATGCGTCCTTTAGATCGAGTCGTGAAAATAATTTGGCGTTTCGTAATTTAGTTATAAAAGATTCGAACGTAGGCAGAGGATAGTTTTCACGAAGAATGGCTCGGTTGGCCTGTCGCATATCCAGACATAGTCGGATGTCGCCTTTCGGCTTGAATGCAATTACCATCGGGGAGATCCAAGGACTGTGACCACTTACTGGTTCAATAATGTCCATGCGGTGAGCTTCTTCTAACTTAGCATTCACCTTGTCTTCCAACGCCACCGGAATTCGCCTCATTGGTTGTTTTACGGGGTCAACATCCGGATCGATTGTTAGCTTAACGCTAACGCCTTTCCATTTTGGGAACGGCGCTATGATTTCAATGTGGTTAACCGGTAACCCCATTCTGAGGGCATTTAACTTTGTAGCCGTTTCCCTCCCAAGCAAAGACTCCTTTTTCAATGACGAAAAATGATGCAATTTGCTCCGGATTTTCCTTGATCGCTATCGGTGCCTCAAAGACACAAATTACATTTAAAATTTCGTCCGAGGCATATCCCCTAAACTGATTATGCGCATTCGCGCGAACATTGAAAAGTGCTTCATTCTTTGTTTTCAAAACCAACCAATCGTCTTGCGAGATCTGGTTGAACCGGGAACCGGAATCGATTATTAGTGAAACGTTCTCGCCACCAATTCGGCATTTAATCAATTCTTCATGTTCCTCGTCACTGTGTATTTGAAACAACTTTCCCGTTTATCTCGGTACCCTCTTGGTTTGAATCTTCAATTCGATGTACATTTCTGCGCTTGGAATTCTGATCGTTCGATTGTGGGTGTGGGCGTTTTAGAATCGTTCGTTCCCAACCGAGAGCACCGTTTATACTTAACCTGCCGGGCCGGGCACATGGGACTATCTCCTTTATGGATTGACCGCACACACCTTCCACACTCGCTATTATGCAGTTTCCGTGGTTTCCAATTAGAAATTTTATTGACGGTGTCTGGTAAACGTTTCGGCAACATCAGATGTGATTGTTTATTTATTTCTTCATCGACTTGACACGCGTTTATAACTTCGCTTAATGTTTGTTCTTTCTCTAACAGTTTCTTTTTAAGTTCCGAATTAGCCCAAGTATCAATAAGTTTGTCCATTAGACAAATTTCTTCTATCTCGGCTTTCTACAGCCCATTTAAACTTTTCAGGGTTAAACATACATAGTTCCAGAAAGATCCGGCTTACAACTTGAACTTCTAGCATCAGCTTAAGTGTTTTTCAGCGATCGTGACTGAAAGAGTCAGATTTTTTTAAAATTGTAATATCATTAGACGACCCTTTGGCTAATAGCATGTAAAGACTCGATGCCCCCGGCTACGATTTTACACTACCACTGTAGGTGCACCAACTGTCACACTGAGCAAGTCTAATGTTTTTGTTGTAGCTGCTGAGAGTGTTTCTGTAAACGTCGATTGTACTTAGCATTGATGAAAAGGCTTCTAACTTTCCTTCTCTGTACATCTATTTCCTCGTTTCAAATTGGAACTTAGTGAATGAGTTTTCGTATTGAACTATCCTCAATGAATAAGATGATCACATCTTAGAGCAGATTGGCAGATCTCACCGATAGATTTACAATTACTTTAGTGTGCTTTGAAAGCAACCGGGACTTTGAATTGCTCCCAATTCGTCTTGTTGAGGCACGAGTACTGGTAGCTTTCGACTTGGTCTGGAAGGTCGAATCTGATATACTGATTGTAAAACAAAGAGTTTTCGTCTGTGAAGGAAAAAATGCCATTGAGTTTCTGATAAAGCTGATATTTAAAAACTTCTCCCTATTAGCATTTATGAAAAATCAAACTGATAGCACAATAGATGTTGCAAGAGGGATTCACCACGTTAGTTGACTTAGCTACATTCCCCAACCGTGGTGATTTGGATATTGGCATTAAAACCAAATCTTTACGCCTTATTCTACAGATGATAAAACTGTTAAAGCTTATGGTGCTCTGCTCACTTACGGCATTCACCGTGTACCTTGGAATGTATAAATAATTCTGGAGCGCCACAGGTATTAAGAAATCTTATACTAGACACCTGGCTTAACTCCGACCATGCATTCATCGGTGTAAGCTATTTTACTTTGGATTGGGTTGACTTCTAGAGTCACGACCTTCACTCGACTTAATTAATCAGCAGAGACATGACATAATTTACCTTAATTTCCGTAGGACATCCATGTCAATACAAATTTGGTATTTCTATATTTATGTGAATTCTCTAGTTATATTCAAAATATTTAATTCATCTGTTTTAGGTTCTTCGACTAATTTAGGTTCTTCGAGCGATGGCACTTGTAATTCCGAAGTCTTGGACTGTTTTAATGAAAATGTTCAAGATCAACTTGGAATGGAAGCAATCGCTAGTCTACACCGTCAATTGGATGATGATGATAACGGAAATATTGATTTAAGCGAATCAGATGATGTAAGAAAAAATATGTTAAATAAGAGCTTAATGAAATTTTGATTTTTATTCAGTTTCTCCGAGAAGAACTTAAATATGATTCTGGTTATGAAAAACGTCAGAGGGCATTCCACTTTAATGATGATATGCATATATCTGTTAAGGAACTATGGGATGCATGGTTGCGTTCTGAGGTACACAACTGGACAATTGAACAAACCACTGATTGGTTGGCGCAGTCAGTGCAATTACCACAATATGTAGATCTCTTTAAGTTACATAAAGTAACTGGCGCTGCATTGCCAAGGTATGATATGTTTTACAACCTTAAATTTGTATTCAATAAAGAAATGAAACATATTAAACAAGTGGGTAGGGCTACATTCGAACGCCCGACAGTGGGATACCCTTCTCCCAATTTTTAAAATCCGTTACAAACGTGTAACCACACTCATAATTTCAAACAGAAATTCTGCACAAATACTACTACATATAGCTTTCTCGCTCGCACTCACACAGCGACGCACGTAAAGAGTGACGTCGATGTCGCCGTCAACTGCCCAAAGCAGCGCGCAGGCTGCGCTCGTACGGAAAAAGTTGACTTGAATAACTTCTGTGTTATTGGTCCGATCGGATTGTAATTTGGAGGATATGTTTATATTGCATTTAGCTTTATACATACCAAAGCAGAACTTTATAATTTTAATGCTTTGCTTAATACCGATTTGCGGGGGTGGTGGGCGTGGCATCAAACATTTAACATAAACTTGTTCTGCCCAGATATATAAGAACCTACATACCAAATTTGGTGACTCTAGCTTTCTTTGTGTGTCAAACAGACAGACGGACATGGCTCAATCGACTCGGCTAGTGATCCTGAGCAAGAATATATATACTTTATGGGGTCTGCCACGCCTCCTTATGCCTGTTACATACATTTTGCACAAAGTTAGTATACCCTTTTTTGACCATTTTCAATGGTCGAAGGGTATAATGAACACGTGGCTGATAGTACTTATCAGAGGCCTGCAGCGAGTAGCCATTTTTACCCAAAGATAATCCATTTTTACCCAAGTATTGGCAAAACGAGTATCCCAACTCGTTCCATTTGATTTTGTGATATCTGTGTGGTAGACAGATTTGCATCGCCACTCGAAAGATCGAAAAATCAAATGACAAATGCTACAGCGATCTCATAATATCTAAGATCCAATTCAGGTCAAGTTTTTCTACCATTTATTGCCTACTTGCTCTCATTCATTCAATTAGACATGCTCGCAAAAAAGAAAGCGACGCATCGACTTTCAAATCGTCAACTACACTCACAGCTGCGCGCAGACATTTGTACATTTTTCTGAAAACATAAACTTGAATTATTTATGCGTTATTGGTTCAATCGGGTTCCGGTAGATAACATTCATGTTAGTACCAAACCAGAATGTTATGAATTCAATATTTTTCTTAAAATTCGCAAATTACACATGGTCTGGGTATGCGGCGTATACAGGCAAATGTATTTAAGGTCGCTGAATCTGAATCCGGAGTCGGAATTTCGCCATCACGTCTAAATTGAGTCGAACCTTACCATTCTCTGAAAAATGTTGGCAGTCCCCCAAATCATATAGAATTCTGATCTGGCCTTTAATTGTTAAACATTTAGAGCACGTATAACTTTCGACAAAATTTAAAAGTTGTTTTAAAAACATTTTTAGACATTGGGTATTAAGCAAGCCCAACTGTTAAGCCATGGGTGAAATCTTCAATCTAGCAGCGATTACGACAATATCCAAAATAAAAATTGTCGCTACATATTTTTTTAAATTTGTCACTGTCATACCTATTATCACAAAAATACTGAATGCAATCTGAACATCCGAAACATAGGAATGCTATAGGGCTTATTAAAATGTTCAATCCGTTTTGCATTCTATTCATTCTCATCGAAAGCAGCTTACTGGGAGACACTTATTCCAAAACGGCATTGCAATACGTTCCTCACATTCATTCAATACAACTTATCATTTGGATTATTTAAATGATCGAAATGCCACTTTGAGAGCCACCGAGAAATTTGCCACTAAAGCGGTTACACAAAAGATTCCCTAATATAAGTCCTGAGTCAAAGTACAATTTTCTTGGGCCG
Organism: Zaprionus tsacasi; assembly: GCA_018904105.1. Lineage (NCBI taxonomy): Eukaryota > Metazoa > Arthropoda > Insecta > Diptera > Drosophilidae > Zaprionus > Zaprionus tsacasi. The sequence goes on from JAEIFR010000156.1 coordinate 447,182, forward strand.
TCAATTTTTCCTTCGTTTTTATACCCGTGTAGAGAGTGTGTTAACTTCGGCCAGAAGTTTGCAACGTACGTTAGTATGCATTTTTGACCCCAAAAACTATATATATTCTGAATCAGCATCGATAAATAGAGCATTGTTCGTCTGCCCGTCTGTTGCAACACAATCTAGTCTCTATTTATACCCTTCGACCATTTTGGTCAAAAAAGGGTATACTAACTTTGTGCAATGTATGTAACAGGCATAAGGAGGCGTGGCAGACCCCATAAAGTATATATATTCTTGCTCAGGATCACTAGCCGAGTCGATTGAGCCATGTCCGTCTGTCTGTCCGTCTGTCCGTCTGTATGAGACAACGGATCTCAGCTATTAAAAAAGCTAGAGACACCAAATTTGGTATGGAACTTCCTATATATAATAGGCAGACAAAGTTTATTTCAAATGTTTGATGCCACGCCCACCGCCCCCGCAAATCGGTAATTTACGATTATTAAGCAAAGTATTAAACTTATAAAGTTGTGCTTTGGTATGTATAATGCTTAATACCATATAAATGTATTCTCCAAATTACAATCCGATCGAACAAATAACACAGGAGTTATTCAAGTCAACGTTTTCAATACAAATGTACGAGCAGCAGCCGGCGCGCTGCTTGGAGTTGACGTCGACTTCGACGTTGCGTCTCGCCGCTTTACGCGCGTCGCTGTGTGAGTGCGAGCGAGTAAGCTATATGTAGAGAAGAATTTGTGCAGAATTTCTGTTTGAAATTATCAGTGTAGTTACACGTTTGTAACAGATTTAGAAAATTGGGAGAAGGGTATCCTACTGTCGGGCGTTCGACTGTAGCCATATTCACTTGTTTTGGCCTTTCTTAGTGAAACTTTATAGACATGCTCCTTATTGCCGTCAGACTGTACATAAGTCGGAACGATATATCGTATAGCTGCCATTGAACATATCGGCTGATTTTTTGTTAGTTTTTAAGATAGCGCCACATCAATTTTCATTAATTAAAACATTATGCCTGTCAAATTTCATCCGAATCGAAGCACTATAACATATATCGGAAAAATAGGACTAAAATGCGCTTTGCATGGAATACCATACTTTGAACAAAATTGATCTTTTAATAATTGTTCGTTATTATTACCCCATAACAATTTTACAATGTAAAAACCCTATAACAGCTGTTTTTAGTATAGGTATAAATGACTAAAATGTAACCTTAAATGGAAAAATGTGTGAAAGGGTATATATCTTCGGCATGCCAAAGGTATTGTAAGTTTCTATTTTTTCTGTAGGCTTAAGATATCAAAATTTTATTCGAGTAATTGCAAAAGAAGCGCATCGCAACTTACCGCTACTATTGTGGTGATATCAATTAGATAGATCGCATCATTCACACGATCACTATTTACTATTTTAAGCAAAAATCTAATTTTGGATCTGATAGCTCCAGCAAAGCTATAAGATGTAGTTGGCCGACTTTAACAAAATTGTGCCTCTGCATATTTATAATTTTTGTTGTTCAAAATATTGTCACAAAATGCACCACATATATTGTACATTATAAATATACTGTAATAATAAATAACATATAATTTATAAGTTTAGATTTTGCAGTAACCCGGTTCAGCATATCTTCTCGTTTCCTCTATACATACAGTAACCGCTTTAGTACCTACAATAAGCAATATTAAAGTCAAAATACATCGTTTTTAAAAATTATCTTGTACCGACCAAATAAGGGAGAATATAATATGTTCTGATCTAAAAAAACCGTGTGTTAGGCTATTTTAAAAGGTTAGGGTGTAGTAAAGATTACCATTGAATACAACATATAAGCACCAGTCACTTAAAATGTTTTTTTTTTTATTTTTAGTATACACTTTAAAATTTATTATAAACTCCTGCCGAGGAATTTGGTTGGAAAAACAAAATGTCTATGCAAATTGAAAGACATGCTGCAATATGGCGCAAAATCCAATTGTATCACGTTCTGAAACATATGTTATGTTAAGTTTGTAAGCTTACATCTGATTTAGTCGATAATATAAAGAAACTAAAGACGATCGAATTTCTTCGTGCGAAATTATTAGCAGATTTAAAAACAACTTTTTGGGCCATAGATATACAAAAAATATAAATAAAACTACCTTCAGTATGCCGCAGATTATAAAGCCGTGCAAAGATTTCTCACTAAAACATACATTTATGTCTTTTATACCTGCACTACAAACAACAAGGGTAGTAGATGCATTGTTAAAAGGTTGTGTAATAGTACAATTTTTTTAAAAATTTCTTACAATCAAATCCTTTTTTTTACAGTTTTTTCTATGACAGCAGGCAAAATATATATTTATTAATGAAAACGCTATCTTCAAAACTAACCAAAATGCCAATTGTTTGTATGACAGTTATTCGTTCCGACTTAAATACATCCTACAGTAATAAGAAGCAGGTCTGAGATCGCGTTGAAACAGACAGACAAACGGACGGACAGATGGACAAAGCTCTATAAACACCCCTGTCGATGCTGATTCAGAACATAAAGTGTATAGGTTCGGAGATGCATTCTAAGATGCGTTGCAAACTCCTGGCCAAAATAAATATAAATATGCAAGGGTATAAAATTGCATGGTCTATTGCGGTTCTCGGAACGTTTGCAACAGGCAGAAGGAGGCATCTGCGACTTCATATACTCATGGAAAAAATAATAGAATCAAAATGTAGTCCGGCACGGAAAATATTATTTTCTATTAATACAAATTATATATGCTACAAACCAATATAACACTGATATCTGTCTTTTAATGTGCACTCCCTTTTAAGTTGATTGGGCTTTTAATATTTGGGATATCTTACTCTAATTGAAGTGAGCATGTTTTTGGGCTGAAAATTAAAATAGAAGGTTTACTCACTCACACATACAAATAATATTGACCGACAGACAGACGACTCTGATTGTGATATACTTTATGGGGTCTGCCACGGTTCTTTTTGCCTGTTACATACCTTTTACATACAGATAGTGTTGGTATACCCTTATCTGGAAATGGTCGAAGGGTAAAATACGGTTAATGATAGAGACCATACCATTGACTAAGGAAGGTATATTAGAATAGAATATAAGTTTTAGAATAAGAAGGTAGTCTTAGGTTTGAATCCCAATTAAGTCCACATAAAGCAAAATTAAAATGATCTTTTTGGACGTACTCAAAAATAAATCGAAAACTGTGGCCACCAAACGAATAATAGAATAGCACGCACAAGTGAGGTATAAAGGGTCTTAGTTATATCAGGATTGTTTAATTTCTTGGCTCACCTCTTAATAAATCCGAGTATACTTATAGCTCTTTTGACTAATGAGGAAAAGCGTTTGGGGAACTTGAGTTTAGTGTCCAAAGAAACGCTAAAGTCGTCCACAGAGGTAATTCTTTCCACATAAAGTGTAAAATTCGCACCTAAAACTGGCCCAAGGAATGTCATCAGCTTGCTTGGCCCTTCATTAGAAACACTTGAATGGGGTCAGAAAAGATCAGATAAATAACTAAAAATTCAACTTATAAGATTTGATGATAAACCGATAGGGAGCTTATATGCAAGGTTTTTGTAAAAGTGTGAATGAAATAAGTTAGATTTTTCTGAAAACCCTTATTAACGAAGGATATTAGCTCAAGTAAGTTTGTCGCAGTTGAACGACGTTTTAAAAATTCTTGCCAAAAGATACAACGAACCTACATAAATGCACAAGTGTGAAGTTATGTCATTCTCGAAGATTTTGGAATAGCCGACAATTTAGAAATTCCTCTATAATTTAAAGCCTCGGGCTTGTGAAGAGGTAAAATGAAGGATAATTAAAGACGATTTCTACAATACCCTTACATCTATCCTCAGTAAGCTACGTCAAGGAGACATCACGATTCTTATGGGTGACTTTAACGAAAAAATAGGCCTAAGCAAATCGGACTTAGATAAGTCATGGGCCAGCACTGAACTGACACTCGTAATGACAATGACGAAAGACTATGTAGTTGAACTCTACCAACTACACCATACGGGACGTCCATAAGTACAATTGGACATTCCCAAGTGGAAACACGCGCGACCACAGAATAAACGGGGAGCGTCTATAGATACAGATCACGAGCTGGTCATTGGTAAGCTCGCAATAAAGATTAATCGCAACCATTCGTTGACGGTTACCAACAGCCAACACCGGCGCTTTATCAGCAGATAGCACGAATTACCAGAACACAACACCGACAGACCCAATCAGACATGTATCAGATAATCTCCTGTCCGATGAGGAAGCACAACTCCGGAGAAGGCGACCACATTCATGGAGATCGGCCACAGGATACCGAAGCAAAGAGCCAAGAGGGAATATCAGGATACCGTCGACGCCCCCAACTAGAAGAGAAATTGAATACGCAATAAGTAAGTTAAAGCACAATTGAACAGCCGGAGAGGACAACATACCAGCTGAACTACAACATTTTGACACCCAGCTGATAGCGGAACGGTATCAAAATCCTGGAAGGATGAAATCATCGTGAGGCTCGCCAGGTAAAGAGACCTCAGTGAGATCTAGAGAGGAATCACACTACTTAATACCAGCAACAAAGTACTTGCCACAGTACTCAACGAACGTCTTCATGAGAAAATCAGGCCTACCATCCGCGATGAACAAGGCCACACAGGTCTTGCGTAGATCAGTCTAACACATTGCGCATAATCACCGAGCAAGCTGTGGAATGGCGGAACTCGCTATATCTGCTGTTAATAAACTTCAAGAAGGCGTTCGACTCAGAAGACAGAGCGGCACTCGAATGGAAAGGAGTACCAGTCAACAACAACAGTATCATCAAGTCGATGTATGATGGTTGGCATCATCATTGGTGGTATTGCCCGCTATCGCCGCTGCTATTCATCATCGTGATAGATGAGATATTTAGAGAAGTGTGTAAGTCTAAGCGTGGAATAATGTGGAACCTCACAAGAAAGTCGGTCTGGAAATAAACGTAACCAAGACCAAAGCGATGAGACTCAACTACTCCAGCCAATGGAACATCATCATAAATGGGAATTTCAAATTTAAAAATTGGGTTTGTTCCCAGCTTCCCATATCTTGGCACCATCATCTCCAAGAATGATGGAGTGGATGAAAACGTGTCGAGTCGACTTGCGAAGGCACGATCTGCATTTGGGAAACTCTACCGCATCAGGAGGAGCAAGCCAGCCGAAAAACAAATATCCGTATATATGTGGAAATACAAATTAACGTTTGCTTAGTTAACACTATGAGTAATTTAAAAATTTAAATAAACAGATTTAAAACAAAGTTACTGGGGCAAAACAAACGACTTTGAGCTTTTTTCAATTTAACACTCCGAATACCAAAATTAACACACACGTCTCTGTTTCTTCTATTCAACGACTTCTGTGTTCTCATTCAACGACTTCTATATGCTGTGTGCGCGATCTTCTTCTTCTTACTTAAACCAAAGAGACCCTTCTAAAGGAACAATCAATTAAAAACTATCGTTGGGTTAGATGTTATTGCATCGAGAAGGGTACGCTGTTACAGCGATACTATACCAATCCTACATTCGACTATCCTGATAATTCATTCCTCAAAGAGTTTCCGTAAATCATCGTCTTTTTTGTGCATATTTAACCCTGTTAAAATTTGAAAAGGGGTATATTTCGTTGTCCTTAGCTTTGTGTCATTCAGTATTTGCTGTATTCTGTCTACGTGATTGTACCAATGCGAAGGATTACTTTGACATAAATTTCCTAACATTGGAAAAACGATTTTATGAAATTGTTCCACTTGTCCATTTCCTTGCGTTTTATGTAGCAACTGTATTCTCTGATCTGTGCAATAATCCCTGAATCCCGTAGACGTGAAACCGCTGCCCCTGTCAGTAACAATTCATCACGGATTTCCAAAAATAGCAGCTTGCTTGCTTAGTCGAATTATAACCTCCTCAGTGCCCGTCGATCGAGTTGGATTTAGCCATACGAACTTCGTAAACCCAACTACAGCCAATATGCCCAATGGTCCTACGTGGTCTATGTGATAAATACCAAGAGGTTCTTGTGCTTTGTCGATTGGTGTCAACAAACCCTCGCTTGAATCTATTATCAAGCATTCAATCACTAAGCAGTAAACACATAGAGGTCTCAAACAGCGTTAACATGGCTGCCAAAGCTATGGCCAGTTTCAGATACCATCGGGTGTCGCTTGCGCTCGGCTCCCTGTCGACACGAGACACGAGTATCAACTCCGAAAACACAGCGAGATCAATTCAGTCGGACAACGACTGCGGAACGATGAGCATGGGTGTTTTTTGATGCACTTGTGCCGTCGTTTCAATGTATGCGTTATGTATGCACATGCTCGCATATGAAAGTATGCGTAGCTTCGACAGCGTTTGCCTTTGCTATTATTCCTTGCTTTGCAGCGTTGCCTATCTTCACTAGCTTGTTCGAATGTTAATTTGGGCAGCTCGCTCGATTTTCGATTTCGGTTGCGAGCTGGCTGCCCTTCTTCTGACGAGGTACTTGTAAATTTCTAGGCAGAATGCGCAAACAAGGCACTTTATATAATATGCAATAGGGTATTTTGGCCGGCGATCTACCAGCGGGTTTGCACTTCCAATACAAGGCAAAGCTGGTGTAACGTCAAGCGAGGGATCAGAAGCCCAGCAAAAAAGGGAAGTTCCTCTAAGTTCTAGCGCTGAACGATGAAAACTTTTCTACTTTCGCTGCAATATTTTGTATATAATAGGATTTTTCAATTCATTTTGTCTCGTTTTTTGAGCTGTGTAGTGACCTTCTCTGTGTACGATCCCTATTATTTCGTCGTGCATCGCTTCTGGAACGACTAATAATTCTTTAACAGCATCTTTATAGAGAATACCAATAGCAATAAAGAAATCATCATACGTTTCAGAACATTCTAACACTTTTTTGACAGCTCTGATCCACTCATCATTATCTTGTGCTTCCTTTAAAAGATACTTTGTTGAGTCTTTGATTAAAACCAGTTCAAACGACTTAATGTATATATGTGCCGCATCTGGCTACCTGACCTATACTGCACTGAAAATTTAAACTCTTGCATAAACATAGCTCAACGTGCTACTCTTTGAGAAACATCGTCTCTTCTTAGGGTCATTGCTATTGTAAATTGGACTTCCAGAAAATAAATACACCACTTCTTTATTGCATTTACCACCGCAAATGCTTCTAGCTCGTACGCGCTATACTTTTCCTCTGCCGGAGTGGTTTCTCTGCTCCTGAACTCGACAGGATGAAACAACTGATCCTCAGAGTCTTTCTGCATATGCATTCCTCCAAATCCGTGTTTGCTCGCATCTGTATGGACTTATGTAACAGCGCGCAGATCATACATTTTCAACACCGGCGCTGTGACTAACAAATTTTTCAATTGGTTAAAGTTTAGCAAACATTGTTTGTCTAACACTATATTCCTACCATTAATCTTACTTTCTTTCCTTAATAAATCACTTAATGGTTTTGTAATTAAAGTGTACCCTTTCATAAAACGGCGTAAATAGGATATTAAGCCTAAAAATCTCTCGATCGCTTTTCTATTTTGCGGAATAGATAAATTTACGACTACCTTTATTTTATCTTCGGTGGGTGCAATAGTTTCATTCTCTATTACATAACCAAGAACGTAGAAAATACTTTAGCGCATTGAAGCCGATCATGCACGTCATCTATCAGAGACAACGGGAAATTGTCTCGCTTTATTTTTAAATTTAATTTTCTGTAATCGCAACAGAAACGTTTTTGTTACTAAAACCACCGGAGAAGCATACTCGGAACAACTCGGAACAATTATACCTTATTCAAGCCAAATTTGAACTTGTTATATCCTTGTAGAGGGTATATTAATTTCAGCCAGTAGTTTGAAACGCACCTTAGGAGATATCTCCGACCCTATGTATACATTTATATTCTGAATCTGCATCAACAGAGGAGTCGAAAAATCGATGTCCGTCTGTCCGTCCGTCTGTCTGTTGCAGCGCAAACTAGTCTCTCAGTTTTTGAGCTATCTTCATGAAACTTGGCACACAAGCTTTTTATTGCTGCACGCTGTAAATAAGTCGGAACGAGCCAGATCGGAGCGATATATCGTATAGCTGTCATAGAAGCTATCGGTCGATTTTTGTTGTTTTTCAAGATAGTGCAACAAGATTTGGCAATTCTTATTACGTTGTTAATATGCTGTCAAAAGTGTATCAAAATCGGACCACTATAACATATAGCTGCCATAGGAAAAATCGGCTGAAATCAGGCTTTTGTATGCAAACCTGTTTTGTTTTTGGAAATACCGCACATTATCAATACTTTTTAATGTTATACAGTAACCCAAATGTATTTTATATTTAGTATAACTGCAAGGGTACAAAACCATCGGCAAGCCAAAGGTAGCCTTGCTTTCTTGTTTTTCAATAACAACCCGACGCGGTCGTTGAAAAACAGGTACGTCGTCTTCTAAAATAAGCTTTATCTCAACTGATGACTTAATAAGTTTCAAAGGCTTGTATTTTTCAATTGTTTCCACCACTTCACTTTTCTGACTTTGCTCTAAATGATCTAGATCAATTAAATCCGCCACAGAGCTTTCTCTCTTTTACACACATACTCTTATATAGTATCAACGTCGCTTTCTCCTTCTATAAAAATAACTCCATTAGTGCTAAATAAGATATCCACTTGGCTTAAAACGTCATTCCCTATTATGGCAGAAAACTCTAACTCCCGTTGTTTCACTACATGAAAAGTTACAGTAATGTTTGTTTTATCAGCAAAACCAATAGTTACTACTTCACCTTGTCCAATTCCTTTTAAGTATTTAATTTCATTCTTCAGTTCAGCGTGTTTAAATTTTTTAAACAAATCTCAAATCCAATCTCTCATTAAACAGACATCGCACCCAGAATCAATCATTGCAGCGAACAAGATATCTAAGGCGACAACAGTTTTATAAATCAGACAATCTCTAGGTGACTTTACTTCTAAAATATTAGCCGCTTCTGTTTTAATAGAGACACTACTTTTATTTTCTGGACATTTTGTATAAATATGACCGCTCTTTCTGCACTTAAAACAGACTACGTCTTTCTTGCCATCTCTTGCAATGTGCCCCTTTTCTGTTCTCTCCTGTTTCCTTTTCCCTTGCCCTCCTTGTCTCTAGATTTATTTCCATCGTGTTCCTGCCTGTTTAAACCTTAACCTTTAATTTTTTCGTAAGTTATCAGTTCTTTCTTTAATTCTTTTAGCATTTCTGTTCTGTACAAACCCGCTTGTTCAATTTGCTGTCAGGAATGCCTTAAACAAAGTACAAAATAAGGCTTTCCTCTTCTAACTTAATAGGCTTACTAATTTCCATCAGGCTATACAGGAATTCCATGCATGTTTCATTTTGTGTCTTCTATCGTTCTCCTAACATTCTATAAATTTCTGCGGAACATAACTCTTTCCCAAATTCACTCTTTAATTCTGACTTTAGCTTAGACCAGCCTTGTACAACTGATAAACTTCTAATATAAAGCTTGGCTGCCCCATTCAATAGTTGTTGTAAATGTATTTTTGAAAGTCATTCCACCCCACTGTTACCGCCACTCATTAAGCCAATGGTTTACATCTTCCTGTGCTAACCCCGAGAAAGCAGAAATACTATCCTTTATGTCGCCTAGTGTAAACCTTGAACCAGTGTTATTGCCCCTCCTTGAGAAAGGCAGGCTGCGGTTATATATTTATTTTTTTTCACTAAGTAGAAGTTTTTTTTTCATCATTATAAAATTTAGTTTCATATATATATGATAATTTCAACAAATCATCTCATTCAATCCAGTAGAAGTGTTATTGTTGTACAAGACAATATGACACATTTGAGCTAATGGTCTAAATATGCAATTTTAGCGTGTGCGGAGCGCAGCGACGGTGGTCTAGTTGTTCGGATCACGGACTCTAATGCAAACGGCAAGGGTTCGAATCCGCACGGTGAAAAAATAATTTACCTATTTTAATTTTTTTATATTTTGTTGTATTTTATATTTTTTTACATTTATATTTATAAAGCATTTACATGTTTGAATTATTTCCCAATTACCATTTAATATTAATCTAATCAATTTTATATAAAGTGTTAAATTTTTTGCATGCTGGACTTATGCGTGCATGCATACAATACATGCTTGCGAAGTTCACACATGCATACATATATGCGTATGAGGCAATACACAAAACGTGAGGCGGGTCAGCGCATTTTTAACGGACGTCTAAATTAAAGAAGAAGCAGTTGACGCTGGTGTGTGTGTGCGTAACGAATCTTAGCACGCACCGAAAATTGACATAACTCTCTCGTTCTAACATATGCTATCGACTCTTGTCTATTCTGCTTGCTTTGTCCCTTCACTACTTATACCCTTCGACCATTGAAAATGGTCAAAAAAGGGTATACTAACTTTGTGAAATGTATGTAACAGGCATAAAGAGGCGTGGCAGACCCCATAAAGTATATATATTCTTACTCAGGATCACTAGCCGAGTCGATTGAGACATGTCCGTCTGTCTGTCCGTCTGTCCGTCTGTCCGTCTGTCTGTTTGAGACAACGGATCTCAGCTATTAAAAAAGCTAGAGACACCAAATTTGGTATGGAGGTTCCTAAATTTTGCAAGCAGATGAAGTTTATGTTAAATATTTGATGCCACGCCCACCGCCCCCGCAAATCAGTAATTTGTGATTATTAAGCAAACTATTAAACTTATAAAGTTCTACTTTGGTATGTATAAAGCTATATACCATACGAACATATTCTCTCAATTTCAATCTGATCGGACCAATAACACAGAAGTTATTCAAGTCAACGTTTTCAGTACAAATGCACGAGCAGCAGCCTGCGCGCTGTTTTCAGTAGTTAACGCCGACGTCGACGTCACTCTTAACGTGCGTCGATGTTTGAGTGTGAGCGAGAAAGCTTATATGTTGAAGAAGTATTTGTGCAAAACTTCTGTTTGAAATTATGAGCGTGGTTACACGTTTGTAACGGATTTTAAAAATTGGGAGAAGGGTATCCTACTGTCGGGCGTTCGACTGTAGCCATATCCACTTGTTTTTTTATGGTTTACTTTAAATATATACATATATATGTACACTGAAAATCCATGGCCTCTTACAGTCACCGCGTGACTGTAGCCTTTCCGACTTGTTTTCTATACCTACTTATGCGTCTATACAACCGAATGTTCTCGAACAAATTTGTATGACCCGACACTTTTGATGCTGTCTCTACCTACCGAGCCTTTGGGCATAAGTCTCTTGCCTTTTTCCCAAAACGTTCCTGCCTTTTGCGACTCTTGCTTTTAGAGTATCCTGCTATTTGAGGCTCTGTTTTGCATTCTATTCATTCTCATCGAAAGCAGCTTACTGGGAGACACTTATTCCAAAACGGCATTGCAATACGTTCCTCACATTCATTCAATACAACTTATCATTTGGATTATTTAAATGATCGAAATGCCACTTTGAGAGCCACCGAGAAATTTGCCACTAAAGCGGTTACACAAAGGATTCCCTAATATAAGTCCTGAGTCAAAGTACAATTTTCTTGGGCCGTCAATTTTTCCTTCGTTTTTATACCCGTGTAGAGAGTATGTTAACTTCGGCCAGAAGTTTGCAACGTACGTTAGTATGCATTTTTGACCCCAAAAACTATATATATTCTGAATCAGCATCGATAAATAGAGCATTGTTCGTCTGCCCGTCTGTTGCAACACAATCTAGTCTCTATTTTTGGCCTTTCTTAGTGAAACTTTCTAGACATGCTCCTTATTGCCGTCAGACTGTACATAAGTCGGAACGATATATCGTATAGCTGCCATTGAACATATCGGCTGATTTTTTGTTAGTTTTTAAGATAGCGCCACATCAATTTTCATTAATTAAAACATTATGCCTGTCAAATTTTATCCGAATCGAAGCACTATAACATATATCGGAAAAATAGGACGAAAATGCGCTTTGCATGGAATACCATACTTTGAACAAAATTGATCTTTTAATAATTGTTCGTTATTATTACCCCATAACAATTTTACAATGTAAAAACCCTATAACAGCTGTTTTTAGTATAGGTATAAATGACTAAAATGTAACCTTAAATGGAAAAATGTGTGAAAGGGTATATATCTTCGGCATGCCAAAGGTATTGTAAGTTTCTATTTTTTCTGTAGGCTTAAGATATCAAAATTTTATTTGAGTAATTGCAAAAGAAGCGCATCGCAACTTACCGCTACTATTGTGGTGATATCAATTAGATAGATCGCATCATTCACACGATCACTATTTACTATTTTAAGCAAAAATCTAATTTTGGATCTGATAGCTCCAGCAAAGCTATAAGATGTAGTTGGCCGACTTTAACAGAATTTTGCCTCTGCATATTTATAATTTTTGTTGTTCAAAATATTGTCACAAAATTCACCACATATATTGTACATTATAAATATACTGTAATAATAAATAACATATAATTTATAAGTTTAGATTTTGCAGTAACCCGGTTCAGCATATCTTCTCGTTTCCTCTATACATACAGTAACCGCTTTAGTACCTACAATAAGCAATATTAAAGTCAAAATACATCGTTTTTAAAAATTATCTTGTACCGACCAAATAAGGGAGAATATAAAATGTTCTGATCTAAAAAACCGTGTGTTAGGCTATTTTAAAAGGTTAGGGTGTAGTAAAGATTACCATTGAATACAACATATAAGCACCAGTCACTTAAAATGTTTTTTTTTTATTTTTAGTATACACTTTAAAATTTATTATAAACTCCTGCCGAGGAATTTGGTTGGAAAAACAAAATGTCTATGCAAATTGAAAGACATGCTGCAATATGGCGCAAAATCCAATTGTATCACGTTCTGAAACATATGTTATGTTAAGTTTGTAAGCTTACATCTGATTTAGTCGATAATATAAAGAAACTAAAGACGATCGAATTTCTTCGTGCGAAATTATTAGCAGATTTAAAAACAACTTTTTGGGCCATAGATATACAAAAAATATAAATAAAACTACCTTCAGTATGCCGCAGATTATAAAGCCGTGCAAAGATTTCTCACTTAAAACATACATTTATGTCTTTTATACCTGCACTACAAACAACAAGGGTAGTAGATGCATTGTTAAAAGGTTGTGTAATAGTACAATTTTTTTAAAAATTTCTTACAAACAAATCCTTTTTTACAGTTTTTTCTATGACAGCAGGCAAAATATATTTATTAATGAAAACGCTATCTTCAAAACTAACCAAAATGCCAATTGTTTGTATGACAGTTATTCGTTCCGACTTAAATACATCCTACAGTAATAAGAAGCAGGTCTGAGATCGCGTTGAAACAGACAGACAAACGGACGGACAGATGGACAAAGCTCTATAAACACCCCTGTCGATGCTGATTCAGAACATAAAGTGTATAGGTTCGGAGATGCATTCTAACATAAAGTGTATAGGTTCGGAGATGCATTCTAAGATGCGTTGCAAACTCCTGGCCAAAATAAATATAAATATGCAAGGGTATAAAATTGCATGGTCTATTGCGGTTCTCGGAACGTTTGCAACAGGCAGAAGGAGGCATCTGCGACCTCATATACTCATGGAAAAAATAATAGAATCAAAATGTAGTCCGGCACGGAAAATATTATTTTCTATTAATACAAATTATATATGCTACAAACCAATATAACACTGATATCTGTCTTTTAATGTGCACTCCCTTTTAAGTTGATTGGGCTTTTAATATTTGGGATATCTTACTCTAATTGAAGTGAGCATGTTTTTGGGCTGAAAATTAAAATAGAAGGTTTACTCACTCACACATACAAATAATATTGACCGACAGACAGACGACTCTGATTGTGATATACTTTATGGGGTCTGCCACGGTTCTTTTTGCCTGTTACATACCTTTTACATACAGATAGTGTTGGTATACCCTTATCTGGAAATGGTCGAAGGGTAAAATACGGTTAATGATAGAGACCATACCATTGACTAAGGAAGGTATATTAGAATAGAATATAAGTTTTAGAATAAGAAGGTAGTCTTAGGTTTGAATCCCAATTAAGTCCACATAAAGCAAAATTAAAATGATCTTTTGGACGTACTCAAAAATAAATCGAAAACTGTGGCCACCAAACGAATAATAGAATAGCACGCACAAGTGAGGTATAAAGGGTCTTAGTTATATCAGGATTGTTTAATTTCTTGGCTCACCTCTTAATAAATCCGAGTATACTTATAGCTCTTTTGACTAATGAGGAAAAGCGTTTGGGGAACTTGAGTTTAGTGTCCAAAGAAACGCTAAAGTCGTCCACAGAGGTAATTCTTTCCACATAAAGTGTAAAATTCGCACCTAAAACTGGCCCAAGGAATGTCATCAGCTTGCTTGGCCCTTCATTAGAAACACTTGAATGGGGTCAGAAAAGATCAGATAAATAACTAAAAATTCAACTTATAAGATTTGATGATAAACCGATAGGGAGCTTATATGCAAGGTTTTTGTAAAAGTGTGAATGAAATAAGTTAGATTTTTCTGAAAACCCTTATTAACGAAGGATATTAGCTCAAGTAAGTTTGTCGCAGTTGAACGACGTTTTAAAAATTCTTGCCAAAAGATACAACGAACCTACATAAATGCACAAGTGTGAAGTTATGTCATTCTCGAAGATTTTGGAATAGCCGACAATTTAGAAATTCCTCTATAATTTAAAGCCTCGGGCTTGTGAAGAGGTAAAATGAAGGATAATTAAAGACGATTTCTACAATACCCTTACATCTATCCTCAGTAAGCTACGTCAAGGAGACATCACGATTCTTATGGGTGACTTTAACGAAAAAATAGGCCTAAGCAAATCGGACTTAGATAAGTCATGGGCCAGCACTGAACTGACACTCGTAATGACAATGACGAAAGACTATGTAGTTGAACTCTACCAACTACACCATACGGGACGTCCATAAGTACAATTGGACATTCCCAAGTGGAAACACGCGCGACCACAGAATAAACGGGGAGCGTCTATAGATACAGATCACGAGCTGGTCATTGGTAAGCTCGCAATAAAGATTAATCGCAACCATTCGTTGACGGTTACCAACACCGGCGCTTTATCAGCAGATAGCACGAATTACCAGAACACAACACCGACAGACCCAATCAGACATGTATCAGATAATCTCCTGTCCGATGAGGAAGCACAACTCCGGAGAAGGCGACCACATTCATGGAGATCGGCCACAGGATACCGAAGCAAAGAGCCAAGAGGGAATATCAGGATACCGTCGACGCCCCCAACTAGAAGAGAAATTGAATACGCAATAAGTAAGTTAAAGCACAATTGAACAGCCGGAGAGGACAACATACCAGCTGAACTACAACATTTTGACACCCAGCTGATAGCGGAACGGTATCAAAATCCTGGAAGGATGAAATCATCGTGAGGCTCGCCAGGTAAAGAGACCTCAGTGAGATCTAGAGAGGAATCACACTACTTAATACCAGCAACAAAGTACTTGCCACAGTACTCAACGAACGTCTTCATGAGAAAATCAGGCCTACCATCCGCGATGAACAAGGCCACACAGGTCTTGCGTAGATCAGTCTAACACATTGCGCATAATCACCGAGCAAGCTGTGGAATGGCGGAACTCGCTATATCTGCTGTTAATAAACTTCAAGAAGGCGTTCGACTCAGAAGACAGAGCGGCACTCGAATGGAAAGGAGTACCAGTCAACAACAACAGTATCATCAAGTCGATGTATGATGGTTGGCATCATCATTGGTGGTATTGCCCGCTATCGCCGCTGCTATTCATCATCGTGATAGATGAGATATTTAGAGAAGTGTGTAAGTCTAAGCGTGGAATAATGTGGAACCTCACAAGAAAGTCGGTCTGGAAATAAACGTAACCAAGACCAAAGCGATGAGACTCAACTACTCCAGCCAATGGAACATCATCATAAATGGGAATTTCAAATTTAAAAATTGGGTTTGTTCCCAGCTTCCCATATCTTGGCACCATCATCTCCAAGAATGATGGAGTGGATGAAAACGTGTCGAGTCGACTTGCGAAGGCACGATCTGCATTTGGGAAACTCTACCGCATCAGGAGGAGCAAGCCAGCCGAAAAACAAATATCCGTATATATGTGGAAATACAAATTAACGTTTGCTTAGTTAACACTATGAGTAATTTAAAAATTTAAATAAACAGATTTAAAACTAAGTTACTGGGGCAAAACAAACGACTTTGAGCTTTTTTCAATTTAACACTCCGAATACCAAAATTAACACACACGTCTCTGTTTCTTCTATTCAACGACTTCTGTGTTCTCATTCAACGACTTCTATATGCTGTGTGCGCGATCTTCTTCTTCTTACTTAAACCAAAGAGACCCTTCTAAAGGAACAATCAATTAAAAACTATCGTTGGGTTAGATGTTATTGCATCGAGAAGGGTACGCTGTTACAGCGATACTATACCAATCCTACATTCGACTATCCTGATAATTCATTCCTCAAAGAGTTTCCGTAAATCATCGTCTTTTTTGTGCATATTTAACCCTGTTAAAATTTGAAAAGGGGTATATTTCGTTGTCCTTAGCTTTGTGTCATTCAGTATTTGCTGTATTCTGTCTACGTGATTGTACCAATGCGAAGGATTACTTTGACATAAATTTCCTAACATTGGAAAAACGATTTTATGAAATTGTTCCACTTGTCCATTTCCTTGCGTTTTATGTAGCAACTGTATTCTCTGATCTGTGCAATAATCCCTGAATCCCGTAGACGTGAAACCGCTGCCCCTGTCAGTAACAATTCATCACGGATTTCCAAAAATAGCAGCTTGCTTGCTTAGTCGAATTATAACCTCCTCAGTGCCCGTCGATCGAGTTGGATTTAGCCATACGAACTTCGTAAACCCAACTACAGCCAATATGCCCAATGGTCCTACGTGGTCTATGTGATAAATACCAAGAGGTTCTTGTGCTTTGTCGATTGGTGTCAACAAACCCTCGCTTGAATCTATTATCAAGCATTCAATCACTAAGCAGTAAACACATAGAGGTCTCAAACAGCGTTAACATGGCTGCCAAAGCTATGGCCAGTTTCAGATACCATCGGGTGTCGCTTGCGCTCGGCTCCCTGTCGACACGAGACACGAGTATCAACTCCGAAAACACAGCGAGATCAATTCAGTCGGACAACGACTGCGGAACGATGAGCATGGGTGTTTTTTGATGCACTTGTGCCGTCGTTTCAATGTATGCGTTATGTATGCACATGCTCGCATATGAAAGTATGCGTAGCTTCGACAGCGTTTGCCTTTGCTATTATTCCTTGCTTTGCAGCGTTGCCTATCTTCACTAGCTTGTTCGAATGTTAATTTGGGCAGCTCGCTCGATTTTCGATTTCGGTTGCGAGCTGGCTGCCCTTCTTCTGACGAGGTACTTGTAAATTTCTAGGCAGAATGCGCAAACAAGGCACTTTATATAATATGCAATAGGGTATTTTGGCCGGCGATCTACCAGCGGGTTTGCACTTCCAATACAAGGCAAAGCTGGTGTAACGTCAAGCGAGGGATCAGAAGCCCAGCAAAAAAGGGAAGTTCCTCTAAGTTCTAGCGCTGAACGATGAAAACTTTTCTACTTTCGCTGCAATATTTTGTATATAATAGGATTTTTCAATTCATTTTGTCTCGTTTTTTGAGCTGTGTAGTGACCTTCTCTGTGTACGATCCCTATTATTTCGTCGTGCATCGCTTCTGGAACGACTAATAATTCTTTAACAGCATCTTTATAGAGAATACCAATAGCAATAAAGAAATCATCATACGTTTCAGAACATTCTAACACTTTTTTGACAGCTCTGATCCACTCATCATTATCTTGTGCTTCCTTTAAAAGATACTTTGTTGAGTCTTTGATTAAAACCAGTTCAAACGACTTAATGTATATATGTGCCGCATCTGGCTACCTGACCTATACTGCACTGAAAATTTAAACTCTTGCATAAACATAGCTCAACGTGCTACTCTTTGAGAAACATCGTCTCTTCTTAGGGTCATTGCTATTGTAAATTGGACTTCCAGAAAATAAATACACCACTTCTTTATTGCATTTACCACCGCAAATGCTTCTAGCTCGTACGCGCTATACTTTTCCTCTGCCGGAGTGGTTTCTCTGCTCCTGAACTCGACAGGATGAAACAACTGATCCTCAGAGTCTTTCTGCATATGCATTCCTCCAAATCCGTGTTTGCTCGCATCTGTATGGACTTATGTAACAGCGCGCAGATCATACATTTTCAACACCGGCGCTGTGACTAACAAATTTTTCAATTGGTTAAAGTTTAGCAAACATTGTTTGTCTAACACTATATTCCTACCATTAATCTTACTTTCTTTCCTTAATAAATCACTTAATGGTTTTGTAATTAAAGTGTACCCTTTCATAAAACGGCGTAAATAGGATATTAAGCCTAAAAATCTCTCGATCGCTTTTCTATTTTGCGGAATAGATAAATTTACGACTACCTTTATTTTATCTTCGGTGGGTGCAATAGTTTCATTCTCTATTACATAACCAAGAACGTAGAAAATACTTTAGCGCATTGAAGCCGATCATGCACGTCATCTTTCAGAGACAACGGGAAATTGTCTCGCTTTATTTTTAAATTTAATTTTCTGTAATCGCAACAGAAACGTTTTTGTTACTAAAACCACCGGAGAAGCATACTCGGAACAACTCGGAACAATTATACCTTATTCAAGCCAAATTTGAACTTGTTATATCCTTGTAGAGGGTATATTAATTTCAGCCAGTAGTTTGAAACGCACCTTAGGAGATATCTCCGACCCTATGTATACATTTATATTCTGAATCTGCATCAACAGAGGAGTCGAAAAATCGATGTCCGTCTGTCCGTCCGTCTGTCTGTTGCAGCGCAAACTAGTCTTTCAGTTTTTGAGCTATCTTCATGAAACTTGGCACACAAGCTTTTTATTGCTGCACGCTGTAAATAAGTCAGAACGAGCCAGATCGGAGCGATATATCGTATAGCTGTCATAGAAGCTATCGGTCGATTTTTGTTGTTTTTCAAGATAGTGCAACAAGATTTGGCAATTCTTATTACGTTGTTAATATGCTGTCAAAAGTGTATCAAAATCGGACCACTATAACATATAGCTGCCATAGGAAAAATCGGCTGAAATCAGGCTTTTTGTATGCAAACCTGTTTTGTTTTTGGAAATACCGCACATTATCAATACTTTTTAATGTTATACAGTAACCCAAATGTATTTTATATTTAGTATAACTGCAAGGGTACAAAACCATCGGCAAGCCAAAGGTAGCCTTGCTTTCTTGTTTTTCAATAACAACCCGACGCGGTCGTTGAAAAACAGGTACGTCGTCTTCTAAAATAAGCTTTATCTCAACTGATGACTTAATAAGTTTCAAAGGCTTGTATTTTTCAATTGTTTCCACCACTTCACTTTTCTGACTTTGCTCTAAATGATCTAGATCAATTAAATCCGCCACAGAGCTTTCTCTCTTTTACACACATACTCTTATATAGTATCAACGTCGCTTTCTCCTTCTATAAAAATAACTCCATTAGTGCTAAATAAGATATCCACTTGGCTTAAAACGTCATTCCCTATTATGGCAGAAAACTCTAACTCCCGTTGTTTCACTACATGAAAAGTTACAGTAATGTTTGTTTTATCAGCAAAACCAATAGTTACTACTTCACCTTGTCCAATTCCTTTTAAGTATTTAATTTCATTCTTCAGTTCAGCGTGTTTAAATTTTTTAAACAAATCTCAAATCCAATCTCTCATTAAACAGACATCGCACCCAGAATCAATCATTGCAGCGAACAAGATATCTAAGGCGACAACAGTTTTATAAATCAGACAATCTCTAGGTGACTTTACTTCTAAAATATTAGCCGCTTCTGTTTTAATAGAGACACTACTTTTATTTTCTGGACATTTTGTATAAATATGACCGCTCTTTCTGCACTTAAAACAGACTACGTCTTTCTTGCCATCTCTTGCAATGTGCCCCTCTTCTGTTCTCTCCTGTTTCCTTTTCCCTTGCCCTCCTTGTCTCTAGATTTATTTCTATCGTGTTCCTGCCTGTTTAAACCTTAACCTTTAATTTTTTCGTAAGTTCTGTTCTGTACAAACCCGCTTGTTCAATTTGCTGTCAGGAATGCCTTAAACAAAGTACAAAATAAGGCTTTCCTCTTCTAACTTAATAGGCTTACTAATTTCCATCAGGCTATACAGGAATTCCATGCATGTTTCATTTTGTGTCTTCTATCGTTCTCCTAACATTCTATAAATTTCTGCGGAACATAACTCTTTCCCAAATTCACTCTTTAATTCTGACTTTAGCTTAGACCAGCCTTGTACAACTGATAAACTTCTAATATAAAGCTTGGCTGCCCCATTCAATAGTTGTTGTAAATGTATTTTTGAAAGTCATTCCACCCCACTGTTACCGCCACTTATTAAGCCAATGGTTTACATCTTCCTGTGCTAACCCCGAGAAAGCAGAAATACTATCCTTTATGTCGCCTAGTGTAAACCTTGAACCAGTGTTATTGCCCCTCCTTGAGAAAGGCAGGCTGCGGTTATATATTTATTTTTTTTCACTAAGTAGAAGTTTTTTTTTCATCATTATAAAATTTAGTTTCATATATATATGATAATTTCAACAAATCATCTCATTCAATCCAGTAGAAGTGTTATTGTTGTACAAGACAATATGACACATTTGAGCTAATGGTCTAAATATGCAATTTTAGCGTGTGCGGAGCGCAGCGACGGTGGTCTAGTTGTTCGGATCACGGACTCTAATGCAAACGGCAAACCTATTTTAATTTTTTTATATTTTGTTGTATTTTATATTTTTTTACATTTATATTTATAAAGCATTTACATGTTTGAATTATTTCCCAATTACCATTTAATATTAATCTAATCAATTTTATATAAAGTGTTAAATTTTTTGCATGCTGGACTTATGCGTGCATGCATACAATACATGCTTGCGAAGTTCACACATGCATACATATATGCGTATGAGGCAATACACAAAACGTGAGGCGGGTCAGCGCATTTTTAACGGACGTCTAAATTAAAGAAGAAGCAGTTGACGCTGGTGTGTGTGTGCGTAACGAATCTTAGCACGCACCGAAAATTGACATAACTCTCTCGTTCTAACATATGCTATCGACTCTTGTCTATTCTGCTTGCTTTGTCCCTTCACTACTTTTTTTATGGTTTACTTTAAATATATACATATATATGTACACTGAAAATCCATGGCCTCTTACAGTCACCGCGTGACTGTAGCCTTTCCGACTTGTTTTCTATACCTACTTATGCGTCTATACAACCGAATGTTCTCGAACAAATTTGTATGACCCGACACTTTTGATGCTGTCTCTACCTACCGAGCCTTTGGGCATAAGTCTCTTGCCTTTTTCCCAAAACGTTCCTGCCTTTTGCGACTCTTGCTTTTAGAGTATCCTGCTATTTGAGGCTCTTGCTATCAGAGGCTTGCGCGGCTTGAGGCGTGTGCTATGTGCGGCCTGTGCAAAATGACAATCTAGTGGCAAAAATCTCATTCATTTTTGAGTGGCTTGTTGTGCATGCATGCATGTTGCAGTTCTCTGGTGTATACACAATCAATCACATGAAATCACGCTATTTGGCGCACAGCGTCAAGTGTGTATGTGTCAAAACATTCGCTGCTGAAGCGACGTTACAGAATTCAACTTTTTGTTTCGTTTCGTTTCTCGCTTGCCGATTCGCTGCCTCGCAGGCTGCTGCTCGTACTGAAAACGTTGACTTGAATAACTCCTGTGTTATTGGTCCGATAGGATTGTAACTTGGAGGATATATTTATATTATATAATATATTATATTCAGCTTTATACATACCAAAACAGAACTTTCTAAGTTTAATTCTTTGCTTAATAATCGTAAATTACCGATTTGCGGGGGCGGCGGGCGTGGCATCAAACATTTGAAATAAACTGGTGTCTCTATCTTTTTTAATAGCTGAGATCTATTGTCTCATACATACGGACAGACGGATATGTCTCAATCAACTCGGCTAGTGATCCTGAGCTAGAATATATATGTATACTTTATGGGGTCTGCCACGCCTCCTTATGCCTGTTACATACATTTGCACACAGTTAGTATACCCTTTTTTGACCATTTTCAATGGTCGAAGGGCTTAAAAACACACATGAAATAAATTATTATGTAATATTATACGATTTATTTATTTATTTTTTAAATTTTTGGTAATTGTCGAGTTATGGGACTCAGGGTTAATCGCGACGTAAATTTAATTTGGGATTTGACCTATAAAATGTAAAAAATTCTCCTGAATTCAAATCCGTTCACGCTGAAGTGCTAAGTTAAGTGGTTCAAAAGTTATTACCAGAAAACAATAAATTAATGCGTTGAATAACACTGCTTACTAATACAATCAAAACAATGGACATGAATTTCATGTGTGTGTGCTTGCAAACAGCTGTGTGGCATTTTTGGCGTCAAAAAACAGGCAGACAAAATAATTTTAAATTATACAAGAAAATAACGCCGTAAGGCGAACAAATTTTTGAAAAAAAATCGCGCGATATAATATTAGTTAACGAAAAGTTTGCATGTCAAACTTTCCATTCATGAAAATTGGGAAAATGAACACCCCCAGAGATTCGTTACTTGTTTTACATATAATTGATGAATACACGCTTTTTATTGGCATTCCCAAAAAATAGCTGAGTTACAAAATCTTGGAAAATACCAAGAGCCGGTACGCAAACAATTTCAGCTGCATTAAGGTATATGAAAATTGGTTCATGCCCCGCGGGGCATCAGTAATTGCATAGGCGAAAATTGCCCGCGCTCGACCGAAAAATTGTGTATCTGTGATTCAAAAGCAAATGTGTGTAAATTGTCGATTTACCCAAACCAAGTGTTTGGGTAAAATGACCGGCGCGTCATTTGATAGACTTTCGTGAATTCGTTGATACGATAAGATACGATTTAAAAAGATTGGATTGAATTGGATCGGCTGACACGCGACTGAAGCGATTTGTGCACCAATTCGTTTCGTTTCACCGCCGCTGTTGTATTCAGTGAATTGAATTGACCATGAAATTTCGTGTTTGATGCGATTCAAGAAAAATGTGATTTTTGCAGTTCTCTGTCCTGTATGCGTCTTCAAAATCAATCCTGCCCTTGTGCACCCGCTGCACACTTTTCTATTTTCCTCTATGCGAACAGAAAACTTGTCTCGCTCGTTGCCTCGTAGCTTTTGCACACAGCAATTTCATCTAGTCGGCGCCGAAAATATTCTGCGTCGTTGTCGTTGTTGGTATCTCTTGTTCCACTTTGCAGCCGTCTGCGGTTTTGTGACTCTCTAGTCGTACTCTTCACTCTTGTGTATGTCTAAAATGTTGCTTCCGTTAAATTGTGAAATGCACGTTCACAACTTTTTCGAGTTAAAAAAATTACGCAGTTGTATTTCACAACTAAATTTCACCACTGATTTTTGCTACTTCAGTTTTCACTCTTTTTGAATGTTGAATTACTGTTTATTTATTTAGCATATTATTGTATACTTTGTTAAAAATTTTAGAAATCATATCCCGGACAAGCCCCCAAAATTTGTGGGAATAAAATTAAATTGTTCGATTTCGTTTGCTTAATTAATATTATGAGTAATTTAACAATTTTATTCAACAGATTTAAAACAAAGTTACTGGGGCAAAACAAACGACTTGGAGATTTTTTCAATTTTACACTCCGAATACGAAAATTAATACACACGTCTGTTTTTCTTCTATTCAACGACTTATATGTTCTCATTTAATATGCTGTGTGCGCGATCTTCTTCTTACCTAAACTAAACAGACCCTTCTAAAGGAACAATCAATTAAAAACTCTCGATGGGTTAGATGATGTTGCATCGAGAAGGGTACGCTGTACGCGATACTATCCCAATCCTACATACGTGTATATAAATACTATGTGAGTTCAATACTGTTATACGGTAGTGAGACGATACTATCCCAATCTTACATATATAACACCTATGTGAGTTTAATACTGTTATACGGTAGTGAGACAGGCATTGCAGACCTTAAGCAATAAATGCCTGATGATCCTGTACAGGGTATTCTAGCCAAACATAGTATAAAATGCAGAACTATTTCGTATTACGGATGAGCCTCCTATACTCCTCCAAATAAATAGACGTGTAGACAAGCCAAAGGCTACATGGAGAATATTTATCCTTCAGGATTTGTTCCAAATGAACACAACCTGGAACCCAGCTAAACAGACGGTACCGAACCGGGTTCGATGGAAGGCTCAGGTAGAGGCCCTAATTTCCCTAAAGGTATAAATAGGAAAAAAAAAATGAAGTATTCCTTCCTTATGGAAAGAAAGGAGGAAGCGAAAAAAGTTTGAGCAAAAGCTTAGAAGAGTATCGGCCCAGTACCGAAGTACGCAAACAGGAATTCCGTTAGGTCATGGCGAGAAAACTGGTTTTATCAAACATAAATCCCAGAACATCGAACTTTCGTTAAGTTGAGAGGCGAAAATTCTATTCGAACTGGGAATGGTGTATGGATCAACATTCACATGACTTGTTGAAACTGAATATGTCGTTTAAAAAAACTTTGAAAACAGATCAGTCATGTTCTGGTCGGAGTTTGCATTTGCACATTTAAACTATAGTTTAGATGGACAGATAAATGGTTTACGGTTCATAATTTTTGTAGCATGTAGCATTGAAAGTAACAAAATCAGTCCAAGCAAGATATCTTGTAAAAATAGAATGCTTTGGATAAGAAAACAAGGCACGTAAATATTAAAAACATTATTTAATATATTTTATATTATAAAATATATAAAGGGCCAAATATATATTATTACATAAATATAAATTAGTCCAGTCAGAACTCATAACTAGGTAATTTATTCAAGCAAAATCTGCTTTACAGCGTACTTGGCATGCCTTTATTGTCCAATGCATTTGAACCAGTTTCAAAAACTACTTCGAACGTTGGATGAAAGGGATCTTCCGGTTGGGTTAATGGAGGGACTCTAGTTGAAGTTACTATAATCTGATCGGAGACGAAACATAAATCGAGTGTTCTATTCAGTGAATTCAAAACGTGATTGACCTGCAACAGTGAAATGTCATGCGGCCGTCAATAAGATCGAGTGTTGTGAGGGCAACAACTATTCAATTACACTCAGGTATGTTAAAATCACCAATGTGGTTTTTGTTAGAGTACAAATTGAAAACATACTTTATTACGAGCAACTGTTGAGTGTATATAAGAATATCAGACGAAGGTGGGCTATGTAATCCTGGAAGTCGGTTTAAGGTTTAAGTTTACACAAATGTATGCAATATTGAATATTGAACCTCCGGATGTTAATGTTCTGACGCGATATTAGAATTTATCGCAATTAGCACTCCGCTGCCCCGCTGATCAAGACGATCAAGCCTGTAAAGTGTGTGTTTACTAGGAAAAATGTAATCTCCAGTTTTAACCAAGTCTCAGTGAACATAAGCAAGTCCATTCAAAAGATAAGAATTACGTGGGTCCCTTTCATTTTGGTAGGTTATTGAAAAAGTTGTAATTTTTTTTTTGTCGTCGCCTTTTAGGAAGTGGTAGCCTGATTTGGCAAAGGTAGGCTAATCGGTTACCGATTCGATCAGGTTGGGCTTGGGATTTGGCTTGTACAACAGCCATGACAATCCTCGATACAAATATAAGCCTCTTCGATGGGATTCCGGTGACAGGCTTAGGACCCACAGATATATAAGGTGCGATCCAAAGCAAACAGGATTTTTTAAATCTAGCGTCCGCTAATGGCGACATCTATATGTCCAGAATATTTCATAACATTTACACAATGTGAAGTTATTTTGTTTTAACTGTCAATTTGTTGTTGTCATGGCAAAAATGAGCTTTGAACAAAGAGCCAACCTAAAATTTAGTTTTAAAATTTGTAAAAGTTATTACCGAAATGTTTCAATTTATAAAACAAGTTGATGATTGACTACGTTTTCAAAGTGGTCGTGAGGACATAAATGACAATGAACATGTGGGCCAAAAAATCGCGCCTGGAGAAGACAAAAGTGAAGACAATGCTCATTTGTTTTTATGATTAAGAGTCTACAAAGAATTTACGTTGAAGCGGTATTCCACCTTGGAGTTTTGAAGCGTTTAGTGCACCGTGTTTGACGTGTTCGGCCCAAATATTGCGAAGATCAGGGCTGCCAGGTCAGCCATTTTCCGGACAGATCTGTCCTTTTTATACCCGCTACTCATAGAGTAGAAGGGTATTATAACTTTGTTCAAAACGAAAATGTATGTAACAGGCAGAAGGAGACATCTCCGACCCCATAAAGTATATATATTCTTGATCAGTATCAACAGCCGAGTCGATATAGCCATGTCCGTCTGTCCGTCTGTCCGTCTGTCTGTCTGTCCGTCCGTGTGAACACCTGGATCTCAGCTATTATGAGAGCTAGAGCTACCAAATTTTGTGACAATATATGTTAGTACTGCACGCTTATCAAGTTTATTTTAGATTTTTGCCACGCCTCCACCCGCCCCTATAAATTGAAAAAAATGGACTACAGATGCAATATTAGCTCTACAGTAACAGGTTTTTATATACATTATAAATACCATATTGCGGACGTTTCGTGAAAATTTCAGTAAGATTGGACTATAAATGTGGAAGATATTAAAGAAATAGTAGTGCCATGTGACCACGTGTTTTGTCTGTTTTATTATGTTATTTAAGCAAAATATGCAGGTTTAACTCCGGCGGCAAGCACTTTTTTTTCAATTATATGTACTAAAGTTATTTGCACTGATCATTATTGCAATTTTATAGTAGATTCATAGAAGGTGCAGTGGCCGAGTGAATGTGGTCGTTGACTGTGAAGCGAATGGGTCCGGGTTCGAATCCTACTCGGTCCGGTTCGATTCTAGTGGGTTTTTTGAAACTTTCTTGTTTCAAGTATTTAAAATATTTTAAGTTTAGTATTTAATGCATTTGATTAAAAGGAATTTTATGGGAAGTAAGTTGGTATTGGTTTTTGTCTTGTACGACAAGCTGAATGGTCTCATAATGCAACTTTGCCGGTCCAAATAATAATGTGCTAATGGCGGAGTGGTTATAGTTGCAAACTACATTTTTTACAAGCTTTTTAAGGTTCCACGGTTCGAATCCCATCAGGGGCATTATTTTTTTTTTTTTTTTTTTTTTTTTTTTAGCATATTGCTACATCTTCTTTTAAAATCGATGATAACGATAAGGCGAGTTAGAAAAACAAATTTGAGACTGTGAGATGTGTTTTTTCGCAATGTTGTAGCGGGTATACCACAGTCGGGCGCGCTCGACTGTAGCCTTTCCGACTTGTTTATTTTCGTCTAGCCTGAAAATATTTCAATATCATACTGTCCGGAAATCTGTGCTTTTTTAGTGTGCCCAATAAATTGTTATTTACAAAGGTTTATCTTTGTTAATTTGCTCAAATTTTCAACATATCTTAACATCATTTTTGTATTCTTGTTGAAGTTGCCTTATATTAGCAATATAACCTAAAAATTTGTCTACAAATCGTTTTCATTCGCTATCGATTCGCTGCCTATCGAGTTTCAATTAATTGTGAAATATTCCAAGATAAATTTATAAGCATACATATCGGATATCGTAGCTGAAATCGCACGATTTCAACAGTGGGTTGCCAGAGATCATAAAAATAAAGACAGAAGCTGCTGCACCTACTGTAAAAGTCTTTAAAACTCGTTGAAATTCATATAATGATATGAGTTATAAGAAATTTAGCCTTTTTTTAAATCAAAAATCTATTGTCCTGTTTTCTATCCTTTTTTCGTTGGTCTATCCTTTTATTTTCTGGTTTTTTCGTCTTGATCTATCCTTTTTTAAGAGGGTCAGCTGGCAGCCCTGGCGAAGATGGAAGTTGACGTTTGTTGCACGATAATGCGCCATCTCATCGATCGACGTTTCTGGCCGATTATTTGACCAAAAATCACATTTTAACGATCAATCACTCCCCGTATTCACCTGATATGGCACTGTGTGACTTCTACGTCTTCGGAAAAATGCATTTGCCGATGAAAGGCAAGCATTATGCAGACGTGGAGGCCATTTAAAGGCTTGCACCGGCATTCTGACGGCCATACCGGGAAGCGAGCTGAAACACTCGTTCTATATGCTTTTGGACCGTGGGGGATTATTTTGAATAATATAATTTGATTTTGCCGATAAAACCATTTTTTTTGTCTTTTTTTAAAAGTCCTGTTTACTTTGGAAAACACCTTGTAGAATCAGTTATTACAGGTTGTCCTGATAACCACAAAGGCGAGCTTGCTTATTATTTGCGGTCTCATAAGTATAGAGATCGCAGATGAAGGATCGAGCAAAAGCGAAACGGGATCAACGAAGACATTTTTTGTGCTGTTGATCTCGTAACTACTGGTTTGGTTAACGATGGCAACTGAATTGGTCAACGTTCTGAGACTGAGACACTAGTTGACGGACGCTCCTTTTCAGCTGATTTTTTACGCTTGGGAGACTCATTTAATAGCTTAAGGATATTAAATGAAGTGTTCAGCGCAGAAAACTGATTAGCAAGTTTGCGAAAACAGCCAAACAGTTCCCTAAATCCCGTCCCAATTTGGCGCATGAGCAATACAAAATCGTTCTCAATCTTACGACACGCATCGCAACAATCGGCCATTGGGCCACTGTAGCCCGCACATTTTGCATGTGCCCTGTTATTACCTATGAGTGATTGTAGATAACTAGCGACCCGCCCCGGCTTCGCACGACGTCTGCCAGACATGACTATAATTTCTGTACAAAATTTACTCAGTTCTATAGGATTCGGATAGTATCACTGTAACAGCGTACCCTCGTCGATGCAACATCGTCTAACCCATCGATAGTTTTTAATTGATTGTTCCGTTGGAATTGTTTTTTTTTTTGTTTTAAGTAATAAGAAGAAGATCGCGCACACAACACACAGAACTCCTTGAAGAAAAAAGACGGAAGTTGTTGAATAACTTAAACAACGATTTTAATTAAATTAAAAGTGCTGAACTTTTTATGGGCCTAGGGCCAATGTATTCCAGGTATTTAATTGGTTAAGGATTAATGCTGTAAAAATCGCTTCGAAAATTAGGCATTATTTGTCGTAAACAGTAAATGACAAAAAAATTTATTGTGATAGACATATACCATCGCGGACTTTTTATACCCTTGCAGAGGGTATATTAATTTTAGCCAGAAGTTTGCAACGCACCTTAGGAGACATCTCCGACCCTATAAAGTATATATATTCTGAATCAGCATAAACAGAGGAGTCCATAATTGGATGTCCGTCTGTCCGTCCGTCCGTCCGTCCGTCCGTCCGTTCGTCCGTCCGTCCGTCCGTCTGTCCGTCCGTCTGTTGCAACGCAAACTAGTCTCTCAGTTTTTGAGCTATCTTCATGAAACTTGGCATACAAGCTTCTTTTTACTGTAGGTTGTAAATAAGTCGGAACCGATATATCGTATAGCTGTCATAGAAACTATCGGCCGATTTTTGTTGTTTTTCAAGATATTGCAACAAGATTTGGCAAATCTTATTCTTATTACGTTCCTAATGTGCTGTCAAAATTGTATCAAAATCGGACCACTATAGCATATAGTTGCCATAGGAACAATCGGCTGAAATCAGGGTTTTTGTATGCAAACCTGTTTTGTTTTTGGAAATACCGCATATTATCAATACGTTTTAATGTTATACAGTAACCCGCCCTAAGTTTTTCCATTTAAATATATCAGACGTTTATATTCTATAGCTATTATCGGAACAATCAGTCAATCCGTCTGCAACGCAAATTAGTCCCCCTGTTATTGAGCTATCTTCATAAAAGTTGGCTCACAAGCTTCTTATTTCTGCCCTCTTTAAATAAGTCGGAACGGGCCAGATCGGACTGATATATCGTGTAGCTGTCATCGGCCGCATCCAAAGATAAATTTGGTCATTCGATGTACTGTTATAATTGTTCAATAAATACCACAGAAACCAGCAGCATCCAAATATATTCTATATTTTGTATAACTGCAAGGGTATGAAACCTTCGGCAAGCCGAAGGTAGCCTTGCTTTCTTGTTTTACTTTTGACTGTGACTAATTAGTTTCAAAAACATATGAGAACACATGTGGCATGATCTGTTCGAATCGATATATCATATAGTTGCAAAATAGCATATCTGGTGAGTTATGTTAGTTTTTAAGATAAGGTTGCCAAACTTATCGTAACATCAGTAATTAAAATAGTATACCTGTATAATTGCATCTGAATCGAACCACTAACTAACTAACTAACAGGTATACTGTCATAGAACTAATCGGTCGAAAAGGGGCTTTTTATGACAGCCAAACTACATTTAACTGCATTGCTCTAGGCCCAGATCAGTTTACTGTTTTTTTTTTTTGGCTGTATACATATATAAGACTATATGTGTTTAATATATATAAGTGTGTTTACCACACAAATAATTGGTTAACGCAAATAACAATAAAAGAAGGGGTAAAAACCTTCGGCAAATCGACTGTGGGTTTTCTTTCTTGCTTAAATTGAGCAAAATATATATTTAATATATGTACAGGTATGTCAGGTTGTTACTATCAGCGGCCTCGCAGTCCATCCATCCGTCCATATCAGCTTCACTCACAACTGTCTACACTATATAATTTATACAGCTGGTCGCAGTCAAGGAGTCCACTTGCGTCTGCCTTGGCTTCTCAACAAATAATGCCACACTAGCGTTTCGTATAGCCTGCTTTGTCTTTTCTCAATTTTAGGCATTCCCTTTTCATTATGCCGCTCTCTCACTCTTACCAAGCAGCGCAAGTGGCCACGTTCAGCAACTGCTCTATCGCTTTCATTTTCGCAAAATCGCGTTCATAGATAATTTATTTATTTATCCTCACACATTGACAATAAATAGGAACACGCATAATAGCAAAAAGAACAGGGGGAACAAGTAAATAGCGACTACGCGCATACCTATTATTTTCATCACGACATATACTTATATTGCTTATATTACATTATTTTAATGTCTATAAATTTAATAACCCTATAGATTGGCGGTTAACAATCTGCATTACGTAAGCAACGTTCTCGGCATTAAAGATCCTATACATAAACAAAAAATTTCACTGAAAGCTATGGATGTCGTTCTTTTTGGACCACCACGAGGTAAGAAACCGTTATTTCTATATACTAGTATGTTTAACATCTTATAGCATCATTTCTTCAAAATAAATCAAAATTCATAGAAACTGGAACGCGATGGAAAGATTATATTCTTGTCACGCTTCTCTTAAGTGCTATTATTGGGTGTTGGTATGCATACCAACAAAATAAAAATGCTAAGAGGCACTTACGTCGCATGGCCCAGGATATGGAAGGATTGCAACGGGCTGAGCAAAGCCTTCAAGAAATGCAAAAGGTAGTACAATTTTTAGAACATACAATTTTTTACTTTATACACTTTAAAGTCGAACATTGTAGAAGGCTAGATGGTATAATAAG
Organism: Zaprionus tsacasi; assembly: GCA_018904105.1. NCBI lineage: Eukaryota > Metazoa > Arthropoda > Insecta > Diptera > Drosophilidae > Zaprionus > Zaprionus tsacasi. The sequence continues at coordinate 478,978 of JAEIFR010000156.1, forward strand.
TTTGGTTAGATGGGCGGGCACTCAATATCATGTATCTTGGTAAAATTAATGTGGCACATCTTAGGAACCTTATAGGTTAAGTGTCACCGCTAAATCGAATGGCAATTATTCCGTCAAAAGTGGTACGTATAAAAAAAGGAATCTACAGGAATGGTCCACTTCCATTTTCTCGACTTGGTCATGTATTTTGTCGTTGTTGTTTGGACGAACAGTCTGCTATCTAGCAAAGAATGCGTTTTGCTTAGACTTAGCAAGCTGAGTACAAGAATCCGCCTGTCTTTGATTGGAGCGGCCTTATGGTCCTATCTTCTAGTGTCTTTGCTTTTTTCTTTTAGGCATTGCCTAGGGCCGTGGGGTGGTTTTTCAAAATCCGTTACTAACGTGTAACCACATTTATAATTTCAAACAGAATTCTGCAAAAATTATTCTACTACATATGGCTTACTCGCTCGCACTCACACACACAAGCGAGTAATGAGTAAAGCGACGCGTCGCGACGTCGACGTCAACTGCTCATAGCGGCGCGCCGGCTGCAGCTCGTACTTGTACTGAGAACGTTGACTTTAATACTGTGCATTATAATCGCAAATTACCGATTTGCGAGGGAAGTGGGCGTGACTTTAAATATTTGATAAAAACTTGATCTGCCTAGGATATATAGGAACCTTCATGCTAAATTTGGTGTCTCTCGTTTTTTAATAGCTGAGAGCTGTTGTCTCAAACAGACATACGGACATGGATCAATCGACTCGGCTAGTGATCCAGAGCAAGAATATATATACTTTATGGGGTCTGCCACGCCTCCTTATGCCTGTTGCATACATGCGACATTTGGTTGCAAAATAATTCTGAAGAGAAGGACAGCATGGGAATGTTCTGACACAGTTCTTTCAATGAGTCGGCAGTTTTTACAGAATTAAAGTAAGTTTGTGATAATTGTTTGGCTTGCAATAATACGTTAGAAAACGGTAAAATATGTTGAAAGGTATTGTGATTGCAAACACTTGTTGGCTTCATTCTTTAACTATATTTAATTTACACAAATTGTCTTTGAATCAACGTGGCAAGCAAAGGCCAGTGGTAAGGCTAAAGGTATTGAGGTTGCGGGGTCTTAGGTAAACGAACCATATTTAATAAAGAATGAAAAGTTTACGTTAAAAACTTTATAAGGGACACACCGTTAGTATTGAATGAATCGCCCATTGCTGCACGGAGCTTTGCATCTCAAGCTCGTTAATTGTCCGTAGCCCAAGTGCTGTACGTTCCTCTGACTCTACGGCATGTACAAGATTTCCGGTTACTATTCCTCTGTTGACTGAGGCTTTATTTTTGCCATCGAACCTGCAACAAAAACACATAAATCATTTGGCCACCACGCTCAGTCTTGCTCCACCAAAAGGCCAATATTAAACTTGAATATGCGCAAGCTGTGGGCGTGACCCACAATGTAACATGTTGCGACGATAGTTAGTATTACTTGTGTGACCGACCACCAACACGAAGCAAGTCCTTGTCATCTATAATTTTTTCCAATAAAAAGACAATGCACTTGAAGGTAGAGCCTGGAATCCGTATTTTTAAGCATATTATCCGTCGACAGGCATCTGTGTGATAAGACGAACAGCGATGTGTCCAGGATGCTTGATACGACTACAAAATTTGGGAATATATCCAAGGACGTGTTGTCACTAAATTTTTCCCTTGCAACGGAAGTCTTGTCCGTGAGCCCAAAGCAATGACTCTATCAACTCACTCGGAAGCGCGATTATTTTACTGTCAAAAGTCAAATCTTGAACAAGGGCAATATGATTTGACGCGATTATTTGAAATCCATCAGGCTCATCTCATATCTACGACAGAACTAGTACAGTAGTTTTAGAATAATTAGGATATCATTGTCTGCATGGAGAAAGAACATTGTTCTGGGTGTAATTTTATGTTGTGTTTTGTGCAAAACTCGAAAATCTTTGTAAGATTTTTGAACATGTGCTGTTTAGAGCGGCCGGTGTCTAAATCATCCAAATAAAGAATTGCTTGCGATGTATCAAGACTGGAAAAAGCAAGTGTCATCACTTTCAAAAATGAATTTGGGGCTCATATTCAACCGTATGTTAATCGCGAGTGATGTTAAAATCCTAGATTTTTTCTAACTCTATTTGATGAAATGCAGACATGATACGAGGGTCGTTTGATAAGTCCGTGACTTTTTGTATTTGCCGCGCACCTGCTCTAAATACAACACTGCTCCTGTCAGCAGTTATCGATTAACAGCTGACTGTAAAATTTTGAGAAAGCTGCGTTTTTTGGTTTGCGTTTTATAGGCATTGAAAGCAGACGATCTCGTGAATTTTAACGAAAATGGAAAAAGTGAATTTCGCGTGCTAATTAAGCATTATTTTTTGCGTAAAAAATCCATCACCGAAACCAAGGAAAGACTTGATAAATATTATGGGGACTCTGCACCATCAATTTCAATGGTTAAGAAATGGTTTACTGAGTTCCGTTGTGGTCGTACCAGTACAAGTGATGCCGAACGTTCAGGTCGCCCAAAAGAGGTCGTCATGCCAGAAATCGTCGACAAAATCCATGGAATGATATTGGATGATCGGAGAATGAAAGTGCGTGAGGTAGCTGAGGCTGTAGGCATCTCAACTGAACGGGTACATCACATTTTACATGAATATTTGGACATGAAAAAGCTTTCCGCGCGATGGGTGCCGCGATTGCTCACACACGACCATAAGCGCAACCGTGTGACCATTTCAAAGGAGTGTTTGGCGATGTTCAACCGCAATCCAAACGAATTTTTGCGCCGTTTCGTTACCGTAGACGAAACATGGATCCACCACACCACACCAGAGACCAAAGAACAATCAAGACAGTGGGTTTCTCCGGGTGAACGTGCACCAAAGAAGGCCAAGGTGGGTCTGTCGGCCAACAAGGTCATGGCCACAGTTTTTTGGGATGCACAAGGTATCATTCACATCGATTACCTTGAAAAGGGTAAAACGATCACCGGCGAATATTATTCAGAGCTTTTGGACAGATTCGATATTGATTTGAAGCAGAAACGACCGCATTTGGCGAAAAAAAGTGCTGTTCCATCAGGACAATGCACGGGTGCACACGTGTGTAGTCAGCATGGCAAAATTTCATAAATTGGGCTACGAACTGCTACCCCATCCAGCATATTCTCCAGATTTAGCCCCCTGTGACTATTTTTTGTTTCCAAACATGAAGAAATGGCTCGGCGGTAAGAGATTCGGGTCAAATGAAGAGGTCATCACAGAAACAAACGACTATTTTGAGGGCCTTGAGAAAACCTATTATTTGGAAGGAATAAAAAAATTGGAAAAACGCTGGACTAAATGTATAGAGCTAAAAGGAGATTATGTTGAGAAATAAAACGCTTCTTTGACGAAAAAAATATATTTTATTCAAAAAGTCACGGACTTATCAAACGACCCTCGTACTATTCTTAGCTTTGGTATTATAATTTCAAATTTATAAAAGGAAAACAAAATATGTGCAACTATCTTAAGTTGTCCTTATGGACCACCCTCCCCTTAATAAGAACCGACGTTCCTAGGTCTGCCTGAATGGTCTCCTCAGAACACAAAGGGGTTAGCTTGTTGCCCAATCTTTTATTACTTTTTACGAATACCATCTCCCCTACTTCAAAGACACTGTTCTGCCTCGATGCATTTTTCCGATCTAGCTGAGCCTGCTGAGCGTTAGTTATTTTGCTCCTAACGTTTTCTTTGAATTCTTCGGTTGACGCGTGGATTACCTCTATCAGTTTCTTTCCGGTAACTGAATGAATCGTATAGTTGAACCTAACGGTCGCTTGCATTATGAGCTCAATAGTAACTTCAAATTTCTTTTCTAACTTAAGGCATCTGGCTATATTTTTTGGACGTTGAATACAATGAAAGTGGTCCAACGACACCAAGCCGATGCTTGTTGCGCGAATTACCACTAGAGGGCTCAGGATTACTAAAGAATGGGGAGAATCCTACTGGTAGGGTAGAGATGATCGTCTTCTTTTGGGACTGTCACTGGATTCGTTTGTTTTTTTGATTGAAAATAAAAATGCGTGGTCTTTCCTCTTTAGAACTTCAATACAGCATAATTTTTTTTTTATTCAAAAGTTTCTTTTAAGAAGTGTACATTTACTTAGTTGCTAAGTGCTGAGTCGTTTTTTGTCAAAGTAGGCTGCCAATCCAGCAATTCTCGAGTGCTAAATTTTGTATGTCAATTATTCTGCTGCATGTGCATAAACGTTTTCAGTCAGTGGCGTCGACTGAGGGGGTTCAACGTTTATGCCATGAGCGTAGCTCGTGGTGGTTTCTGGGGAATTGCTGAAGTGGTAACTCCTCTCCCCTTAGTGGAATTTCTGGCTGAACGACAGATAGTGTAGGTAATGAACTAATTAGTAGGTTTTAATTTTTCTTCTTATTAATTATTATTATGATTATTATTATTATAGCTTATATTACAATATTCATATGGGTGAGGGTGTATTGTTTTGTATTTGTTTCGTGTAATTTTACAATTGTTTTTGTAATTCTGTATTTGTTAAGTGTATTTTGTGTAGATTAGGTAAAATATGTGTGTGATTTATTTTAATTTCTTCGTTTTCGTAAATTTTTAGTTTTAGGTGCTTTTCTATTATGTTTTCTCCGTTATTAAATGTAAGTGATTAGATTCTGATTGTACAATTTTTATATATTGTTAATATTAAGTTTCGCACTGTGGGTTGATTCCCGCAGGTCGATTCTATTTTGGTTTTATCAAGATTAAAGGCAAATATATATCCTTTTTCAGGTTGGAATATCTTTTCTTTTGATTCTTTAAATTCTATGTTACATTCTGCCTTATTTTCTACCAATATGTCTTTTAAGCAATTGTTATTGTCGTTAATATATATAGTTGCCTGCCGTAAAAGACTCTTCCTACTTCTAAACATTCTTCATCATATTGATAAGCTTTTTCTTTATTGTAAATTACGAACCGCTGAGCACTTCTGAATTTCGTATCGTTCATGGGTAATGCAACCAATCTAGCAAAAGTATAGTTTTCTTTTGTTAATACTGGTATCTTGATCTTAAATAGAATTTCTGTTTTGTTTGTTTCCGTTATCATTTCCAATAATCTATATGTGCCTTCTATTGTGTCGACTCTAATATTTTGCTGATCGAATATTTTTAGGCCATGCATTTTAAAAAAATACATGGTCTATTAGGTTTGTCGGAATGTGCGTAACAGACAAAAGGAGACATCTGCGACTCCATAAAGTATATATATTCTTACTCAGGATCACTAGCCGAGTCGATCTAGCCATGTCTGTCTGTCAGTCCGTCTGTCTGTGTGAGACAACAGATCTCAGCTATTAAGAAAGCTAGAGACTCCAAATTTGGCAGAAAGATTCATGTATATCCTAGGCAGTAAACGTCATTTGGGTACCACGCCCACTGCCCCCGTAAATCAGAAATTAGTGTTCTTATGCGATTATTAAGCAAAGTATTGAAGTCTTAACTTTCTGCTTTGGCATCTAGATAAATACGTTGTGAACTTATTCTATAAATTGCAACCCGATCGGATAATAAACATAGAAGTTACATAAGTTTACGTTCTCTATTGATTTGTGATGCCTTGCCTGCAAGCTGCTGCCAGCCATGTGCGTTTTCGATCTTTTTAATGCGAAAATGGTTATGTGAGAGTATGAGATCGAAATAATAACTTAGCCGCACAGTCAATAGTTGCGGCGATAGTCTACCGTGTTGAGCCACCGGCAATCGAACAAAGAAAAGATAGAGGAGGTAGAGGTTCAACCCTCAGAAGAGGCGGTTGAAATTTATTTACCTTTTTAGCGTGCTCGAAGCGCAGTGACGTTGGTCTAGTTGTTCGGATGACGGACTTCTATGCAAACGGCCAGGGTTCGATTCTCCACGGCGAAAAGAGAATTTTACCTATATTAATTTTTTTATGTTTTGTTGTATTTTATATTTGTTTACATTTATAAATATAGCGCATATGCATTTTTGAATTATTTCCCATTTATTAATATATATCAAATTTTATATTAAGTGTTAAATTTTGCCTTTTAAGATGTTTTGCATGTTGTACTTATGCGTGCATGTATACAATACATGCATGCGAAGCTCACACATGCATACATACATGCGTGTGAGGCAATACACAAAACGTGACGCAGGTCAGTGCATTTTTAACGGACGTCTAAATTAAAGAAGAAGCAGTTGACGCTGCTGTGTGTGTGTGTGTAACGAATATTGGCACGCGCCAAAAATGCACATATATCTCTCTCGTTCTAACTTACGCTATCGACTCTTGTCTATTCTGCTTGCTTTGTCCCTTCACTACTTTTTTTATGGTTTACTTTAAATATATATATACACTGAAAATCCATGGCCTCTTGCAGTCACCGTGTGACTGTAGCCTTTCCGACTTGTTTCTATCTGTTCTAGCTCTTACTCCCCTAATATGAATCTCGGTATAATTTTAAGTTTTGCCAATAGTATGCTCTCTGCTTTATTATTTATGTAGTTTAATGCTATGTCTATATTATAGTTAATTGTAATGGGTTTTTCGATGATATTTAGCTCTATATTCTCTTTCTCTATCTCTTTGTAGATTGAGTTTTGTGCTTTATTCAAATAGTTCTCGATTTCCGTCTGTTCTATATTTATAAATTTCGTAATGTTTTCGATTTTTTTAAATAGGTTGTTTACTATTATTTGTGTGTCAGTGAAATCTTTCTGTTCATTATTTTCTATGTTTTTTAATTGGTTATCTAATTTTTTCTGATCTATAGATCTATATAGCCTTGACTACGGTGCCTAATCCGTCTATAAGTCCTCATTTGCTTCTATTACTTGGTGACACTACCTTTATTCTTTCGTTTACCTGTTGGAGTTTGTTCTCTAAGGTTTTTAACATGTTTTTTATTTGTGGAGTAGCTTTCTTACCTACTATTGCAATGGTTCTGTTAAACTGTAAAATGTATGTAACATGCATAAGGAGGCGTGGCAGACCCCATAAAGTAATTATATTCTTGCTCAGCCGAGTCGATTGAGCTATGTCCGTCTGTCTGTCTGTATGAGACAACAGATTTCAACTATTAAAAAGCTAGGGACACCAAATTTGGTATGGAGGTTCCTATATATAATAGACAGATCAAGTTTATGTCAAATATTTGATGCCACGCCTACCGCTCCCAAAAATCGGTAATTTGTGATTATTAAGCAAACTATTGAACTCATAATATTCTGCTTTGGTATACATAAAGCCTAATGCTATATCCTCCAAATTACAATCCGATCGGACCAATAACACAGAAGTTATTCAAGGCAACGTTCTCAGTACAAATGTAAGAGCAGCAGCCGGCGCACTGCTTTGAGCAGTTGACGACGATGTCGTAACGCGTCGCTTCACTCGCTTTTGTATGTGAGCCATATTTTTTATTTTAAAATCATGGGCTTTTCCGTCGTTGGGATATTGATCGTTTAGTTACTGTTCTCTACTAAGTCGTCACCATTTGTTGCCCTTACTGATTGTGCATTTGAGAAAAATGTTTCTAGTTGCATTCTACTCAATGCGTTTGCGTTTGTATATAATTTCCCCTTTTTTATAAATAATTTCATAGTCAAATTCTGATAGTTGCAAGCGCCTAGTTTCGGGTTATTTTTACAATTCTTTACATATATTAGGGGTTGGTGATCTGTGTAGATCGTGAACTTTGTTCCGAATAGATATTGTCTAAAGTATTTCACGGCCCATACAACTGCTAGCATTTCCTTCTCAGAAGCTGAATAATTAATCTCTGAGCTATAAAGTGTTCTGCTAGCGTATGCGACCGGTTTGTCTTTGCCTACTTGTCCTTGTGAGAGGACTGCTCCTAACGCATAGTTACTTGCATCTGTCGTTAGAATGAATGACATTGCATAATCTGGGTATTGCAATATTGGGTCATTGCATAAAAGGGTTTTTGCGTGTTCAAAAGAGTTTTTATATTCTTCGCTTATTTCCACTGCTTTTTTTCCTTTTAATTGTTGGGTTAGTGGTTTCGTAAGTTTAGAAAAATCTTTGATGAACTTTCTATAGTAACCTAGTAGTCCCAAGAAGGATTTAATCTGTTTCCGAGAAATTGGGAGTGGAAACATTTTGAAGGCTACAATTTTCTTGAGATTAGGTTTTATTCCCTCTGCGGTAACGACATGACCTAAGAAGTCTATTTCTTTCCTAATTTATCCTGTTGGATTTTAAGGTTTTCCTCTTGTAATATGTTAAATACGAGTTTTAAATTTGTAATGTGCTGTTGCAACGAGGCTGAATAGATTGTTATGTCGTTCATATATACCAGGCAGTTTTTTCCTACCATTTGGCCTAGCAAGTTATTTACGAACCTCTGGAATGTTGCCGGAGCATTGGTTTACCCAAACGGCATTTTTAGAAATTCATAATGACCTCCTACTGCCGTGAAGGCTGTTTTTTGGATGTCTTTTGGTGCCATTTGAATTTGGTGATATCCACTTTTCAGATCTAGGGTCGAAAAATATTTTGCTCTACCTAATGAGTCGAGTACTTAATCTATTAGTGGTAAAGCATATTTGTCCTTTATGGTTTTTCATTAATTTTTCTGAAATCAACTACTAGTCTCCATTCTTTTGTCCTGAGGCGTCACTCTTCTTGGGCACTAGCCAGACTGGTGCACTCCAGGGTGAGTAACTGTTTCTAATTATGTTTTGGACGAGTATTTCGGTTATTTGTCTCTTATGGTAATTTCCTCATTTTCGTTAGTATAGTATCTGAATGGTCTTATGTGGATTGCTTCTTCGTCAAATAATTTTATAACGTGTCTTGTACCGAAGGTTGCTATTAGTTGGTCACCTTCTTTGTAAAACAATTGTTTATATTTTTTACATAAACTTAGAATTTCTTCCTTTTCTTCTTTATTTAAGTGTTCTTATGTTGAGCTTTGATTCTGTGTTTAATTCTGTTCCCGTGTCCTCACAGGTCATTGAATGGAGTTCGATAAAATATTCGTTGCTGTAAGTCTTAGCTTCTAGGTGGTTGCTTATATTAATTACTGCTTCTGTTTGTGATTGGTTAACCACTTCTACCTTTGTCGCATAGTTATTTGCTCTGCATAATCCCTCAGTTATGTATATTCCGTCTTGTATGTTTATTTTGTTTATATATACGTCGCCGTCTCGATTTTTTAAGGGTATATTAATCATTGATCTTGATCTTGGTTGTAGTCTCACTTCCAAGTGTGGGTCTTTAGATTTCTTAATTAGATTGATTGTTGCGGTGGGTGTCTTTAAGGTATTTTTGCGTTAACATGTGTTAGTAGATCTATCCTTATTATTCCGTCGATAAATGAATGCAATTTAAAAATGAAGAATGTAAAGTTTCCGTTCATGTTAAATTCTTTAAATAGTGAGTACATAATTTTTGTTCTTATTAAATGAGTGTTTAGTACTGTTTTTATTTGGAATGGGTTTTCTATTATTTCTTCGCTACCCTACCTAACGAAGTATGAGCTGATAAATGACACGTTTGATCCGCTATCTATTAAGAATCTCAATGGTCTGTCGAATGGGGATTCAAATAAAATGTATACTAATTGTTCTCTGAACCTCGGTTGTTCGATGTAGTCGGTTGGTTGTTCGAGGCGGGCTATGGTAAAATTTGGTACGTCTTCTATGTTGTGTAGTTCGGTCTGTGGGTTACAGTTATTTCTCCGATTGTTAGTTGTTTGGGTTCTGCCTGAGTAGGTTGAGGTACCCAATCAAACTGACCCTTGGCGACTTCTATCTTGCTTGTTCAAAGAAACGACCTCTTTTGTTTTGTTGGCGTCCGTAATATGCATTTAGTCACGTTGTTGGTTATAGTTGTTGTATCTGTCGAGCAAGGATCCGCCAGATGTAGATTTGATTCAGTGACACAATTTAAACTTGATTTTATTGGAGCATAGCTCCATTTATTTAGACTGATCTCTTTTCGTCGAAAACTTCAACTGATTCTTAAAGCTAATACGATTTTCCGCTTAAGTTATGAAGTGCGCCTTAGCTGCCTGGTGAAGCCGGCAGAGAAGCGGCTGCACTCTCTTTTACTTATGTAAAGGAGTTGGGAGAGAATGCTATGTGCGCACATTATGTACATAGCGGCATTTGGTAAGCGTGGGAATGCTGACTATGCTCTTATGCAGTGTGCTGTTCAAGTGAGCGATCATATAACACTTCCACTTGAACATTATTGTTTATGCTAGCACTGCCAATTGTGTATGTAGTTATATGACTGATTTATGCAAATATTCGGAGTACAGTGTACTTTCGATATGTACGCATACCAGATTTCCCTCCTTTTGGAAAATAACGTAACATAGTGTAGTTACTTTATTCTATTATTTTTTTTTTTTTATAATATTCTTTTTTTTTTGTTTTTATGTTCTTGTTCTTGTTTTAACATTTTAAAATTTTATTTTTTCATTATTGTAATGATTTTTGTATTAAATCATGACGTCATTTATGAATAAAAAATGTTTAATCGATCTTTATGTACTATTTGTTTTTTATTTTTATTATTTGATATTGTGATGTTGTCTCTTTCTTCTATCTTTTCTACCTTATAGGGTTTTTTTTTTTCTCAGGATCACTAGCCGAGTCGATTGAGCCATGTCCGTCTGTCTGTCCGTCTGTCCGTCTGTCTGTTTGAGACAACGGATCTTAGCTATTAAAAGAGATAGAGACACCAAATTTGGCATGGAGGTTCCCATATTTACCAAGCAGATAAAGTTTATTTCAAATGTTTGATGCCACGCCCACCGCCCCCGCAAATCGGTAATTCGTGATTATTAAGCAAACTATTAAACTTATAAAGTTCTGCTTTGGTATGTATAAAGCTGAATGCAATATGAACATATTCTCCAATCCGATCGGATCAATAACACAGGAGTTATTCAAGTCAACGTTTTCAATACAAATGTACGAACAGCAGCCTGCGCGCTGCTTTGAGCAATTGACGTCGACGTCGACGTTGCGTCGTCGAGCGAGTAAGCTATATGTAGTGTAGTTACACGTTTGTAACAGATTTAGGAAATTGGGAGAAGGGTATCTTACTGTCGATCGCTCGACTGTAGCCTTACCCACTTGTTTTTCTTTTATGCTCTTCAAGCATAGTTCCAGCTCTTTTATATGCTACTTCTAATCTATATTTAATTAGCATAATCATCTATATTGTATATTGGTTGTATGCTAGTTATATTAGTGAAATTTCTGGGTAAATTATTTGTTCTACCAAAAACAAGTTCATATGGACAATAATTATGTACCATAGAAGGGGTTGTATTAAAACAATAGACGAAATAATAAAGCCATACGTCCCAATCAGTTTTATCAACCGATATGTAAGATCGTATGTATTCATTTAAAGTTCTATGACTTCTTTCGACTGCACTTACTGTTAGATGGTGATGAGCGGTAGACGTTATATTTTTAATTTTTAGATATTTGCAAAGATCTGTAATGATTGAATTCTTATACTCTCTACCCATGTCCGTAATGAACGTCTTCATTGGACCGTAAGTAAGAATAAAAGATTCAAAAATTGGTTTAGCGACTGTTTTTGTGCTTTTATTCGATGTGGGAATTGCAACTAAATATTTAGTTAAGTCACAAATGAGAGTGACTGCATATTCGTTGCCAATATACCAACTTTGGTAGAGGACCTATAGTGTCCATTATCACTCTGTCGAAAGCATGTTCAGGGGTCTCAGTTAAAGTCATTGGAGTCTTTGTATGCTTTGTTATTTTCGCTTTTTGGCATTCTTGACATTTTTTAATGTAGTCTGCTATTTGTTTAGACATACATTTCCAAAAATAATGTCTTTTGACCTTGGCCAAGGTTTTTGCAATGCCTGTATGACCTCCTTGTAATGGATCATCATGTAGTGTAGACAAAATTGCTTCTTTTTCATTGTTTATTAAGGTTACCGGGTTGAGTAGCGCCACTCTTAATTTGGTTAATATCTTATTGCCCTTTTGTTTAAAATTATCTATTGAAACGTATTCAAAGATATTTTCCCACGGTGCCATTTTGAGATGACTGATTTGATATAGACCGGACTGCATTTCAAGCCTTTGGAAAAATTGATCTAAATCAAGGCCTCCATTTGTATATAAATCATTGACATCATATTATGCAGTTATCTTTTTTCGATGTTTAAAGAAACATATCATTTTTTTTACTAGCAAGGTCACTACATTACGTACCTCGTCATTATTGATGACTTGGGTTTGATACGTTGGGCATTGAAGCTTTTTCTATCGATTGCGTATACAATTCAAATTTGTTTGTTTCTCCTGCGCAGGATTTTTGTCTACTTTGTAATCTTGTAGTGACTTTCATAATATTTCCGGTTATATTTTTTAATTATTTGATGGTTATTCTTGATAACGCATCAGCAACATAGTTTTCTTTACCTCTCAGATACTCTACTGTAAAATTATATTCCTCTAGTTCAAGTCTCATACGAGTCAATTTTGAGCCAGGATTAGTCATTGAAAATAAAATGGTGAGTGGTCTATGATCAGTTTTGACTGTAAAATGTTCACCATAAATATAGGGTCTGAAGTGGGTTATTGCCCAATTTATTGCTGCTGATTCCTGCTCAGTAGTACTTTTATTACTCTCGCCCTTAGTAAATGATCTAGATGCGTATGCAACTGGAAGTTGATGGCCATTGTGGTTTTGAGTTGCCATTTTGTTAGCATCTGTTGTAATACAAAATTCTTTACTAAAATCGGGGTATTGTAAGAGTGTAGGTTCCATCAATTTTGTTTTTAGGTGTAAAAATGCTTTTTGACAGTCTTCTGTCCATTCAAAAGGAGCATTCTTTTTACATAATCTAGTTATGTGCTGTGAATATTCGGCGATGTTTTTTATGAATCTTCTATAATAGTTGCAAAATGCAATGAAACGCCTTGCGCTATCTGCATCATGAGGTACTGGGCAATTTTTGATGACATCATACTTCTTTTCATCTGACAGTATTCCTCTATCCGTGCATTTATGTCCCAAAAGGTGACTTCACGCATAAAGAATGAACATTTTTCTGGGTGTATTTTAGATCGTATTTCCTGCATTTGTCAAAAACATCTGATAAGTTTTTAATCATATGCTATTCGGAACAACCTATCACTATTAAATCATCCATATAGATAAATGCTTGCGTTGGCTCAAGGCCAGAAAATGCAATAGTCATAATTCTTTGAAAAGAATTTGGCGCTATCTTCAATCCAAATGGTAATCGCGTAACACGATATGAACCGTTTCTTGTTGAAAATGAAGTTATATCTCTTGAACTCTTATTTAATCTTCTTCGACATCAAGTCAAGGCAAGAAAAATATTTGGCTCGACCTAGTTGATCCAAAATGTCATCAATTCTAGGGAGTTGAAATTTATCAGACAACAGTTTTATATTGATTTGACGATAGTCAATTATTAATCGCCATTTCTTTTTATCTAAGTCTGGAAGAGATTTTTTCGGTACTAATAGTAATGGACTATTGTATTCCGATAATGATGGTTCGACTATTTTATCATCGATCAATTTTTGTACTTGTTCTTGAATTTCGTCTTTTTGACTATGAGGATTATTATAATTTTAATATATACTGGCTCATCATCTTTCAATCTCAATCTATGTTTGTATAAATTATTTGCCTGTTGTCAGACCAAATATATCTGTGTATCTACTACAAAACTTTTTCAGCTGGATTTTGAATTGTGATGGGAAATTTTTCGACAATAGAGATGAAGCCCTTAGATTCAATAATCTCTTGGCTTATGCCTTGAATATTTATTATACTGTCATCTTGTATGCTATTGAAGTAGTCGGCATCTTCTTTTAGTATGAAATATCAGCACCTGTGTCAACTAAGAAAACTAATCTTTTTCCTGTTGCCACATGGTCAAATGCAATGAATATATTTTTATACTTAGATTGGTTGAATGTACACGAGCTTTATTTATTACTGTGTATCTGAGGGTTGTTGCGAGTTTTCCGAATTATTTTGGGTTACTCTCATTATTGTTATTATTTCGATTTCGATTGTTTCGGCTTCCTCTATTTGAGTTGCCACGGCCTCTATAATTGTTATCTTTATTTTGGATGCCATTATTGCCGTAATTGTAATTATTGTTATTATAACGGTTATTGTAATGGCCATTACCTCTCCCGCGACCATTACCTCTATAACCTTGGCCTCTATTAGAGTAACCTCTCTTTGAATACATTACATGATTCACATATCCGGTTACCCTGGTGCTAGTTATTATGTTCACACCAATGGCAACATCTATAGCTGTGCACGTACCTGCTTCTAGCACAGTTTTCACACTTTCGTGTTCGGTCTTTTTAATCATTACATACATCAATTGCATCCCTAGTACTCAATCTATTGGCATGCTCGCTTGGTAAAAATTCATCGATATACGAGGCTTCTAAGAGCGTACGTAAATTATCAACTTCAGTTGTAAACTGTGTAGCTGTTTTGCCTTTTTGTTGTACAGTGGATAATTTTGCCTTGATGTTTTGGGATGTCTCCCCAACAATTGAAGTTTGCAATTTGTTAATTATTGCTTCAATTGTGGATTCGCTCTCAACCAGGTTCAGAGTAGTGCCAATCAATTTTGATTTTTTAACTTGGACTGCAATGTCCTCAAATGACCCTTTTGCATGGTCTACTAATATGACGGCCATAATGAACCTCTGAAGATGGATCTTTTGTCCATCAAACTCTGGTACTGCACTCGACACTTCCCTTATGTAGGCCCTACTGGCGGCAGAATTGTCCGTCATTTTGCTTAATTCTATGTCCTGATCTTCTATATTCTCTGAATCTTCCAGCAATTGCAATATTGCTGGTATTGTTAGATCGTTCAGATCTTCTTCTTTGATTTCTAGTTCAGAGTCAGAATCATTTAGCGATTCTGTTGCTTCTTCACTTAGAGTCAAAGGGGAATTTAGAATTGTTGGTATCGATATGTTTAAATCGTACCTTTCTTTAATATTTATCAAGTTATTTCTTAGTCTAATCAAAAATTTGGACACTGTTGTCCACTGTTTTTTGCCTAGTTTCCCTCTTTGGTTATGTATAATGGATCTTGCCTGATTAAAGGATTCTACCAGAATCCATAATTTATTTGAAACATTTTAAAATATTAAAATTTTTTTCGATTTTATCATTATTTTTTTTTTCATTAATGACATCATTATTTAAATTGTTTCTATGCCATCGGCCCTGCTATTATAATTTTTCTTTACGCATTTATTGTAGAGTTTATATACTTTTATAAATGCAAGTGTTATCATAAGTATGAAAATTGCTAACGGAATTATTGTTATATATCATATATACGTTTTCATTTTCCTAGTGAACGGACGTGTTTTTTTTTTTTTTGCGCTTCGATTTTTCGGCTTTTTTTATTAAAAACAACCGGTGTTTTCTCTTTATTTAACTTTAAACTCGAAGTTTAACTTTAGCCCGTTCACGACGCGTGTGCATGCTTCTGTAAATTAGTCAAACTAATCTGAGTTTGCTAATTTTAGATTCTATTTTTGTTTTCTGTTTTGTGCATCGGTTCTGCATAGTTTGGTGCATTTCGTTATATTTATTCTCTTTTCGGTAAGCGACGTATTTGTTAGTGTTGTTTGTCACCGCTAATTTTTGTCTCTCCTTACCTCTCCTAATTCTTTGAGCGTGCCTAAGCTGCTCTCACGCTTTGCCGCTCTAGCACTTGTTCTTTTTCTCTGCTCTCTCTGCTCTCTGCCCTTTACGCGCATTTAATTTCTCTCTCTTGCGCTCATCCCTTTTCTTGTTTTGGTTTTGTTTTCTTTTTGGCTGATTGTGTTTTTACAGTAGGTGTTCCCTATAATGGACGTTTTAATTTGTTTTAAGAAATCCTGCCTTAAGCAGGTGACTGCCGCCCAGGCAAGCATCTCGTGTTGGCTATGTGACAACGTAGTACACGCGAAGTGTGCTGGATATACTGGCCCGACGGCTGACGCCGTAGCCAAGCGCACTGGGTTGCGTTATTGCTGTGATGTGTGTAGGGAGGTGGAGAACGAAATGTGTTCGTTTATGCGTCAAACGAAGACTGGATTTAGGGAACTGTTTGGAAGTTTTCGTAAACTTTCCGACCAGTTCTCTGCGCTTGATTCGTCTTTCAATAACCTTAAGTTATTGAATGAATCACCAAAGCGTAAGAAATCCACACGATATCAAAAGGCTTTAGTTAGCGCCACCCATCTCCCTCTAATTGACCAGACAAGCACGCCAGTGACCCAGCCGTTAATTTCGCTTACCAATCCCCCAATAGTAACGAGGTCTTCGGCTCAATCGGTTTCGCTTCCCGATAATGTCATTGAGTGTGTGCAACCTGTGACGCCCATAATTTCCGACAAGTCCGCTGTGGTATCGTTGCCCGTGCCACAGTTAATAGTCTTACCGAAGGCGTGTTCAAGTTCTGGTTTACCAGAAGAGAACCTATGCTCTGGAATTATACCTGAGGCGCCTAAAAAGATTCTAGGTGTTCCACAAAGGAAACAAATTTTTGTTTCCAGGCTTGCCCCTGACCTCACATCAAATGATGTAACAGCCTATATTCAAGGAAAAATTCATTCTTTGGATATTAAAGTGAAAAAATTTAAGTTTTCTTATGAGAGGGACATATCATCCTTCAAAATAAGTGTCCCAAACGAACTCTTGGGCATTATATGCTCGTCTCAATTTTGGCCGGAGCATGTAATGGTCAAAGAGTTCGAAACAAAGAAGAAGAAAAATCGCCCACCGATTAATCTTCCTTTGCCGTCTCTAGTCTCAGCCCAAACTAAAACAACATTAAACAAAAAAAACTAACATGCTCCTTAACTCTTTCATATCAAAATGTTAGAGGTCTATGTACTAAACTTTCCATTTCATATATTAACAGTCTTTCTTTTTCTTCTCAAATTGTTGTGTTTACTGAGACTTGGTTAAAACCGGATATCCTAAACTCCGAAGTCTTTCCAAGCAAGTTCACAACCTACAGGTGTGATCGACCTGACCGTCGTGGTGGTGGAGTCCTTATTGCAGTCGATTCCACTATCAATTCGGAACTTTTACTGCCGGAGATTGAACTTGGTATTGAATTCCTCTGTGTAAAATTACACTTTCCCGGTTTTTCTCATTATATAACCTGTTCCTATATTCCGCCGTCATCGGATGTATCTGTCTATTTGCAACATTTGTCTGCAATAAAGACTGTATTTAATCTGTTATCAGACAGAGATCATCTTTTAGTTCTTGGGGACTTTAATATCCCTGATTGTAATTGGACAACAAGTGTTGATTCAAATTCTCTGCTGCCCTCACGGCACCACGACCTTTTGACGGTCTGTATGATATGTCATTGTCGCAGGTCAATCATATCTTAAACTGTAGTAACAGATCGTTAGACTTATGCTTTGTCTCCGATCCATCTAGAGTGAATTTAGTCAAGACTCAACCACTTTCTTTCCCAGAAGATCCTTACCATCCTACTCTGGAAGTGTCTTTTGATTTTGGGGCTTGTATGGATAAACCTGAAAAATTGTGTAAACGCGTACGCTGCTTTAGGAAAGCAGATTTTAATTTATTAAACTCTTTAATTTCCCAATTTGATTGGTCGGAATTGTATGTGTCTACTGATATATCAGTAGCGACCAATATTTTTTACAAAACTATCTATTCATTCTTTGATATTTGCGTTCCGTGCTTTTATTCATCATCCTCGAGTAAGCCGCCATGGTTTACAAGAGAGTTGTCACGGTTAAAAAATTTAAAGTCAAGCCTTTACAAAAAATTTAAACGTAGTAACTCGCCCTTAGCCTTTTCACGCTACTTAAGCGCGCGGTCAGACTTTACAGTCTTAAACGCGAAATGTTATAAAAACTATTTAGCTCGTTGTAAGGTTCAGTTCATTCAGAACCCCAAACAGTTTTATAGTTTTGTTAACACGAAGCGTAAGTCTTCCGCTTTTCCTTCTAACCTAACGTTTGAAAATGCTAATGCAAATACCGACCAAACCATGGCCGATCTGTTTGCAAAGTTTTTTCAAACGACTTATTCACCTTCTACACATACTTCTCACTTTTACCCATACAACATTCCAAGTTCGAATGGTATCTTCTCCCCCTTTCTAAACGAAAGCTCCCTTGTCAAGGATCTTCACTTAGTTAAGCCAGTATTTTCACCAGGCCCTGACGGTGTTCCCGCTTGTATACTTCGGTTCTGTGCCAACTCCTTAAGTAAGCCTTTGCTCAAACTATTTTCGCTGTCCTTAGAAAGTTCACTCTTTCCTTCCATTTGGAAGGAATCTTTTATTATCCCCTTATTGAAGAAGGGCAGCAAGTCTGAAGCAAGCAATTATAGAGGTATCTCTAAATTGTCGGCCATACCTAAATTTTTCGAGAATGTTATAACTCCTCACTTGCAACATTTATGCAGATCCGTTATTTCACCTTTTCAACACGGATTTATTAAACGTCGTTCAACTACGACAAATTTGCTGGAGCTGACATCCTTTGTGGTAAAAGGATTTCAGGAAAATCTTCAAACTGATGTCATTTATACTGATTTCAGTAAAGCCTTTGACTCAGTGAATCATTCCCTTCTGGCACATAAGCTTGACCTTCTAGGTTTCTCACCTAAATTACTCAGTTGGATTGTAAGCTATCTGACTGACAGAACTCAAAGAGTCCTCTTTAAAAACAGCCTCTCAATTCCACTTCATGCCACATCTGGCGTTCCTCAAGGGAGTCATCTCGGCCCCCTACTTTTTACGCTTTTCATCAATGACCTGCCTTTGGTCATACGTAACTCTCGTACTCTCATGTACGCAGATGATGTAAAGCTTTGTTATCAATTTAAAGAAGACCACTGTCACTCACACTTACAAGCCGACCTAAATAGATTTCATTCGTGGTGTTGTGCCAATTTTGTAAACCTGAATAGCTCTAAATGCAAGCTGATGACATTCTCTCGAGCCAGTCCAATGTATACTTCTTATTCTCTTTGTGGTTGTGTCTTGGAAAGAATTACCCTAGTTGATGATTTGGGGGTCCGTTTGGACCGAAAACTAAAGTTTTCCAATCATATTTCTAATATGGTCAATAAAGCCATGGGTGTCCTTGGCTTTATTAAGAGATGGTCTAAGGAATTTGACGATCCTTATCCTTATCGTCCTATTCTTGAATACGGTTCATGCGTATGGTGTCCCCAGTACACCATTCATAAAGAACGCATCGAGTCCGTACAAAAGAACTTTTACTTTTTGCCTTACGTGGCCTTAACTGGGATGAAAATTTAAGACTTCCTTCATATAACAATAGACTCTTATTATTAAATTTGCCTTCCCTAACTAATCGCAGAACCATGCTAGGGGTATTATTTATTAACAACCTTCTGCAAGGTGACATTGACAGTGAAGCCCTTGTAAGACAGCTTCACTTCTCTGTCCCATGCAGAAGTACTCGTAATTATCTTCCACTAATTCTTCCTTATTGTAGATTGAACTATGCACTGCACGATCCGTTCAGGGTATTATGTTCGGACTACAATAAACTTCAACACGTCATAGCTGGCACTAACTCTATTGCTACTATGAAGTCTTTAATTCTTCTCTATCTAGCACGTAATTAGTAATATTATTTCCCCGATATTCTCTTTTATTATTTATTTTATTTTGCATACTCCTATCCTATCTCCTATCCTCGTTCTCTATTCTTTATCGCGTTTATTTCTTCTCGCGTGTCTATTCGCAGTTTTACCGCGTTTCCGTGTCGTCCGTTACGCGACGGTGCCTCTCGGTCGGTTTGGCGGGAGGTGGACTTCGTCTGGGTTCCGCGCGCAACAAGCATCGGCTTGGTGTCGATGGACCACTTGCTAATACATTCATTGTATTCAACGTCCAAAAAACCAAAAAAAAAAAAAAATATGGCTTACTCGCTCGCACTTACATGTACACACATGTGCATATAAAGCAAACCAAAGCGTCGCGACGTCGATATCAACTGCTCCAAGCAGCGCGCAAGCTGCTGCTCATACCGCTACTGCTATACGTAGGCTGCTGCTCGCAGGAGGATATAATTGGAGGATATGTTCAGCATTCAGCTTTATGTATACCGAAGAACGTTATGACTTCAACAGACATGACAGACCGAGGGGCATGGCTCAATCGACTCGGCTAGTGATCCTGAGCAAGAATATATATGCTTTATGTGGTCTGCCACGCCTCCTTATGCCTGTTACATATATGTGTACAAAGTTAGTATACCCTTTTATGGGTATAAACAAAAATCGGCGATTGTTTGTATTGCAGCTATGCGATATATCGGTCCGATCTTGCCCGTTTCGACTTATTTAAAGAGGGCAGAAATAAGAATCTTGTGAGCCAAGTTTCATGAAGATAGCTCAATAACTGTGTGCCTATTTTGGGTTGCAACAGACAGACGGACTGACTAATTGTTCCTCCAACAGCCATAGAATATAAACGTCTGAGATATTTAAATGGAAAAACTAAAGCCGGGTTACTATATAACATTAAAAAGTATTGATAATGTGCGGTACTTTCAAAAATAAAACTGGTTTGCATACAAAAACCCTGATTTCAGCCGATTGTTCCTATGGCAGCTATAACTATAACATAACATATTAGTGGTCCGATTTTGATACAATTTTGACGGCACATTAAAAAGGTAATAAGAATAAGATTTGCCAAATTTTGTTGCAATATCTTGCAAAAATAAAAAAAAATCGGCCGATAGTTACTATGGCAGCTATACGATGTATCGGTCCGATCTGGCCCGTTCCGACTTATTTACAGCGTACAGCAATAAGAAGCTTGTGTGCCAAGTTTCATAAAGATAGCTTTAAAACTGAGAGACTTGATCGCGCTTCAACAGACGTACGGACGGACGTACAGATTAACAGACGGCCGCACGGACGGACGGGCAGTCAGACAGACGAACTGACGGACAGACAGTTACAGCTATCTGAACTTCCCTGTCGAGGTTATTCCGAATATTTATAGTTTAAAGGGTCGGAAATGGCACATAAGGTGCGTTGCAAACTTCTGGCAAAATTATTATACCCTCTGCAAGGGTATAAAAAAGATGTGGTCTGAATATGATTTTCCACAAATTCTTTGTAAAAGTGGTGCTTCATACGGTTCCTTATGAGTATGGCGGTGCCACCGTGTCTTTTCCGTCGGGATGATTTGTACCATAGAAATGGTAGTCTCTCATTTGAAGATTGTATAAAAAAGAGGAAAAACGTAATTGCAACGAAGCGGGTGATGTCCCGAATATACATTATTGTGTTGTCTGTGTTCATTTTTTGTTTCAAGTGCAAAAATTTATCAGGTATTCTCTCAATTAACAAGGTGTGTGGCGAACTTTTGTCCAAAATTATTTTACTTCTTCAAGGGTATACAAATTTGTTGATGAATTTTAATGTAATTAATAAAAAGTATTTTATAGTTGGCTCCTTCAAAAGAAGCTGATCTGAAACAAAATTTTTGGTCAGTAGGCTTGCCGATATCGCTGAATCGCAATAACAAATTTTCTGGTAACTGCCAAGATAACAGGCTCATAGTAACTCACGACCTAAGAATTTTAGCATATGATATGTAAAAAACATCCCTTAAATCCGAATCCGGATGCGGAGATGTGCTAAATTAATTGGCTTAAAAGTTATTAACTAATGAAAGTGCAGAAAACTTCGTTAAACAACAACACTGTTTATCGATTTTTCGCTCATTTTTATACTCTTTTTTTTTAGCCAGAAGTTTGTAACGCACCTTAGGAGACATCTCCGACCCTATAAAGTATATATACTCTGAATCAGCATCACCAGAGGAGTCGAAAAATCGATGTCCGTCTGTCTGTTGCAACGCAAATTAGTCCCTCAGTTATTGATGTCAGAATGAGAGCGAAGCGAGTTGCGAGCTTAAGCGATAAAATGAGAGAGCAATTTGAAACCTGCTTTATCGCTTCAACTCGCTTAGAGCGTACGATTGTTTTGTTGTATGCTGTGCTTTAATTACCATTTATTTGGCCAATTCTTCGTCAAACGATTACTAATTTTATTTAATATATGATCAAAAGTCGAAATAGACATCCGCGCATAGTTAAGGAACTTATCTGAATGGTTTCGTAAATCATTATACATAACTTTGATATTGAAAAATAGTCTAGGCAAAACACAACTTTAAGAAAATATTTAAAATTAAATGCATGATCACATAATTAAAAACATTAAAATTTCCGTTTGAGCATTCTGTGGAATTCCCGTTTACGTTTAACGCCTTAAAATTTATTTATCTACTTATTAAAAAAATACCTATACATTTCATTTAGGAACTAGAGTTGGCCCGTATGGAACAAGAAAACGTTGCTACTGAAAAAATGGACCTCGAACGTCGGTTGAAGGAAGTACCCTCGTTAAGTTCATCTAGTTCAGACTTGGAAGTACAACAATTGAAGAAGGAAATTGAAATGCTTCGAAATGAGTTGACGCGGGCTGAATTTGAGTTGGTAGATAATTGTTGGGCACCTCCGCAACAATTGCAGTCGTGGCTTCAATATACATATGAGCTAGAAAGTAAAAATCATCAGAAGAAACGAGCCTCTGCGGAAAAACAACTTCAAACAGCGCGCGAAGCCTGTGAAAAATTACGCAAAAAACGATCTAGTTTAGTTGGTGCTTTTGTATCGACGCATGGTAAAAGTATTGATGACGTTGATCGTTCAATAGTTGAAGCACGCAACGCTCTTGGAGAAGTTACAAATGAGTTACAAGAAAGACTTCAACGTTGGAAGCAAATAGAAACATGCTTAGGAATAAACATTGTCAACAATAACGGGTTAAATTACTTGGAGAACGTTCTTTACAACCGTAATGGCGCAACAGCTGGCATCACAGGTGGTGTTGGTTCTTCGAGAGGTTCTAGAGGTGGGTATTATATGGTATTTACTTAGGACATGGTTAATCGCGATGGGATCGATCCGGGATTTACCTTATAATATATAAAACGAGTCGGCAAGGCTACAGTCGAGTGTGCCCGAAAGCCTTCGCCGAATTTTCAAAATCCGTTACAAACATGTAACCACACTAATAGTTTCAAACAGAGAATTCGTTACAAATTATTCTTCTACATACTTACTCACTCGAACTGAGAACGTTGACTTGGATAACTTCTGTGTTATTGGTTCAATCGGATTTGGAAAATATGTTCATATTCCATTCAGCTTTATATATAGCGAATCAGAACGTTATGAGTTCAATACTTTGCTTAATAATCGAAAATTACCAATTTACATGGGCGGTGGGCGGTACATCAAACATTAGATATAAACTTGATCTGCCTATGATACATGTATATATAGGACCATTCATACTAAATTTTGTGTCTCTAGCTTTTTTAAAAGCTGAGATCTGTGTTCTTATACAGACGCACAGAAAAACAGACGGACATGGCTCAATCGACTCGGATAGTGATCCTGAGAAAGAATATAAATATAAAATATGAGGTCTGCCATGTCTGCTTATTCCTGTTACATACATTTGCACAAAGTTAGTATACCCTTTTTGACCATTCTCATTTTCGTATAAAAATTCCCCTGAATCTCAATCCGGCTGCGGATACGTGATAAGTTATGTGGTTTAAACGTTATTCGCAAAAAAAAAAAAAGTTAAAATATATCATTGAACAACACTGTTTCCAACGAACACTTTTACCATGATTTTCATGTGTATAAGTTATACTAAAAGGGGTGCGTGGTCCCTCGTTGGATGCGGCAGGGAGGCTGCAGGCAGCTTGAAGAGAATGAAGCCTGGGTGCAGCAGGTATGCGCCCACACTCAGTCCCGCGACGGTGGTGTCGTCGGAAGCCTACAATTCTCTCTGAGGTTCCTTCCACTTGACGGGGGCGTCAGGAGTGGAATTCCAGTCACGGCAAAGCTCCTTTGCCGCGCGGCAAGTATGCGCCCACGCTAGGATCACTTGACACGGGTACTGTTTTTATGTCGTTGCCTCAACGGGGCAACAACGGGTGCACTAAGGATTCGGGTCTTCTTCTGTGGTAGAGACTGCGCAACATTGTCGACTCTGCATTCCCACGGAGTCGCCGGCACGTTTTGCTGACCATGCGCCTCGTGCAAGATATTTTGTTACACCGAGTCAAGGGACTCGAAACGCAAGTTAGTCGGATTTTGGTGCCTGGTGAGCGGGTGTCGTTAAGTATTGTTAACTTGTATGTTTATATATAAGGACATTAAATTATTTTTATAACAAAAATCAATGGATCATATGAATTAAAACAATGCACATACTTGTATATGGATACGCCATTGATACACGGAAAAAATAATATAGACAAGATTTACTTCTATATTTCATTTCATTTTGTACAAGTACTATATGCTAAAAACCGATATTATCTCGAACGCTGATATCTGTCATTTATTCTGTACTCTCTTTAAAGTCAATTGGGCATTTGGTATTTGTGGTATCTTGCTTTAATTGAACACGTTTTTGGGCTGGAAATGTAAATAGAAACAATCAACAAATTTGCGAATATTTTAATATCGGTTATAAACATAAAGTACTTGCAAAAAATGCTAAAATTAGTTATCCGTGCAGGAGTAAATCTTGATTCATAAATGTATATCAGAACTGCACAAATGGCACATTTTGCCACTCAACACACACTTTAAGAAATTTGTGCGCGAGTGTGACTCATACAATAAATGCAAATGCTCAGTAACTGCCACGCAATAAAAAAGGGTAGGGGCATCTGTTTGATGCTCCGAGCCTTAGCTCGCTACGGCCTGTGGAATCTGCGGCCTGTACAACGTACGGCCTATGCATGCTGCGGCTTGTGCAAAATGAGGATCAGCCGGCAAGAAAACTCATATTTGAATGGCTTGTTATGCAGGCATGCATGTTGCAGGTTTCTGGTACGCACCTACGAGTCCTTTGGTGAATATTTTTTGCATATGTGATTTTTCTAAGTAGATGATTTTTTCAATAAAAAATAAAAAAAATTTAACAAATAGATCTAGTGTTTTAAGATATTCCCGTTCATTATTTAGCAGCCCACCAGAGACTTAAAAATGTTCTACTGAAAATGAAAACTTATGTTAATTGTCAAAAGAAAATACCTTAGGTTGTGCAAAAGTTTTTTTTAGGCAGAATGAGACGTGACACTCTTTACAAAGTTAAAATGCAATTATATTATATTATTGTATACCGTCAATTTGTCCGTCTGTCTGTTTAAACACAGATCTTAGCTATTAAAAAAATTCACCCAATTCGGCATGAATGTTCGGTAATTTGCAATTACTAACAAGGTCGACCTGTCAACTGATCGTTATAGAACTCAACAAAAAAACTTACCAATTTCCATACGTTTTGCAGACTAAATTGACGAGTGTGACCAGATCTCAATAAAATATAAAAACCCATATATTTACCTTGCGAATATACTGCTAATCAGCTATAATTGTAGATAAAATTAATCCAAATAATTGATTTTGAGTGTGGTTAACTGTTTCGTATGGATTTTGTAATATGAGCGAAATGTCTGGCTCTCGCGATTGCAGCTTGAGTTACATGTTGCAATACAAATTGTTTTGTAATACTCATAATTTTGTTGTCGTAACTGGATAACTCCACAAATATATAATTGTGAACGAAACCCTTGTGTCAAAAGTTGCAAATGGTTTAAGAACTATGGCATGCAAAAAGCTATTTTTAATGTTGATAAATTTTGTTATTTACAGCACGCATCACTAGTAGCACTGACGATTTGGATGATGAATCCGTACAAAGTAAGATCAACTTTGAGAATTTTGCTCTGCTTGCTGCCGAATAATAAATGTGCGTCAAGCAAAACAGGAAATGTCTATGTACTTGGAAGTGTTAACAACTTGACATACATTTTTAAAACAGTTACATATATCCATTATACAAAAAATAAATAAAAATCACTTAATATTATAAAGAATCAATAATATGTATTTGAAAATGTATATGGTTATTCAAGACTTATAAATAAATATGTTAAAAAATTAATATATGTACTGTTGCATTCTGCGATAGGTGTGTATCGATGAACACAGCTGGTACAAAACATCGGTTGGCGGAGCAAGCAGTGCGAGCCATGGGCCTGTTAACAGCCAAGACGGTCACTGACCCAAGGTTCCCGTTGGGCCAAGCGCCGTTTGAACCGTCGGTAGCTGCCCGAATGCCCAGGCATATGACCGCCAATATCTCTTTTCAAGGGCGGCCGACTTTTCAGTTGCCTTTGAGCGAACGGTCAGCGCAGATAGAATCTGCAATAATAACTTCAGTGCGTGTTACATTTTTACATTTATAAAATTTATTAAATTAAATTAATTAAAGTAATATTTTGTGTGTGTACAGAAGCGGTTCTTGGATCTCTCGGCAACTATCGCCCACCTGC
The DNA here is from genome assembly GCA_018904105.1 of Zaprionus tsacasi. Classification (NCBI taxonomy): domain Eukaryota; kingdom Metazoa; phylum Arthropoda; class Insecta; order Diptera; family Drosophilidae; genus Zaprionus; species Zaprionus tsacasi. The sequence continues at coordinate 505,553 of JAEIFR010000156.1, forward strand.
CCTGGTGAGTCTGTTCCTTGCGGGGATCTGCCAGGGCCCATTTTTTTCCACCGAGGAAGAACTCTGCCACTGCAGCACCAGCAACGGCTACCGCAGTAATCCTGCCTGTAGCTGGCTATATTTCCCCCGGCGTGACCACAAAATTCCAGCCTTGACGGTGCGCTAACGCCTCGACAGCTTAGAATCCAAATCTGCGGCAACTCCAGCGGCGCTAGCGGACAGCCGACCGCTGCAGCGCCGACAACTGGCCTAAATCCTCCCCTGCGCTAGCCGCCAACACCATCCGCCGCTAGCAGGCCGAATTTGCGGCGAAGAAGTTGCATCTAAAATAGAAAATGTCCCATTAGTTATATTAATCATTATTGTTATTAGCCTTAATTTTTCTGTTAAGAGTTTAGTGTTCAGTTTCCCACGTGGGGGTTAGTCATGAGAGTCAGGTTTATTAGTATTAAATAAATGTTTAAAGTTACTATAATGTACTAATTTACCTTTTTTGGGGGAGATGGGGCGGCCTTAGTAGGCCAGGACGGACTCCGAGATTTTAGGGTGATGCTCCGAAACTCCTGAGCAGGAGCATCACATGGTTGGGTGGGTGCGCGGTGACTTGGCAGTCACCAATGGTCGTTGTTGTGTGTCGTTGTCCCACGTAGAGTAGTTTGCCTGAAAGTAAACAATACAAAATGTAAAATATTTGTGCAATATCTGTTTTACACGTTTGGTTTGTTTACCTTTTTTTGTTAGTGATGTGTCTTATGTGTTAAATACCGATGTTTAGTCGATATTTGGTGCGGACTGCCGGGCTGGAGGAAAACCCCTCCCCAAGTGCTGCTGAGCTAGCTGGCGCGGCCCTGATGAAAAAAGCAGTCTGTAACATAATGGCGCCCAATTTCGAAAAGGGGCAAAGATGTAGGCCAGGTAATTCTGTGCCGAAATCTTTACTAAAAATCGACTGACAGCGGTATGTAGACACCTCACTACAGCTTGGTTGATGTGACTTAGTCTAAAACAAAACTGCGGCACGTTGAATTTGAATTCACGTTTGCGCAGGAAGTTGTAGACTGAGAAACATCAGTAAGTAGAGATATTTGGATGTTGAGGCATGTTGCCAGGCAGGCCGCGAGTCGTGTTCTGCCAGTGGTGGTGAAAACACTGTGCCGCGGACTTGCTCTGGGCCGTGTCCAATATCCAGATGTGTTGCATGTAAATGTGACTTTTTCGTTATTTTCTTTGTAAAGTAGTAGATCGCCTGCCTTCGCTAGGTGCCCAGTCCCTTTAGTCCGGCCAACGTGGCTTCATGAGGGACAGGTGACCCGTAAATGCCTAGGGCAATACGCGCTGCACCGCCTCACGGATTAATGAGACGCACGCCCAGTGAAAGCATAGCCGATGGAACACCAGCCGCGTCCTTAACTGGCAACTGTCAACGTGCGTGACAGTTAGACCAGTTGACGAACGGCAGTGTGTTTTGTTTTGTCCAACACAGCAAGGCCAAGAAGCGCAAATAATCGTTATTGAGTCCACCGGCGACAAGTCGTTCCATCTTCCTATTTTTTTTTGATTTGTCGGAAAACATTTATTACATTATATTTTTTGCATTTATTTAATTAAATTATTTTTTGTTTCATGTTATTTATATTTCATATTTATATTCTAATAATAATTTTAGGTCAATATATAATATTTATTATTTAATTATAGTAGTTCTTAGATATAAACCTCGAAATTACAAATTATTAATATTAAGATACAACCTATACCGTTTTTGCACACACACACAAGTATTACAAAATTAAATAATAGTAATTTAAAAGTAAAAGACATAATGAGTACAAATGAAGAGAGAGATGTTGGCGGGCATCACCTGCGGTCTAAGGGGCCAGTGCCAGAGGCGTGGGACGTGACATGGTCCACTGATGGAGACGAGGCAGTTGATCCTCAGATGGCGTTGGCAACAGGAGGGCTCAGTCGGACACCAAGCAGGATAGCCCAAATCCAGAGCCAATTGCGCGCAGAGTTTCCGACAGAGAGCAAGGAGGGCGCAGTTCCAGAATTATCCGGGAAACAGCCAGACGCCCTGAAAGAAAATTTGGACAGTGTGGTGAAATCGGCAGTCAATGTGGCATTAGCATCAGCAACACACACTTACCGGCAATTTTTGGACGCGGAAATCGGGCAAGCCTTGAGGGATCATCTCCGTCAGAGCAATCTTGACCTAATGAAAATGGTAAACGACACCTTTAGGCCATTGATTGCCGCCAGCGCCAGTTGAGTGACTTGTGGAGCGGGATTCGATATGGGATATGCACAAATCATCCAGAGAGGGAGCGCAAAGCCTCCAAGGAGCCATTCCCAAGCGCAGTGCAACCCAAGACGCACGCGCACCGATGTGGCCACCCAAGATTCCGCCAAAAGAGTTGGCAAGAGACAGCGGCAGCCCGGAACCGTGGCCAAGATACACGGATAGACACCGAGAGGGCCAACAGCGTGTGTCGCCAAATGAAAGGGTAGCGCCAGACTATCCACGCGGCGAGCCAACGTACGCTAATGTTTCGCATCCGATGCCCTACGCCCGAGTGGAGCGGTGGGGATTATCCTTCGACGCGGAGGACCGATACAACTCCGTGGAAGACTTCATCTTCCGTCTGGAGTTCCTGCAGAGGCAATATCGGTGTCCATGGGCCGAAATCCTGCGCACGTTCCACATTTTGCTTGCAGGGAGGGCGAGAGAGTGGTATTGGGTCCACATCAGACACTCCACCATCACCAGCTGGACACAACTGCGTCAGGCTCTGCTTGACCGATTCCGCAGCCACCAAACGGAACATGATCGGATGCACGAGCTCCTGCAACGGGAACAGCAGGCCGAGGAGAGTGTAGAGGACTACATCCACCACATGCGGAGACTGGCGTCGAGACTTAACAAGCCCATGGCGGAGAGACACCTGGTAAAGGTAATAAAGAAGGGTCTCAAAGAGATTATCGCACGTTATGTCTACGCTATGGACATATTAACCGTAGATGAGCTGCGGGATGAGGCAGCAGAAGTGGGGCGCAGTTTCGGGCGACGAGGACGCACTCCTTATGCGCAACAGCCAGTGCCTCCCACTCCTTTCAAGCCCCGTGTCCATGAGGTGATCGTGCCAGATACCGAGGTGACGCCAATCCAGGATGTGGAGGAGCTGCACAAATGGCAGCCGAAGGCTCCAGATAGGCCGGTGTGCTGGAATTGTGGCGTGACTGGCCACATGTTCCGGGAATGCGAATCGGCAACACGACGGCTGTTTTGCTACCGATGCGGCAAGCCGGGGACGGTGACGCCAAAATGTCTGAACTGCGCGGGAAACGGACGCTCGGGTGTGGCCAAAACGGGAGACACACGCCCGTAGGAGAAAGACCCGTATTAACAGTTAAGGAGCCTGAAAGAAGGGTATTAGTGGATAAGGATATAAGTAAGACAAGTACGATCATACCAAAGGAGGAAAGGATGCGAAGGTACCTGGAAGCCAGAAGCCGAATATTCAGCCAACATCAAGTGGCAGGCATGCGACTTGTAACTCGCAAGATACAAAGGGCGAGATGGCGCTTCCGGCAACGACGGACGAGGCGCCGGGAAGTTGCGGCGGCAGTCGTACGACACTAGGCGAACGATCCAAGACCGTTCACGGAAATAAAATTAGGTGGTAAGCGGGTCCTGGGATTGCTCGACACAGGAGCATCTGTCAGCTTACTCGGTCGTGGTTGCAGGGAGTTGCTGAGCAGCATTGACGTGCCGATGACCACGTACTTCTCCAAAGTACGCACAGCCGCAGGAGAGGATGGATCCATAATCGGCCGAGCTGAGTTGGCTGTGGAATATAAAGGCAAGGTGAGAAGGGTGAACTTTTACATATGCCCATATCTGGAGCAAAAAGCTTACCTGGGAGTCGACTTCTGGCGACTCTTCGAACTAGCACCTGAAAGGAAAGACGCCGCAGAGCTCCTAGCCCAAGATATGGAGCACTACACGGAGGACGCAGCTGACGAGCACAAATCGCAGCTCGCGTGCGTGCAAAGGCAGTTCCTTACCTTCGACAGTCACTCCATTGAGTTGGTAGACGGAGCAAAAATTTTTAAGGATCCCATGTCGCCGGCACGGAAGGCAGTCACCGAGGTGGAGGTCGATAAGATGCTAGCGCTCGAAGTAGTCGAGGAGAGCAGGAGTCCGTGGAGTAATCGGACGACGGTAGTGTCAAAGCCTGGAAAAAACCGATTCTGTTTAGATGCAAGAAAGTTAAACGCACTAACAAAAAAGGACGCTTACCCGCTATCTAGCATCGAAGGAATTCTTTCCAGACTAGACCAGACGGTCTATATTTCTAGCGTCGATCTGAAGTTTGCTTTCTGGCAGATAGAGTTGGATGAGAAGTCGAGGGAGTATACGGCGTTCACGGTGCCAGGACGCCCATTTTACCAGTTCCGCGTCATGCCGTTCGGCCTCTGCAACGCAGCACAGCGACTGGTCAGGCTCATGGACAGGGTCATACCCGCGGAGATCAGGACGAATGTCTTCGTGTACCTGGACGACCTGTTGATCCTCGCACCGGATTTCGCGACGCATTTGCGTTACCTCAGCCGGGTGGCACAGTGCCTGAAGGAAGCAGGGTTGACCATAGGGTTAAAAAAGTCGAATTTCTGCTTTAAAACCGTCAAATACCTGGGCTTCGTGGTAGGAGGAGGACTCCTGCAGATGGATCCCGGCAAAGTTGAGGCCATAAAGCGAATACCCATGCCTAAGACGATGAAGGAGGTAAGAGCATTCCTGGGAACGGCCGGATGGTACCGTCGTTTCATCCGTAATTTCGCGACCCTCGCAGCTCCGCTGACGAAATGCCTAAAAAAATCAAACAAAAGGTTCGTTTTTACCGTCGAAGCTGAAATGGCGATGCAGGATTTAAAGGATGCACTTACCACAGCTCCAGTTTTAGTCCACGCAGATTTCAAGCGGCGATTTTATATTCAGTGTGATGCGTCGCACATGGGAGTCGGTGCGGTGCTCTTCCAGCGCAATGAGGCTGAACAAGAACAGCCTATTGCTTTCTTTTCGGCAAGACTCAACGCACATCAGGTGAATTACACCGTCACCGAGAAGGAGTGCTTGGCAGCGATCATGGCGATCCGGAAATTCCGACCGTACGTCGAGGGAATGTCATTTACCTGCATAACCGACCACGCGAGTTTGAAGTGCTTAATGACCATGAAGGACTTATCGGGCAGGCTGGCCAGGTGGTCACTGCAGTTACAGGCCTATGATTTTGTCATAGAGCATCGCAAGGGTTCGGATAACGTGGTAGCAGATATGCTCTCACGCAGCGTGGATGAGGTCCATATGGCTCCCACCGATCTGCTGGGTTTCGAGACCACGGCGTTCGGTGCGGACGAGTACCAGGAATTGGAACGAGAGGCCGAACTGAACAATCGGTGCCTGCCAGACCTGAAGACAGAGGAGGGATTGCTGTTTAAGCGAGTTACGCAGCCAGGTCTCAGCGACGAAATAGAAGGATCAGGATGGAAACTATGGATTCCATCAGCCTTGACGGGGGCGTTGATCGCACGTGCTCACGAAGACCCGACAACAGCGCACGGAGGACAAGCGAAGACGTTGGAGGTTCTCCGCCGTCAATATTATTGGCCGGGTATGGCAGTGCAAGTTCGGGACTACGTACGAGGATGCGGGGTCTGCAAGGAAACCAAGGCACCGAATCATCGCATGCAAGTGGGAATCGGCAAGAAAGTGGACACGGAGAGGCCCTTCCAGAAGATATATATTGATTTCCTGGGGAAATATCCTCGGTCGAGAAGAGGACACGCCTATATCTTCATCGTGGTGGACCACTTCTCGAAGTTCACTTTCCTTAAGGCGATGAGAGAGGCGTCTGCAACGCGCCTTATAGAATTCCTAGTCCACAAGGTGTTCTTCAAGTTCGGTGTGCCCGAAATCATCCATTCGGACAATGGGAAACAATTAACCGCTGAGATTTTTGAAGAGATGGTTACAGATTTTGGCATAAAACACATCCGAACACCAGTGTACTCACCATCGAGCAATGCAGCGGAAAGGGTGAACCGTAGCGTGTTGTCGGCGATCCGCTGTTATTTAAAGGAGGATCACCGGGAGTGGGACGCGCACTTGCCGGAAATAGAAGTCGCTATCCGGAACTCCATACACGCGGCAACGGGAGAAACGCCGTTCTTTACGGTTTTCGGCCATCACCTCTACCTGAACGGCAATTGCTACCGATTGGCGAGGAAGCTGCGGAACATGTGCGACCATGAAATGGACGGTGGCACACAGGGACAAAATGGCCATTATCCGAGCCCGAGTCCAAGCCAAGCTTCACGACTCATACGAGGTGAGCAAGCTGCGTTATGACCAACGAGCAAGGACTTTCCACGCCACGCCCGGCCAAGAGGTTTATCGAAGGAACTTCGTGCTCAGCGACTTCTCGAAGAGTTTCAACGCGAAGTTTGCGAGGAAGTTCTTACAGGCGCGGGTGGTGAAGGCGGTCGGAAACAATGCGTACCTTCTTGAGGATTTACAAGGGCGACGCCTTGGCGTATATCATGCAAAAGATATACGGACGTAAAACAACGCTGACTGCTGAGAGAACATCGCTCACAAGGGAAACAACATGGCGAACCTGGAAATGGAAGATCATTATCCGGCGGACAACAATGGACGCGTACGCTCAGTTTTAATACGATGTCTAGAGCGTGGGCCCCGCGTTGGACGCCTGTTGGACTGCTTGGAATAAGTAGGCCGCGCAGCAAGACGTTCGAATGCCCCAATCATTTCATCGTTTGGCAAGATTGACCGCTCGAAATGTTGGGTGCTGTTGCATTCTGCGATAGGTGTGTATCGATGAACACAGCTCCCTGGTACAAAACATTGGTTGGCGGAGCAAGCAGTGCGAGCCTTTATGGGCCTGTTAACAGCCAAGACGGTCACTGACTCAAGGTTCCCGTTGGGCCAAGCGCCGTTTGAACCGTCGGTAGCTGCCCGAATGCCCAGGCATATGACCGCCAATATCTCTTTTCAAGGGCGGCCGACTTTTCAGTTGCCTTTGAGCGAGCGGTCAGCGCAGATAGAATCTGCAATAATAACTTCAGTGCGTGTTACATTTTTACATTTATAAAATTTATTAAATTAAATTAATTAAAGTAATATTTTGTGTGTGTACAGAAGCGGTTCTTGGATCTCTCGGCAACTATCGCCCACCTGCCCTGGTGAGTCTGTTCCTTGCGGGGATCTGCCAGGGCCCATTTTTTCCACCGAGGAAGAACTCTGCCACTGCAGCACCAGCAACGGCTACCGCAGTAATCCTGCCTGTAGCTGGCTATATTTTCCCCGGCGTGACCACAAAATTCCAGCCTTGACGGTGCGCTAACGCCTCGACAGCTTAGAATCCAAATCTGCGGCAACTCCAGCGGCGCTAGCGGACAGCCGACCGCTGCAGCGCCGACAACTGGCCTAAATCCTCGCCTGCGCTAGCCGCCAACACCATCCGCCGCTAGCAGGCCGAATTTGCGGCGAAGAAGTTGCATCTATAAATAGAAAATGTCCCATTAGTTATATTATTTATCATTATTGTTATTAGCCTTAATTTTTCTGTTAAGAGTTTAGTGTTCAGTTTCCCACGTGGGGGTTAGTCATGAAAGTGAGGTTTGTTAGTATTAAATAAATGTTTAAAGTCAATATAATGTGCTAATTTACCTTTTTGGGGAGATGGGGCGGCCTTAGTAGGCCAGGACGGACTCCGCGATTTTAGGGTGATGCTCCGAAACTCCTGAGCAGGAGCATCACATGGTTGGGTGGGTGCGCGGTGACTTGGCAGTCACCAATGGTCGTTGTTGTGTGTCGTTGTCCCACGTAGAGTAGTTTTACCTGAAAGTAAACGAAACAAAATGTAAAATATTTGTGCAATATCTGTTTTACACGTTTGGTTTGTTTACCTTTTTTTGTTAGTGATGAGTCTTATGTGTTAAATACCGATGTTTAGTCGATATTTGGTGCGGACTGCCGGGCTGGAGGAAAACCCCTCCCCAAGTGCTGCTGAGCTAGCTGGCGCGGCCCTGATGAAAAAAGCAGTCTGTAACATAATGGCGCCCAATTTCGAAAAGGGGCAAAGATGTAGGCCAGGTAATTCTGTGCCGAAATCTTTACTAAAAATCGACTGACAGCGGTATGTAGACACCTCACTACAGCTTGGTTGATGTGACTTAGTCTAAAACAAAACTGCGGCACGTTGAATTTGAATTCACGTTTGCGCAGGAAGTTGTAGACTGAGAAACATCAGTAAGTAGAGATATTTGGATGTTGAGGCATGTTGCCAGGCAGGCCGCGAGTCGTGTTCTGCCAGTGGTGGTGAAAACACTGTGCCGCGGACTTGCTCTGGGCCTGTCCAATATCCAGATGTGTTGCATGTAAATGTGACTTTTCGTTATTTTCTTTGTAAAGTAGTAGATCGCCTGCCTTCGCTAGGTGCCCAGTCCCTTTAGTCCGGCCAACGTGGCTTCATGAGGGACAGGTGACCCGTAAATGCCTAGGGCAATACGCGCTGCACCGCCTCACGGATTAATGAGACGCACGCCCAGTGAAAGCAGAGCCGATGGAACACCAGCCGCGTCCTTAACTGGCAACTGTCAAAACGCGTGACAGTTAGACCAGTTGACGAACGGCAGTGTGTTTTGTTTTGTCCAACACAGCAAGGCCAAGAAGCGCAAATAATCGTTATTGAGTCCACCGGCGACAAGTCGTTCCATCTTCCTATTTTTTTGATTTGTCGGAAATAAATTAAAATTTGTTTACACTTCTTTATTACATTATATACATTATATTTTTGCATTTATTTAATTAAATTATTTTTTTTGTTTCATGTTATTTATATTTCTTATCACAATAATTACAAAACTTTTCTAATAATAATTTTAGGTCAACATATAATATTTATTATTTAAATATAGTAATTTTTAGATATAAACATCGAAATTACAAATTATTAATATTAAGATACAACCTATACATTTTTTGCTTATACACACTCACACAAGTATTACAAAATTAAATAATAGTAACTTAAAAGTAATTGCCTGAAATAAAAGGAAAAAATGAGTACAAATGAAGAGAGAGATGTTGGCGGGCATCACCTGCGGTCTAAGGGGCCAGTGCCAGAGGCGTGGGACGTGACATGGTCCACTGATGGAGACGGGGCAGTTGATCCTCAGATGGCGTTGGCAACGGGAGGGCTCAGTGGGACACCAAGCAGGATAGCCCAAATCAAGAGCCAATTGCCCGCAGATCTTCCGACAGAGAGCAAGGAGGGCGCAGTTCCAGAATTATCCGGGAAAATGCCAGACGACCTGAAAGAAAATTTGGACAACAGTGTAATATTTCACCGGTGAAATCGGCAGTCAATGTGGCATTAGCATCAGCAACACACACTTACCGGCAATTTTTGGACGCGGAAATCGGGCAAGCCTTCAGGGATCATTTCGTCAGAGCAATCTTGAGCTAATGAAAATGGTAAACGACACCTTTAGGCCATTGATTGCCGCAGCGCCAGTTGAGTGACTTGTGGGATTCGTTGGGATATGCACAAATATCCAGAGGGGGCGCAAAGCCCAGGAGCCATTCCAAGCGAGTGCAACCCAAGTCATCACTTCCGCCAAAGAGTTGGCAAGAGACAATCTTGGCCCCGGAACCTGGCCAAAATACACGTGAACGACACCGATTAGGGCCAACAGCGTGTGAATGAAAGGTGCCGCGACGGCGAGTCAACGTACGCTAATGTTTGCATCCGGTGCCCTACGCCCGAGTGGGCGGTGGGGATAATCCTTCGACGCGGAGGCACAACTCCGTGGAAGACTTCATCTTCCGTCTGGAGTTCCTGCAGAGGAATATCGGTGTCCATGGGCACGTTCCACATTTTGCTGGCAGGGAGGGCGAGAGAGTGGTATTGGGTCCACATAAGACACTCCACCATCACCAGCTGGACATAATTGCGTCAGGCTCTGCTTGACCGATTCCTCAGCCACCAAACGGAACATGATCGGATGCACGAGCTCCTGCAACGGGAACAGCAGGCCGGGGAGAGTGTAGAGGACTTCATCCACCACATGCGGAGACTGGCGTCGAGACTTAACAAGCCCATGGCGGAGAGACACCTGGTAAAGGTAATAAAGAAGGGTCTCAAAGAGATTTACCGTAGATGAGCTGCAGGATGAGGCAGCAGAAGTGGAGCGCAGTTTCGGGCGACGATGACGCACTCCTTATGCGCAACAGCCAGTGGCTCCCACCCCTTTCAAGCCCCGTGTCCATGAGGTGATCGTGCCAGATACCGAGGTGACCCCAATCCAGGATGTGGAGGAGCTGCACAAATGGCAGCCGAAGGCTCCAGATAGGCCGGTGTGCTGGAATTGTGGCGTGACTGGCCACATGTTCCGGGACTGCGAATCGGCAACACGACAGCTGTTTTGGTACCGAGGCGGCAAGCCGGGGACGGTGACGCCAAAATGTCCGAACTGCGCGGCAAACGGACGCTCGGGTGTGGCCAAAACGGGAGACACACGCCCGTAGGAGAAAGCCCCGTATTAACTGTTAAGGAGCCTGAAAGATAAGTAAGACAAGTACGATCAAACCATTGGAGGAACGGATGCGAAGGTACTTGGAAGCCAGAAGCCGAATATTCAGCCAACATCAAGTGGCAGGCATGCGACTTGTATCGCGCAAGATGCAAAGGGCGAGATGGCGCTTCCGGCAACGACGGACGAGGCGCCGGGAAGTTGCGGCGGCAGTCGTACGAAACCAGGCGAACGATCCAAGACCGTTCGCAGAAATAAAATTAGGTGGTAAGCGGGTCCTGGGATTGCTCGACACAGGAGCATCTGTCAGCTTACTGGGTCGTGGTTGCAGGGAGTTGCTGAGCAGCATTGACTGCCGATGACCACGTACTTCTGCAAAGTACGCACAGCCGCAGGAGAGGATCGATCCATAATCGGCCGAGCTGAGTTGGCTGTGGAATATTTAGGCAAGGTGAGAAAGGTCAACTTTTACATATGCCCATATCTGGAGCAAAAAGCTTACCTGGGAGTCGACTTCTGGCGACTCTTTGAACTGGCACCTGAAAGGAAAGAGAGGGTCATAGCCCAGTTGGAGACTAACAGGACGAATGTTTTCGTGTACCTGGACGACCTGTTGATCCGTAACGCAGCAAAATTTTAGATGGGATTTCGCGACGCATTTTCGTTACCTCAGCCATGTGGCACAGTGCCTGAAGGGGGACCATAGGATTAAAAAAGTCGAATTTCTGCTTTAAAACCGTCAAATACCTGGGCTTCGTGGTAGGAGGAGGACTCCTGCAGATGGATCCCGGCAGAGTTGAGGCCATAAAGGGAATACCCATGCCTAGGACGATGAAGGAGGTAAGAGCATTCCTGGGAACGGCCGGATGGTACCGTCGTTTCATCCGAAATTTCAAGACCCTCGCAGCTCCGCTGACGGAATGCCTAAAAAATCAAACAAAAGGTCGTTTTTAGCGTCGAAGCTGAAATGGCGATGCAGGATTTAAAGGATGCACTTACCACAGCTCCAGTGTTAGTCCACGCAGATTTTAAGCGGTTTTATATTCAGTGTGATGCGTCGCACATGGGAGTCGGTGCGGTGCTCTTCCAGCGCAATGAGGCGGAACAAGAACAGCCTATTGCTTTCTTTTCGGCAAAACTCAACGCACATCAGGTGAATTACACCGTCACCGAGAAGGAGTGCTTGGCAGCGATCATGGCGATCCGGAAATTCCGACCGTACGTCGAGGGAATGTCATTTACCTGCCTAACCGACCACGCGAGTTTAAGTGGTTAATGACCATGAAGGACCTATCGGGCAGGCTGGCCAGGTGCTCACTGCAGTTACAGGCCTATGATTTCGTCATAGAGCATCGCAAGGGTTCGGATAACGTGGTAGCAGATATGCTCTCACGTAGCGTGGATGAGGTCCATATGGCTCCCACCGATCTGCTGGGTTTCGAGACCACGGCGTTCGGGGAAAAATTGGAATGAGAGGACGAACTGAACAAGCGGTGCCTGCCAGACCTGAAGACAGAGGAGGGATTGCTGTTTAAGCGAGTTACGCAGCCAGGTCTCAGCGACGAAATTGAAGGATCAGGATGGAAACTATGGATTCCATCAGCCTTGACGGGGGCGTTGATCGCACGGGCTCACGAAGAGCCGACAGCAGCGCTCGGAGGACAAGCAAAGACGTTGGAGGTTCTTCTCCGTCAATGTTATTGGCCGGGTATGGCAGTGTAAGTTCGGGACTTCGTACGAGGATGCGAGGTCTGGAAGGAGACCAAGGCACCGAATCATCGCATGCAAGTGGGAATCGGCAAGAAAGTGGACACGGAGAGGCCCTTCCAGAAGATATATATTGATTTCCTGGGGAAATATCCTCGGTCGAGAAGAGGACACGCCTATATCTTCATCGTGGTGCACCACTTCTCGAAGTACACTTTCCTTAAGGCGATGAGAGAGGCGTCTTCAACGCGCCTTATAGAATTCCTAGTCCACGAGGTGTTCTTCAAGTTTGGTGTGCCCGAAGTCATCCATTCGGACAATGGGAAATAATTCGCCGCTAAGATTTTTGAAGAGATGGTTACAGATTTTGGCATAAAACACATCCGAACACCAGTGTACTCCCATCGAGCAATGCAGCGGAAAGGGTGAACCGTAGCGTGTTGTCGGCGATCCGCTGTTATTTAAAGGAGGATCACCGGGAGTGGGACGCGCACTTGCCGGAAATATAAGTCGCTATCCGGAACTCCATACACGCGGCAACGGGAGAAACGCCGTTCTTTACGGTTTTTGGCCTTCACCTCTAGCTGAACGGCAAATGTTACCGATTGGCGAGGAAGCTGCTGTCCATGAAATGGACAGTATGGCACACAGGAACAAAATGGCCATTATCCGATCCCGAGTCCAAGACAAGCTTCACGACTCATACGAGGTGAGCAAGCTGCGTTATGCCCAACGAGCAAGGACTTTCCACGCCACGCCCGGCCAAGAGGTTTATCGGAGGAACTTCGTGCTCAGCGAGTTCTCGAAGAGTTTCAACGCGAAGTTTGCGAGGAAGTTCTTACAGGCGCGGGTAGTGAAGGCGGTCGGTAACAATGCGTACCTTCTTGAGGATTTACAAGGGCGACGCCTTGGCGTATATCATGCAAAAGATATACGGACGTAAAACAACGCTGACTGCTGAGAGAACATCGCTCACAAGGGAAACAACATGGCGAACCTGGAAATGGAAGATCATTATCCGGCGGACAACAATGGAGTCGCGTACTCCCCTAACGACGCTCAGTTTTAATACGATGTCTAGAGCGTGGGCCCCGCGTTGGACGCCTGTTGGACTGCTTGGAATAAGTAGGCCGCGCAGCAAGACGTTCGAATGCCCCAATCATTTCATCGTTTGGCAAGATTGACCGCTCGAAATGTTGGGTGCTGTTGCATTCTGGAACTGCTTGGAAGTAGGTGTGTATCGATGAACACAGCTGGTACAAAACATTGGTTGGCGGAGCAAGCAGTGCGAGCCAATGGGCCTGTTAACAGCCAAGACGGTCACTGACCCAAGGTTCCCGTTGGGCCAAGCGCCGTTTGAACCGTCGGTAGCTGCCCGAATGCCCAGGCATATGACCGCCAATATCTCTTTTCAAGGGCGGCCGACTCTTCAGTTGCCTTTGAGCGAGCGGTCAGCGCAGATAGAATCTGCAATAATAACTTCAGTGCGTTTAAATTTTTAGCAGTTATAAAATTTTTTAAATTAAATTAATTAAAAAAATTTTTTTTGTGTAATTCTTGGATCTCTCGGCAACTAACGCCCACCTGCCCTGGTGAGTCTGTTCCTTGCGGGGATCTGCCAGGGCCCATTTTTTCCACCGAGGAAGAACTCTGCCACTGCAGCACCAGCAACGGCTACCGCAGTAATCCTGCCTGTAGCTGGCTATATTTCCCCGGCGTGACCACAAAATTCCAGCCTTGACGGTGCGCTAACGCCTCGACAGCTTAGAATCCAAATCTGCGGCAACTCCAGCGGCGCTAGCGGACAGCCGACCGCTGCAGCGTCGACAACTGGCCTAAATCCTCGCCTGCGCTAGCCGCCAACACCATCCGCCGCTAGCAGGCCGAATTTGCGGCGAAAAAGTTGCATCTATAAATAGAAAATGTCCCATTAGTTATTATTATATCATTATTGTTATTAGCCTTAATTTTTCTGTTAAGAGTTTAGTGTTCAGTTTCCCACGTGGGGGGTTAGTCATGAGAGTCAGGTTTATTAGTATTAAATAAATGTTTAAAGTTACTATAATGTACTAATTTACCTTTTTGGGGAGATGGGGCGGCCTTAGTAGGCCAGGACGGACTCCGAGATTTTAGGGTGATGCTCCGAAACTCCTGAGCAGGAGCATCACATGGTTGGGTGGGTGCGCGGTGACTTGGCAGTCACCAATGGTCGTTGTTGTGTGTCGTTGTCCCACGTAGAGTAGTTTGCCTGAAAGTAAACAATACAAAATGTAAAATATTTGTGCAATATCTGTTTTACACGTTTGGTTTGTTTACCTTTTTTGTTAGTGATGTGTCTTATGTGTTAAATACCGATGTTTAGTCGATATTTGGTGCGGACTGCCGGGCTGGAGGAAAACCCCTCCCCAAGTGCTGCTGAGCTAGCTGGCGCGGCCCTGATGAAAAAAGCAGTCTGTAACATAATGGCGCCCAATTTCGAAAAGGGGCAAAGATGTAGGCCAGGTAATTCTGTGCCGAAATCTTTACTAAAAATCGACTGACAGCGGTATGTAGACACCTCACTACAGCTTGGTTGATGTGACTTAGTCTAAAACAAAACTGCGGCACGTTGAATTTGAATTCACGTTTGCGCAGGAAGTTGTAGACTGAGAAACATCAGTAAGTAGAGATATTTGGATGTTGAGGCATGTTGCCAGGCAGGCCGC
Source organism: Zaprionus tsacasi (assembly GCA_018904105.1). Taxonomy (NCBI): domain Eukaryota; kingdom Metazoa; phylum Arthropoda; class Insecta; order Diptera; family Drosophilidae; genus Zaprionus; species Zaprionus tsacasi. The sequence goes on from JAEIFR010000156.1 coordinate 520,582, forward strand.
GAGTCGTGTTCTGCCAGTGGTGGTGAAAACACTGTGCCGCGGACTTGCTCTGGGCCGTGTCCAATATCCAGATGTGTTGCATGTAAATGTGACTTTTTCGTTATTTTCTTTGTAAAGTAGTAGATCGCCTGCCTTCGCTAGGTGCCCAGTCCCTTTAGTCCGGCCAACGTGGCTTCATGAGGGACAGGTGACCCGTAAATGCCTAGGGCAATACGCGCTGCACCGCCTCACGGATTAATGAGACGCACGCCCAGTGAAAGCAGAGCCGATGGAACACCAGCCGCGTCCTTAACTGGCAACTGTCAACGTGCGTGACAGTTAGACCAGTTGACGAACGGCAGTGTGTTTTGTTTTGTCCAACACAGCAAGGCCAAGAAGCGCAAATAATCGTTATTGAGTCCACCGGCGACAAGTCGTTCCATCTTCCTATTTTTTTTTGATTTGTCGGAAAACATTTATTACATTATATTTTTTGCATTTATTTAATTAAATTATTTTTTTTTATGTTTCATGTTAAATATATTTTATATTTATATTCTAATAATAATTTTAGGTCAATATATAATATTTATTATTTAATTATAGTAGTTCTTAGATATAAACCTCGAAATTACAAATTATTAATATTAAGATACAACCTATACCGTTTTTGCACACACACACAAGTATTACAAAATAAAATAATAATAATAATAATGAGTACAAATGAAGAGAGAGATGTTGGCGGGCATCACCTGCGGTCTAGGGGGCCAGTGCCAGAGGCGTGGGACGTGACATGGTCCACTGATGGAGACGAGGCAGTTGATCCTCAGATGGCGTTGGCAACAGGAGGGCTCAGTCGGACACCAAGCAGGATAGCCCAAATCCAGAGCCAATTGCGCGTAGAGTTTCCGACAAAGAGCAATGAGGGCGCAGTTCCAGAATTATCCGGGAAACAGCCAGACGCCCTGAAAGAAAATTTGGACAGTGTGGTGAAATCGGCAGTCAATGTGGCATTTTTTGGACGCGGAAATCGGGCAAGCCTTGAGGGATCATCTCCGTCAGAGCAATCTTGACCTAATGAAAATGGTGAACGACACCATTAGGCCATTGATTGCCGCCAGCGCCAGTTGAGTGACTTGTGGAGCGGGATTCGATATGGGATATGCACAAATCATCCAGAGAGGGAGCGCAAAGCCTCCAAGGAGCCATTCCCAAGCGCAGTGCAACCCAAGACGCACGCGCACCGATGTGGCCACCCAAGATTCCGCCAAAAGAGTTGGCAAGAGACAGCGGCAGCCCGGAACCGTGGCCAAGATACACGGATAGACACCGAGAGGGCCAACAGCGTGTGTCGCCAAATGAAAGGGTAGCGCCAGACTATCCACGCGGCGAGCCAACGTACGCTAATGTTTCGCATCCGATGCCCTACGCCCGAGTGGAGCGGTGGGGATTATCCTTCGACGCGGAGGACCGATACAACTCCGTGGAAGACTTCATCTTCCGTCTGGAGTTCCTGCAGAGGCAATATCGGTGTCCATGGGCCGAAATCCTGCGCACGTTCCACATTTTGCTTGCAGGGAGGGCGAGAGAGTGGTATTGGGTCCACATCAGACACTCCACCATCACCAGCTGGACACAACTGCGTCAGGCTCTGCTTGACCGATTCCGCAGCCACCAAACGGAACATGATCGGATGCACGAGCTCCTGCAACGGGAACAGCAGGCCGAGGAGAGTGTAGAGGACTACATCCACCACATGCGGAGACTGGCGTCGAGACTTAACAAGCCCATGGCGGAGAGACACCTGGTAAAGGTAATAAAGAAGGGTCTCAAAGAGATTGTCGCACGTTATGTCTACGCTATGGACATATTAACCGTAGATGAGCTGCGGGATGAGGCAGCAGAAGTGGGGCGCAGTTTCGGGCGACGAGGACGCACTCCTTATGCGCAACAGCCAGTGCCTCCCACCCCTTTCAAGCCCCGTGTCCATGAGGTGATCGTGCCAGATACCGAGGTGACGCCAATCCAGGATGTGGAGGAGCTGCACAAATGGCAGCCGAAGGCTCCAGATAGGCCGGTGTGCTGGAATTGTGGCGTGACTGGCCACATGTTCCGGGAATGCGAATCGGCAACACGACGGCTGTTTTGCTACCGATGCGGCAAGCCGGGGACGGTGACGCCAAAATGTCTGAACTGCGCGGGAAACGGACGCTCGGGTGTGGCCAAAACGGGAGACACACGCCCGTAGGAGAAAGACCCGTATTAACAGTTAAGGAGCCTGAAAGAAGGGTATTAGTGGATAAGGATATAAGTAAGACAAGTACGATCATACCATTGGAGGAAAGGATGCGAAGGTACCTGGAAGCCAGAAGCCGAATATTCAGCCAACATCAAGTGGCAGGCATGCGACTTGTAACTCGCAAGATACAAAGGGCGAGATGGCGCTTCCGGCAACGACGGACGAGGCGCCGGGAAGTTGCGGCGGCAGTCGTACGACACTAGGCGAACGATCCAAGACCGTTCGCGGAAATAAAATTAGGTGGTAAGCGGGTCCTGGGATTGCTCGACACAGGAGCATCTGTCAGCTTACTCGGTCGTGGTTGCAGGGAGTTGCTGAGCAGCATTGACGTGCCGATGACCACGTACTTCTCCAAAGTACGCACAGCCGCAGGAGAGGATGGATCCATAATCGGCCGAGCTGAGTTGGCTGTGGAATATAAAGGCAAGGTGAGAAGGGTGAACTTTTACATATGCCCATATCTGGAGCAAAAAGCTTACCTGGGAGTCGACTTCTGGCGACTCTTCGAACTAGCACCTGAAAGGAAAGACGCCGCAGAGCTCCTAGCCCAAGATATGGAGCACTACACGGAGGACGCAGCTGACGAGCACAAATCGCAGCTCGCGTGCGTGCAAAGGCAGTTCCTTACCTTCGACAGTCACTCCATTGAGTTGGTAGACGGAGCAAAAATTTTTAAGGATCCCATGTCGCCGGCACGGAAGGCAGTCACCGAGGTGGAGGTCGATAAGATGCTAGCGCTCGAAGTAGTCGAGGAGAGCAGGAGTCCGTGGAGTAATCGGACGACGGTAGTGTCAAAGCCTGGAAAAAACCGATTCTGTTTAGATGCAAGAAAGTTAAACGCACTAACAAAAAAGGACGCTTACCCGCTATCTAGCATCGAAGGAATTCTTTCCAGACTAGACCAGACGGTCTATATTTCTAGCGTCGATCTGAAGTTTGCTTTCTGGCAGATAGAGTTGGATGAGAAGTCGAGGGAGTATACGGCGTTCACGGTGCCAGGACGCCCATTTTACCAGTTCCGCGTCATGCCGTTCGGCCTCTGCAACGCAGCACAGCGACTGGTCAGGCTCATGGACAGGGTCATACCCGCGGAGATCAGGACGAATGTCTTCGTGTACCTGGACGACCTGTTGATCCTCGCACCGGATTTCGCGACGCATTTGCGTTACCTCAGCCGGGTGGCACAGTGCCTGAAGGAAGCAGGGTTGACCATAGGGTTAAAAAAAGTCGAATTTCTGCTTTAAAACCGTCAAATACCTGGGCTTCGTGGTAGGAGGAGGACTCCTGCAGATGGATCCCGGCAAAGTTGAGGCCATAAAGCGAATACCCATGCCTAAGACGATGAAGGAGGTAAGAGCATTCCTGGGAACGGCCGGATGGTACCGTCGTTTCATCCGTAATTTCGCGACCCTCGCAGCTCCGCTGACGAAATGCCTAAAAAAATCAAACAGTGTGATGCGTCGCACATGGGAGTCGGTGCGGTGCTCTTCCAGCGCAATGAGGCTGAACAAGAACAGCCTATTGCTTTCTTTTCGGCAAAACTCAACGCACATCAGGTGAATTACACCGTCACCGAGAAGGAGTGCTTGGCAGCGATCATGGCGATCCGGAAATTCCGACCGTACGTCGAGGGAATGTCATTTACCTGCATAACCGACCACGCGAGTTTGAAGTGGTTAATGACCATGAAGGACTTATCGGGCAGGCTGGCCAGGTGGTCACTGCAGTTACAGGCCTATGATTTTGTCATAGAGCATCGCAAGGGTTCGGATAACGTGGTAGCAGATATGCTCTCACGCAGCGTGGATGAGGTCCATATGGCTCCCACCGATCTGCTGGGTTTCGAGACCACGGCGTTCGTTGCGGACGAGTACCAGGAATTGGAACGAGAGGCCGAACTGAACAATCGGTGCCTGCCAGACCTGAAGACAGAGGAGGGATTGCTGTTTAAGCGAGTTACGCAGCCAGGTCTCAGCGACGAAATAGAAGGATCAGGATGGAAACTATGGATTCCATCAGCCTTGACGGGGGCGTTGATCGCACGTGCTCACGAAGACCCGACAACAGCGCACGGAGGACAAGCGAAGACGTTGGAGGTTCTCCGCCGTCAATATTATTGGCCGGGTATGGCAGTGCAAGTTCGGGACTACGTACGAGGATGCGGGGTCTGCAAGGAAACCAAGGCACCGAATCATCGCATGCAAGTGGGAATCGGCAAGAAAGTGGACACGGAGAGGCCCTTCCAGAAGATATATATTGATTTCCTGGGGAAATATCCTCGGTCGAGAAGAGGACACGCCTATATCTTCATCGTGGTGGACCACTTCTCGAAGTTCACTTTCCTTAAGGCGATGAGAGAGGCGTCTGCAACGCGCCTTATAGAATTCCTAGTCCACAAGGTGTTCTTCAAGTTCGGTGTGCCCGAAATCATCCATTCGGACAATGGGAAACAATTAACCGCTGAGATTTTTGAAGAGATGGTTACAGATTTTGGCATAAAACACATCCGAACACCAGTGTACTCACCATCGAGCAATGCAGCGGAAAGGGTGAACCGTAGCGTGTTGTCGGCGATCCGCTGTTATTTAAAGGAGGATCACCGGGAGTGGGACGCGCACTTGCCGGAAATAGAAGTCGCTATCCGGAACTCCATACACGCGGCAACGGGAGAAACGCCGTTCTTTACGGTTTTCGGCCATCACCTCTACCTGAACGGCAATTTCTACCGATTGGCGAGGAAGCTGCGGAACATGTGCGACCATGAAATGGACGGTGGCACACAGGGACAAAATGGCCATTATCCGAGCCCGAGTCCAAGCCAAGCTTCACGACTCATACGAGGTGAGCAAGCTGCGTTATGACCAACGAGCAAGGACTTTCCACGCCACGCCCGGCCAAGAGGTTTATCGAAGGAACTTCGTGCTCAGCGACTTCTCGAAGAGTTTCAACGCGAAGTTTGCGAGGAAGTTCTTACAGGCGCGGGTGGTGAAGGCGGTCGGAAACAATGCGTACCTTCTTGAGGATTTACAAGGGCGACGCCTTGGCGTATATCATGCAAAAGATATACGGACGTAAAACAACGCTGACTGCTGAGAGAACATCGCTCACAAGGGAAACAACATGGCGAACCTGGAAATGGAAGATCATTATCCGGCGGACAACAATGGACGCGTACGCTCAGTTTTAATACGATGTCTAGAGCGTGGGCCCCGCGTTGGACGCCTGTTGGACTGCTTGGAATAAGTAGGCCGCGCAGCAAGACGTTCGAATGCCCCAATCATTTCATCGTTTGGCAAGATTGACCGCTCGAAATGTTGGGTGCTGTTGCATTCTGCGATAGGTGTGTATCGATGAACACAGCTGGTACAAAACATTGGTTGGCGGAGCAAGCAGTGCGAGCCATGGGCCTGTTAACAGCCAAGACGGTCACTGACTCAAGGTTCCCGTTGGGCCAAGCGCCGTTTGAACCGTCGGTAGCTGCCCGAATGCCCAGGCATATGACCGCCAATATCTCTTTTCAAGGGCGGCCGACTTTTCAGTTGCCTTTGAGCGAGCGGTCAGCGCAGATAGAATCTGCAATAATAACTTCAGTGCGTGTTACATTTTTACATTTATAAAATTTATTAAATTAAATTAATTAAAGTAATATTTTGTGTGTGTACAGAAGCGGTTCTTGGATCTCTCGGCAACTATCGCCCACCTGCCCTGGTGAGTCTGTTCCTTGCGGGGATCTGCCAGGGCCCATTTTTTCCACCGAGGAAGAACTCTGCCACTGCAGCACCAGCAACGGCTACCGCAGTAATCCTGCCTGTAGCTGGCTATATTTCCCCCGGCGTGACCACAAAATTCCAGCCTTGACGGTGCGCTAACGCCTCGACAGCTTAGAATCCAAATCTGCGGCAACTCCAGCGCTAGCGGACAGCCGACCGCTGCAGCGTCGACAACTGGCCTAAATCCTCGCCTGCGCTAGCCGCCAACACCATCCGCCGCTAGCAGGCCGAATTTGCGGCGAAGAAGTTGCATCTAAAATAGAAAATGTCCCATTAGTTATATTAATCATTATTGTTATTAGCCTTAATTTTTCTGTTAAGAGTTTAGTGTTCAGTTTCCCACGTGGGGGTTAGTCATGAGAGTCAGGTTTATTAGTATTAAATAAATGTTTAAAGTTACTATAATTTACTAATTTACCTTTTTTGGGGGAGATGGGGCGGCCTTAGTAGGCCAGGACGGACTCCGCGATTTTAGGGTGATGCTCCGAAACTCCTGAGCAGGAGCATCACATGGTTGGGTGGGTGCGCGGTGACTTGGCAGTCACCAATGGTCGTTGTTGTGTGTCGTTGTCCCACGTAGAGTAGTTTGCCTGAAAGTAAACAATACAAAATGTAAAATATTTGTGCAATATCTGTTTTACACGTTTGGTTTGTTTACCTTTTTTGTTAGTGATGTGTCTTATGTGTTAAATACCGATGTTTAGTCAATATTTGGTGCGGACTGCCGGGCTGGAGGAAAACCCCTCCCCAAGTGTTGCTGAGCTAGCTGGCGCGGCCCTGATGAAAAGAGCAGTCCGTAACAGTACGAATTAATATGTACGAATGTTTACAGATACATACATTTTTAACGAAAGAATAAATTAAGATAGTAGTTTAGTTTAGTTTCGTGAGGAGTTGGTTATGGATAATAAAATAATGATTATTACCAAATGTGTGAAAAAATTTATTGCACATATTAAATATTTATGAAACTTAATTTTTTAAGTCCCAAGCCACGAAAACTGGTAACCAGCCATATATATGTATATGACGGAGAAGATAAATTATCTTCCTTATTGGTTGTAGTACTTCTTGTATTGTGTAGAGAACGGCTTCGGTTCAACCAAATGTGTGTAGGACACAATCATTCATATGAAAAATCACGCCATTCGGCCACAGTATCAAAGTGTGTATGTATCAAGAAATTCGCTGCTGAAGCGACAGCGTGGCTGAATTCCCCCCTTCCACTTTTCGTTTCGTTTCGTTACTCGCTTGCCGATTCGCTGCTCGTGTGTATCATATTCGTCTTGACCCATTTGGGCTATTTGGACATGTATACTAAGATTCGCTTTAACACACAAATAGCGCGCCTCTACACAAATCATCCCTAATGAAGCGCTTCAACAGTGTGTATTTAGGGTTTTGTATGTATACATGAGCGCGTGCAATGCTGGTAAATGGTGGAAGGGGAAATAATTTAACTGAAAAAGGAATTCGAATTGAATAATTGATAATTGCTAGCAATTTAATATATAAAAAGAAAACATGAAATAAATTATTATGTATGGTAATATTATACGATTTATGTATTTACTAACTATTTTTAAAATAAAAATAAAAAATTTTTTAATTCATAGAAAATTGGGAAAATTAACACCCCCAGATAATCCTGAATACCTGTTTTACATCTAATTCATGAAAAAACGCCTTGCTTATGTATGCAAATAACTCCTTTTTAGGGACATTCCCAAAAAATAGCTGAGTTACAGATTCTTCGAAAATACCAAGAGTAGTACGCAGTACGCAAATAATTGCAGCTGCATTTAGGTTGAGGAAAAAGGGTCATCTAGACGCCGCGGCGCCACAGTAATTTCATAGGCAAAAATTACAAAAACAAAATACATACATACACACCAGCCCATACGCACAAGCGGGCAGTTACAAAAACAAAATACATACACACTGCCCGCTGCTCGAGTGAGACCTCGCTCGACCGAAAAAATGTGTATCTATGACCCAAATGCCAATGTGTGTCCCTGAGCTAAAACTTCTCGTCCTAGTACCATATTATTTGACATACAGTCATCTGGTATTACATGAAATATTACATTTAGACCATTTCTATTAATAAGGACATTATTATCAATTTGCATTGTGCTACAAACATTAGCATTTCCAATTCCTTTCTAACTTACAACATTATTTAGTCTTTTTCCACTTTGCTTGTTTGAGAAACTCTCTTTAACTAATGAGCACTCCGATCCCGAATCAAAAATAATTGGAAAGTTCTCACCTCGCAACAGCATACGTATTTTTGGCTCTTCTACCACGCACAGCTCAGCCCTCTTTTCGTTCCGCGATCCAGCTCCACCAGTTAACACGTTCTTTGGGCATTGTGAAGCTATGTGGCCTTGCTCCTGGCAACGATAGCAAGTTACGCTGCCCTTAAAATGTTGTTGAAACGGTTGGTTTCCTCGTTGATCCTGCCTCGGCATACCAGTGCTCTGCTTCCTGTTTCTGCAATCAGCCATTTTGTGGCCCATCTTACCACAACAATGACACTTTATTGAAGAAAACTTGGTTCGCTTTGCTCCAGATTCCTCGTGTTCCATATGCTGTGTACGCTTGTCAGACGCAATACCTGCAACTCGGCTTGTAACTCACGTCTGGTCTTTATATCCGCAGTGTACCATATGTTATTCGTTGCAGTCGTCGATCAGCGTTGGCCAAATGTCCCAGGACCACAGATACAGCAATCATCTCAGCGTCGAAGCCCTTCCATTTGCCAACGAGTGATGTCACCAAGCGACTAGCATATATCGCAAGGCACTCACCGTTGCTGGGGCGACCGTTTAATAACTGTAAAAACATGGCGGCCGGCGTTTCAATTTTTGCATAGCGTTGCTGAAATAACTGCTTAAATTCCAGCCATGTTACTCCTGTGTAACATATTTGAGAGAGCCATTGGGACGCGCTTCCTTCCAGCGATTTTGTTAGTGTCAGTATTAAAGCACTGCCTTCACTTAAAACAATATCAACAATTTCACATCATTGAGTGGCGTCGGCGCCCGAAGTCTCGGCATTGAATTTTGTCAATATGACGCCGCCATTTTGTGCCGGCTCTCGTACCGACGCTTGCAAAGTTTTTGCCAATTCCAGGAAATTTTTGCTTTGCTGCTCCATCAAAATGCGAAGTTGATCTTCCATGTTTCGTTGGCGAGAATTATATCCCACTTCTGATGACGGAGAAGATAAATTATCTTCCTTATTGGTTGTAGTACTTCTTGTATTGTGTAGTGAGTCCCCTTTTAAAATATTTCCGTTTCGTTCTCTTCATCTTCTTCTATAAAAACGACTGAAAACACTTTTTCAAAGTTACCAGGGCCACACTCGATCTTATAAAAATCAAGACCTCACAATCAAAATACAACCCTGATACTCTTATTGATAAGTCTTCCATACAACCCATCATCGATAAGGCGCCCTTTTCAAATCAACATCTCCATCTCCGACATATATATAATATAACGGCACGGTCGCAGATGGAATATGTATATTTTTTTCTTCCGAACTTCCGAAAGTTCCATATCCTATAATTCCATAGGGACAATCAAGTCAAAAGCGTGGCTTTGGATCAACACCATGTGGTGGTGGGTTAACCAGCCAGGCTGTCGTTTAGAGCAAGCGCCGTTTGAACCGTCGGTAGATGCTCGAGACAGTCTTGTGCAAGCTCTCAGCCTGAAAGCACGTACATACGCATTATTTTCTCTGAGCTACGAAAAATTTATATAAAGCAAAACTAAAACAAAAGGTCACAATTTCAAGTACAAAGAGATCGTTATCTGGTGATACCGCTATGTCACCAAAAGTGAGTAAGAAAAAAAAAAAATTTGACACTGGACAACCGTTTGCTGTCAACAACAACTATTATTCTCCGCTTCAAACCCAATCGAACGAAGATGAAATCACTGATAAGAACGATGATGACTGCGAGCAAATCATAACCAAAAACAAAGTTTACATCCCACCATTAACGGTGCTTAAATGCACAGTGGAGCAACTTCATAATATTTGCAAAAAAATAAATTGCACAAAATACTCAATTAAGAAAATTTCAATTGGTATTAAGCTTTACTGTTTGGATTTAAAAGACTATGAAGCCGCTTGCGCGCTGCTGAAGGACAAATTTGAATTTTTCTCTTATGCGGACAAAAATGTTAAGCCCTACAAGGCGCTATTGTTTGGACTTCATGAAATGAATCCTGTGTCTCTAAAGTGCGATCTCACTGATCTAGGCTTATAATGCCTTGATGTCAAGCTTGTTAAGCGTAAGAGACCTAACAACTCAATTCTAACTTTTTATGTGGTATACTTTACAAAGAAATCTATTTCGCTCAATGAGCTCAGAAAGTCATACTCAGTCATTAACTATGTAAAAGTTTAATGGGAATATCAAAGAAGAAACAGCAACCAAATCACACAATGCTATAATTGTCAAATGTTTGGACATGGATCTGCCCAATGCGCTGTCAAATCATACTGTTCTATCTGTGCAGGTAACCACAAAACCACTGACTGTCAGGAAGGATCTACTGTTAAATGTGCCAACTGTAATGGAGCACACAAATCAAACGACCCCGGCTGCCCAAGTAGGATAAGCTATGCTAATTTAAGATCTCAATATCAATCTAACCGAGTAAGACCAAAATCTACTAATTTTGCCAAGTCTCCACAGCTAGCCAGTTCTAAAATATTTCCAAATACTCTCAACCAATCGATTTCAACCCCAAACAGCTCTTGGGCTATTCCAACTAAAACATCAAAGTCCGACGCAGAGCTTTTCACATTAGAGGAGATCAAGTCCTCAACTTTTGATCTCATAAGAAATTTAAGTAACTGCAAAACCAAAGCAGATCAATTTGAAGTGATAACCTCATTGGCTTGCAAGTTTTTATCATAATGTTTAACAATCTTTCAATTGTTACCTGGAACGCCCGAGGCGTTAAGAACAAAAAAGATGAACTTTTCGATTTTCTTAAAAGAAATAACATAGATATTTGTTTATTAACTGAAACATGGCTTAACAGTTCACTTTCAATAAAACACAATAATTATTATATCTACAGATGTGACCGATCATGTAGAAGAGGGGGAGGGGTATAATTATTAGAAAGTCTATCCGCCACACCCTGCTACCCCTTCCTAACACTAAGATTATAGAATCCATTGGCATAAATTTTATAAATAATAATGGAATAACTCTTCCAATCTATTGTTGTTATTTTCCCGGAGGTAGGGCAGATACTGCAAATAAGCAAATATTTTCAAATGTTATCCGACTAATGAGTGTCCACTCGGGAAACTTCGTGCTGGGTGGCGATTTCAACTGCAGACATAGGCTGTGGGGCTGTAACCGTGCCAATGCTTGGGGAACACTGCTAAACGAAATTTTACTTTCCCGTGGCTTATCAGTTCATTTTCCCGACCAACATTCTTATTTGCCAGCGTGTAGTAGAAGTCAACCCTCGACTCTAGACGTTTTTATAACAAATAACTTCCAGTCATTAAGTAATACAGTAGCGGTGAATGATCTGGACTCCGATCATCTTCCAGTCAAAACATCTCTCCAAACTAATTTCAGTAAACTCAAACAATTCGTTTTTGATATTAAAAATGCTAACTGGATTGTGTTTGGTAGTGTCATAAATCGTTTGATTCCAGACTGCGAATCCATTTCTGCACAATCCCAAGATGACATTGACAAGTTAATTACCCACTTTAACTCAGCTGTTCTTACAGCAAAAGAACGTTCTATTCCGAAAAAGGAAATCCGTTTTACTCAAAAAGCTCTGCCCCACAATATTCTATTCCTTATCATGCGTAGAAGTCGTCACCGTCGAAATTGGTTGAGGCACAGAAGCAGAGCTGATCTGGTTCTTGTTAGATGGCTCAGTCAAATTATCAATAAAAAGTTTTTCAAACTCAGAAATGAGAATTGGAACAATCTTTTATCCACGCTCGAAAAGAACTCTTCACCCTTTTGGAAACTATCAAAAGTCATCAAGAAGAAAAATTCCAGCATTCCAATTTTAAGGTTAGACCAAGCAAGCTTTGCAAGCGCTGAACAAAAAGCCGAGCTATTAGCATCAATTTTCGCCTTAAACCACTGCCATTCAAGCAATCTTAGTGATCCTATTACACAATCTGAGGTCGCTAACTTTATGTTCTCATTTGACTCGTTACCGGCCAATGACGATTATTACATGACTGACCTCCAGGAAATTTCTTCGATCCTTACTGCTCTTAAGTCCAAAAAGACCCCAGGTCTTGATTTGATCGATAATCTGTGCCTAAAAGCTCTCCCTAGAAAAGGGGTAAAATACTTAACTTTAATTATCAATGAATGCCTTCGTCTAGGTTATTTTCCCAAGGTATGGAAGCTCTCCAAGGTCATTCCTATTTTAAAAGCGAATAAGCCTCCGGAGTGCCCTACATCTTATAGACCCATTAGCCTTCTCTCATCAGTAAGCAAAGTCCTAGAGAAAGTTATCAAAAAAAGGTTATTTGACTTTACCGAGGATAATGACATACTGCCTCCTCAGCAGTTTGGTTTTCGCCCAGAGCATAGTAATGTTCACCCGCTAGTTAGAATAAAAAAATTTGTTAAGTCGGACTTTAATAGATCCCAATCTACAGGCATGGTTTTATTAGACATTAAAGCTGCCTTTGACTCCGTTTGGCATGAAGGGCTTATTTACAAATTAAATCTTCTGAATTTCCCGCCTTAAATTATTAAAATTATAAGAAGTTTCCTAAGTGATCGCTTATTTGCAGTTCATATTTGTGGTACCCATTCTCGGATATATAGCTTAAGTGCAGGATGTCCGCAAGGATCCTGCCTTTCTCCACTTTTGTACAATATTTATACATCTGATTTCCCTACTCTGATTGGCTGCACTGCATCAATCTTTGCCGATGATACTGCAATTCTTTGTTCTGGAACCCTTGCAACTGACATTACAAATTCTCTTCAAGTAGCTTTTAATACTGTCGTAAAATTTTTCAATAAATGGAAAATTCTTGTCAATCAAAGCAAAACTCAAGCCATCTTTTTACAAGGAAAAGAAAAAATATTTATATCCCAATGAACAGTATAATTCTAAACCATGTGGACGTTAACTGGGAAAGCAATGTCCGTTATCTAGGCGTCATATTAGATAAAAAACTAAACCGGTGTGGACCGATATTGCAAAGGCTCATATTTATAAAATCCAGGTAGTTCAAAACAAAATACTCAAAATGATATTAAATCTTCCATGGCATTACTCCACAACGATTTTGCACGATTTAGCTGGGATTGAGCTAGCATCAGCGAGATTGGCTAAGTTACACTCTAATTTTGTAAATCGTAGTATAAATTCAACTTATACCCACCTACAGAATGTTTGATCTTATTGAACAGTCAATTTTTCTAGTTTGTAAGTATTAGTTTTTAAGGTATTAAAAAGTTTTCTGGGGTTTTTTTTCGTATAAAAATTTTTTCCTCTATATATATATTTTTTATATCAGATCTTTTTTCTTAATAAATAATATGTCTAAGCAGAAAAGGTCAGTTAGGCCTGTCCTCTTAAAGAAATGTAAATTATAATCATTTCACTTTTGTAAATTTATATATTTCATTAATAAAGTGTTCCATTATTATTATTATTATTAGATGCTCGAGTTCCCAAGTTAATATGACCGCCAACATCTTTCTCAAGGGCGGTCGAACAACAGTTGAAGCATGCAAGCCGTCGGTGCAGTCAAGCTGCCAATAAAAACCAGAAAAAGGCAAAGCTAGCTATTTTCGGCATACAGAAGGTTATATACCCTTTCAGAGATTTCTCATTTAGGGTTACATTTCGGTTTTTAGGATATGGATTTTATAAAAATACATGGTCTATTATGTTTGTCGGAATGTCCGTAACAGGCAGAAGGGGACATCTACGACCCCATAAAGTATATATATTCTTACTCAGGATCACTAGCCGAGTCGATCTATACGATTGAATACGTTGTGAACTCAATAAAACAAACAAAAACTTTCTCTCTTCTTAGTGAACGGACGTGTTTTTTTTCTGTTCCCCGCTTTTATTAAATTGTGCTTGCAAACAATCGGTTTTGTCAAATTTAATTGTGTAATTTATCGTTCATTTTCGCGAGTGCGTGCATGCTTAACCCACTGGTTCGTAATTAATATACATTAATAATATTTTTACTGCCACTTTTACCTATTTCGACTCTTCTTTTTGGAGAGCATCTGTTTTCATTGTGCTCTCTTTTCCAATTATATTTCGGTGTTGGCATTTGTTATTGCAGTACCGCTGCAACTACACTAATAATAAACTTCGCTCTCTCGTCTTTTTGTGTGTGTGTGCCTAATTTCTCTCTCGCGCTCGCACACTAGCTTTGGCGTACGCTCTTCCTCTAACGCTTAATGTTCTTTTTTCCAATTTCGTTTTGTTCTTACGGTTTGTTTTTATCTTGTTACAGTAGTCACTCTTTACAATGGAGGAAAACATGAAAGAAAAGAAAACAAGAAAACATGCTTAAAGCAAGTGACTGTTACTCAGCCAAGCATATCTTGCTGGCTGTGTGACAGTGTTGTGCAAATAAAATGTGCCGGATACACTGCCTTTACGGCTGATGCCGTAACTAAGCGCACTGGCCTGCGCTATTGTTGTGACCTGTGTCGGGTGGCGGAAAACGAGATGATTACGTTCATGTGGCGAACAAAGTCAAGATTTCGTGAACTTTTCGGCAGTTTTCGAAAACTTTCCGATCAGTTCTCGGCGTTGGACAACTCATTTAATAGCCTAAAACTATTAAATGAGTCGCCGAAACGCAAGAAATCAGCTTATGTGGCGAAATCTTTGCCAGCTGTACACCGATGACTCTCCTATGGTGACGAGATCATCGGTTTCTTTCAAATGGTGTCACATAAAGTTTCTGATGTGTCCGTTGTAGTTTCTTTGCCTATTCCACAGATATTAGAAATACTGATGGCAAGTTCAATTTCCGTACTACCGGATAAGAACATTCCCGCAGGTACAATGCCTATGGACCATATTGCCTGCAGACCATATTGTGGTTAAAGAGTTTGAAGAGAAAAATAAGAAAAAACGGAAACAGATTGCTTTATCTCTACCGAAACAAGCATCTACATCTTCGCAAAAACTAAAACAAAAAGCTAAATGCTACTTTCCTTCTTACATACCAAAATGTTAAAGGGTTATGTAGCAAACTTTCTAATCTTTTTCTAAATAGCCTTTCCTTTACATCCCATGTGTTGGTATTTACCGAAACCTGGTTGAAACCGGATATTCTAAACTTCGAGGTTTTCCCAAGTAAATACTCAACTTACAGGTTTGATCGACCTGGCCGACGTGGTGGTGGTGTTCTGATCGCAGTAAACTCTGCCATTACATCGGAATTGTTAAGACCGGAGATTCAATATAGTATTGAATTTATTTGTGTAAAATTACACTTTCCCGACTTTTCTTGTCTTATAACCTGCTCTTATATTCCGCCTTCATCGGAATTGTCAGTATATTTTCAACACTTATCTGCAATAAAGACTGTGTTCAACCTGTTATCAGACAAGGATCATTTAATAGTCCTTTGTGACTTTAATATGCCAGAATGTGACTGGACATCAAGTGTTGATGAATCTTTCGTATTGCCTTCCCGGCAGCATGACCTTTTTGATGGTCTGTTTGATATGTCATTTATTATGTCAAAAGGTCAATTATGTCAAAAATTCTTAAAACCCGCTTTATTTACCAGAAGATTCTAACTATCCCACTTTCGAAGTAACTGTTGATCTTGGCGTATGTTTTTTATAAAATTATATTTATTATTATTTATAAAAAACCGCGTAAACGTGTACGCTGCTTTAAAAAAGCAGACTTTGAACTATTAAATTTCTTCATTTCTGACTGCGACTGGTCAGAAGTTTATTCGTCTACTGATATTTTAGTAACGATAAATTTATTTAATCGGAATATAAATTCATTCTTCAATATTTGTGTTCCTTTTTACCTTCTGACATGCTCGAGTAAGCCCCATTGCACAGTGGTCCCCACTATAGGCAAAAATTAAAAAAATGCATGTAAAAATAATGTTACCAAAAGTAAACAAACTGTCCCTAAAATGTCTAAATTTTTTAATGTTAAACCGGTTTTTTCTGGAAATCTAACGGGACTTTCTAAAAATAGCATCAAAGTTTTGACACGTGTTCATTTTCAACGACAGTTGCAAGCATTGCAATTATTTCACAACAAAAGCGCACTTTAATCGGTTCAGTCAGCTAAAGAAGTTTAGGAATTTGACTTATTTTAAATGGATTTTAAGGTTGAAGGTATTTATTTTAAGTTCTCGAATTTGAAAAATGTTTATTTTTATTGTAGTTATTTTAAAACAAGTCGGAAAGGCTACAGTCACGCGGTGACTGTAAAAGGCCATGGATTTTAAGCGTATATATTTAAAATAAACCATAAAAAAAGTAGTGAAGGGACAAAGCAAGCAAAATAGACAAGAATCGATAGCATAACTTAGAATGAGAGAGAGATATGTGAATTTTTGGCAGTGTCAACTGATTCTTCTTTAATTTAGACGTCCGTTAAAAATGCACTGACCTGCCTCACGTTTTGTGTATTGTCCAAAGAGTATTAAATATACAGAGATTGCGGTACCCCTCACCTCCCGGGAACGTGGATATTATGAGGCCTAAACGGAACTTTTGCGGGCACCAGCTGTTTCTCCGCCATTTCGCATTGGGATATTTCTTTGCTTTTCTTCTGAGTCTCTTTTCTAAACAAACAAACAAACAAAATTTCCCATTTTCCGTTTCTCAAAAATATCCCGCGAACGCTATTCTGATTGCTAACCGAGAGGTCCCCAACGTGTCCCACGAACTTCTCGTTCGAACGAGAGACACGAACGGCGTCATGCAATCTCTGTATATTTAATACTCTTTGTATTGTCTCACACGCATGTATGTATGCATGTGTGAGCTTCGCATGCATGTATTGTATGCTTGCACGCATAAGTACAGCATGCAAAAAATGTATCACTTGATATAAAATTAATTAGATATTTATTAATAAATTGGAAATAATTCAAAATGTACATGCTTTATAAATATAAATGTAAACAAATATAAAATACAACAAAACATAAAAAAATTAAAATAGGAATATTTTTTTTTCGTCGTGGCCGTGGGGATTCGAACCGTGGCCGTTTGCATAGGAGTCCGTCATCCGAGCAACTAGACCACCGTCGCTGCGCTTCGCGCACGCTAAAATTGCATTTTTAGACCATTAGCTCAAATGTGTCATAGTGCACACATACAACAATTGCACTCTACTGGATTGAATGAGATAATTTGTTGAAATATGATAAATTAAACTACATTTTATAATGATGAAAAACAAAACTTTTACAAGCGAGAAAAAGGTAATTAAATCTCAACCGCCTCTTCTGAGGGTTGAACCTCTATTTCTTCTTTGTTCGATTGTCGGTGGCTCAACACGTTAGACTATCGCCGCAACTATTGACTGTGCGGCTAAATTACTATTTCGATCTCATAAACACACATAACCATTTTCGCATTAAAAAGATCGAAAACGCACATGGCTTGCAGCAGCTAGCAGGCAAGGCATCACAAATCAATAGAACACGTTAACTTGCGTAACTTCTATGTTTATTATCCGATTGGAAATTCTAGAATAAGTTCACAACGTATTTATCTATTATAGATGTGTGCCAATGCAGAAAGTTAAGACTTTAATATTTTGCTTAATAATCGCATAAGAAAACTAATTTCTGATTTACGGGGGCGGTGGGCGTGGTATCTAAAATTTGAAAATGACGTTTACTGCCTAGGATGAATCATTAAACCAAATTTGGAGTCTCTAGCTTTCTTAATAGCTGAGAACCGTTGTCTCATACAGACAGACAGACAGATAGACGGACAGACTGACATGGCGACTCAGCTAGTGATCCTGAGTAAGAATATATATAGTTTATAGGGTCGCAGATGTCTCCTTCTGTCTGTTACGCACATTCCGACAAACCTAATAGACCATGTATTTTTTTTTAAATCCATGGCCTAATTAATGTTTTAGTCCACACTGTTTTTGTACATTTTGTGTGCGTCTTTATTATGTTTACTTAAAGTTTTTTTTCATGCTCCAGATGTGATAAATTATGCATTTTTGCCAATCGGTGAGTTATTTGAAGAAGCTACCGAATCAAAAAATAAGGACATTAAAATGTTTAGAAGGCAGAACACTTGGAAGATGTCACACATTGCTACAAATACGGACTTATTAAACAGATTTCTTCTGAGCTCAGATCCATTTCTTACTGGCCAAAGAAAACTCCCTTGCACAAAAAAGACTGTATTATTAAATTCAGCATATGATCTGTTAGATGGCACACATTTATTAGATTAAATTTTAATAAATGTCAATATATAAATATCAATTCTTAAGTTTTTCTTTTTTATTTATTATTTTTTGTACCAAATTACATATTTCGGCGCATCACGCCCCATTTCTAAAGTTGCAAACCAAATGTCTTCCACTTTATTATTTTTGTTATCACAACCGATCGATCATATGGCAGCTATTGATATAGTGGTCCGATCTGATTTTTATACATTATCCTTCTGTAAATAAATAAGAATTTTGTGCAAAATTTCAAGCCTCTACCTTAACTAGAAGTATTTATGACCGTCATTCCCATACAACAGGGACCAGTGTCCTGTTTTATAGTTTTGTTAACATGCAAATTCTATAGCAGATACCGGCCAAGCCATGGTCGACATGTTTGTAAAGTTTTTTCAAACTACGTACTCGCCTTTTACTCAAAATGTTCATTTTTATCCATATAACGTTCCCTGTTCAAATGGTATATTCAGTCCTATTCTAAACGAAATTTCTTTTGTGCTTCACTCGGTGAAACCAGTTTTTTCTCCAGGTCCCGACGGTGTTCCCGTTTGTGTACTTCGGTTCTGTGCTCACTCTCTAAGTAAGCCTTTGCTCATACTTTTCTCACAGACTTTAGATACATCATCCTTTCCTTCTATATGGAATGAATCATTTATTGCTTAAGAAGGGCAACAAGTCTGATGCAAGCAATTATAGAGGTATCTCTAAATAGACGGTTATACCTAAATTCTTCGAGAATGTTTTAACTCCTCACTTGCAACATTTCTGTAGATCCGTCATATCGCCTTCTCAGCACGGATTTATGAAACGTCGATAAACTACAACGAATTTGCTTGAGCTGACATCCTTTGTTATAAAAGGTTTTCAGGAAAATCTTCAAAGTCAACAGTTTGAAGTTTAATGTTATATATACTGATTTCAGTAAAGCATTTGACTCAGTAAATCATTCCTTCTTGCACATAAACTCAACGTCTTAGGGTTCTCTCCAAATCTACTTAGTTGGATTGTGAGTTATCTGACCGAACTTAAAGAGTCCTCTTTAATAACGTTCGTTCAGTCCTTCTTTTTGCCACATCTGGTGTTCCTCAGGGTAGCTATTTAGGGCCCCTCCTTTTACGCTTTTCATCAATGACCTAATTCTGGTCATACATAACTCCCGTACTATCATGTATGCGGATGATGTAAAGCTCTGCTATCAATATAAAGATGACCACTGTCACTTTAACCTACAAGCTTACTTAAATAGTTTTCATTCTTGGTGTTGTGCAAATTTCTTAAACCTGAACAGCTCTAAATGTAAGCTGAGGACATTCTCCCGAGCCAGTTCAACGTACGTTTCTTATACTCTTTGTGGCTGTGAAACTTAGTTGATGATCTGGGGGTCCGATTGGACCGAAAATAAAAATTTCCGAACATATTTTTAATATGGTCAATAAAGCCACGGGTGTTCTTGGCTTTATGAAGAGGTGGTCTAAGGAGTTTAACGATCCTTATGTAACAAAGATCCTCTATACTTCACTTGTTCGTCAAATTCTGGAATATGGATCATATACGTATGACACCATACGTGTCCCCAGTACTCATAAAAAATGCATTGAATCTGTACAAAAAAACTTTTTACTTTTCGCCTTACGAGGCCTTCTTATGGCAGTAGCTAACCTTAGAGCCATGCTGGGTGTAGTATTTATTAATAACTAAGTCCAAGGTGATATTGACAGTGTAGACCTAGTGAACCGGCTACACTTCTCTGTCCCTTGTAGAATAACACGTAAATTCTTACTACTAACTCTTCCTTATGGTAGGTCGAATTATGCCCTTCACGATCCGTTTAGGGTATTATGCTCGGACTACAATAATCTATACTTTCACATTTCTAACACTTCCTCTGTTGCATGCCTAAAATTTGAAGTTCTGTCCTATCTTTCTAGACATTAAGTAACCTTTTCTCGCAAATTCTTTCTATCTTTAGTATTAACTGCATGCCCGTGTTCTCTCTTCGCATTTCGAGTCGTACGTTAAGCGACTGTGCCCCTCGGTCGGTTGGGCGGGAGGTGGACATTCGCTGTGTCTGGGATCCGCGCGTAACAAGCATCGGCTTGGTATTGCATGGACCACTTGATTATACATTCATTGTATCACATGTCAAAAAAAAAAATATATATATATATGTCATTGTCATTATCATTAAGCCTTATGTATACTGAAGCAGAACGATACACATTTAATAGTTTCATTAATAACCGAAAAAACCGATTTGCGGGGGCGGTGGGCGTGGCATCATAGGAACCTACATACCAAATTTTGTGTCTCTAGCTTTTTTAATAGCTGAAATCAGTTGTCTCAAACAGGCAGACGGATAGACGGACATGGATCAATCGACTCGGCTAGTGATCCTGAGCAAGAATATATATATATACTTTATGGGGTCTGCCACGCCTCCTTATGCATGTTACATACATTTTGCACCATTTCAAAGGGTATGAAAACAGAAAAAGATAATCCAGAATTCAAAAATCAAAAAATCACCACACTAAACTATAAGTTCCACGCCTTTAAAGAAGAACTAAATAACCTTATTTGCGCAATGGACTGGGCGAAAACTAACACCATAAAGTCATTAATTCTGTCAGAGGTAGAAATATGGAAAATTACCAATATTCTAAAAACGGAAGATATACTATTTATACTACCCAGAAAAATGATTAGAATTTTCTAAAATAAAACAAGTGGGTAAGGCTACAGTCGAGCGCTCGACAGAAAGATACCCTTCTCCCAATTTTCTTAATCTGTTACAAACGTGTAACCACACTCATAATTTCAAACAGAGAATTCTGCACAAATACTTCTACTACATATAGCTTACTCGCTCGCGTTCATACAGCGACGCACATAAAGCGGCGCGACGCAACATCGACGTCGGCGTCAACTGTACATTTTATTGAAAACGTTGACTTGAATAACTCCTGTGTTATTGATCCGATCGGATTGTAATTTAAAGAATATGTTCATATGGCATATAGCCTTATACATACAAAAGCAGAACTTTATAAATTTAATACTTTGCTTAATAACCGTAAATTACCGCTTTGCAGGGGCGGTGGGCATGGCACCAAACATTTGAAACAAACTTTACCAAATTTGGTGTCTGCAACTTTTTTAATAGGTGAGATCTGTTGTCTCATACAGACGGACAGACGGTCAGACGGCCATGTCTCAATCGACTCGGCTAGTGATCCTGAGCAAGAATATATATACTTTATCGAGTCTGCCACGCCTCATTATGCCTGTTACATACATTTTGCTCAAAGTTAGTATACCCTTTTTGACCATTTTCAATGGTCGCAGGGTATAAATAGCGACTAACAATAAAAACATCCTGTCCATGATCAATATCCCATTAATTGCAAATGAGTTATGCGTCCCAATGTTACTAAAAACTGTAACAGTAAAAAAACGATATAAGATTTGAAAATATAGTAAAATGCAATCAGTAAATTTTAAAAATGAAAGAACCATGCGAAACCCTCAATGACAAGATAATTTGTAATAGAAATAATTTAGTAAATTTAAGCGACGACAAATGTATCACGCACTTGTTGAAATCCCAAATACCACAATGCAAAATAATTAATAGCCAACACGTGCCCAACCATGAAGAGTTGTTAACCGGCACGCTCCTGTTAAACGACTTCGTGGGAACAATCGAAATGGACATGGAAAAGATGGGCCTGAAGGGGACGTTCTTCATATAGTTTAAAAACGAACCAATTAGAGTTGGAGATGACACCTATATCTTAAAGGCCATGACTTCCGTCGAAGCGACACCACCTTTGTTGCAACTAATCGAAAAGAAAACGAAATTAGACAGAGTATATCTTTCTGCTACGCCATTTAATTCGTGTACATACGGTGGACATGTAGTTAACTGAATTCCCTTATATTTTACAAAATTTAATATCTCTCTATTCATATATTCTTTACCGTTATCACATTGAATTTGTTTAACTTTTTTACTGAATTGATTCTCAACATAATTTACATATTCTTTTAAGCAGTTCGCATTTTCAGATTTATATTTAATACAATATATTCTCGCGCATTTACTAAAGTCGTCAACGAATGTCAAAAAATATTTTTCCCCACAATAACCTGTTCTGCTGTGTGTTCCGTTTAAGTCTGTATGTATTAACTCTAATGTTTCTTTAGTTTTCTTTCTATTGTTCTCGAATGGTTCGTTTAGCATTTTACTTTGTATACAATGCGCACATTTCATGTCGGTATTCTAGATTTTATCTGGCAGACCATCTAGCATTTTATTCTTAATAATTCTATTCAAATATTGAAAGTTTACGTGGCCTCTTCTTCCCTTAAAATTCATTTTAATCGAATGCATTTAATACTTTAAATATTTTAAGTGCTTGAAAAAAAGCAATATCCGAAAAAAAACACTTATGCATTCAGTAGGATTCAAACCCGTACCCTTTCGCTTCACAGTCAACGACCACATCCACTCAGCCACTGCACCTTTTTAGCATCTACTATAAAATTGCAATAATGATCAGTGCAAATAACTTTAGTACATATAATTGAAAAAAAGTGCTTGCCGCCGGAGTTGAACCTGCATATTTTGCATATCTAACATAATAAAACAGAGAAAACACGTGGTCACATGGCACTACTATTTCTTTAATATCTTCAATATTTATAGTTCAATATTACTGAAATTTTCACGAAACGTCCGCAATATGGTATTTATGACGTATATAAAAAACTGTTACTGTAGAGCTAATATTGCAGCTGTAGTCCATTATTTTTCAATTTATAGGGGCGGGTGGAGGCGTGGCAAAAATCTAAAATAAACTTGATAAGCGTGCAGTAACAACACATATTGTCACAAAATTTGGTAGCTCTACCTTTTATAATAGCTGAGATCCAGGTGTTCACACGGACGGACGGACAGACAGACGGACAGACGGACATGGCTACATCGACTCGGCTGTTGATACTGATTAAGAATATATATACTTTATGGGGTCGGAGATGTCTCCTTCTGCCTGTTACATACATTTTCGGTTTGAACAAAGTTATAATACCCTTCTACTCTATGAGTAGCGGGTATAAAAATGCATTGAATCTGTACAAAAAAACTTTTTACTTTTCGCCTTACGAGGCCTTCTTATGGCAGTAGCTAACCTTAGAGCCATGCTGGGTGTACGTTGATACAATGAATGTATAATCAAGTGGTCCATGCAATACCAAGCCGATGCTTGTTACGCGCGGATCCCAGACACAGCGAATGTCCACCTCCCGCCCAACCGACCGAGGGGCACAGTCGCCGAACGTACGACTCGAAACGCGAATAGAGAACGCGGGCATGCTAGTTAATACTAAAGATAGGAAAGATTTGCGAGGAAAGATTACTTAATGTCTAGAAAGATAGGACAGGATTTCAATTTCATTTTAGGCATGCAACAGAAGAAACGTTAGAAATAAGAAAGTATAGATTATTGTAGTCCGAGCATAATACCCTAAACGGATCGTGAAGGGCATAAGTCGATCTGCAATAAGGAAGAGTTAGTGGTAAGTAGTTACGTGTTATTCTACAAAGGACAGAGAAGTGTAGCCGGCTAACTAGGTCTACACTGCCAATATCACCTTGGATGCATGGTTATACGGTTAGCTAGAGATGGTAAATTAAGCAACAAAAGTCTACTGCCATAAGAAGGAAGTCTTAAGTTTAAGGCCTCGTAAAGCGAAAAGTAAAAAGTTTTTTTGTACAGATTCAATGCGTTTTTTATGAGTAGTGTAATGGGGACACCATACGCATGATCCGTATTCCAGAATTGGACGAACAAGTGATGTATAGAGGGTCTTTGTTACATAAAGATCGTCAAACTCCTTAGACCACCTCTTAATAAGGCCAAGAACACCAGTGGCTTTATTGACCATATTAGAAATATGTTCGGAAAATTGTAATTTTCGGTCCAATCGGACCCCCAGATCAGATTCTATCTAATTCACAGCCACAAAGAGTATAAGAAACGTACGTTAGGCTGGCTCGGGAGAATGTCATCAGCTTGCATTTAGAGCTGTTTAGGTTTAAGAAATTCGCACCATACCAAGAGTGAAAACTATTTAAGTAGGTAGGTAAGAGTGACAGTGGTCATCTTTATATTGATAACACAGCTTTACATCATCCGCATACATGAGACTACGGGAGTTATGTATAACCAGGGGTAGGTTATTGATGAAAAGCGTAACGAGAAGGGGGCCTAAATGGCTACCCTGAGGAACATCAGATGTGGCAAAGAGAAGGTCTGAATGAACATTATTAAAGAGGACTCTTTGAGTTCTGTCAGTCAGATAACTCACAATCCAACTAACTAGTTTTGGTGAGAACCCTAAAAGGTTGAGTTTATGTGCAAGAAGGGAATGATTTACTGAGTCAAAAGCTTTACTGAAATCAGTATAAATGACATCAGTCTGAAGATTGTCCTGAAAACCTTTTATAACAAAAGATGTCAGCTCGAGCAAATTCGTCGTAGTTGATCGACGTTTCATAAATCCGTGCTGAGAAGGCGATATGACGAATCTTCAGAAATGTTGCAAGTGAGGAGTTAAAACATTCTCGAAGAATTTGGGTATAGCCGACAATTTAGAGATACCTCTATAGTTGCTTGCATCAGACTTGCTGCCTTTCTTAAGCAATGGGATGATAAATGATTCCTTCTGTAGCGACAACTCTAACCAATACGATTGTTTTTATCGATAGGAACGGTACAAGGAGTACGATCTCTAATTTTGTAACGGAATTATTCCGCCATTGAAGAGAATAAAAATACACGTTTTGTTAAAAGATATAAAGTTTGACATATTAAATAAATATAATATCGCATCGCGATAACTGGTGACCCCGACGTGATCTTAGGCTTCGCAAATCACAAAATCAAATCAATTCGACTTAAGAGTCGAAGAGTCACAAATACATTTGCACGAGGCTCACGCGAATTTCACAACGATGCAAATTATATTATCATGGCAAGTACTTCGCAAAACGCATCTGACAACAATTCGGCTGACGGCGCGTCCTCGACTGTACCACATGCAGTGGTGCAAACAGAGGTCAACAAGGTGTCTGTAAAAGTTCCCCCATTCTGGCCCGAGCGTCCCGAGATTTGGTTCGCCCAAATTGAGGCGCAATTTTGCGTGTCGGGAATTACCTCGGATTTAACAAAATTCAACACCTTGGTGGCGTCGATGGAGTCGCATATAATTGCACAAGTCACGGACGCAATTTTATCCCCACCCCCGTCGGACTTATATATGAACTTAAAACGCCGGATCATGGAGCAATTTGGAGAAAATGAGCACACAAAATTGCAGAAACTGCTCACGGGCATGGACTTGGGTGATCGCCGCCCATCACAGCTACTTAATGAGCTCCGCAACTTAGCCAACGGTCGGATGAATGACGATCTTCTGAAGTCCCTATGGATGCAGCGCTTGCCGCAAAACGTACGCGCCATTTTGCAGACATCGAATGAAGACTTGCAAGGTGTTGCAAAACTGGCTGACACAGTGATTGAGGTCACGGGACGCGAGCAGCTCTACATGGCCACAACTGATCCAGCTGATTCTGTGGAAGAAATAGTAGATCGCCTGGCTAAATTAGAGAAGCGTTTCCATTCTCGGTCACGTTCAAAAGAACGATCTAAGTCGCCATCTCTGTGTTGGTATCACACAAAAAGCAACTAAATGCAAGCCGCCCTGCTCTATTGTCCCCAATGCAAAAAACTAGAAGCCTCTCCTGCGCCGTCGCCCGCCGAAGCAGGAGATTCGTGTCGAGTAGCAAGAATCACACTATACGACAAGGGCACACAACATAATTTTTTAATCGACACAGGCGCTGACCAAGGGACAAACTAAACATCGAAAAAACCTTTAGCTTAGTTGCAGCAAATGACACACCTATTAAAACGTATGGTGAGAAACGCTTAAAGCTATCACTCGGTCTCCGCCGAGACTTTCTGTGGACTTTTGTACTGGCTGACGTAGCCTCACCAATCATCGGGTCCGACTTTCTTGGTCATTATGACCTACTAGTCGACTCAAAGCGACGTGCTTTGATTGACCCACAAGCACCACAGAAGTTGCAGAAGAAAACTACAATTATGAAGAAAGATACATCCGTATTTTGCGTCTTAAGCAACGATGTCGCCAGCCTGCTTAACGAATTCAAGCAACTGGTAATTCAAAATCACAACACGCAGTCGTCTCCCTCAAATGTAACTCATCTCATCGAGACCAGCGGCACTGCGGTAAAAGCTCTCCGCAGCCAAAAATGAATTTGCATACATGGTCAAACAAGGAATTTGTCGGCCATCCTGCAGCAACTGGGCGAGCCCGCTTCACATGGTGCGGAAAACTAACGGCGAATGGAGACCTTGTGGGGACTTCAGAGCAATAAACGCGAAAACTGTACCCGATCGCTATCCGATCCCGTTTGTACATGACGTCACCAACATACTGCACAACAAGCGCGTTTTCTCAGCCATCGACTTGCAGAAAGCTTATCATCATATAGCGATCGAGCCTAAGGACATTCCCAAGACGGCAATAACGACTCCTTTTGGTTTATTCGAGTTCTGCTACATGACTTTTGGGCTTCGAAACGCTTCGCAAACATTCCAAAGGTTTATGCATAGTATTCTGCGCGATTTGGACTTCGCATTTATATACATTGACATTGATATCCTGATCGCATCAGCCAATACGAAGGAGCATGGACAACATTTGCGAACAGTTTTTGAACGCCTGCAAAAAAACAATTTAACCATCAACATCGGCAAGTGCCAATTCAGCAAATCAGAAGCGCAGTTTTTGGGCCACAAGATTGATGCAAGGGGAATTCTCCCATCCGAATCCAGAGTTTCGGCAATTCGTGAATTTCCACAACCTGCCACAACTAGCGAATTAAAGAAGTTTCTGGGAATGATTAGCTACTATCCGCCCATTTATCAAAAAGGCCGCTCACGTTCAAGTCAGGCTGCAGGTGCTTATTAAAGGCAACAAGAAAAACGACAAAACTTCAGTCGATTGGACAACGGATTCATTGGAGGCATTTCAACATTGTAAAGATCAACTTGCAAACGCTACTCTGCTTGCTTTTCCGTCTCCTAAGGCAGTCTTCTCACTCAGCACGGACGCCTCAGATAAAGCCGTCGGCACGGTAGTACATCAGCTAGTTGAAGGAAGGCTTCAACCCTTGGGATTCTTTTCAAAAAAACTCAATCCTGCCCAATCGAGATATGACACGTATGATCGAGAATTACTCGCCATTTATTTGTCTATCCAACACTTCCAACACATCCTTGAAGGAAGGCAATTTGTAGTTTATACGGATCACAAGCCGTTAATTTACGCGTTCTCTCAGAAATTGGAGAAAACACCCCCCAGACGAGGACGACACCTTGACTTCATCAGTCAATTCACCACAGGTATTCGCCATGTTTGTGGCAAAGACAACGAGATTGCCGATTTGCTATCACGAATCAATACAGTCGTCGAGGTAGATCTGAAAGCTATTGCCGAGGAGCAGAAGACCGACTTGGAACTTCAAAAACTGCTAGAGGGAAACAACACATCATTACACCTCAAGAGTATCACGCCGCTGAACGGAAATTTTTCACTCTACTGCGACATAAGTCCAGATGGTAGAATTCGACCATTTGTTCCGACTGCGTTACGCAAGCAGGTAATGCAATGCATTCACTCCCTTTCTCACCCCGGCCGGAAGGCGACACAGAGACTCGTTTCAGAGAGGTTTGTGTGGACTTCGATGACAAAGGATGTTGGCAACTTCGTTCGTAGCTGCATACAATGTCAAAGGTGCAAAATTCAACGCCATAACAAATCTGAGCTTGGCAGCTATGGACCAATAGACCAACGATTTGATCACATTAACATTGACATCATCGGCCCATTGCCGGTCTCCCGAGGAAATCGCTATTGTCTCACCTGTGTCGACAGGTTCTCCAGATGGCCCACAGCATTTCCAATTCCTGACGTTTCGGCGGAAACGATCGCAACAACACTACTGGAGGGTTGGATAGCTAACTTTGGCGTCCTGCTGCACATCACTAGCGATCAGGGTAGGCAGTTTGAATCTGCAATATTTGCAGGCCTGATGCGCTTACTGGGCGTCAAACACTTCCGCACCACAGCTTACCACCCCCAAGCAAATGGTTTGGTAGAGCGTTGGCATCGCACACTCAAAGCAGCCATAAAATGCTATGCGACTAGCGATTGGTGCGGTGCTTTGCCTTCAGTACTGCTTGGACTTCGTCCTACGTGGAAGGAAGACTTAGGAGCTTCCCCGGCCGAAATGTTGTTTGGATCGCAACTTCGACTTCCTGGCGAACTTGTTACGAAGGGGAGCAGCCATCCGGATGAATCCGAATTTATCAAACTGTTGCGGAAAAAAATGCAATCATTAAGGCCGTCTCATGCATCGGTTCACGGGAACAAGGAATCGTTTGTGCAGGCAGAACTCAGCAAAGCCTCTCACGTTTTCGTGCGCGTAGATCGCGTGCGGGCTCCGTTAGAACCGCCGTATGACGGCCCGTACGCCGTGTTAGAAAGGCAAAGCAATTTCTTTTTAATTCAAATGGGCAACCGTAACGTCAAGGTTTCTATCGACCGACTCAAGGCCGCCTTCTTGGACGCATCAAATGTGACGGCGCCGCCTACAATAACTGACAAAGATGCCTGGAATCGAGAGGAATTCGAGCAAGAAGACCAACAGCAGCAGAAAAAACAAAAAACGAGAACTAGACGCTCAGTAAAATGTCCAGCAAGATTTTTATAGGTTCCCATCTAGCGGGGGAGTCCTGTAGCGACAACTCTAACCAATACGATTGTTTTATCGATAGGAACGGTACAAGGAGTACGATCTCTAATTTTGTAACGGAATTATTCCGCCATTGAAGAGAATAAAAATACACGTTTTTTTAAAAGATATAAAGTTTGTCATATTAAATAAATATAATATCGCATCGCGATAATACAAATAACAAAATAAATTATATTGTGAAAATAACTAAAAATAATTATTTATAATTTGAAATATATTTGCTCAGATGGAGGAAAAACAAGAAAGCAAGGCTACCTTCGGCTTGCCGAATACCCTCTGCAAGGGTATAATAATCGATACTTTTGCAACGTTGCAGCGCTTTGTGAATATAACAACACAGTGCACAAAAAGACGACAAATTGAAAAAAAACAGTGACTGAGAAAAATCACGGTTGCCCACTAAGTGATTATTTTTAAAAATAATCGAGCTTGTGCAGCCCTGGAACGATAACACTTTTTTTTTTTCAATGTTTTGCTTATTTATTTTGCTTAAGAGACTAACAATAAGTTTTCAAATCTTATTCTAATTTAACTAAATATCATTTTTTATGAAATGATTCGTGCTGTGTGGCCTAACAAATTTAACGCTGAGCTGGTTGGTCGTTCCGGTGCAGTCGACTTTGGCTGCATACTCGAATAAGTTTTCTTGCAAGAGGATTTGGATGTGAGGCTAGTTTTTCATTGTATTTTACTTTTTTCTCTGCTATTGTCTCAATGAAAAGTTTTATTTGTAAGTCTCTGTGTATATTCTCGTTCCGAAGATACCATGGCGCTCCAGTAATGATTCTCAAGATCCTAGACTGTGCTCGCTGTACTATGTCGATGTTGCTTCTCGATGCGTTGCCCCATAGCTCGGAGCCATATTCCATATAGGTTTTAAAACGGAGTTATATAAGAGGACTTTGTACTCCAAGCTTAGGGGAGAGCGAACGTTTATAAGCCAGTGTAGATCCCTAGCTTTTAGTCTGAGGTGCGTCGTCTTGGCCTCTATTTGTTTCTGCCAGGTGAGCCGCTTGTCCTGATGAATACCTAAGTGGCGTCGATGGAGTCGCATATAATTGCACAAGTCACGGACGCAATTTTATCCCCACCCCCGTCGGACTTATATATGAACTTAAAACGCCGGGTGATCGCCGCCCATCACAGCTACTTAATGAGCTCCGCAACTTAGCCAACGGTCGGATGAATGACGATCTTCTGAAGTCCCTATGGATGCAGCGCTTGCCGCAAAACGTACGCGCCATTTTGCAGACATCGAATGAAGACTTGCAAGGTGTTGCAAAACTGGCTGACACAGTGCTTGAGGTCACGGGACGCGAGCAGCTCTACATGGCCACAACTGATCCAGCTGATTCTGTGGAAGAAATAGTAGATCGCCTGGCTAAATTAGAGAAGCGTTTCCATTCTCGGTCACGTTCAAAAGAACGATCTAAGTCGCCATCTCTGTGTTGGTATCACACAAAAGCAACTAAATGCAAGCCGCCCTGCTCTATTGTCCCCAATGCAAAAAACTAGAAGCCTCTCCTGCGCCGTCGCCCGCCGAAGCAGGAGATTCGTGTCGAGTAGCAAGAATCACACTATACGACAAGGGCACACAACATAATTTGTTAATCGACACAGGCGCTGACCAAGGGACAAACTAAACATCGAAAAAACCTTTAGCTTAGTTGCAGCAAATGACACACCTATTAAAACGTATGGTGAGAAACGCCTAAAGCTATCACTCGGTCTCCGCCGAGACTTTCTGTGGACTTTTGTACTGGCTGACGTAGCCTCACCAATCATCGGGTCCGACTTTCTTGGTCATTATGACCTACTAGTCGACTCAAAGCGACGTG
Source organism: Zaprionus tsacasi (assembly GCA_018904105.1). Classification (NCBI taxonomy): domain Eukaryota; kingdom Metazoa; phylum Arthropoda; class Insecta; order Diptera; family Drosophilidae; genus Zaprionus; species Zaprionus tsacasi. The sequence continues at coordinate 551,856 of JAEIFR010000156.1, forward strand.
CTTTGATTGACCCACAAGCACCACAGAAGTTGCAGAAGAAAACTACAATTATGAAGAAAGATACATCCGTATTTTGCGTCTTAAGCAACGATGTCGCCAGCCTGCTTAACGAATTCAAGCAACTGGTAATTCAAAATCACAACACGCAGTCGTCTCCCTCAAATGTAACTCATCTCATCGAGACCAGCGGCACTGCGGTAAAAGCTCTCCGCAGCCAAAAATGAATTTGCATACATGGTCAAACAAGGAATTTGTCGGCCATCCTGCAGCAACTGGGCGAGCCCGCTTCACATGGTGCGGAAAACTAACGGCGAATGGAGACCTTGTGGGGACTTCAGAGCAATAAACGCGAAAACTGTACCCGATCGCTATCCGATCCCGTTTGTACATGACGTCACCAACATACTGCACAACAAGCGCGTTTTCTCAGCCATCGACTTGCAGAAAGCTTATCATCATATAGCGATCGAGCCTAAGGACATTCCCAAGACGGCAATAACGACTCCTTTTGGTTTATTCGAGTTCTGCTACATGACTTTTGGGCTTCGAAACGCTTCGCAAACATTCCAAAGGTTTATGCATAGTATTCTGCGCGATTTGGACTTCGCATTTATATACATTGACATTGATATCCTGATCGCATCAGCCAATACGAAGGAGCATGGACAACATTTGCGAACAGTTTTTGAACGCCTGCAAAAAAACAATTTAACCATCAACATCGGCAAGTGCCAATTCAGCAAATCAGAAGCGCAGTTTTTGGGCCACAAGATTGATGCAAGGGGAATTCTCCCATCCGAATCCAGAGTTTCGGCAATTCGTGAATTTCCACAACCTGCCACAACTAGCGAATTAAAGAAGTTTCTGGGAATGATTAGCTACTATCCGCCCATTTATCAAAAAGGCCGCTCACGTTCAAGTCAGGCTGCAGGTGCTTATTAAAGGCAACAAGAAAAACGACAAAACTTCAGTCGATTGGACAACGGATTCATTGGAGGCATTTCAACATTGTAAAGATCAACTTGCAAACGCTACTCTGCTTGCTTTTCCGTCTCCTAAGGCAGTCTTCTCACTCAGCACGGACGCCTCAGATAAAGCCGTCGGCACGGTAGTACATCAGCTAGTTGAAGGAAGGCTTCAACCCTTGGGATTCTTTTCAAAAAAACTCAATCCTGCCCAATCGAGATATGACACGTATGATCGAGAATTACTCGCCATTTATTTGTCTATCCAACACTTCAAACACATCCTTGAAGGAAGGCAATTTGTAGTTTATACGGATCACAAGCCGTTAATTTACGCGTTCTCTCAGAAATTGGAGAAAACACCCCCCAGACGAGGACGACACCTTGACTTCATCAGTCAATTCACCACAGGTATTCGCCATGTTTGTGGCAAAGACAACGAGATTGCCGATTTGCTATCACGAATCAATACAGTCGTCGAGGTAGATCTGAAAGCTATTGCCGAGGAGCAGAAGACCGACTTGGAACTTCAAAAACTGCTAGAGGGAAACAACACATCATTACACCTCAAGAGTATCACGCCGCTGAACGGAAATTTTTCACTCTACTGCGACATAAGTCCAGATGGTAGAATTCGACCATTTGTTCCGACTGCGTTACGCAAGCAGGTAATGCAATGCATTCACTCCCTTTCTCACCCCGGCCGGAAGGCGACACAGAGACTCGTTTCAGAGAGGTTTGTGTGGACTTCGATGACAAAGGATGTTGGCAACTTCGTTCGTAGCTGCATACAATGTCAAAGGTGCAAAATTCAACGCCATAACAAATCTGAGCTTGGCAGCTATGGACCAATAGACCAACGATTTGATCACATTAACATTGACATCATCGGCCCATTGCCGGTCTCCCGAGGAAATCGCTATTGTCTCACCTGTGTCGACAGGTTCTCCAGATGGCCCACAGCATTTCCAATTCCTGACGTTTCGGCGGAAACGATCGCAACAACACTACTGGAGGGTTGGATAGCTAACTTTGGCGTCCTGCTGCACATCACTAGCGATCAGGGTAGGCAGTTTGAATCTGCAATATTTGCAGGCCTGATGCGCTTACTGGGCGTCAAACACTTCCGCACCACAGCTTACCACCCCCAAGCAAATGGTTTGGTAGAGCGTTGGCATCGCACACTCAAAGCAGCCATAAAATGCTATGCGACTAGCGATTGGTGCGGTGCTTTGCCTTCAGTACTGCTTGGACTTCGTCCTACGTGGAAGGAAGACTTAGGAGCTTCCCCGGCCGAAATGTTGTTTGGATCGCAACTTCGACTTCCTGGCGAACTTGTTACGAAGGGGAGCAGCCATCCGGATGAATCCGAATTTATCAAACTGTTGCGGAAAAAAATGCAATCATTAAGGCCGTCTCATGCATCGGTTCACGGGAACAAGGAATCGTTTGTGCAGGCAGAACTCAGCAAAGCCTCTCACGTTTTCGTGCGCGTAGATCGCGTGCGGGCTCCGTTAGAACCGCCGTATGACGGCCCGTACGCCGTGTTAGAAAGGCAAAGCAATTTCTTTTTAATTCAAATGGGCAACCGTAACGTCAAGGTTTCTATCGACCGACTCAAGGCCGCCTTCTTGGACGCATCAAATGTGACGGCGCCGCCTACAATAACTGACAAAGATGCCTGGAATCGAGAGGAATTCGAGCAAGAAGACCAACAGCAGCAGAAAAAACAAAAAACGAGAACTAGACGCTCAGTAAAATGTCCAGCAAGATTTTTATAGGTTCCCATCTAGCGGGGGAGTCCTGTAGCGACAACTCTAACCAATACGATTGTTTTATCGATAGGAACGGTACAAGGAGTACGATCTCTAATTTTGTAACGGAATTATTCCGCCATTGAAGAGAATAAAAATACACGTTTTTTTAAAAGATATAAAGTTTGTCATATTAAATAAATATAATATCGCATCGCGATAATACAAATAACAAAATAAATTATATTGTGAAAATAACTAAAAATAATTATTTATAATTTGAAATATATTTGCTCAGATGGAGGAAAAACAAGAAAGCAAGGCTACCTTCGGCTTGCCGAATACCCTCTGCAAGGGTATAATAATCGATACTTTTGCAACGTTGCAGCGCTTTGTGAATATAACAACACAGTGCACAAAAAGACGACAAATTGAAAAAAAACAGTGACTGAGAAAAATCACGGTTGCCCACTAAGTGATTATTTTTAAAAATAATCGAGCTTGTGCAGCCCTGGAACGATAACACTTTTTTTTTTTCAATGTTTTGCTTATTTATTTTGCTTAAGAGACTAACAATAAGTTTTCAAATCTTATTCTAATTTAACTAAATATCATTTTTTATGAAATGATTCGTGCTGTGTGGCCTAACAAATTTAACGCTGAGCTGGTTGGTCGTTCCGGTGCAGTCGACTTTGGCTGCATACTCGAATAAGTTTTCTTGCAAGAGGATTTGGATGTGAGGCTAGTTTTTCATTGTATTTTACTTTTTTCTCTGCTATTGTCTCAATGACAAGTTTTATTTGTAAGTCTCTGTGTATATTCTCGTTCCGAAGATACCATGGCGCTCCAGTAATGATTCTCAAGATCCTAGACTGTGCTCGCTGTACTATGTCGATGTTGCTTCTCGATGCGTTGCCCCATAGCTCGGAGCCATATTCCATATAGGTTTTAAAACGGAGTTATATAAGAGGACTTTGTACTCCAAGCTTAGGGGAGAGCGAACGTTTATAAGCCAGTGTAGATCCCTAGCTTTTAGTCTGAGGTGCGTCGTCTTGGCCTCTATGTGTTTCTGCCAGGTGAGCCGCTTGTCCTGATGAATACCTAAGTGGCGTCGATGGAGTCGCATATAATTGCACAAGTCACGGACGCAATTTTATCCCCACCCCCGTCGGACTTATATATGAACTTAAAACGCCGGGTGATCGCCGCCCATCACAGCTACTTAATGAGCTCCGCAACTTAGCCAACGGTCGGATGAATGACGATCTTCTGAAGTCCCTATGGATGCAGCGCTTGCCGCAAAACGTACGCGCCATTTTGCAGACATCGAATGAAGACTTGCAAGGTGTTGCAAAACTGGCTGACACAGTGCTTGAGGTCACGGGACGCGAGCAGCTCTACATGGCCACAACTGATCCAGCTGATTCTGTGGAAGAAATAGTAGATCGCCTGGCTAAATTAGAGAAGCGTTTCCATTCTCGGTCACGTTCAAAAGAACGATCTAAGTCGCCATCTCTGTGTTGGTATCACACAAAAGCAACTAAATGCAAGCCGCCCTGCTCTATTGTCCCCAATGCAAAAAACTAGAAGCCTCTCCTGCGCCGTCGCCCGCCGAAGCAGGAGATTCGTGTCGAGTAGCAAGAATCACACTATACGACAAGGGCACACAACATAATTTGTTAATCGACACAGGCGCTGACCAAGGGACAAACTAAACATCGAAAAAACCTTTAGCTTAGTTGCAGCAAATGACACACCTATTAAAACGTATGGTGAGAAACGCCTAAAGCTATCACTCGGTCTCCGCCGAGACTTTCTGTGGACTTTTGTACTGGCTGACGTAGCCTCACCAATCATCGGGTCCGACTTTCTTGGTCATTATGACCTACTAGTCGACTCAAAGCGACGTGCTTTGATTGACCCACAAGCACCACAGAAGTTGCAGAAGAAAACTACAATTATGAAGAAAGATACATCCGTATTTTGCGTCTTAAGCAACGATGTCGCCAGCCTGCTTAACGAATTCAAGCAACTGGTAATTCAAAATCACAACACGCAGTCGTCTCCCTCAAATGTAACTCATCTCATCGAGACCAGCGGCACTGCGGTAAAAGCTCTCCGCAGCCAAAAATGAATTTGCATACATGGTCAAACAAGGAATTTGTCGGCCATCCTGCAGCAACTGGGCGAGCCCGCTTCACATGGTGCGGAAAACTAACGGCGAATGGAGACCTTGTGGGGACTTCAGAGCAATAAACGCGAAAACTGTACCCGATCGCTATCCGATCCCGTTTGTACATGACGTCACCAACATACTGCACAACAAGCGCGTTTTCTCAGCCATCGACTTGCAGAAAGCTTATCATCATATAGCGATCGAGCCTAAGGACATTCCCAAGACGGCAATAACGACTCCTTTTGGTTTATTCGAGTTCTGCTACATGACTTTTGGGCTTCGAAACGCTTCGCAAACATTCCAAAGGTTTATGCATAGTATTCTGCGCGATTTGGACTTCGCATTTATATACATTGACATTGATATCCTGATCGCATCAGCCAATACGAAGGAGCATGGACAACATTTGCGAACAGTTTTTGAACGCCTGCAAAAAAACAATTTAACCATCAACATCGGCAAGTGCCAATTCAGCAAATCAGAAGCGCAGTTTTTGGGCCACAAGATTGATGCAAGGGGAATTCTCCCATCCGAATCCAGAGTTTCGGCAATTCGTGAATTTCCACAACCTGCCACAACTAGCGAATTAAAGAAGTTTCTGGGAATGATTAGCTACTATCCGCCCATTTATCAAAAAGGCCGCTCACGTTCAAGTCAGGCTGCAGGTGCTTATTAAAGGCAACAAGAAAAACGACAAAACTTCAGTCGATTGGACAACGGATTCATTGGAGGCATTTCAACATTGTAAAGATCAACTTGCAAACGCTACTCTGCTTGCTTTTCCGTCTCCTAAGGCAGTCTTCTCACTTAGCACGGACGCCTCAGATAAAGCCGTCGGCACGGTAGTACATCAGCTAGTTGAAGGAAGGCTTCAACCCTTGGGATTCTTTTCAAAAAAAACTCAATCCTGCCCAATCGAGATATGACACGTATGATCGAGAATTACTCGCCATTTATTTGTCTATCCAACACTTCCAACACATCCTTGAAGGAAGGCAATTTGTAGTTTATACGGATCACAAGCCGTTAATTTACGCGTTCTCTCAGAAATTGGAGAAAACACCCCCCAGACGAGGACGACACCTTGACTTCATCAGTCAATTCACCACAGATATTCGCCATGTTTGTGGCGAAGACAACGAGATTACCGATTTGCTATCACGAATCAATGCAGTCGTCGAGGTAGATCTGGCAACTTCGTTCGTAGCTGTATACAATGTCAAAGGTGCAAAATTGAACGCCATAACAAATCTGAGCTTGGCAGCTATGGACCAATAGACCAACGATTTGATCACATTAACATAGACATCATCGGCCCATTGCCGTTCTCCCGAGGAAATCGCTATTGTCTCACCTATGTCGACAAGTTCTCCAGATGGCCCATAGCATTTCCAATTCCTGACATTTCGGCAGAAACGATCGCAACAACACTACTGGAGGGTTGGATAGCTAACTTTGGCGTCCCGCTGCACATCACTAGCGATCAGGGTAGGCAGTTTGAATCTGCAATCTTTGCAGGCCTGATGCGCTTACTGGGCGTCAAACACTTCCGCACCACAGCTTACCACCCCCAAGCAAATGGTTTGGTGGAGCGTTGGCATCGCACACTCAAAGCAGCCATAAAATGCCATGAGACTAGCGATTGGTGCGGTGCTTTGCCTTTAGTACTGCTTGGACTTCGTGCTACGTGGAAGGAAGACTTAGGAGCTTCCCCGGCCGAAATGTTGTTTGGATCCCAACTTCGACTTCCTGGCGAACTTGTTACGAAGGGGAGCAGCCATCCGGATGAATCCGAATTTATCAAACTGTTGCGGAAAAAAATGCAATCATTAAGGCCGTCTCATGCATCGGTTCACGGGAACAAGGAATCGTTTGTGCAGGCAGAACTCAGCAAAGCCTCTCACGTTTTCGTGCGCGTAGATCGCGTGCGGGCTCCGTTAGAACCGCCGTATGACGGCCCGTACGCCGTGTTAGAAAGGCAAAGCAATTTCTTTTTAATTCAAATGGGCAACCGTAACGTCAAGGTTTCTATCGACCGACTCAAGGCCGCCTTCTTGGACGCATCAAATGTGACGGCGCCGCCTACAATAACTGACAAAGATGCCTGGAATCGAGAGGAATTCGAGCAAGAAGACCAACAGCAGCAGAAAAAACAAAAAACGAGAACTAGACGCTCAGTAAAATGTCCAGCAAGATTTTTATAGGTTCCCATCTAGCGGGGGGAGTCCTGTAGCGACAACTCTAACCAATACGATTGTTTTATCGATAGGAACGGTACAAGGAGTACGATCTCTAATTTTGTAACGGAATTATTCCGCCATTGAAGAGAATAAAAATACACGTTTTTTTAAAAGATATAAAGTTTGTCATATTAAATAAATATAATATCGCATCGCGATAATACAAATAACAAAATAAATTATATTGTGAAAATAACTAAAAATAATTATTTATAATTTGAAATATATTTGCTCAGATGGAGGAAAAACAAGAAAGCAAGGCTACCTTCGGCTTGCCGAATACCCTCTGCAAGGGTATAATAATCGATACTTTTGCAACGTTGCAGCGCTTTGTGAATATAACAACACAGTGCACAAAAAGACGACAAATTGAAAAAAAAACAGTGACTGAGAAAAATCACGGTTGCCCACTAAGTGATTATTTTTAAAAATAATCGAGCTTGTGCAGCCCTGGAACGATAACACTTTTTTTTTTTCAATGTTTTGCTTATTTATTTTGCTTAAGAGACTAACAATAAGTTTTCAAATCTTATTCTAATTTAACTAAATATCATTTTTTATGAAATGATTCGTGCTGTGTGGCCTAACAAATTTAACGCTGAGCTGGTTGGTCGTTCCGGTGCAGTCGACTTTGGCTGCATACTCGAATAAGTTTTCTTGCAAGAGGATTTGGATGTGAGGCTAGTTTTTCATTGTATTTTACTTTTTCTCTGCTATTGTCTCAATGACAAGTTTTATTTGTAAGTCTCTGTGTATATTCTCGTTCCGAAGATACCATGGCGCTCCAGTAATGATTCTCAAGATCCTAGACTGTGCTCGCTGTACTATGTCGATGTTGCTTCTCGATGCGTTGCCCCATAGCTCGGAGCCATATTCCATATAGGTTTTAAAACGGAGTTATATAAGAGGACTTTGTACTCCAAGCTTAGGGGAGAGCGAACGTTTATAAGCCAGTGTAGATCCCTAGCTTTTAGTCTGAGGTGCGTCGTCTTGGCCTCTATGTGTTTCTGCCAGGTGAGCCGCTTGTCCTGATGAATACCTAAGTATGTTACGTTATAGGCTTGTGGGATGCGCGTGTGGTTCATTACCAAGGGCGGGCAGCTTTGTTTGTTTAAGGTAAATGTTACCTGCTTGCACTTTTCTTCGTTTACTCGTATGCGCCAGTCTGCAAGCCAATGTTCTACACAAGTTAGATGGCTTGCTAGTTGCATCGTAGCTTTTACTGGGCACCTGGATCGACTTAGTATTGCAGTGTCATCAGCGAATGTGGAAATCGTTAGCTGGTAGTTTGTTGGGATGTCCGCCGTGTATAGGGTGTATAGGATTGGGCCCAGAACACTTCCTTGAGGCACTCCGGCTTCTATAGTACAATCGCTTGAAGTGCTTAAACTGCATCTAACCGCGAACACTCTTTTATATAGGTAAGACTTTAGAAGATTATGTATGTTTTGAGGCAGCAGTTTGATTATTTTAAACATAAGTCCATCCAGCCATACTCTATCGAATGCTTGTGCAACTCTAAGAATAGAGCTGTGCATTATTCACGATGTTCAAAGGCAGTGCGAATTTCTGTTGTGATGCGGTTAACCTGTTCAATGGCTCCATGTTTTGCCCGAAAACCAAATTGGTGCGATGGGAGTGTGTTGTGTGTTTTGAGGTGGGGGCTGATGCGTAGCAGCAGCACTTTTTCAAATAACTTGGAGAGACAAGTAAGTATGCTTATTGGCCTGTATGATGATGGCTGTGTTTTGTCTTTCCCAGGCTTAGGGATCATAATTATAACTGATTTCTTCCACTCTTGAGGGAAGTATCCAATTTTAGCAATTGCGTTGAAGAGCAAGCAGATTCGTAGAACTGCACACATTGGGAGTTCGATGATCATTTTCGGGGTTATTAAGTCGTAGCCAGGCGATTTTTCAGTCTTCAGTTGCTCTTTAATGACTTTCGTTATCTCGCTTGGTCGAAATTCTATAGGGTCTTGTGGTGCTAAGTCAGATGCAGTTAAAGGCGGGAGAATAAATGAGTTAGTGGCAGGATTTGGTTGAAATACTTTTTTAATGATCAGCGAAGACTCTTGCTCTGTCCGTATCACTGCGAGACCAGTTTCCGTTTCTGTTGGTCCCTGTAGGTTCCTGTGGTCTTTCCACAACGAGTTCTTTGTGCCTGTGGGCGTGAGATTCTCGATGTACCTTAGTTGTGCGTCCGCTTCTTCTTTCTTAAGAGCTTTGGTAAGTCTGCGAGAAACTGCTTTTAATCTACTCTTTGCGCCAGGTGATCTGTGCTCCTGCCACTCCCTTCGAAGTCGTCGTTTTTCAAGCACAAGCAGTTCAGTATCTCTACTTGTCTTGTTAAACTTTATACTGCATATATGGTTGTCTTGTGGAGTTGACGCTTTTACTGCTGCAACTAGTATTGATTCTATTTCACCAGCAAACTGATCAATGTCTTGCTCGGATTCCAGGGGGCTAGAAAAGCCAAACATATTTTTTGTACCTCGCCCAGTTGGTCCTATTGCTTGTAAGCCTATACGGTCGCTCGATGTGTTGTAGCTGGTACAAAAGATGGAAGAGCACCGGTCAGTGATCAGATGAGAGTTCTGGAAGTGCCTCAGCTGTAATCATTGATTGGGATATCCTTTTTGTGATGGCAAAGTCAATCAAATCTGGAAGCTTCATGGGATCTGCTGGCCAGTATGTAGGCGCTCCCGGGGAAACATAGTTTAGTTTGCGTTGCGGTTTGATGATTGCGTTGTACAGCTGTTTTCCTTTAGGGTTCGCTATCCGAGATCCCCAGTACATGTGTTTGGCATTCCAATCTCCAGCTGCAACAAACCTTTCACCAAACGAGTCAAAAAGTGTTGTGAATTTTTCCTCAGAGATTGTGAAGCGAGGTGGGCAATATACAGCAGCTAGAGTGAGACCACCGTTATGACATTGGATGTTTATAGAGGTACATTGTAAGCAGTCTTCTTGTCAATTAACAAGAAAGTGGTGCTTAATTCGCAATCGTATTAGTATGGCAGTGCCTCCATGGGCCTTGCCATCCGGGTGATTCGTAAAGTAAAATTTACATCCTGGTATTTGGAAGTTGTACTTTTCGGTAAGATGAGTCTCTGAGAGTAGCATAACGTCAATGTTTATTTCGGCTAAGAACTGAGCAAGTTCTAGCTTGTACCGCGAAACGCCATTAGCGTTCCAGGTAGCTAGTATTAAGAGTCATTATCCTGTTTTGGAAGAAACGAGCATTTAAATAAGGATGTTTTGGTCCCTCATAAGCTCTTGCATAGGTCATGAAGTCTTTCATGCTTTGCTGCATCGAAAGCATAATCGCTTCAATGCCAATTGGCTGCTGTTGCATGTTCTGTGTATTTATTTGTTTATTTGTGTTTATTTGGCTAATATTATGCTGGATGCTGGAGGTGACTGCTGTTGGTACTTTGATTCCTGATTTTAGTACACTTGCAAAGGAAGAAGTTGGCATTGTTCGGTGGCTGGCAGACGAAGGAATGTTAGTTGTAGTCGGTTCCATTACTTTGTGAATTGTTGGTGTGATACGATCTCGAGCTGAATCCACTCGTTTGTTTAGGCGACTCTTGAGTTCCTTGTAAACAATGCATCCTCGCCAGTTGGCTGTGTATTTTTCGCTACAGTTGCTGCATAACTTAATTGAACTGTCGTTTTTATTCTTAGGACAGTTTACAGTACTGTGGGCATCGCTGCAAACGACACAGATGGATTTTAGGGTGCAGTATGCTTTGGTGTGGCCATATTCTTGGCAGTTGGTGCACTGCACAGGTTGCCTGCGCTTGTGTGGCTCTTCTACGGTTATTCTTCGGTGCAGTAAATACTGTAGCTTATATATAGGATGTACTTCATTTTTGTTGTTTTTCTGACTCGATGGCTCCAGTTCGACTTTAAAGAGTGGCTGCGGCTCTTTGTTCCTGTTGAGAATGTTGATCACCGTTTTGGCGTTGAAGTTCTTCTCCTTTAGTGCGGCGATGATTTCGGATGAGGTCACTGATGACTCTATTCCTTTAATGACAACCTGCAATCCTTTGGCACTTTTCAGCTGGTAGGTATAGTAACTCTTCCCAGCTTCGTCCAGGCACTTGGTCACCGATCGGTGGCTAGACTCATCCTGAGTCTGCACTTTCGTTTCTTGTATGTTGCCCTTAGTAAGAGGTATACATGGAACTTGTTTTCTCCGATAATTGCAACTAGTTTGTTAACCAGCACATTCGAGGTTTTCTCACGTATATATGTATATTGGTGGCGGCTTTATCTTCTTCTGCTCCTGTTCCTGCACTTCACAGTCATCCAGTAGTGCAAACCTATTTGAACTTGAGTCATTGGCAGCGTTGGCGCGGTTTATTTTCGGCTGATTACCCTGCTTGTGTTGTGGGCTTAGCTTTCGCTTTATTTGGATGTAGCGATCCAGCCCTTCTTGACAAAGTTTTTTGTTTTGTTTTGGTTCTTGTTCGCTTTTGCTTTCAAGAGTCGGTGTGAGTGCTCTTGCTTTCGTTGTTGTTGATTCAGCGGAATTGTACACCGCTGTCGGTATTGAGCATAGAGTTGTTGTTGATGTTGTTGCAGTTGTTGTTGCTAAAGGTGCAGTTGCAGTAGATATCGTGATTACTGTAGTGGTAGCTAAAGAACTTGACATCGTTTGGAATGGGGAGAGCGTGAGAGAGACGCTCTCAGCGCGTTCGGGTTCACTTCGTGCAGTCATAAGCATTGGTGAGTAAGACCGCGATCGTTTGCATTCTGCAGGTGCTAGGTCATTGACCGGGTGGATGATTTGGCACTCGCGGGCGTCAGACACGACGGTGAAGTACGCATTATTCCGCTGCAAAGAGAGTCGGCGCTCGTCTTGCTCTTTTTGCCGCTGAGCGCGCAATTCGCGTTGGCTCATTTTAGAACGATCGATTTGTTCGTTGTCTATTTGTTTTTTTTTAGTTTTACTTTATTATTCCACACACAGAAAGTTTTGTAGGATAGCAATTTAACATTGCTAATAGCGTCTCTTTCGCTTTCGATTTATTTAAAGAGGGAAAAGAGTGGTGGTCGGTCGATTGTGATCGAACTGCGATCACTAAAGCCGGCAAAAGGTAAATAAACGAAATGAATAATATAAAAAATATCTTGCTGAATAATAATAGTTAGTTAATAAGAATAAAAAAAACGAAATGTACCAATTTATGTATATGTGTGACTTGTGCCGGTGCAGCCGAATGGTTACTGCCCGTAAATGTATGTACGTATGTATGTTGATAGAATTATATGTATTTTGTAAAACGTTTACTATTAAATGAATAAATTTTATCTTTATCTTATAAGTGTTATGTTTCTTTTATATATAATTTGGAGGTACAATTGCCGCTTACGGTTCGGATCTTGGCAATATACTTGGGCAAATATAAGTAGATAAGTTTTATGCTGACATATGTATGTAAAAAAATTGTATGTATATTTGCATATAATTTTAGGGGAAGTATGTATGTACGTGTGATGGGAGTTTTACATGCACTTGGTAGGATTTAGTACATATATAAAATAATATGTGGCGGAGGTAAAAAAAAATTGATTTTAATGGAGGGAAAACTGTGTGCAATTGAAAAGTGGACTTGCATACATATGTACTTATATGTACATATGTAGATCTTTTCCACTGGATCAAATATGGCGATCTTCTGTATGTTATACTTACAAGTGCACATATGCACATACAGAGGTTCGCCAAAGCTTGGAAAGAAATTAATTTTTTATATAAGGAGCAGTTGCACACAGCACCTCCGCCTCAGACAAGTAAGAAAAATCATGTACTTATCTGAACTAAGTCCCTGAAGATGCTTAAGCCGTGGCTGAGGTTCGAGCGGAGCGAGGGGATGTAAAATCCAGCGACGTGAGTCCGAAGTAGGAATAAAAATGAAATCCGCCTCGAAGGACCAATGATTGTAGCGGCGGCAATGGCTTCTTCTGTGTAGTTTGTTGGCTGAAAGAAAATCACTTGAACCGACGTGGAAAAAAAAACAATTCGAAAAAGAAACAATTCGGGACGCTTCTGTTCACTTTACTTGTATTTCTCATACTGCATTTCATGTGAATTTACAATGTAATCTTAAGTCTAACTTAGCATAACTTCGGATAAAGAATTACGGATAAAAGAGCGCGAGAGCCCTTGGTGATTCTCGCACTGTTTACGCCGCAACGCTGCCTACTTTTAGGCGGTTACGTTTCGACGTAAACTGAACTAGTGGTTGTGAAGAACGGACAGAGTCTTATAATTAATACATTAAACTTATAAATAAATATTAAAATTAAAGTTTCTTAAAAGTATACTACATTAAATTAAATCTAGGTATCAGGAATCTGTAAGATACAAATAATTAGTCAGGGCATTAAAGTAAGAGTATACTTACAGGATGCGGAACAGGATACTGCCCACTTGTGCTAAGGGTGCACAGAGTTGCAGTGGCCAGATAGGCCTAGGAAGTTCTCCAAAAGAACTCCCCCACAGCCTGTTTTTGCTAGCCGCAAAAGAATCAAAGGGGAGGGCGGCCTAGCCAAAGATAGGAACACTATCCAGATTTAAACCATCTAGGAAATATAAATTCCATTCCGAGGGCGGATATAACACGAACGATTCCTCATCTAGCTTTCCTCTAATGAGGTGAAAAATTATCACATCTAGCATTTCACTTTCGCTGACTAAGGATCGAAGTGATCCCAAATGTGAATTAACAGAGTCAACTAAACCAACTAAGCCATCTGCATCAGCTTGCTCGAGCTGTTTGATGTTAAACAATTCGTGTACGTGCGATTGTTTAATTATCGCCTTGTTTTCAAATCGTTCATGTAGTAACTGCAGCGCTTTCTTATAATTTTCTAAACACTGTATTGTTCTAAGTGGGACTGCGCCTAAACACCCTTTAAAATGTATAAATTTGGAAAGATCTCATTGTCTAATTCAACCAACGTAGTGAACTTGTCCAATCAGTGAATTTTCCTGAAAACTCAGGCAATGTTAACTTTGGTAGTTTGGAAATACGAGAAACACTCACCATGGTAGAGTTTGCAGCTGGGTCAGCTGATGTAACTGAATGCCTTCCTCTATTACTTAATGTACTCAGAATTTGTGCCTTGACTTCGCAATACAATTCTTCAATAGCGTAACGAGTTTCAAATTCAATGGCGTCGTCGTCTGACTGTTCAATCAGATTTTGAATTGAGCTTAACCGCGTAAAGGTTGACTCCACCAAGACGCGCCTCCAGCTCAGCGGTTGGCATTGAATTGCAGTTGTTCGCAACATAAGCTTTGTTTCGCTTCAAAGAATTTATTAAACTTTCGCGGCCTACATGATTTTTAGAGTCTTTATTTATGCACTCACAAAATAACTCCTAAATTCACTTTCCACTTTTATTATCAAACAATCACAAAAATTATTTGAACTCCAATTCAATTCAAATCTATATGTAATTTTCGGCAATCTCTTTAGACACCAAAGATCTGGGGTAACAGCAGACAACTCAATAAACAACCGCTACTTTTATCTAATTCTCTTTTCGCTTCAGTATGCATGTACATAGATACATACATGCTCGTTTGTAAGTACCGTTTGCTATTGAAAAAATGATACGATTATTTAAAGAAACACACTATTTTCCCGATTATACTAAACTAATTCAAAACATTATTAACGACATGGGAAAACCACAGAAAATAAAAGCAGACAAAGACTCTGCGTTTATGAGCACTTCTTTAAAATTTTGGCTTAACAAGTAAAACAGGAATAGCTGACGTAGAAAGCCTTAATAAAACCATAAATGAAAAAATCAGAATTATTAATACCGAGAACACTAGAGAAAATAAAGAAACACGAATGGAGACAATTTTATACATATATAACCACAAGACTAAACATAACACGACCGGACAGATACCAGCTAACATCCTTCTTTACGCAGGCATACCTTCTTATAATACCCAGATGATTAAAGAAAATAAAATTAAAAAACTTAACAAGAAACTACAAGATTTTGAAATTGATACAAAATTTAGACAAGCACCCTTAACGCGCGAGTTACCGACCCATCGGTACTATACACCAACCCTCCCACTAAACCACCACGCCTACACAAGTAGAAGACATCGAACCGGGAAGCTTTGCGATACAAAGTTGCAACATAAACATCAACGGCGAGTCAGCCGCCGACATCCGCCCAAAAAGCTGACACCACATTCTTTTCGCTCAGACAGTGCAACACATACAATTCGATATACATATTTGTAAACATAATTATACTTTCAGCTGTGTCAGATTTTTTATTTCTAACACCTTTAACATTGTAACACACACATACATATTCATTATTAGCTTATTTAAGACCAAGAATAAAGCCGACAGTCAGTCGATGTTGAGCACCAAGCACTTGTAGACGTACCCACAATTAAACTCAAAAATAAAATCTGATTGAATTCCCTGGAGGTAGCCGTGGCTTCTTTCTGGACTATACAACCCCTCGATCGTATCAATACCTCACGTAGCTCTCCGGAGGTACTAGCTCGCGCAAAATCAAAGAATCCCTTCCCTGGCAGAATGGAACAATTGGACGAAAAAATTTATAACGGAAATAACAGGATCAAAACGTTATTCATTATAAAAGAAAATTTAAAAAGAAAAAAAAAAGTGTATGACAGTAAATACTTGCAGCAAACCGACACCTCCCAAGCATCGGACTTATAATTACGAGGGTCGTTTGATAAGTCCGTGACTTTTTGAATAAAATATATTTTTTTCGTCAAAGAAGCGTTTTATTTCTCAACATAATCTCCTTTTAGCTCTATACATTTAGTCCAGCGTTTTTCCAATTTTTTTATTCCTTCCAAATAATAGGTTTTCTCAAGGCCCTCAAAATAGTCGTTTGTTTCTGTGATGACCTCTTCATTTGACCCGAATCTCTTACCGCCGAGCCATTTCTTCATGTTTGGAAACAAAAAATAGTCACAGGGGGCTAAATCTGGAGAATATGCTGGATGGGGTAGCAGTTCGTAGCCCAATTTATGAAATTTTGCCATGCTGACTACACACGTGTGCACCCGTGCATTGTCCTGATGGAACAGCACTTTTTTTTCGCCAAATGCGGTCGTTTCTGCTTCAAATCAATATCGAATCTGTCCAAAAGCTCTGAATAATATTCGCCGGTGATCGTTTTACCCTTTTCAAGGTAATCGATGTGAATGATACCTTGTGCATCCCAAAAAACTGTGGCCATGACCTTGTTGGCCGACAGACCAACCTTGGCCTTCTTTGGTGCACGTTCACCCGGAGAAACCCACTGTCTTGATTCTTCTTTGGTCTCTGGTGTGGTGTGGTGGATCCATGTTTCGTCTACGGTAACGAAACGGCGCAAAAATTCGTTTGGATTGCGGTTGAACATCGCCAAACACTCCTTTGAAATGGTCACACGGTTGCGCTTATGGTCGTGTGTGAGCAATCGCGGCACCCATCGCGCGGAAAGCTTTTTCATGTCCAAATATTCATGTAAAATGTGATGTACCCGTTCAGTTGAGATGCCTACAGCCTCAGCTACCTCACGCACTTTCATTCTCCGATCATCCAATATCATTCCATGGATTTTGTCGACGATTTCTGGCATGACGACCTCTTTTGGGCGACCTGAACGTTCGGCATCACTTGTACTGGTACGACCACAACGGAACTCAGTAAACCATTTCTTAACCATTGAAATTGATGGTGCAGAGTCCCCATAATATTTATCAAGTCTTTCCTTGGTTTCGGTGATGGATTTTTTACGCAAAAAATAATGCTTAATTAGCACACGAAATTCACTTTTTCCATTTTCGTTAAAATTCACGAGATCGTCTGCTTTCAATGCCTATAAAACGCAAACCAAAAAACGCAGCTTTCTCAAAATTTTACAGTCAGCTGTTAATCGATAACTGCTGACAGGAGCAGTGTTGTATTTAGAGCAGGTGCGCGGCAAATACAAAAAGTCACGGACTTATCAAACGACCTCCATAGTAACTTGTTTTGCGACACAAACTACAGCAGGAACACTCGAAATCAACCCAATAGAAAACAATCAAGGATTTATCTTGTTCGAATCTGGAACAATACAAATCCCCATCACCTTTATGCATCACTGTCTCACAATTAATATTACAGGAGGAGAAAAAACATTTAATTAAACAATGTCAAGAATCTAAAAACGTTACACCAATTAAACATTTAACCGAAAAAATGGAATGAGAAATGAATGGCATACGCATCTCAAAACGAAACAAACGAGGACTGGTTAACTTTGTAGGTTTCACATTCAAATATCTTTTTGGCACACTAGACGAAGACGACAGACAACATATTGAACAATAAATTTCGACTCTATCACAAGACACAGTACAGGTAAGCACTCTAAACCACGTTATCGACAGTCACAATAATGGCATAGAAATAATTAACAACCAGTCCAACTCTTTGAAAAAATAACAAAAAATTAATTAATTAATATTTAACATTGAACATTTTACCGAATATATCGAGGATATTGAAATGGGTTCACAACTAACACGACTAGGAATATTTAATCCCAAACTACTTAAACACGACAATATTGGCAACATCAATTACAAAAATCTAATTGATATAAAAACTTCCGCTTGGTATAACGTAGCTACTAATGAAATATTCCTAATGTCCCACATTCCTATGAATACAATTGAACAACTAATTGCACCTTATCCCGACAATAATGGCCAAATTATTAATGAAAATATTGAAGGCAAATTCTATTTACATAACAACGATGTTCTTAATACATTAACAAAGAATATTGTCAAAGCTAACATAATAAAACACGAAACACCAACTTGTACTTTTCAAAAATATCATGAACAATCTTATATTCCTTACATTAAATCAAATATACTCTTAACCTGGAATATGACAAGAGAAATACTTTATCATAATTGTAACGGTCAAGAGATTTATATTGAAAATAATAAAATTATAAAAATATCCAACTGCACAGCAGAATTAAAACAAATTACAATATCTAATAATATTCAACAATACACAAATTTTATATTTACTGAACACAATGTAACCAAAGTCGAACCAATGTCACACATAGAAATTAAAGAAATGTTTTTGTTAAACAACAAGAACAACACAATTACTACTAATAATCTTCATATTTGTTTCAGTTTTAATTTACATATTTTACTTTTATATGAAATGTAAAACAGCGCCACACAAAATTATTATCTCTTACCTAAAACCAAGTAAAACAGCTAACAATAATTTTGAAAAATAAATAGAACCAAAAACAGAAATAGTTGAAATTGAAAATCTAGTACCACAATTATATCCAGAAATAATCGCTTGAGGACAAGCTTATTTCTAAAAAAAGAAAAAGCTAATATCATATAAAAAAAAGGTAAAGCCGATCTTTTGAAAAGCTTCACTCTTCAAAAGCTTAATAAATAACATTCTCCCAAGACACCAACCGCTTAACGGTAACAAGCTTAATGATCCGATAAACAAAAATGTATAGCTAAGTAGAACTTAAAAGGTTTGCTGGGCCAAAAGAATATATTTGTCAATTAGTTCATAACTGACCTCTGGTGAAAACAATATCAACTAAAAGATTTAAAATATTAATAAATATAAATTAATATTTTTTTATAAAATCTATCGTCTAAAAAGTTCATTAAATATTCTTACTCAGGATCACTAGCCAAGTCGATCTAGCCATGTCTGCCTGTCCGTCTGTCTGTCTGTGTGTCTGTCTGTCTGTATGAGACAACAGATTTCAGCTATTAAAATTAAATTTGGCAAAAAGATTCATGTATATCCTAGGTAGTAAACGTCATCAAATTTTGGGTACCACGCCCACCGCCCCCGTAAATCAGAAATTAGTTTTCTTATCTAGATAAATACGTTGTGAACTTACTCTATAAATAGCAACCCGATTGGGTTGCTCTATTGATTTGTGATGCCTTGCCCGCAAGCTGCTGCCAGCCATGTGCGTTTTCGATCTTTTTAATGCGAAAATGGTTATGTGTGTGTATAAGATCGAAATAGTAATTGAGCCGCACAGCCAATAGTTGCGGTGTCAAATGTGTTGAGCAGCCGACCATCAAGGGCCATCAAGTAAAAGAGATGGAGGTTCAATCCTTGAGAAAAGCAGGCGGTGGTTTAATGTTTATTTTTGTTTTACATCTAAGTAGAGGTTTTTTTTTCGTCATTATAAAATTTAGTTGTCATTCAATCCAGTAGAAGTGTTATTGTTGTACAAGACAATATGACAAATTTGAGCTAATGGTCTAAATATGCAATTTTAGCGAGTGCGGAGCGCAGCGACGGTGGTGTAGTTGTTCGGATGACGGACTCCTAAGCAAACGACCAGGGTTCGAATTCCCCACGGCGAAAAAAGAATTAACATATTTTCATTTTTTATGTTTTGTTGTATTTTATATTTTTTACATATATATTTCTAAAGCAAATCCATTTTTGAATTATTTCCCATTTATTTATATTTATCTAATCAATTTTATATTAAGTGTTAGGTTTTGCCTTTCAAGATGTTTTGCATGCTGTACTTATGCGTGCATGCATACAATACATGCATGCGAAGCTCACACATGCATACATATGTACATGCGTGTGAGGCAATACACGAAACGTGACGCAGGTCAGTGCATTTTTAACGGACGTCTAAATTAAAGAAGAAGCAGTTGACGCTGCTGTGTGTGTGTGAAACGAATTATGGCACGCGCCAAAAATGCACATAAATCTCTCTCGTTATAAGTTAGAACTTATGCTATCGACTCTTATCTATTCTGCTTGCTTTGTCCCTTCACTACTTTTTTATGATTTACTTTAAATATATACACTGAAAATCCATGGCCTCTTACAGTCACCGCGTGACTGTAGCTTTTCCGACTTGTTTCTTTATATTCTTTCTTCTTTATATTAGGTTTTATCTGTACATAAAACATTTATACAATACAGTATTCATGTTAAATATACCATTATGTTTGTTTTTGTGTCGAATCATCAAGCAAAGGATAAGCTTCAGTGGATCGCAGTATGGTAGCTGCTCAACCACTTACAACACCTTGCCTGTTACAAAAGTCGTTTACAATTGATTCTAGGCTTTGTCATTGTATTAAATAATGTTTTTATATGTAACTAGCGCGGCATCAGGTGATCGAAGATCCTCCCAATTTACTATGTTACAAATAACATTGGCATCACATCCATTGTCGTTTATAAAATAAATTATAAGCTTTTAATGGTTTAGAAGCCATACAATGCAAATTGCCCCTTTTTATCATTGCAGTCCAGCACGGATACGACCTTAGAGGCGTTTAGGCATAATCCAATGGACGTAGCGTCATACCACTGTTCGCTCGAACAAGTATTGTGCCATTGGTCCGTACCTGCGGTTCCTCTCGTACTACGCAGGAATGCTGTCGCAACAACGTTTTGTCATTAGTAGGGTAAAACTAACCTGTCTCACGACGGTCTAAACCCAACTCACGTTCCCTTGCATGGGTGAACAATCCAACGCTTGGTGAATTTTGCTTCACAATGATAGGAAGAGCCGACATCGAAGGATCAAAAAGCGACGTCGCAAGCCAGTTATCCCTATGGTAACTTTTCTGACACCTCTTGTTAAAAACTCTTTAAACCAAAAGGATCGATAGGCCGAGCTTTTGCTGTCCCTGTGTGTACTGAACACCGAGATCAAGTCAGCATTTGCCCTTTTGCTCTATGTGTGGTTTCTGTCCGTACTGAGCTGGCCTTGGGACACCTCCGTTATTATTTGAGAGTCAAACTCCCTATCTGGCAATGTCCTTGAATTGGATCATACCTGAGTAATTGGAGTTATACCAAATTATTAAATCAAAATTACATAAATGCACTCTCTCATTAAAGAATTTGTTTGCGATTATATAACAAACTCGTGATACTTTGATCAAGAAGCTTGCATCAAAACCCAATACCATAAGCTATAATAAATATATCCGTATAATGGCTAGGAAATGATACACGTTCCATTTAATCAAGTAAGTAAGGAAACAATAAGAGTAGTGGTATTTCATTGTCGATATCAAACCGAAATCTAATATCTCCCACTTATTCTACACCTCTTATGTCTCCTTACACTGCCAGATTAGAGTCAAGCTCAAAAGGGTCTTCTTTCCCCGCTAATTATTCCAAGCCCGTTTCCTTGGCTGTGGTTTCGCTAGATAGTAGATAGGGACATAACTGTAACAGATCTCTCTGCGCTTATTTTACGTGGCGTGTTCCAATCGAAGGATTACAACCACGGCGTTCATATATGCGCATAAATGCGCATATTACGCTGTGTGTTCAGATTAAGCGCTAAACCACCGCCCCCCGAGTAAACTCAGAGGTACCAATTCGGTTGCACACTTGTCGGGTAATGCAACCCCCTTTGGTGAAGGGGATCTTTCTAGCTTAAGCAACCACAACCACCATGAAACTCCCACTAGGGGGCCTACCTCGCATGAGCGGGGCTTGGTACGGTTTAAACTTCAGGCATAACATGATATGCCGTCGATGCTCATCCCATGGTACCGATTAGGGCTCGGTGGGCCCCCCCTTTCGGTTCCGACAAGCCCGGATTTTGGGGACACCAGGAAAAGGTGTGCCAGTTTTGGCTTTTCAGCCCGGGACTGGCAACCCTTGGTGCAACTCTAGCCGCCTTTGGAAGAGACTGCCAGCGTACCGCATACACAGACTCCTCTGGCAGGACATCAGATGCCTCCTGACAGATCTGGTAACTGCCCTATACCAGACCGATGCGCCAAAGAGGGCACATGGCATCATAAGCCCGGCATATATGGTCCGCATGGCTCGTGGACTGAGTCCCCAGTCAACACGGAGCACACGCGCCAATGCCTGCACGACTCCAGTCAGCCGATCACGTAGCAACGTGATATGCGGGAGGAAACTCAACTGTTCGCCAACTGTGATGCCGAGGTACCGGTGTTTCATCACGTATGGCAGGCCTGCTCCTGCAAACCGTACCGTAGGTGGCCTACTTCGGGACAATCGCCCTTTCAGCAACATGATCGCCGTCTTGCTGGTGGAGACGGCAACGCCGACCTCCGCTCCCCATGCTCCTACGACGGACATGAGGTGCTCGCCTTTCGACTCCAGTTCGCTCCGGGAACGTCCCTCCACGAAAAGCAACAAGTCGTCTGCAAACGCGCTGAAACCACAAAGTGGCTCCAGACGCTGGGGAAGCGACTCCATCATCATGTTCCAAATAAATGGACCACTAATGGAGCCCTGTGGGCAACCTCGTGTTACCGGAACAGTAACTTCCCCATACCTGCTGACTAAGCTTGCGCTCCTGCCGGAGAAGAAGCTTCTCCACAAGCTGGCTTCTCGGCAGTCGAAGTCGATCAGTCGTCGCATGACGACATCCCACTCCACGTGGTCGAAGGCTCCTTGGAAGTCCACGAAGACACCGAGTACATATTGCGCCGGACTGGCAGCAACAGCGCTCACGACGTGACTCCAAGCATCCTCAACGCAGCGTCCTTCTCGAAATCCAAATTGCCATCTGTTTCCATCGGGTAGAACGTCATTCAATCGGTTCACCATGATCCCCTCTAGCACCTTGCCGAAAGTTGGCAGCAGACAGATACCGCGGTAAGAGGCAGGATTGCTCCTGTCCTTATCCGGCCCTTTGAGGAGCGCCACAACACGAGGGCGCTTCCACTCAGTGGGAAAGTATCCACTTCTGATACAGCGGGAAAACAACGCTGTCAGGTGCTCGGGGATGGCACGCCACACCGCCTTGAATATCACCCCGGTGATACCGTCCATGCCGGGAGAGCGCCTGCTCTTCAACCGTGCGACACAAGCATCTACCTCTGGGGATTCAAGCGGCGGTGGACTCGCATCAGGGACAACGTAGGAGGCCGTTAACTCCGAAACTGGGAAAAAGTTCCGAAGAAGCACTCCAGCGCAGTCTGCCAGGTTACGTACTGCCTGCCACCTGAGCGCAGACAACCGAGGTCGGTTGTCCGTTTGCGGCCACGGCAAATCTTAAAGACTTGCCCCTGGGTCGTCCTTGTTCTTCCCATTGCCTCAGTTATCCTCCTTGACCTTCAGAATGAGCTTCTTGTACTGAGCAGAGATGACTCTCAGTTCAGATGCAAGTTGCTCGGCATCGTCGCTTGCGCGCGAACGAGCGGTCTGAAGCCGCCGCCTCAGTCTCCTGACCTCTCGGCGTTTGGAAGAGAGTTCGGCAGTCCACCAAACAATCTTCCTTGCGGTCTTGGGTCCTCTGCGTCCCAGCACTTGATCGCACACAGAATGCACGAGCGAGCGCACTGCAGAGACCTGGTCATCCAACGGCGTGTCGGCAAAATCGTCCGGGAGTTCCGAAGCCCGTCTCGTCACCTCGTCCTCAAACAACCGCCAGCGTGCATCGGAGATGTTCCAGGATGGCACAGGAGCAAAGCTCTCAACTGTGTTACCGGGTTCTCGCGTAACCACAACATTAATAATGTTATGGTCGCTAAGATCCCATTCATCCACTCTCCACTCATACGTGGCCCACGTAGACGCTGCGTAACTGGCGATCGTCACATCGATATCACTACTTGCGTAGCGATTATCGAATGTGAAGGTGTCTGACGCCACATTCAACACCCCGGCTCGGCTTCCTTGAATCCAGTCGGACAGCAGCTCACCCCGTACGTGATTAAGCGAACCCTGAGCACGCTCAGAAGTTTGCTAAACCACAAGGGGACACTGCATTCGCGTCTAGACCAAAGATGACCGGCGTGCGGCTGGCTAGCAGCAGCACCGCATCTAAGTACCTTAGGTACGGCTCCAGGTCGGTGTTGAACTGGCAGTATACGGAGCATAGGAAGATTGAGCCAAAACTTCCCGTGATGCTCACGCATACGCCAAACTCGGTAACGAGGGGCTCTATCGGCATACAGATGGCATCCGTGCTGTCCACGAAGACGGCAGCCTTTCCACGCCTGTCCGAAAACACACGCATCCCGGATGGGACTCCCGTGATTCGTCCAGCGAGGTCCACGTAAGGCTCCTGCACCAATGCGAACAAGTGGCCAGAGTCGCGTAAGCGGACTCCGAGCTCGATGGTAGGAGCTCGGCCACGGCCACAATTTGCTTGGAGGAAGCTAAACATTAATGTCTAGCGTTTACCCTCGCAAGCACCGCACCGTAGATGGGGCACGTCTCCGACAGCATGGAATGCCTCGAAGGGAAGCCCTTAAAACGACAATTCCGGCAGTCCACCGGGTTCGTGCATCTTGGCGCTGTGTGGCCAGCTTGTCCACACTGGCGGCAAATGGTCTCCTTGACCCTGCACTGGGAAACCTTATGGTCAAATCCAAGACACCTATGACAGGCATAGGTGTGGACGAGCGACCGGCAACGGTAACTGAACCACTTGATATAGACCCGTCCGGTCTGCTCAAGGACGTTCAGCGCCTTTTCATCAACCTCAAGCGTCAGATTAACTCTTTCGCCATCGGTGACTGACCACGGTTTCGTCTCCAAGTGCACTGCCTTTTTGAAGGCCACGGGGGAGAACTCCTCCTTGAAGTTGTTTGCGTACAACTCTTCCATGAACTCCTCAGGCAGAATTCCAGTGTCCACATCGAACACCTGGACCTTGGGTCGTTGGCTCTTGTTCGGCTGAACCTTGAGACCAACCTCAGCAAACTTCTTGTTCGCGACGACCTTCTTCATCTCGCTCACCGAGGGTGTGCGGATGACGGCTCCACCGCGCTTCAGCTCACGCACCTCGTGTACACGTACACCAAGTGCGGGGGCGACCTCCTTGCGGACCTTCTCAGCAATCTGCTTCCCAGAAATGCTCGGGTCGTCGCACATCACTACCGCCGACCATGTCTCAACAGGCTTCCTAGCCCGGGGTGCGGCGGTAGGAGCATAAGCGGGGGCGGCTCCTTGGACAGCAGCGTTTGGCGGCGGCATCGATCCCGATCCACGTCCGGATCCTTCTCCCGATCCACGTCCGGATCCTTCAGCTCCAGGTCCTGCTTGTGGTCCTCCTCCGAAGGCTCCACCGCACTCCAGAAGCGCATTCCGCAGGGCAAGCGACATGATGAGCTCATCATACCGTTGAACCGCTGCAAAAACCGCGCTCGCTGCCTCGGGATCCATCCCTCCACGCACCACGGCAGCTTTGACCCCGAGCTGGATGCTCGAGATCTCGGCCAGCACCGCAGGCGTGCCGCCAGCGACAATATCCCAGGCTGGGCATCTCTTCGCGGCGGGGGCAGCAGCTGGGGCGGGAGCGGCAGGTCTGGCTTCCAGGGCCTCTGCAGGGACGGCGGGGGTAGCGGGGGCAGCGGGTACGGGGGCATCATGGGGACAGTCGGTGGCCGCCAGGGCAAGCCTCTTGGCACCGACTTCCTCCAACGCGTCTGCCGCTACGGCAGCAGCGGCAGCGGGTCGCCCTCTTCCCTTGCGCTTCCTCGCGCTCACAGCAGAAGCGACGCTGCTGGCTACGCTGGCCACGCTAACCATGCTGGCACTGCTGCCAGCACGGCTCCGCGTGCCAATGCCGTCCTCCTCCATCTCCTCTTCCTCCCTCGGTGCGATGGGTAGCAGGGGGGGGTCGGTGGTGCACAAAACCGATAAGCCCAAATAAGTGCGAAATAAATGCCCTCAAGGCAGGCGACGGGTACACGTGCACTTAAAACGTACACGCACACACACACACACGCGGTCAACGACGGTAGCGCACACGCACACAAACGTACGCACACGCACACGCACACTCAGCACTGACGCGGCTGGCACGACACGCGCTGTCGCTAGCGGTAAATCTACCGTAAATGTCTCGAGAACTTGTAAACAAGTTCCCGTTATGCGCTCGAAACTTGTAAACAAGTTACCGTAATTGCTTATCTGCACTAAGCAACGCACACTTTCCGCACTCGAATAAACACGTCTGCTCTCGACGGCTGTCTGAAGCGAACTGAGTAGATAGGGACAGTAGGAATCTCGTTAATCCATTCATGCGCGTCACTAATTAGATGACGAGGCATTTGGCTTTTTTTTTTTTTTTTTTTTTTGTCGTCGAAGGAAGGAAATCTTCAAAAGATACTCTTACAAAGCAGTTTTCAGTGTACGAGTTATGTGCGATTCATCTAGAGCAAGCCCTAGACGCCTACGCACTAAAACCTCCTTAGCATATTAGCAAAATTTGACGATTTTATACCTGAAAGATGTTTGGCCAGGTAGCAGCCGATTTCATAAGTGAACTCAACCATTGTCGTACGGTAAATAACGTGAGTAACCACTGTAGAACATAAAAGTTCTAAAGCAGCTGACACCCCCCGTTACCGTTCTGGCGCTTATGACATTGCTATCACTTGCGTTTAGGATACCCAGGGCAATCAACCGTTTTACCGATTGACCGCTCCAAATACCCCTCCAGTTCAGCGTGGCGGATATCACCTCAACGTTATTTGCTACTTGGAACTCTCTACGCACTGCTTCCTTAATGTCCGGTTGGTCATATTTCTCGACCTTGCGCTGATGCGCTTGATCAAGAGCATACCCATCTGTAACAATTTGCGCGTCGATCACATAAGCGTGACCCTGTTTCAGTGCAACAAGGTCCGGTTTACTTATCCCGGAATCTCCCTGAAGGCTTGGTTCGGCGTGGACAACATAGCCTCGTGTCTCAAGGTTACCCTTGATAAACTTTACTATGCTGTTGTGTCTAGCTACCCGCCTCCCATGCGTACGATAGCATTTTTGCAGAATGTGGTTTGTTGTTTCAGGAGCGTCACAACCTGCACGACACAGCCTCTCCAATTCGTACCTCCCCCGTGTGGTTCTTGACCGCGTAGGTAAGGCATTTATCCTCAGTTTGACTCCGTTCAAATAATCCTTTCCAGTTAACAAACGCGTGGGCTGTGACACCCATCCGTGTTGCGGGCCAAAATGACTCGCTTCGCGGAGACCGCTACCGTCAACAGACATATACAATCTATTTGCCCAGTACGAGTTTATGCTGGCACGCGACAATAATACATCTCCTCCTGCTTGACACCTACCTCGGGCCCGTTCGAGTTCTGCGGAAATGAAGCCATTGGCTACCTCGGATTGCTCGAGGTGAGGCCAATTTATATTACTTAATCTCCTAATACGCAACATTGGAGCTGCGTACCGAACCGAAGGAATCCCAAGGCCCCCATGAGAATGAGGAGCATGGAAAAATGCAACTGGCACGTCCAGAGGAAGGTCTAACCACCTCCTGATATAAAAACGTATGATTTTATCACATTTTCTCAGAACGCCTATGCTCACACTCCCAAGAGTTAGTTGGTGATTGAGTTGTGGCATGAGGACAGTCCTTAGGGCAAATAATTTCTGTTGAGGCTTCAGGGGGGCTTTCGATATACATTCCAACTTTGGTTTTAACGCCTCAGATGGATAATACCTTGACCTCCCGTCAGCCGTGAAATGGATACCGAGATACTTCCATTCCTCGGAGCGCTTCAAAGCTGGACACGTGCGCGAACCTACGCGGAAGGTCTGTGGTATGACCACAGTGCACTTCTGTTTCGGTTGCCCCTTAATGCTTACTGTGAAGCATTTGTTGGCGTTAAGGGTAAGCCCAACGGTAGACAGAAAGTCCACCGTGGTATCCAGTAATTTTTGAAGGCCCTTTGGAGTTGAAGCAAACAGCACCAAATCATCGGCAAACGCGGCCGCGTTTGTCATTGCACTACCGACTTTAACACCAATCTCAGGGGTAAGCGTTCTAAGCAATTGGTCGATGACCAAATTGAATAAGATCGGAGACAGAGGGTCGCCTTGCTTCACACCGTGGGCAGGGACGAATTCCTCTGAGCACCAATCCACCCCATTGAGCGTTGTGCTACCTTCTTTGTACAGATTTTGGACGTAGTTGACAAGTTCGTCAGGGACACCATAGGACTTTAATATTTTCACAATGGCGGCATGAGACACGGAGTCAAATGCCTTGCTAACATCGAGTGTTGCAATATAACATGACGAATGTCTTTTATGGTGGTCCCGTAAGATCAAGTCAACAATGGTCGTATTATCAGCACACCCATCAGTAGGCAGGAACCCTCGCTGTCTTGGATCCCATTGAATCCTAGAATTCAAACGGAATGCCAATATTGCGTGGAGTTGCCTAACCAGAACCGAGGGGACCGAAATCGGCCGGAAGTCTTGCGGTAGAGTTGCCTTCACCGTCTTCGGAATGAAGATGGTTCGGGCTGGTCGAATTGCCCTCGGTATATTGCCGCACCAAAGAATCAGGTTCATTATGCGAAGCATAATTCCAGACGGAACACTCCTTGCTACGCGCGGTGTAATTCCATCTGGCCCCGGAGACGAAGTAAGTGACACACTGAACTTTTTCAGTTCTGCTGGTGTTATCAATTCCCAAACCCCCTCTAGCAAATGATCCATGGGAACCATCACCGTGCTAGTTAAATTAGAGGGATTGGGATGTGTCATTACTTCTCTCCAGTAGGGCACCATCATCTCTTTAATTGGCATTACCGATTCGTCAGGTCCATCAAGCAAAGATTTAATGCACCGGCTTTTATTTTTATCATAATTGCGCTGCACTCTAGCGTATTCTTGTCGTCTTAATTGCCTCCTATTACGAGGGCGGTTGGGACTCCGCCTCGACAGAACCGTGCTAGCACGATTCTGAACGGGAAATATATCCCGGAGGTAATTAGATAAACACTGGAGTGTAGCACTTTTTCCGATTGTATGCGCCCTATCGACGATAGTTTGCAGTACATCATATTGCCAACGCCTATCGCATTCTACAGGGCCTAGACCCTGTAGTCTTCGCAAAATTTCACTGTTCGACCGTTCCATTGGATTGACTAGAGCTGCTGACGATATTGGTACTTGGGGATCTTGCTCACTTAAACTAGGGCGGATAATGGCTACTTCCACATTAGGTATCGGGATAAGAGCTGCTTGCCCTCTTAGCTGCTCGATTTTGGACTTATAATTATCCCTCTGCCGACATTTTTTGATTGCATCGACCGTTCGGGGAGCAAAAGCTTCCGCTAAACGTTGATTAACATTTCGTATGCTGCCATTTTCCGTGAGTTCGATCTCCTTTCTCGCCATCATTAACAATTCTTCATCGCTCCATCGTAATTTGACATCTACACGCAGACGAGCTACATCGAGTTCGTCTTTGTGCTTACGAGCCATATGGACGCCTAAGCCGCCTTTTGAGCGACAAATTTGTCCACATATTTCGCATTCTATAGATGTCGGATTTACCAGTACTTCAATAACTGAGCCCCTTTGTTGGTTGCCTAGGCTATTAACCGTAGGCATATTAATATTATTGTTCATTATCCGAGGCTCATTATATCTTTGTGTACCAACAATTTTAGGAGTGAAAAAGGGCTGGTAACCCCTAATACTCCATTCGCCGCTCAAATTAGTTACCAGAAGCCCCCAGAACGGAGTGCAACTGGCATCCGGTGGACACCACGAGGAGGTTTTGAGTCGGCCAGATTAATGACTAACAGGGTATAGCACTAGGCTTACCCCCTGCACCAATCCTTGACCACCTTAAGAGAGTCATAGTTACTCCCGCCGTTGACCCGCGCTTACTTGAATTTCTTCACTTTGACATTCAGAGCACTGGGCAGAAATCACATTGTGTCAACACCCGCTAGGGCCATCACAATGCTTTGTTTTAATTAGACAGTCGGATTCCCCAAGTCCGTGCCAGTTCTGAATTGATTGTTAATTGATAATCGTTATAATTTAAAAGAACTAACTGGTTACCCAGCTAATATCTTAAAAATTTTAGCAAGAAAGTTCCACAATTGGCTACGTAACTAACTATCCGGGGAACAAGAAACTACCATAAATGATAGAAACTCTGTTTACCCAGAACGAGCACATAAACCATGTTATTGTTTCCCAATCAAGCCCGACTATCTCAATCTTCAGAGCCAATCCTTATCCCGAAGTTACGGATCTAATTTGCCGACTTCCCTTACCTACATTATTCTATCGACTAGAGACTCTTCACCTTGGAGACCAGCTGCGGATATTGGTACGGCCTGTTGAGAAGTTTGCGTGTCCCCACCATAAATTTTCAAGGTCCGAAGAGAAAATATCGACACAACAGTATATGTCATGCTCTTCTAGCCCATCTACCATATCTCTCTGCGAAAGACTTCCATGGTAGTACGGCTATAAAACAGAAAAGAAAACTCTTCCGATATCTCTCGACGGCTTCTTTATGGTCGTTCCTGTTGCCAGGATGAGCACGAGGCCCATATTTAATAACAAACGGATACTCAACAGGTTACGGAATTGGAACCGTATTCCCTTTCGTTCAAAATTATCAAGTGTATTAAAAAAAATCATTTTGATATTCTTTTTACTTGAAAATTTTCAGCTTTCGCCTTAAACTTAGGACCGACTAACTCGTGATCAACCACTGTTCACACGAAACCCTTCTCCACTTCAGTCCTCCAAGGTCTCATTCGATTATTTGCTACTACCACCAAGATCTGTACCAATGGCGGCTCCATGCAGGCTTACGCCAAACACTTCTATGCACACCATTGTACCTTCCTACTCACTAAAGTTTCAAAATTTATATTACAAGTAATATAAATCATCTACTTTAGCGGTAATGTATAGGTATACAACTTAAGCGCCATC
The DNA here is from genome assembly GCA_018904105.1 of Zaprionus tsacasi. Classification (NCBI taxonomy): domain Eukaryota; kingdom Metazoa; phylum Arthropoda; class Insecta; order Diptera; family Drosophilidae; genus Zaprionus; species Zaprionus tsacasi. The sequence continues at coordinate 582,767 of JAEIFR010000156.1, forward strand.
CATTTTAAGGGCTAGTTGCTTCGGCAGGTGAGTTGTTACACACTCCTTAGCGGATTTCGACTTCCATGATCACCGTCCTGCTGTTTTAAGCAACCAACGCCTTTCATGGTTTCTGTATGAGTTGTTAATTTGGGCACCGTAACATTACGTTTGGTTCATCCCACAGCGCCAGTTCTGCTTACCAAAAGTGGCCCACTGGGCACATTATATCATAACCTTAAACTTCATATCAAGAAAGTTAAGGTTCTTACCCATTTAAAGTTTGAGAATAGGTTAAGATCGTTTCGACCCTAAGGCCTCTAATCATTCGCTTTACCAGATAAGATTATTTTATATAACAGTTAAATGCACCAGCTATCCTGAGGGAAACTTCGGAAGGAACCAGCTACTAGATGGTTCGATTGGTCTTTCGCCCCTATACTCAATTCTGACAATCGATTTGCACGTCAGAACTGTTTCGGTCTTCCATCAGGGTTTCCCCTGACTTCAACCTGATCAAGTATAGTTCACCATCTTTCGGGTCACAGCATATTTGCTCAAGGTACGTTCCAGTTAGAGGCATAAATAATATAAATACTATTATACATAACTATAAAGAACGCCCTGGGATTGTGTTAATTAACTATAAATAGTTAAAAAACTAATCCCATTATTAGTCAAGTTAATTACGCTATTAGGTTTATATCCCAATAACTTGCACATATGTTAGACTCCTTGGTCCGTGTTTCAAGACGGGTCCCGAAGGTATCCTGAATCTTTCGCATTGTTAATCGTACAAGTGCATATAATAAACACAAAAATCAATGATAATTATGCCATTATATAATTCCGAAAAATTAACGCACTGTATTCATATAAATCTATCAGTACTTTATCAAATTTACAACATTTATTTTATGTTAAAACGCAAGCATTCTAATTGAAATAAACTATAAGTCATAATTTTTTGATAAATATGTTTATACTAATAGATTACAATGTCCTTATATGGAAAAAATGCACACTATCCTCATAATATTGTTTAAATATTACAATTCTAATGATGAATTTTCCATAACGGATATTCAGGTTCATCGGGCTTAACCTCTAAGCAGTTTCACGTACTATTTAACTCTCTATTCAGAGTTCTTTTCAACTTTCCCTCACGGTACTTGTTTACTATCGGTCTCATGGTTATATTTAGTTTTAGATGGAGTTTACCACCCACTTAGTGCTGCACTATCAAGCAACACGACTCTTTGGAAACACCATCTAGTAATCATTAACGTTATACGGGCCTAGCACCCTCTATGGGTAAATGGCCTCATTTAAGAAGGACTTAAATCGTTAATTTCTCATACTAGAATATTGATGTTCCATACACTGCATCTCACATTTGCCATATAGACAAAGTGACTTAGTGCTGAACTGATTTCTTTTCGCTCGCCGCTACTAAGAAAATCCTTGTTAGTTTCTTTTCCTCCCCTAATTAATATGCTTAAATTCAGGGGGTAGTCCCATATGAGTTGAGGTTGTATAAAAACAATGTTACAATTTTGAATTTTTCTTTTTCTTAAATTCAATACAATATGAATTAAAACCATTTATGAAGTTCCATAATAATCACAAAAGTTTTCTTTTAATCGAATCAGTAACAAGAGGCAATTCTAGATGAAAAAAAAATTTTTTTTATGCTAGACATTCCTCAGTATTAATTGAATTGATAAAAGAATATATAATTCTTCATATATCTCAATACAAATAAATTGAGTTCCGTTTTTTCTATATAATTTTAATATTATGAATATATTGTATATAAATACATTTTATCCAATAATATACCATATGCTTAAAATTTATACAAATTTTAAACAACTTATTTAGCATAGTCTTACAACCCTCAACCATATGTAGTCCAAGCAGCACTCTAATGTTAATTAAAGTACATAACAGCATGGACTGCGATATGCGTTCAAAATGTCGATGTTCATGTGTCCTGCAGTTCACACGATGACGCACAGTTTGCTGCGTTCTTCATCGACCCATGAGCCGAGTGATCCACCGCTTAGAGTGATAATTATTTGTTTTTTTATCTCATTACGTCATTAATAATTTTATTGAAAGAAATTAAAAATACACCATTTTACTGGCATATATCAATTCCTTCAATAAATTTTTTTTTATACCTAAACAATGTTGCGAAATGTCTTAGCTCTACATATTTGATAATAACATGGCATTTATAACATGATACTTAATAATATTTCATAATTATGCTAATAACAATATATGCAAAGCATTAACCTGAATTATACAGGTACAACATTATATATTTAGGTTGTTGCGATTACTTTATTGTATGCCCATTATAAAATGAACAGTACAATTGTGCAACGCATGTATACCAATTGGTATACACGCAAGTTTTTTTTTTTGAAAATTAAATTCTCAAATTTTTTTCATATATTCAAATATGATATTTGTTATTTTGTTCTTATAATATACGGATATAGATAACATTATACAATAATGATCCTTCCGCAGGTTCACCTACGGAAACCTTGTTACGACTTTTACTTCCTCTAAATAATCAAGTTCGGTCAACTTTTGCGAAACAACCGCAACACGCTAGAAGGCGTCACAGTGATCACATCCGGAGACCTCACTAAATAATTCAATCGGTAGTAGCGACGGGCGGTGTGCACAAAGGGCAGGGACGTAATCAAAGCGAGTTAATGACTCACACTTACTAGGAATTCCAAGTTCATGTGAACAGTTTCAGTTCACAATCCCAAGCATGAAAGTGGTTCAGCGGTTTACCCGGACCTCTCGGTCTAGAAAAAAAAAACGTTGATACTTTCATTGTAGCGCGCGTGCAGCCCAGGACATCTAAGGGCATCACAGACCTGTTATTGCTCAATCTCATTATTGCTAGACGCAATTTGTCCATTTAAGAAGCTAGTGTCCTTATAATGGGACAAACCAACAGGTACGGCTCCACTTACATAAACACATTCAAACACAATAGACATTTTACTGCCACCATGAATGAAGACATAAGCTTCAACACCATAATCCTGAAGATATTTTTTTTTTTTTTGACGTTGAATACAATGAATGTATTAACAAGTGGTCCAACGACACCAAGCCGATGCTTGTTGCGCGCGGAACCCAGACGAAGTCCACCTCCCGCCTAACCGACCGAGAGGCACCGTCGCATAACGGACGACACGGAAACGCGGTAAAAAATGCGAATAGACACGCGTAAGGAAATAACGCGATAAACATAGAAAACGCGGATAGAAGATAGAATATGCATGCAGTAAAAAGAATATCGAGGAAATAATATTACTAATTACGTACTAGATAGAGAAGAATTAAAGACTTCATAGCAGCGATAGAGTTAGTGCTAGCTATGACGTGTTGAAGTTTATTGTAGTCCGAACCGAACGAATCGTGCAGTGCATAGTTCGATCTACAATAAGGAAGAATTAGTGGAAGATAATTACGAGTACTTCTGCATGGGACAGAGAAGTGAAGCTGTCTTACAAGGGCTTCACTGTCAATGTCACCTTGCAGAAGGTTGTTAATAAATAATACCCCTAGCATGGTTCTGCGATTAGTTAGGGAAGGCAAATTTAATAATAAGAGTCTATTGTTATAGGAAAGCAGTCTTAAATTTTCATCCCAGTTAAGGCCACGTAAGGCAAAAAGTAAAAAGTTCTTTTGTACGGACTCGATGCGTTGTTTATGAATGGTGTACTGGGGACACCATACGCATGAACCGTATTCAAGAATAGGACGAACAAGTGAGATGTAGAGGGTCTTTGTAAGATAAGGATCGTCAAATTCCTTAGACCATCTCTTAATAAAACCAAGGACACCCATGGCTTTATTGACCATATTAGAAATATGACTGGAAAACTTTAGTTTTCGGTCCAAACGGACACCCAAATCATCAACTAGGGTAATTCTTTCCAAGACACAACCACAAAGAGAATAAGAAGTATACATTGGACTGGCTCGAGAGAATGTCATCAGCTTGCATTTAGAGCTGTTCAGGTTTAAAAAATTGGCACAACACCACGAATGAAAACTATTTAGGTCGGCTTGTAAGTGTGAGTGACAGTGGTCTTCTTTAAATTGATAACAAAGCTTTACATCATCTGCGTACATGAGAGTACGAGAGTTACGTATGACCAAAGGCAGGTCATTGATGAAAAGCGTAAAAAGTAGGGGGCCGAGATGACTCCCTTGAGGAACGCCAGATGTGGCATGAAGTGGAATTGAGAGGCTGTTTTTAAAGAGGACTCTTTGAGTTCTGTCAGTCAGATAGCTTACAATCCAACTAAGTAATTTAGGTGAGAAACCTAGAAGGTCTAGCTTATGTGCCAGAAGGGAATGATTCACTGAGTCAAAGGCTTTACTGAAATCAGTATAAATGACATCAGTTTGAAGATTTTCCTGAAATCCTTTTACCACAAAGGATGTCAGCTCCAGCAAATTTGTCGTAGTTGAACGACGTTTAATAAATCCGTGTTGAAAAGGTGAAATAACGGATCTGCATAAATGTTGCAAGTGAGGAGTTATAACATTCTCGAAAAATGTAGGTATGGCCGACAATTTAGAGATACCTCTATAATTGCTTGCTTCAGACTTGCTGCCCTTCTTCAATAAGGGGATAATAAAAGATTCCTTCCAAATGGAAGGAAAGAGTGAAGTTTCTAAGGACAGCGAAAATAGTTTGAGCAATGGCTTACTTAAGGAGTTGGCACAGAACCGAAGTATACAAGCGGGAACACCGTCAGGGCCTGGTGAAAAAACTGGCTTAACTAAGTGAAGATCCTTGACAAGGGAACTTTCGTTTAGAAAGGGGGAGAAGATACCATTCGAACTTGGAATGTTGTATGGGTAAAAGTGAGTAGTATGTGTAGAAGGTGAATAAGTCGTTTGAAAAAACTTTGCAAACAGATCGGCCATGGTTTGGTCGGTATTTGCATTAGCATTTTCAAACGTTAAGTTAGAAGGAAAAGCGGACGACTTACGCTTCGTGTTAACAAAACTATAAAACTGTTTGGGGTTCTGAATGAACTGAACCTTACAACGAGCTAAATAGTTTTTATAACATTTCGCGTTTAAGACTGTAAAGTCTGACCGCGCGCTTAAGTAGCGTGAAAAGGCTACTACATTTAAATTTTTTATAAAGGCTTGACTTTAAATTTTTTAACCGTGACAACTCTCTTGTAAACCATGGCGGCTTACTCGAGGATGATGAATAAAAGCACGGAACGCAAATATCAAAAAATGAATGAATAATTTTATAAAAAATATTGGTCGCTACTGATATATCAGTAGACACATACAATTCCGACCAATCAAATTGGGAAATTAAGGAATTTAATAAATTAAAATCTGCTTTTCTAAAGCAGCGTACGCGTTTACACAGTTTTTCAGGTTTATCCATACAAGCCCCAAAATCAAAAGACATTTCCAGAGTAGGATGGTAAGGATCTTCTGGGAAAGAAAGTGGTTGAGTCCTGAATAAATTCACTCTAGATGGATCGGAGACAAACCATAAGTCTAACGACCTGTTGCTACAGTTTAAGATATGATTGACCTGCGACAATGGCATATCAAACAGACCGTCAAAAAGGTCATGGTGCCGTGAGGGCAGCAGAGAATTTGAATCAACACTTGTTGTCCAATTACAATCAGGGATATTAAAGTCCCCAAGAACTAAAAGATGATCTCTGTCTGATAACAGATTAAATACAGTCTTTATTGCAGACAAATGTTGCAAATAGACAGATACATCCGATGACGGCGGAATATAGGAACAGGTTATATAATGAGAAAAACCGGGAAAGTGTAATTTTACACAGAGGAATTCAATACCAAGTTCAATCTCCGGCAGTAAAAGTTCCGAATTGATAGTGGAATCGACTGCAATAAGGACTCCACCACCACGACGGTCAGGTCGATCACACCTGTAGGTTGTGAACTTGCTTGGAAAGACTTCGGAGTTTAGGATATCCGGTTTTAACCAAGTCTCAGTAAACACAACAATTTGAGAAGAAAAAGAAAGACTGTTAATATATAAAGTGGAAAGTTTAGTACATAGACCTCTAACATTTTGATATGAAAGAGTTAAGGAGCATGTTAGTTTTTTTTGTTTAATGTTGTTTTAGTTTGGGCTGAGACTAGAGACGGCAAAGTGGGCGATTTTTCTTCTTCTTTGTTTCGAACTCTTTGACCATTACATGCTCCGGCCAAAATTGAGACGAGCATATAATGCCCAAGAGTTCGTTTGGGACACTTATTTTGAAGGATGATATGTCCCTCTCATAAGAAAACTTAAATTTTTCCACTTTAATATCCAAAGAATGAATTTTTCCTTGAATATAGGCTGTTACATCATTTGATGTGAGGTCAGGGGCAAGCCTGGAAACAAAAATTTGTTTCCTTTGTGGAACACCTAGAATCTTTTAGGCGCCTCAGGTATAATTCCAGAGCATAGGTTCTCTTCTGGTAAACCAGAACTTGAACACGCCTTCGGTAAGACTATTAACTGTGCCACGGGCAACGATACCACAGCGGACTTGTCGGAAATTATGGGCGTCACAGGTTGCACACACTCAATGACATTATCAGGAAGCGAAACCGATTGAGCCGAAGACCTCGTTACTATTGGGGGATTGGTAAACGAAATTAACGGCTGGGTCACTGGCGTGCTTGGCTGGTCAATTAGAGGGAGATGGGTGGCGCTAACTAAAGCCTTTTGGTTACGTGCGGATTTCTTACGCTTTGGTGATTCATTCAATAACTTAAGGTTATTGAAAGACGAATCAAGCGCAGAGAACTGGTCAGAAAGTTTGCGAAAACTTCCAAACAGTTCCCTAAATCCAGTCTTCGTTTGACGCATAAACGAACACATTTCGTTCTCCACCTCCCTACACACATCACAGCAATAACGCAACCCAGTGCGCTTGGCTACGGCGTCAGCCGTCGGGCCAGTATATCCAGCACACTTCGCGTGTACTACGTTGTCACATAGCCAGCACGAGATGCTTGCCTGGGCGGCAGTCACCTGCTTAAGGCAGGATTTCTTATAACAAATCAAAACGTCCATTATAGGGAACACCTACTGTAGAAACAAAATCAGCCAAAAAGAAAACAAAACCAAAACAAGAAAAGGGATGAGCGCAAGAGAGAGAAATTAACGCGCGTAAAGGGCAGAGAGCAGAGAGAGCAGAGAAAAAGACAAGTGCTAGAGCGGCAAAGCGTGAGAGCAGCTTAGGCACGCTCAAAGAAATAGGAGAGGTAAGGAAAGACAAAAATTAGCGGTGACAATCAACACTAACAATTACGTCGCTTACCGAAAAGAGAATAGAAAGAACAAATGCACCAAACTATGCAGAACCGATGCACAAAACAGAAAAAAAATAGAATCTAAAATTAGCAAACACAGATTAGTTTGACTAATTTACAGAAGCATGCACACGCGTCGTGAACGGGCTAAAGTTTAACTTCGAGATTAAAGTTAATTAAAGTTAAAACACCGGTTGTTTTTAATAAAAAATCCGAAAAATCGAAGCGCAAAAAAAAAAAACACGTCCGTTCACTAGGAAATGAAATCGCACATTTGATATATTTGATATATTTGAGTCTCGTTCGTTATCGGAATTAACCAGACAAATCACTCCACGAACTAAGAACGGCCATGCACCACCACCCATAGATTCGAGAAAGAGCTATCAATCTGTCTTACACACTTATGTTCGGACCTGGTAAGTTTTCCCGTGTTGAGTCAAATTAAGCCGCAGGCTCCACTCCTGGTGGTGCCCTTCCGTCAATTCCTTTAAGTTTCAGCTTTGCAACCATACTTCCCCCGGAGCTCAAAAGCTTTGGTTTCCCGGGAAGCGACTGAGAGAGCCATAAACACAATTGCTAGCTGGCATCGTTTATGGTTAGAACTAGGGCGGTATCTGATCGCCTTCGAACCTCTAACTTTCGTTCTTGATTAATGAAAACATATTTGGCAAATGCTTTCGCTTAAGTTAGTCTTACAACGGTCCAAGAATTTCACCTCTCGCGTCGTTATACTAATGCCCCCAAATTGCTTCTATTAATCATTACCTCTTGATCTGAAAACCAATGAAAGCAGAACAGAGGTCTTATTTCATTATCCCATGCACAGAATATTCAGGCATTTGAAGCCTGCTTTAAGCACTCTAATTTGTTCAAAGTAATTGTACCGGCCCACAATAACACTCGATGAAGAGCACTAATGCAGGTTTTTAATTAGGAGGAACATATAAAAAAATACAAGTATTTAATTATACATAAGAACCCCACCGGTAATACGCTTACATACATAAAGGTATAGTACTAACTACAATTGTAAGTTGTACTACCCGTATGAAGCACAAGTTCAACTACGAACGTTTTAACCGCAACAACTTTAATATACGCTATTGGAGCTGGAATTACCGCGGCTGCTGGCACCAGACTTGCCCTCCAATAGGTCCTTGTTAAAGGATTTAAAGTGTACTCATTCCAATTACAGGGCCTCGGATATGAGTCCTGTATTGTTATTTTTCGTCACTACCTCCCCGAGCTGGGAGTGGGTAATTTACGCGCCTGCTGCCTTCCTTAGATGTGGTAGCCGTTTCTCAGGCTCCCTCTCCGGAATCGAACCGTGATTCCCCGTTACCCGTTGCAACCATGGTAGTCCTAGATACTACCATCAAAAGTTGGACAGACATTTGAAAGATCTGTCGTCGGTACAAGACCATACGATCTGCATGTTATCTAGAGTTCAACCAATGTAACGATCTTGCGATCGCTTGGTTTTAGCCTTATAAAAGCACACGTTCCATAAGGTCCGTGTTTTAATTGCATGTATTAGCTCTAGAATTACCACAGTTATCCAAGTAACTGTTTACGATCTAAGGAACCATAACTGATATAATGAGCCTTTTGCGGTTTCACTTTTAATTCGTGTGTACTTAGACATGCATGGCTTAATCTTTGAGACAAGCATATAACTACTGGCAGGATCAACCAGAATAATATTTGTATTTTATGTATATATTTGTATATCATACATAAATATAATGAATTTATTATATGTAGGAAAACACATATATCAATATATTTTTGAAAATATATGAATAGATATGATATTTTGACATATAAAATATCGAGAACGGCTTTTATTATATAGCTTACGTTTTCGATATTTTTAAAATTTAACATTTTAAATCTATTGATAATTATTCAAAAATATCTTTATATGTACACTTACTTAATATAATTCATTCACACTTTTAAGATTTAATTTGATTAAATTAAAATTTGTATATTGATAGATAAATTAATATTCATCCTCAGTATATAATTGACGCCACTCTAATTATATATTTAACACAACAACAGGTCGACAAGCTTCATATTAATATTATATTGGAATATATATGTCTTTTTTGTTTTTCAATTAAATTTAATTGTCGCCTTTGTTTTCTACATATAAGTTTGTCATATGCATTTTATTCATATGATATTATATTTTTTGACTTCTATATGCCGTCGGCAATGTGAAAACTCCATAGTCATATGAAATTTAATACATATCCATTTCATATGAAAAATTTTATTCATATAAGTTTTTTGTATGAAAAATTTTATTCATATAAGTTTTTTTGTATGAAAAATTTATTCATATAAGTTTTTTGTATGAAAAATTTTATTCATATAAGTTTGTCATATATATTTTTTTATCTGATATTACATTTTTTGACTTCTATATGCCGTCGGCAATGCAAAAACTATGACATATGAAAAATTTTATTCATAAAAGTTTTTTGTATGAAAAATTGTATTCATATAAGTTTTTTGTATGAAAAATTTTATTCATATAAGTTTTTTGTATGAAAAATTTTATTCATATAAGTTTGTCATATACATTTTTTTCATATGATATTATATTTTTTGACTTCTATATGCCGTCGGCAATGCAAAAACTATGACATATGAAAAATTTTATTCATATAAGTTTTTTGTACGAAAAATTTTATTCATATAAGTTATGAAAAATTGTATTCATATAAGTTTGTCATATGCATTTTTTTCATATGATATTATATTTTTTGATTTCTATATGCCGTCGGCAATGCGAAAACTCCATAGTCATATGAAATTTAATACATATCCATTTCATATGAAAAATTTTATTCATATAAGTTTTTTGTATGAAAATTTTATTCATATAAGTTTTTTGTATGAACATTTTTATTCATATAAGTTTTTTGTATGAAAAATTGTATTCATATAAGTTTGTCATATGCATTTTTTTCATATGATATTATATTTTTTTAATTCTATATGCCGTCGGCAATGTGAAAACTCCATAGTCATATGAAATTTAATACATATCCATTTCATATGAAAATTTTTATTCATATAAGTTTTCTGTATGAAAAATTTTATTCATATAAGTTTTTTGTATGAAAAATTTTATTCATATAAGTTTGTCATATGAATTTTTTTCATATTATATTACATTTTTTGATTTCTATATGCCGTCGGCAATGCGAAAACTCCATAGTCAGTCATATGAAATTTAATAGATATCCATTTCATATGAAAAATTTTATTCATTTAAGTTTTTTGTATGAAAAATTTTATTCATATAAGTTTTTTGTATGAAAAATTGTATTCATATAAGTTTGTCATATGAATTTTTTTCATATTATATTACATTTTTTGAATTCTATATGCCGTCGGCAATGTGAAAACTCCATAGTCATATGAAATTTAATACATATCCATTTCATATGAAAAATGTTATTCATATAAGTTTTTTGTATGAAAAATTTTATTCATATAAGTTTTTTGTATGAAAAATTGTATTCATATAAGTTTGTCATATGCATTTTTTTCATATGATATTATATTTTTTGATTTCTATATGCCGTCGGCAATGCGAAAACTCCATAGTCATATGAAATTTAATACATATCCATTTCATATAAAAAATTTTATTCATATAAGTGTTTTGTATGAAAATTTTATTCATATAAGTTTTTGTATGAACATTTTTATTCATATAAGTTTTTTGTATGAAAAATTGTATTCATATAAGTTTGTCATATGCATTTTTTTCATATGATATTATATTTTTTGAATTCTATATGCCGTCGGCAATGTGAAAACTCCATAGTCATATGAAATTTAATACATATCCATTTCATATGAAAATTTTTATTCATATAAGTTTTCGGTATGAAAAATTTAATTCATATAAGTTTTTTGTATGAAAAATTTTATTCATATAAGTTTGTCATATGAATTTTTTTCATATTATATTACATTTTTTGATTTCTATATGCCGTCGGCAATGTGAAAACTCCATAGTCATATGAAATTTAATACATATCCATTTCATATGAAAAATGTTATTCATATAAGTTTTTTGTATGAAAAATTTTATTCATATAAGTTTTTTGTATGAAAAATTTTATTCATATAAGTTTTTTGTATGAAAAATTTTATTCATATAAGTTTGTCATATGAATTTTTTTCATATGATATTACATTTTTTGATTTCTATATGCCGTCGGCAATGCGAAAACTCCATAGTCATATGAAATTTAATAGATATCTGTTTGTGGCGGCGGCAGTCAGATCTTCCTTCTTTGATGGGGGGTCGTTGATGGAGGCGAAAATGCTGTGAAATTCGAAGTATACCGACGCGAAAACAATTCGTAATAAAAGTAGACAATACGGGGCGCGTGGTGTTCACTTCACTTATATTTTTCCAACTAGCAACCTTTTACATGATTTCATTTCCTTAAGCCTAACTTAACATGCTAATGGATAAAAGAGCGCGAGAGCCCTTGGTGACTCTCGCACTGTTTACGCCGATATGCTGCCTACTTTCAGGCGGCGAGTTTCGGCGCAAACATCCCGCCCCCCTTGCAATACTATTGCAAATAGCTGGGGCCGGGATCTTTTTGGAGGCCGCTGGAGGGGCTTGATGGGCGCTGGCGGACTACGTCTTAAAGACACCGGATAATACCCAGCCAAACAGAGTGTTCTGGGCCAACGGCAAACCACCGTGGGATGGAACCAGCCCTGGGAGGAGTACGTCTCCATAGACGTCGGCCCCCAGAACGATGGATACTCTGCTTGGCACATGGCATCGAGTGTCCGCTAGCGTGATGCCCGGATAGCTGCTTTGGAGCTCCTTGTTCACCTTTTGTGCCGGAGTCCTGATCTGCACATCTTCCATCTTTAGAGTCACTGTGATGGAGAACTCTGGCGAGGCCTTCGACCTGAACAGGGCTCGGCAAAACCCATTTTCGGCGGAAAGGCCAAAAGCCTTTGCCAATGAGGTGGGCATGCGGCTGTGTGGGCTGCACGCGTCCAACAGCACACGCACCTCGAAGATCTTGCCGGCCATGTCCAGGTTGACTATGGCGGTCGGCATCATGCTGATCGCCACAGATGGGGACGTCGCCAGGGACTCCAAAGGTGGAAGAGGCGTCACGGATGGCAAGGTTGCCTGTATCTCTTGCCTCTCGGGTTGGGAAGTGATTGGAAGGTGGAGAAGCGTGTGGTGGCCCTCGCCGCATGTATGACAGGTGCCTCCACTGCGACATGAACCCTTCGAGTGTTCATGGGCGAGGCAGTTCGGGCAGTATTTGTTGATTAACACTGCCCGAAGACGCTTCTCCGCAGCCAGACGCAGGAATCTCTGGCACTTCTTCAGGGCGTGGACTCCTCTGCATACGCGGCATCTGAAGGAGTTTACCCCTTTTGGTTTCGCTGGTGTGTGTGCCTTTGGTGGTGCCATCTTACTAATCTGGAAAGGAGAAGGTGGATATATGGATTAGTATTTGGAGAACATATATCCACTGATGGACAACACAAGGTTAGGAGGGTGTCTGGACTGTGTCCTCTAAAGGAAGTAGGACTAATTTTGCTACTGGCCTTTTGATAACGCCACGGGTGGTGAGGATGTCTACCACGCGGACAATATCATCCGCGCCAGGATGTGTAGCGTGGATTCGGCCCAGACGCCATTCGTTGACTGGAAGATTGTCTTCTTTGACAACCACCATATCGCCGACTTGGAGGTTTCTCGTTGGGAGTTGCCATTTGGAGCGTTTGTGCAACTCTTTGAGGTATTCCTCTTTCCAACGGAAGCAAAACTGTTGATGCAGAGCCTTAAGTCGCTGCCATCGGTTGATGATGGATACAGCGTCTTCTTGGATTTCAGGCTCTGCTACGGACATGAGCGGACCGCCGATCAGAAAATGGCCAGGAGTCAAGGCTAAAAGATCGGTGGGGCTCTCAGACATGGGAGAAATCGGCCTGGAGTTAAGGCACGCTTCGACCTTGCAAAGGAGCGTGGATAATTCCTCGAATGTATATTTTAGTGAGGAAGTGGACTTGTAGAAGAGCGTTTTAAAGCTCTTTACTCCAGCTTCCCATAAGCCACCCATGTGCGGTGCGCTGGGAGGATTAAAATGCCATGCGAGGTTTTGATGGCTGTATTTGATGGATATATCAGCCTTCACTGCCTTCATAAATTCAGAAGCAACGACCTTGGAAGCTCCGACGAACGTCTTTCCATTGTCGGAGTAGACGTTGTGCGGGCAGCCACGTCTCGCGACGAATCGCGCGAAGGCTGCGAGAAATTTCTCGGTTGTGAGATCTGAGGTTGCTTCTAAATGTATGGCCTTTGTGCTGAAACATACAAAGACACATACGTAGCCCTTGGTTATGAGGCAGGCTCGACCAGTGAAATTCTTGATTTCGAAAGGACCAGCGAAATCGAGTCCCGTGTGGGTGAAAGGTCGAGAAAAGGAGACTCTCGCGGAGGGCAGAGTACCCATGAGTTGAGTTTGCAACTTCTTTCGATGAAGAATACAAACTCGACAGGAATTGATGGTGGCTTTCACTAAAGTTCGGAGCTTTGGAATCCAGTATCGCGATCTGATAAGACGCATCATTAATTGATTTCCACCATGGAGGGAGATACGATGCGTAAAACGGACGAGGAGGTGTGAGAAGGTACATGAGTACGGAAGGATGATCGGGTGCCGTTCATCATAGCTTAAAGAAGCGGATGTTCTCACACGACCGCATGATCTCATAACTCCGCTGGCGTCAATAAATGGATTTAAATTAATGATGTCGCTGCTCCTTGGAATCTGTTCCTTGTTCAACAGACAGTTGTACTCGTTAAGGAATTGAGTACGTTGGGTATTTCGGATGAGCAGATCTTGAACATTGGAGAGTTCAGAACTTCCGACATCTGGAGAGAGCGTAAGATCAGGCTTACGACACCTTTGAATGAAGCGGTATACGTAAGCCATCACCCGCAGTGCTCTGTCGAGCTCGGAAAATCTCTCCAAGATGCAACCGGATGAAGGAGGCAACTTAGTTAAGTTGCATTTAACAGGACGAAGCTCTTCGTCTGTTTCGTGAGTGATATTGATCGCAACAGGCCATTCTTCTGCTGGAAGGATCAGCCAATCGGGTCCATGCCACCAGAGACTGTTGCCAATGAGGTCCTCTGACGAGACACCTCTACTGGCCAGATCGGCAGAGTTGTGCTCAGATCTGACGTGGGACCATTTGCCTGAACTCGTGAGCTGAGTTATCTTAGCTACTCTGTTAGCCACGAATGTCGTCCATTGACATGGAGGCTTATTAAGCCAGGCTAACACAATGGTGGAATCAGTCCAATAGTACTCTTCGTAGCTATTGACTGGAAGCTGAGGGAGGAGTGTTGCTGATAACTCGGCGAGCAGTAATGCGCCGCAGAGTTCTAATCGAGGCAAGGAGATGGTCTTTACAGGAGCTACTCTGGTCTTGGCAACAAGGAGATGGCTGGAAACTTTGTGTTGGATCTCAACACGGATGTAAATAGCTGCTCCGTAGGCGCGCTGAGATGCGTCGCAGAAACCATGGATTTGGAGCTTAGCTAAGGGTGTATATTGGACCCATCTTGGGATCCGAATCCTATGGAGGGATGAGTAGCTGGATAGGAAATCCTGCCAGCGTTGCTTCAGATCTTGTGGCAACGCTTCATCCCATCCAAGATTTTGCAGCCATATCTCCTGCATGAAAATTTTGGCACGGACCACGAATGGTGCCAGCCAGCCTGCTGGATCAAATAATTTGGCGATGTGAGATAGAACTTCACGTTTAGTGTAAGACTGTCTCACATCTTCTTCGGAGGGGGCAAAGAGAAACTCATCCGTATGCGCTTGCCAGCGTATACCTAGAGTCTTTGCTAGGCTCGCTTCCTCTAGTTCGAGGAAATCGGCGTTAAGTAGATGGTCCTTTTGGATATTAGCTAGCACATCTTTGTGGTTGGAGGTCCACTTTCTTAAGGGAAAGCCAGCCGTCTCAAGAGCTTTGCATAACTCTTGTATGGACGCAGTGGCGCGCTTTATGGAATGCGCGCCAGCAAGGACATCGTCTACGTACATGTAGTTGGATATGATGTCGCTGGCGAGAGGAAGATGTGTGCTAACATCCTGGGAAAGCTGTTGAAGAACCCGAATGGCCAAGAATGGAGCACAGTTAACTCCGAAAGTGACTGTGTTGAGTTCGTAGTCACAAACTTCGCCACTTGGGTTCCTGAAGAGGATACGTTGAAATGGCGTGTGACTCGTGTGAACGAGTATCTGCCGGTACATCTTTGTGATGTCGGCATTAAAAACAAATCGGAAAAAACGCCATTTCAAGATCTGCATAGTCAGATCGGATTGGAGAACGGGTCCTGAATGTAGGATATCGTTCAAGCTTTTCCCATTGGAGGACGGACTGGAGGCGTTGAAAACAACGCGAACTTTTGTTGTGGTGCTCTCAGGTTTGAAAACAGCATGATGAGGGAGATAAAAATTGTTGCAGTCGTTACTCGGGGAGACCGGCCTCATATGGCCTAAATCTAAATACTCCTGAATAATGGAGTCGTACTGCTCTTTTAAAGGAAAGTTTCTCTTTAAACGACATTCGTTTCTGAGAAACTGAGCGAGTGCGATGGACCTTGAATGTCCTAAGTCGAAGGTTTCAGGATTCTTGAATGGGAGAGTAACGACATATCTGCCCTCTTTAGTTCTTGATGTGGTGCGGAGAAAGTTGTTTTCACACGCTGAATCAGAAACTTTTACCAGCTTGGCTGGTAGATCTTCCACAACCCAAAACTTTGTGAGAAGATCATCAAGCCTTTGCTCTTTGCTGATCTTGATCCTTGTGGTAAAGGATGACACGGTCGAAAGATTCGACTGGGCTACTGGTCCAGTGAGGACCCAGCCGAATATGGTCTCTTGACCGAGCAGGGTTCCACAAATTTTGGATACAGAGCCACTCTTCATAATAGATGGGAGGATATCGGCTCCTAAGAGCACGTCTATCTGAGAGCTCTGGTGGAAGTGCGGATCAGCGAGTTGGAGGTTTGGCAGGTCCTTCAGAAGATCTTTGGACATTGAGTAGGATGGAAGGTTACCTGCCAATTGAGGAAGAACAAAGGCTGCAGTTTCTAGCTGTAACCTGGGAGTGATCGGAGAGCCAATCTGGAAGTGGCATAACTTCTGAGGATTGGCTGAGACAGCTTGATTTAAGCCAGCTACTTGAACTTGCACGGCTTGGTAGGAGGGCTTTATGATGTTGAACATCCGTTCGGAGATGAACGTAGCCTCTGATCCTGGATCGATCAGTGCACGTGCCTTATAAGTCATGCCCAAATGGCAAACGTTTATAAGAGCAGTGCCGAGAAGAACACCTTGTGTGTTCGCCGTGAAATAGTTTTGAATATTAGTCGTTGAAGGAGTGGACTGTATATTCGAATTTTGGGGAGTTGGTGCAGAATCTGCTGAAGAGGACGCAGTAGGAGGGGTGCCACGATGCAGGAGTGTGTTATGGCGACCCTTGCACGTAAAACAATTATGTTGACTCGTGCAATCTTTAAGGATGTGTCCTCTTGCGAAGCAGTTTAGACACAACTTCTGCTGTTTGATGAAATTGGACCTTTCATCAACAGCCATTTGGAGAAAGAGCGGACACAGACGTATAGGATGGTTCTCCTTTGAGCAAAGTTTGCAGGTTTGTGGTTTGCCTACAACCTTTGTCTCAAAGGAGTTGACCTTCCTCGTAGGAGGCTCCTTTCGAGCAGGTTTGGAATTAGTCTGCGCGCTTG
Organism: Zaprionus tsacasi; assembly: GCA_018904105.1. Lineage (NCBI taxonomy): Eukaryota > Metazoa > Arthropoda > Insecta > Diptera > Drosophilidae > Zaprionus > Zaprionus tsacasi. The sequence continues at coordinate 599,961 of JAEIFR010000156.1, forward strand.
TACTGGGTTGTACGTCCTCTATCGCTTCCAATGTGCGATAGCGCTCTGAAAGGAAGTCTGACATTTCCTTCCACGACGGAATTTCAGCCTTATTTTGTACGGACTGCTCCCAGAGTGACAACGTCAGCCTTGGGAGTTTAGACGAGCATAGGAAGACAAGAAGGCAATCCCAGTTCTCTGTGCTGATTTTGGAGTGGTCTAGAGCCGTCAAGCAACTTTGAATAGTGCTTTGAAGGATTTGGATGGCGGCTCCAGACTCATGAGAAACTGACGGAAGGTTGAAAAGGATCTTAAGTTGGCTGTTCACTAACAGCCTCTTATTTTCGAACCTGTCCGTCAAGTTTTTCCAAGCAGACGAGAAACCCTCATTCGTGAGAGGGGACTTGGACACGATTGCCTTCGCTTCTCCACTGGTCTTAGCATTAAGGTGGAATAGTTTTTCGATCTGACTTAAGCCAGGATCGGAAATGTAGACCGCTGTGAAGAGATCACGGAAAGTTGGCCATTTAAGGTAGTCACCGCTGAAAACTTCAGCATCGAATGGTGGTGACCGGTAGCTTCGTGGGTAGGAGGCTACTTGTGGTGCTGCAGGTGCTGGAGTGGGAGCTGTTGCGGTCTCTATACTCTCATTTAACTGAGAGGCAAGTTCCTCGTATATAGAGTAGCAGTGGTCATACCGGGCTTGCATGGCGATCTTGTCCTCAACATTTGTCTCCGTTTGAGACAATGAATTGGAACAGAGTTCATATTTGAGCTCTACGGCAGTCCATATGGACCGAAGCTGCTCAAGACGCACTCTGTGAGTGTGAAGTGAGGATGTAGGAGCATTTTGAATCCTAGCTTCAAACTGCGTGAGCTTATCGGAAGCGTTAATGAACTCTTGGAATACCATTTTTTTGCCAGTGAAATTTGATGACCAACTGAACGAGTGATTGGAGGAGTGTGCACCGAAATTTTTGGTACCTGAGTAACCTTAGATGTGGCCGGAGTTGAAACTTTCCGGATAGTGGCTGGAGAAGGTGTTCTACCAAGAAGGGAACTTGGAAGAGAGCTGGAGCGTCTATGCGTAGTCGTGGGTACAATAAGGTGTTTCTTGGTGTCTTTACCACTATCAATTGGCATAACAAGCTTTCAAAAAAGCGAAAAGAAATGCAATTGATGCTGGTGACGGAGCCAGAAACGTGAAACGGAAGAGCGTAGAAAAAATCGGACGAGCAGAATTTCTTGTTTCAACAATAAACAAGAATGTTATACAAATAGAACGGAATTTTATCGAAACTATTGAGCGAGGAATTTGTTGATGAGTTACAAGGCAACACGCTTTTTTTTGAAAAGATTGCAAAAAAAAATAATATAATTATTATTTTATAATTATCGATATATTTTAATGAGTAATAATAACTATCGAAACAATTATTATACTCTTCATGAAATTCTGAGAGAAAGAAATGCAAAAAATAAATAAATAATTATTTATTATTAGGATATATTTTCTCAGACGGAGGAAAATATATTCGATAATTTTTGCAACGTTGCAGAGCTTTGTAATACCACAACACAGTGCACAATGAGACGATAAATAAAAAATAAGTGATTTTAAAAGTCACGGTTGCCCACTAAGTGATATTTAATATTTGAGCTAGTGCAGCCCTGGAACGATAACACTGAGTGAATGGAAAAAAGTGGTGGTCGGTCGATTGTGATCGAACTGCGATCACTAAGGGGAACTGCGACCACTAAGGCGAAAAAAGGTAAACAAGAACAAAAAGCGTACCTAAATAGAATTAAATTATTTATAATTTCAGTGTTATATATGTTATAGTTATATATGAAAAATCTCTAAGCGTTTGTAGAGAAACGAGTTTTACGAAAAAATTGAGACGCGGTGGTTTGATATTTAAGAACGATTTATTGGTGCTGATGGCACAATTATTGCTCCTTGTCTTCACGAAAGCGAAATTCAACTAACTAGAGCGGTGACCACAACTCGGCCACGCACTCTCAAATTTGCCGTCGGTAATTGCCGATCGACTCAAAATAAAGAGAGACTTAACTTAACACTTCTTGTGTTCTCTTTACTACAATCTTAGTTCTATGGTTGTGCTCGAACATTCCGGCCCCGTTGAAGAGCTCCGGTCTTTAACCCATCGGGAGTCGGGCCAGCTTGTGGATGGGTCGCTTAATTACGCCTGCTGGTGTTTTAACTTCGGCTACCCGGACCTTGCCGTCCTCCCCTCGAATTGTGCGCGTTACGCGCCCGGTTATCCACTGCTGAGGGGGTGTGTTGTCGTCGTGAACTAGCACGACCGCCCCTTCCTCGAGGTTGTCCTCGCCGTTGGCCCATTGGGTTCGCTGCTGGAGGCTGAGCAGGTAGTCCTTGGACCACTTGCGCCAAAAGTGCAGTTTGAGCGCCGACAACTGCTGCCACAGCCTCAAATATCCTCGTCCGGGTTTCTTGCTGATCTCGTCTGGATCGGATCCTAAAGGCAGCGCCAACAAAGGCTGACCGATGAGAAGGTGGCCTGGCGTCAACACCTCTCCATCGCTGGGATCGCTGCTGTCGACGAGCAACGGCCTGGAATTGAGCAGCGCCTCGACGTCCACCAGATGCGTCCTCATTTCGTCCTGCGTCAGGTTGGCGTTGCTCGCTCCCCTCAGAAGCCTGTGCTTGGCAGACTTCACTGCGGCTTCCCATAGTCCTCCGAAGTGCGGGGCGCGGGGGGGAATGAACATCCACTGCACTCCTCTCTCCGCCGCGAAGTTCACCAGCCTCGCCTCGTTGTGCTGGAACGCCGTCTGCAGCTCCCTCAGCACATTGCTCGCTCCAACGAAATTCGTCGCGTTGTCGCTGTAGATCGTCTCCGGTAATCCGCGTCTCCCGATAAACCTTTTAAAAACGTTTAAAAAAGCGTCAGTCGATAGATCGGTTACCAGATCCAAATGAACCGCCTTTGAGGCAAAACAAACAAAAACGGCAACATACATTTTTACAGGTGGTCTACCCCTGATTCTATAGCTAACATAGAACGGCCCACAGAAATCTACTCCACATACTCGAAACGGCCGACCTTCTCGTGACGATCAGCAGGCAAATTTCCCATTAGTTGCCCCAACAATTTTGGTTTGTATCGAAAACAGTGTATGCACTTTCGAACAACTGCAGTGCACAAACTTCGAGCATTTACTACCCAAATTTGCTGCCTAAAAAGTCCAACTAGAACTTTTGGGCCAGCATGGTAGTGCCTACGATGTAAATAAGTGACAAATAGTTGAATAAACCCTGACTTCTTTGTCATTAAAAGCGGAAATTTAGCGTCATAAGAAAGAGGCCCGTGTAGCAAACGTCCTCCTACTCGAATGAGTTCAAATTGTAATCCATTTTTGTCAAACTTATCAATAAATGGATTCAGCGATTGCAGCATTGGTGCTAAAACTACTGATTGTCTCAATAATTTTAATTCGCTTTTGAACGATGTGCTTTGTACTATGGCGATCAGTTTAAGAAATGAAATATTTCTTTCTGAAGCCGACACGACGAGAGAGTCTGATTTGAGCCCTTTGTAACAGAATCGAAGTACATAAGCCATTATGCGAATCAATTTTGGAAAGTTGGAGTGACGATTAATTAGCTCAACAAAACAATTTGGCTCAGCTTCTGCCAAAGTACATACAACAGCACTTTTTTTGTCTTCGGAAGATTTGATTTCCGACGCTATTTCAACCAGGTGAAGCTGAGGCCATTGGTCTTCCTCCAGTTTTAAGAAACTTGGCCCATCGAACCATAACGAGCTAACAATTTCGTCTATGTCGGTTCCTCTCGATACTAAATCCGCCGGATTAGCATCTGTTGGAACGTGACGCCACACAATACCTTTCGACAACTCCTGAATTTCTGCAATTCTATTTGCCACAAATGTGCCCAACGTGCCAGAATCGCGTTGTAACCAATACAGCACAATCTGTGAATCCGACCAGAAATTCAGACTTTCTATACTAAATTTTGATAAGGTTGTCGAAATTCGGTGCCAGAGCTTGGCCAGCAAGAGCGCTGCGCATAATTCTAATCGGGGTATTGTCTTCACGTTTAGTGGAGCTACCCTAGACTTTGCAGTGAGCAATGTAGTGCCAACGTCTCGGTTGCTGCACGTTCGCACGTAGATGCAACAACCGTACGCATGACTGGATGCATCAGCAAAGCCATGTATTTGAATCTTTTGATACGTATTAAGACATACGTATCGAGGAATGCGAATTTTGTGTAAATCGCGCAACGTCATGGTGAACCTATTCCATGTCGTGTGAAGGCTCATTGGGATGGCTTCATCCCAATCTATTTTAAGTCTCCACAATTCCTGCAACAACATTTTGGCCTTGGTAACAATTGGACATAGCAGCCCAAGAGGGTCAAATAAACGAGACGCTGCAGACAATATGTTGCGTTTCGTTGGCCTATCCGAAACAAAGCTGTCCACGTCGAGATAATATTTAAATATATCCTCTTGAGGTGCCCAGCGCATCCCAAGAGTTTTGACGGAACTCTGCTCATCAATCTTCAGAGTCACTTCGTCACCAGCTTTTGTCTTAAACGACAGATCACTACAGTTGGTTGCCCACTTGGCAAGTGGAAAACCTCCTGATTCCAATATGGTCTGAACTTGATTGCAAATAGCGTTAAGTTCTTTAACACTATCTGCACCTGCCAACATATCGTCAACATAGAAACACGTTTTAATCACATCTGATCCAATAGGATGTGATTGGGCGTGCATGTTGGCCAGCTCAAATAAGCAGCGTATCGCCAGATAGGGTGCAGAAGCTGTACCATATGTGACTGTATTAAGTCGGTATGCTTGAATATTTTGTGAAGTATTTTCTCTCCACAAAATAAGTTGGAAATTTCTGTCTTTTTCAGAAATATTGATCTGCCTGTACATTTTTGAAATGTTAGCAGTTACGGCATACTTATTCAACCGGAAGTTAATCAGGGTTGAATATAGCTCCCTCTGAATTGTCGGCCCCACCATCAGTGTTTCGTTTAGAGAAACAGCTGTTGACGTCTTACTAGAAGCGTCGAAAACTACACGAAGCTTGGTGGAGGAACTTTCAGGCCTAAGAACGCATTGATGAGGAATATAATAATGCTGTCCTAGAGGAGTTGACTTCAGAATGGACATATGTCCCAAATCCAAATATTCTTTCATGAAGTCATGGTACATGCTTTTTAGAACTGCATCCTTCGATAATTTACGCTCCAGTTGCAAAAAACGCCTTTCAGCAGTTTGAAAGGACAAGCCAAGAACTTTAGGATCGGTCTTGAAAGGGAGATCCACTTGGAAACGACCAGAAGATAACTTTACAGTTTTCTTGAAGAACAGTTCACAAGCTTGTTGTTCAGCTGTTTGGCGACCAGCCTTCGACTCGAACGGACATTGGTCCAATTCCCAGAAACGGTTAACTAACGAGTCGAGAGAACAATTAGTTTGGGCTACTAAACACCCACTGAACTGATGCCTAGGCACTTGTCCAGTATATTTGCCTGCTACTATCCATCCTAGCAGCGTTTTTTGCATTGTTGGAAGTTCAGAACCCAGTTTTATTTGCCCAACGCACAACAATTCATAAAATAGTTCTGCTCCCAAAAGAATGTCCACCTTAGCTGGCCTATAAAATTCTGGATCTGCCAGCTTTATATTTTTGGGTATTTTCCAATTTGAAATGCTCATGGACTCTCCTGGCTGTGTTGTTGAAATGGATTTCAATACCCAACAGTCAGCCGAAAAATGGTGGGAATTTATGCGCGACTGAATAGAAGCACATATCTTATTTTTGCTATCTATTGTTGCACCACCAACCATTGAGATAGCTAGAGATGTTGGTTCCCGCTTGAGCCGTAACATCTGGGCCATGCTCTCCGACATCAAATTGATTTGGGAGCCACTATCAAGTAAGGCCCGTGCAGGATGCAACTGACCAAATCTGTCTTTAACATTAACGACAGCTGTGGCGAGAACAATTTGTTGATTGTTTGATACATGCCCTGAATACGAATCTAACATAGTCGCTTGAAGACTGGATACCTCACCTTGAGCAGGAGTAGTATACCTGTGAAGTAACGCATGGTGAGGCTTCGAACAAATTCGACATTTTGATGCCTTACATTTTGACACCATATGACCCACAATCAAACAATTTAGGCACAACTTTTGTGTTTTGACGAATTCAAAACGTTGCATAACTGTTATTGCGGCAAACGATGGACACGTATCAAGGTTGTGCGTTTCTGACTTGCAGAAGACGCACACAGACGATGATGAACGCCCTCCATCAGCACAAGCAAAGGACGATTTGAACTGATGGGGCTTCTTAGCGTCAACTCGCGGCTTTGTTTTGTCCCGAGTTGACTCTTCTGCTGACAGATACTGATACCTTTTATTCAACTGTCTAGCACAATCTTCCCAAGATGGCAGCCTATCATAGTCAAGCTGCTCTTCATACCGAGATTTGGTAACATGGTCTACCTTTGCCATGACCATGTGAATTATCATGGCATTAGCAATGTCTTTATCGTTTCCTAACGACGACAACGAAGAATAGATAGCAGACACCGTATCTATGATCGATCTTAAACTCGATGCAGATGGTTTTGTCATGCTAGGTATGTCAAACAATTGTGCAATTGTATCAAAGAATATAAGACATTTGTTGTCATACACTGCTTTGAGACTAGCGAGGGCCTTTGGGTAGTTACAATCCGTTAATTGGTACGGTTTAACTACCCCTAATGCTTCGTCTGACAAACACGAGACTAAGTGATTGAACTTTTCGACGTTTGACAAAGAATTGTCATCATCGACTAAACTTTCAAACAGGCACATAAAATTTTTGTACTCCGAGTGTTTCCCACTAAATTTTGGCAAACGCATTTTCGGCAACTGAGATCGCTGGCTTGAAACTACAGAGCAATTATGCTCGGGTCTTGGCTCTGACGTTGACTTGGATGCATTTATATATAATGCCCTTGTGACGACACACAAATCCTCTAATGGACCTCTAGAATCATTAAGAGGACTTAAATTATCTAGCTCAGCCTGTAAATCCATTGCCTTTGCTATATATCCTTCTAAAAGCTCTAATCGACACGCTATCTCTGTTTTATCTGTCGAGATAGTCTTTTCTTTAATTGCTGTTTGCATACGAGCAATATCAGCACTAACCCTATCAAATCTTTGCAAGTATAGTGATAATTTTGCACTTGTCTTGCTGATTTGTGGCTTTTCAATCATTTTCTCGGACTCAGACATGTTCAATAAAAGGGCTTCCTAAATTAACCAAAAAAAACCCTTCCCTTTTTTTTTTTTTTTTTTTAAAAAAAATTAAACCCCCCCTTTTTTTTTTTTTTTTTTATAAATTTTTTTTTTTTTTTTTTTTTTTTTAAAAAAAAAAAAACAAAAAAACCATATCAAATCTTTGCAAGTATAGTGATAATTTTGCACTTGTCTTGCTGATTTGTGGCTTTTTTCAATCATTTTCTTGGACTCAAAACATGTTCAATAAAAGGGCTTACTAAATTAACACAATAAAATGTATCACAAACTTTGTGAGCTACCCTCGCAACGACGCTGACTATGTAAGTCTAACTTGCTTAATACACACACACACACGCAACCAAAGCGTTGTGTGAGCAAACAAACGAAACTGATCCAAGCGATCCAAAATAAAACAAGCTAAACTTTTACTGCAACTGCGTTTGTAGGCAGCAATGTAAAATGCGGGGTGCGGGGTCTGCTATGCAATGAGAGAATATATACACACGCACTTTAAGGGGTATGTATATCAAACAAACGAAACAAGCGAAAAGAGTAAAAAATCAAAGGGTTCGCTGTCGCTACGTTTGTAGACAGCAATAGAATTAACGGGGTGCGGGGTGACGAAATGCAAGCGTCGCCAAATGCTAGCGGCGCCGAGTGCAAGCGAAAGAAAAGGCGAAAGGTTAAAAGCGCACGCGAAGAAACGGTCCGAGTTCAACGGACGCAACGACGAAAGGAGATATGTATGTAAGTGTGTATGTGCAAACGCAAATATGTATATGCTTACAACTTTATGTGTTAACGGATGTTATAAAATTCGCGGTTATATGTAAATATATATATGCATATGTACCAAAAGCGAAATTGCGAAAAGACCGCGATAATTTGCGTTGGCACAATGACACACACAATTAATGACAATTTGACCACCAGAAGTTTTATATTTAAATAGGAAATGTAAATAAATATTGCCGTTTTGTTTGTTTATTTGTATGCTTATGTTAAGATCATGCAATCAAATATTACTTGCTAGTATGTATTAGAACTAATATACAGTGGCTCACATCTTATTTCAACCAGCGACTTTTCAAAACTTTAAAAGACTATAAAAGCTGAACTAAAACTTTTATCAAAATTATTTTAACGCAAGATGTTTTATTATATTTCAAAATATTATTTAGTTGCTTCTTATATTTTTAAATATATTTTTTTTTATTTTTTAAAGAATTAAATATGAAAATCGAACTTAAAACAATGCAACAGCTTATTTCAACCAGTTTGTAACATTGGTATATTATCTTATGCTAGGAACTATTAAATTTTTTTTAATATTTTGTATGACCTCCCTTGTTGTCAACAACCATTTTAAGTCTTTTCGGCATCGACTCCACTAGTTTTTGGGTGAGTTCTGGGGTGATTTTAGCCCATTCCTCTACCAACGCTACTTTGAGATCGGATTTATTGGAAATTTGGCGTTTCCGAACGTTTTTATCCAAAATTGCCCACAAATTCTCAATCACATTCATGTCTGGCGACTGTGCTGGGGGTTGCATCACATGGGGACAATTCCAGACCAGCCAGGTTTGCACAATGCCCGACTTATGTTTTGGGTCATTGTCTTGGTAAAATCGAAAATTGTTCCGTATGCCCAGTTTTTCTGCACTATCCAACAAATTTGATCTCAAAATATCAAGATAACGCATTTTATCCATCGTTGTCTCGATAAACTCCAGTTTCCCGACTCCAGCTGCCGACATACAGGCCCACACCATGACGCTGCCACCGCCGTGCTTGACTGTGGCATTTAAATTTTTAGCTTGCAGCTCTGTATTTGGCTTTCGCCACACATACGATGCTCCATCTGAGCCAAAAATGTTAAACTTGGACTCATCAGCGAATATAAGTGTGTTCCAAAAAGCTGCATCCTTGTTTAAATGCTCTTTAGCAAAGTTAACCCGTGTCTTCATGTTTTTAGCACTTATAAATGGCTTCTTCCGTGCAATTCTACCATTTAAATCATGCTCACGGAGCACACGCCGAATTGTTTCTGGGTGGCATGACTTTCCAAACTCGGCTTCCATTTCGTTGGCAATGTTCGGAGCCGATAATCTGGGATTTTCCCGTATTTTCCGGACGATATGGCGCTCGTCCGTTTGATTGAAAATTTTGTTAGGGGCATTCCTTCCCTTATCGTGCATCCTATTCTCGCGGACAAAACGATAAATTATGCTTTGGACTGTGGAATCACTCAGCGTAACCATTTCCGCAATTTTCCTCCGCGAATTTCCATTTTTAAAATGTTTTATTACAAGTTCTCGCTGTTCAATTGTTGTACGTGGTCCCATATTGCCAAACGAATTTTTTTGCACGATCTTTTGCAGAAAACTGTCCAAAATCAAACTAGACTGCACAACGAATATAAGGTCAAGGGCATAGACGAAAAAAAACCGCTACTTTGCGAAGTAAAGGAACTTTGCAAAGTTTTAATGCAGCTGGTTGAAATAAGCTGTGGCATTGTTTTCTTGTACATTTTCATTATAAATTGTTAAAAAAATACTACAAAAATAATTAAAAATAAAATAAGTTAGTAAATAATATCTTGAAACATAAACGAAATAAGTTGCGTTTAAATTTTATTGATAAAATTTTTAGTTCAGCTTTTACAGACCGTTGAAGTTTCAGATAGACGCTGGTTGAAATAAGCTGTGAGCCACTGTATGTGTGTATGGTATGTTCATATGTGTATAACTCAGAACTGCTTTGTTCTGTAGAATATTTAGCGGTTATTTTTTGAGGTAGGTGCGAAATAATACTACATATGGCAATAAAATCTTAACATACATACATACATACATCAGCTTATATATTTTGCATGCAAAGGTTATTACAGTAAGTGCCAGGAATTGAGCTGTTCAAATTTTTAAATTTTATTTCGAACAAGCAGCAATCAATAAGCTGTAAGCTCAATTTTTGACACTAATACCTGGAGACTGTCTAGGGAATCGATAGACATGGAACGACGACTATTTTCCATAAGGTCCAGCGGCGACAACAGAAAACGGCTTGGAAGGGGTCACACTTTGTTGTTGAACTCTTTAATTTGACCACACACGAACGCGCAAGCAATAGCCAACCAGCACACAATAGTTTAAGCAATTTATCAAATTTATCAAAAAAACACCGAAGTCCCTGCTCGGGCGCCAATGAAAAATCTCTAAGCGTTTTTGGAGAAACGAGTTTTGCAAAAAATTGAGACGCGGTGGTTTGATATTTAAGAACGATTTATTGGTGCTGATGGCACAATTATTGCTCCTTGTCTTCACGAAAGCGAAATTCAACTAACTAGAGCGGTGACCACAACTCGGCCACGCACTCTCAAATTTGCCGTCGGTAATTGCCGATCGACTCAAAATAAAGAGAGACTTAACTTAACACTTCTTGTGTTCTCTTTACTACAATCTTAGTTCTATGGTTGTGCTCGAACAATATATATATTTTTTTTTAAAAAAAGGGAACTGAATATGTGTAGAGAATGTAATGTAGTATTTAAATGTGTGTCAAATTAATAATAAGCTTATGTGTGTTTGTTGTGCCGGTGCAGCCGAAATATTGCTGCCGGTCAAATTTATTGATTGTTTTAATAAATGCAAGGGAAAAATTGGAAAGGAAAATATATTCGATAATTTTTGCAAAGTTGCAGAGCTTTGTAATACCACAACACAGTGCACAATGAGACGATAAATAAAAAATAAGTGATTTTAAAAGTCACGGTTGCCCACTAAGTGATATTTAATATTTGAGCTAGTGCAGCCCTGGAACGATAACACTGAGTGTATAGAAAAAAGTGGTGGTCGGTCGATTGTGATCGAACTGCGATCACTAAGGGGAACTGCGAACACTAAGGCGAAAAAAGGTAAACAAGAACAAAAAGCGTACCTAAATAGAATTAAATTATTTATAATTTCAGTGTTATATATGTTATAGTTATATATATATATTTTTTTAAAAAAAGGGAACTGAATATGTGTAGAGAATGTAATGTAGTATTTAAATGTGTGTCAAATTAATAATAAGCTTATGTGTGTTTGTTGTGCCGGTGCAGCCGAAATATTGCTGCCGGTCAAATTTATTGATTGTTTTAATAAATGCAAGGGAAAAATTGGAAAGCGAGTGTTATCTTTTTTTTTATATTAAATTGGGACATACAATTGCCGCTTGAGGTTGGGACCTTGGCAATGTATTTTAATGGGCAACGTAAGTATATATATATATGTGCATATGTAGGTATATTGCACATATATAGATTAACATACGACTTTTAATTTATTTACGGAGATTGTATGTACCTTTGTTCAAAAAGGTGGTAGGAGAAGGTACATACATATATGTGGCAGAGGTTTGCAAATAGAAATACAATGGATAAAACTGTGTGTAATTTGTCTTTTTCATACATATGTATATATGTATGGAAAACTTTGGAAGATGGCAGTCGTCTGTAAGTAGGTATGTATGTGCATACAAATGCAGCACATATGTACATTCAGAGATGCCGGTCGCAAATTGCGAGGTTAGAAAGGAGAAGGAAAAATTACACACAGCCCTCTGCTTATGTTAGATAAGTAAAAAAATGTAGTACTTATCTGTTGGGGATCCTGACGAGATGCCGTTTTCCTTGGGTTCGAGCGGAGTGGGGGGATGCTTATCCAGTGACCAAAGTCCAAAAATGAAATGATCCGGCTCGAAGGACCAATGTTTGTGGCGGCGGCAGTCAGATCTTCCTTCTTTGATGGGGGATCGTTGATGGAGGCGAAAATGCTGTGAAATTCGAAGTATACCGACGCGAAAACAATTCGTAATAAAAGTAGACAATGCGGGGCGCGTGGTGTTCACTTCACTTATATTTTTTCAACTAGCAACCTTTTACATGATTTCATTTCCTTAAGCCTAACTTAACATGCTAATGGATAAAAGAGCGCGAGAGCCCTTGGTGACTCTCGCACTGTTTACGCCGAGATGCTGCCTACTTTCAGGCGGCGAGTTTCGGCGCAAACATATCCATTTCATATGAAAAATTTTATTCATATAAGTTTTTTGTATGAAAAATTTTGTTCATATAAGTTTTTTGTATAAAAAATTTTATTCATATAAGTTTGTCATATGCATTTTTTTCATATGATATTATATTTTTTGAATTCTATATGCCGTCGGCAATGTGAAAACTCCATAGTCATAT